>JBBDHG010000001.1:6662500-7305000 GCA_037951165.1 Lophius americanus
TTGAATATATTCAGTAACCGAATATTTTGATGCAATATCTTAATATTGCTGGTGAAACAACTTCATCAAAGTGACTAGCCTCTGTCTTGCCTCGGTGCTGGACGAGGCGCTCGACTCGCTTTCCTGCGACGGCACAACTAACTCGTTGATAAATCACCGTTGCAAATACTTTCCATTAAATAATCTCTCGCAGATTCCGATTTAAACATTACCGCTGTTAATCTATTGGGGTTTTATGCTTTCAGGAGGTCGTTTTCCGACAAGCGCTTTAAATAATACGGAGGAGTGTGGCCCACTGTAGCATAGTCACTGTATCTGCTAACAACCTGACCCGTAACAGAGCCCAGATCGAGATAAACAGATTATTAGAATCCAATCAATGCCGTTTCAACATCAGTCAGACAAGTTGTTAAAATACAGGGGTGTGGACGGTGATCGAAAACTGATTCTGGTTCGACATGTTAAAAAAATAAAAAATAAAATGGCCTTTCGCCATATCAGGTCAACAGCGGTGCTTATTGTTTCAATATGACCACGAAGCTCTTTCCATTTTGAAATCAAGATTACTCTACTTTTGCTGCATTCTAGTCAAGAATCGCGCTAACGAAATAGCCATTTCCTGAATTACAGATTCTGAAGATTAACCGTGGAGAACGTTAACCCGTAGCTGTGGCATACATTAGCCATAATCCATGATCAGTTGGTGTACAGTCACTGGATTATCTTTAGCTTTACTTAAATAGGTAATCAAAACAAGAGGGTAATTGTTCTGGCTGCCATGTTATAAATTTACACACCCAGCCGAGCCAAACCAAGTAGCAAACGTATGCCGTGTCCACTGTTGGCTAACTTGTATAGACTTAGTAGAAAATAGTGGGGGTGTTGGTGAAGTAGCCATTTTTAGACTCACTTCGTTATCAGTTGCATGATACTAAGTTGCAAAATTTGACCAGGACTGGAAGTAAACCAAAACTATGTTTGCGCTTGTTTGAGTTATGCAAGAGTAAGTTGATGGGACTCTGCAATTAGTGTCTGAAAGAATTTGCAGCTTGTCATCAATACACTATCTAGCGTTAGAAAATGTGCCAGCATTTAGCTTGCCAGGTAATTTTATAATACATACATATACATATATATATATATATATATATATATATGTATATGTATGTATGTGTGTGTGTGGACATAATGTGGGCATACATACAGATCCAATTATTTCGGTAATAGTTCAAATCAAAACTAGGCCATGACCAACCCACGATTTTAGTATTGCTAGTGAAAATGTTTCATAAAGCAAAGATGATCCAGATAAATGGAGAGGACTTGAAGCCTTAGTTAGGGTAAAAGATATGCAAACGTTTGAGATTGGATCTGACTGACCAACCGAACTGTCGTTAACATTTCAATTAGCATCAGATATAACCATTCAAATCCAGTTTACGATATATGTCCATAAGAAAAAGAATATAATGTATAGTTGAACGCAGTATGCCAAGTTCCTCTAACAGTGACCCCCACCCACTCCCCTGGCTAGCTAACATCAGGCTATCGGCAGCTAACTAACGGAGAGGCTACTCAACCCAGGTTAACCCCTTTCCTCCTTATTTCCTGCTCTACAGACACACACAATTTCCTGAAGAGAGAAATCAAGTATTAGAACATATTCTTACCCGCTTTCAGTCGGGGGTATCCGTTCTTTATGTCACATTGACTGGAAACAGCAAAATCTTGTTTCTCCTGTCTCCACCCAGGCGCTCAGATTTAGCTGGTTTAGCTACCGAGGAGCGGCACTCCCCGAACCCAGTTTTTGACCCGCCGAGGGGAGAGACACACCGGCACAAAGGCGCAGAGACAAGGCGGTCTTCACCCAGATAGACAATTCAAAGTCCCTTTTAGGTGTTCTTCTGTTTCAGTGCAATTTCCAACTAATCCAAAAAATCCTTTACAGTCTTTCCCACCGTCGTCGTCCCTCTTTTTCCTTCACGCCAGGACCTCAATCGCTTCTTCCTCCGGCCATCAAACAGCAGAGATGGGCGCGGTAACCCTGCACTCAGGTCTGGGAAACCCCACGTTACGGCAGCGTCATAACGCACGACGGAGGGTCGGCGACCACTTCACTACATACGGAAATGCTCCCATTTTTGGTAAAACTAGCTTATACAGTTTGCATTTAACCAACAAATTTTACTTTTATATCTGAAGTTTTGTATACATTAGATGTTACAATAAGGTATTTCCCTAGAGTGAGCATTTTATAAACCACTGATGGTTAAACGATCAACAGTCTTCGAATAAACGAGACCCTGTTATTGTCAGTGGTTCTCAAACTGTGTCAAACACAGCTCCACAAGATATTTTTAAGATGTTTTGTTTTTATACTTCACCCCGATTTATTCATTGTAATATATTCCTATTATACGATTTAGTTTTTATCCGATCTCAATACACACTGTCTTCTCTGGAACCCAAAAGTCATGTCTTAAGCCATATAAGATCATGGTATCTTGTTAAAATGACTAAAAATGACTTTAAGGGTGTCTGCATTACGAAAGGTTTTGAAAGCTCCGGAAAACCTATGCATTTCAAGTCAGTACAGAAACAGCTAACAGCTAAAATAGCAGTACAATAGCACTGTCTTGTTTGAAAACCAAATAGACTTGACCACAGATTTCACTTCCAAAGTTAATACACTTCCCTACCGGTGTGCATGGCCAAAGCACAGAATATATGAACCTTAGATATTTTTATGTATTTTATAGTTTAAACTTCACCCTATAGTTGTTATGGTGACAAAAAAAAGATCATACATTGGTCCAAAAATTATAGAAATCAAAATTTAGAACAACACAGCAATTTTTCACGACAATGGTCTCTGTGATGAGTCACATAGGTTGTATTTGTAGGTTGACTAGGTTGTATTTCACTATGTTGTACTGTGTATGACTCTATGTGACTAATAAAGGATTGTTTCTGTTTCTTTTTTTTCAAGCTGAATTCCTAATATTTTTACTAATATTTTTGTGATAACTTAATATTTATAAGACACTATCACTATCCCTTATTACATGGGAATAGTTTTTGGTTGTCAAACAGTATCCTCTAGTAATTTTTCTTTGCCATTTGGTTTGTTTCTGTCCTCTAGTCTAGTTGAGGCTAAGAAATCATTGGGGACTTGTGCTCAGTGATGGTAATAATAATAATAATAATACATTTAATTTATAATGCACTTTACATTTGGATCAAATCTCAAAGTGCTAAATGGTGGGTGGGTGGATATGGTATGGTGGGTGGATCATCCCTTCAGCACATACATGACTTGGTTATTATCACAAGTAGTCAAGGTAGAGTGCTCAGAGGAGGAGTTAATGCTCAGTTGGTCAAGACGTATCCTGGAGACATGGAACACTTTGCTGTCCTGCGGGACAACAAAGGGTACGTGGGCTTGGTCCAATGGGGAAAGACACAAGTATAATCAGCAATGGTTTGGATGAAGAACACTCCTAAGAGAGTGTGCCGATCTGCCTTCTTTAACCAAGCATTTAGAGATGTGCTGTTTATGCCAGATTTGTTTTTTCTGTTTTGATCTGTTTACATTCTATACTTGAGAGTCATTGTTGGGATGTTTAAATTAATGTAAAATGTTTCACAATGAACCTGACTTTTTATCTTCACCTATTTGATAATTATTGAAAAACATTTTAATGAAAAGGGAGAAGTCATAAATGACACAAAACAAATTATCCATCTGTTTACCCTCTGTCTTTTATTTAAACTTTCACCTGATGGTGTCTTCCAAACCTTTAAGAGGAAACTGATCTATCTTATTGTATTTAATGGTCAAGTGTGTCATCACACATTAAAACACTGACAGGAGGGGCCTTTCCTATGTTAACATGTATAATACTGTATATAGGAGTGTGAGCTCACACACACACAAAAACTCATTAACTCACATTTTTAGATGAACGTTAAGGAAATTGGTGATATTTGAGATTCGAATTATAAATCATTTTAACTTTATTTTACTGTGTTTAACTTAAAACTACAGAGTAATTTCATTTTCCAACTGTCCAACTTATCTCTGATACTGCAAAATAGACACGATGAGCAGAAAACATTGCCACTGTGTGTGTGCATGTACATCAGGCAGGGTTTTGGGTATATTTTTCCACTGGGGCTCATCTGCCCATGCAGGTTAACACTGGTGAGATTTAGTTGCCCCTGGATACACCCTTGCTTGTCTGCATACATGTGTCTGCTTCTTTAGCAGAGCTTCAGGTCACCCAGGGGAGACAACTCATTGTCTGTGCTTAGCCTTTGGATCAGGTGGAAAAAGAAACAATCCATATCTTGAAATGCTTTTCTTTGTAAGTTCTGATCCATTTGTGACAAATAAATAGTTATCAAACTGCGTGAAATTGTGTTAATTATTATAATTGTTATGAGAGAAGGCTTGAGAAGGATCCAATACATAGTGTGATGACCGACTAACCTACTGTATGTATTAAGGAATGTAGAAATTGAATGTTTCAGCCCATGAATGTGTAGTATCGTTTTTCAATATTCTATTGAGTCACCTTCATTCCCTTTTTCCCTTCACAGACAGACAGAGAGAGGCAACAACACACATACACTTCCCACAACTACAGCAGGGAATGTAAGTAGCACTATCTCACAGCATTAGTGACAGATCAGAGGAGAAATCAGATTAGAAAAAGAGGCAAAATGGCAACATAAATATTGCTTAATATCATAAAAGCAGTGACATTACATGAGGCTAAGCTCATAATGACCTTGCTTTTTATAGGCAGGTTGGGGTACAGTAATCTGATTTAGCATAATCTCCGACAATCTCTTATAAATGCTTACAGCATGCATTTCTGAGAGGATTCATATCCTATTGGTCAGGGCTGAAGCATTACTGACATCTGCTGTTCATATGCACAGGGCTTAGTTTACAGAGATATGGATACCATGAGGAGTTTATTCGTGTCTATTCTACAAGACTTTAGTGATTTCAATATGAATGAGCTGTGCTCTAAATAAACTAGACGAGAAAGACTCTTCCTTGGTCCTGTTGTAGCAAACTATTCTTACTACTATATTGAAGGCAATGACTCTCCACACACAGAGGAGCACATGTGGTCATGTGGTGTGACCACATGATCTCAATCAGATGTTTACATTCATACCAAGCCACTATACATTAATTAAGAGTATTTTTGGTGTTTGGGATGCCACCTCAATTTTTGACCCTTAGAAAGATGACCTCCATAGGTACAGTGTTGTAAAAAAAAAAGTGTTGGCCCCCCCTCCTTTCTTCTGATTTTGTGCGTGCATCTTATACTAAACTGTGTCAAATATTATAATAAATGATATATTTTACAGACAATGAATTAATGAATGAAAAAAAACTATATATTTAAATGTAATAAAAGTCATCTGTGTAAACACAATCTCCCTCCATCCGTTTTCTTCTAGGGGCCAGGTCGCGATGGTAGCAGGCTAAGAGGGGTATTCCAGATGTTGCCCTCCCTAGCAATACTCTTCAGCTGACCCTGGGCGATCCCGAGGCATTCCAAGGCCAAATGAGGCCAAGGAGATACATAATCTCTCCAACGAGTTCTGGTAAATTGAAAATTTTTTCTTGTGAAGCAGTTCTTTCTTTACCACAACCGACCGACACATAACCATCATCACTGCTGATGCTGCACCAAACTGCAAGTCGATCTCATTGTACGATTTCCCATCACTCGACAACAAGAAATGTCCTAAATCATCATTTTATTTAATAAGGCCAAAAGGTTTTACAATAACTAAATCAACAGCATGATAAAAGTATTTTCTTGCCTCTTTGTGTGCTTTTTAACTGCAAAAACTGGAACCAAACACTTTCAATACCTGGAGTTCAGCATCACCCGCAGTGGGATTTTGCCTCTCTTCTTTGCAGACCTGCGTTGTTTGCCATATTGGAGGGTTTTTGATACGGCATCCCACTGGGGTTCAAGTCCAGACTTTGCGTAGGCCACTCCAGAACTTTAATTTGAATGTTTGTGAGCCATTGAGCTGGGACTTACTCTCAAGCTAAGTTATCAGTCTTGCATTGTGACATACTCCTTAAGAGATTTCAGGTGGAGGGTAATGTTCCTTTTTCCATCAATTTCAGTAAGTCATCCTGGCCCCAAAGCAGCAACGTGTCCTGGCAATATCACACTGCCATTTTTAAAAAATTAAATTAAGAACAATCAGATAAAACCAGAATTTTGTGTTTACTCAGGCTTCTGTATGTTCAAAGCTATTTCCATATAATAAAAAAAAAATGTCATCACTTTTTCTTTACTTAAACGGACCATTCCAACCCTAGACCCCGGCATTGATGGCCCAGGAATAAAATGGCCTCCTAGTGGCAGGTGCTTGTACGTGCAACAGTTTTGCGGTAAAAGGCACAGACAACAGGGCTTTCAGATGGGAGTAGTGAGCTACAGACAGACTGAAAGTAATGTCCATAATATTTTTATATTCTAATATTATCTATACCAGCCGCCACATTATTGAAAATTTGTGAATTTTACAAAAAAATGATTGGTCGATTGGAAGTTGCTTTAGACGTCAGTTTGTATTCAATTCAAAATACAAAACTTTCCAGAATTATTGGAAATTTTGTTGGAAAACAAAAGATGCAAAAAAGGTTTTTATTGTCTATAGGAGCTTTAATTCCTATTATTCACAATTATCCTACATTTTATTCAAGTAACAAAATTAAAAAAGTTATTTCCAAATATTGTTCTCTAAAATTTACCCCTATGAATAGGATTAAAATGTAACAGAAGTTATTTTTTGGTCCTATTATATATATTTAGGTTCAACTGTTTGAGTAGAAACTTTGAAGTGGTGAATATTGACTTACTATTTTACTGGGGTATGAATATGGTGAGATACAGGCCTAATTCTCTTCACAATAGGAAAGACCAGAGAACACAGCAATTATGTATAAAGAAAAGTTTTAGCGCTGCACAAGCACAAAGTGCATTTAAGAAAATCTCTCAACATTTCAAAATGTTAGATAGAATTAGATCAATAATTGAGAATGATAGCTTTTTGTGCTCTTTTTAACTGCAAAAAATGCAACCAAACACTTCCAATACCTGGAGTTCCGCATCACTGCAGTGGAATGTTGTCTTTCTTCTTTGCAGACCTGCGTTGGTACTGCCACATTGGAGGATTTTTGATCCTGAACTGTCGCTGGTTATGCCCGAGCATCTCAATGGGGTTCAAGTCCAGACTCTTTGTAAGCCACTCCAGAACTTTCATTTTAATGTTTTTGAGCCATTGAGAAGTGGACTGGATATGTTAAGATAAGATAAGAAGATACTTTATTCATCCAACATTGGGAAACTTCACAGTTTCAGCAGCAACAAATTACATGAGAGAGACAAGTGAAATAAAGGGGGGTCTTTTGTCTTCTGAAGTCAACGAACAGCTCCTTCGTCTTGTCAATATTGAGTGTGATTCCTTCCACACCAATCAACAAAGTCTCCAGCTACACCCTATACTCCCTTACCTCCCTCTCTCTCACGCATCCAACACTCACAATGTAATCAAAGAACCTTTTTAAATGGCATGTGTTGGTGTTATTATAGAGTAATTATAGAAATGTAAATATCATTTCAACAATGCTAGTGGCTGTAAGGAGGAAATATTGACTTGACTGTCAGTTGGTAGTCAGTCCAGACTGGGGTATCTCAACAGTTGTTTAAAGGTTCATGTTGGCAGTTTTTAAATAAGATCTCTCAATAATTGGATGATTTTGATGGATTTTCATGCCCCTCTGCATGAGCTGTTATCAAATTAATGATCCCTGACTATCCATATAGTGCCATCATCAGGCCTTTTTTCAATTAATCCACTACTTTGCTTTAAATACTTACAAAACTCCTTATATTCAGCCTCAACTGGAATATGGGCTCTATCTTCAACCCTGACGCATTGGCTATTATTGACCAAAACAGTTCCACTTAATTATCTCAAGCACTGCAAAGTTGTTTGGGTATCGAATATATTACATAAGTGGTAACTTCAGTTTGTTTATTCTAACACTTTTACCACATGTGACCTTACAAGACTTTCATATCAGTTTGTTCAAGTTCACCTATGATGGAGGTTACTGTCTATCCACATCAGCACAAACTGAGTTTCTCCAGTAACACGAGAGGCAGCATGGTGGTGTAGGAAATACAGAAAGAAGGCTCCGGGTTCAAAACCACCTCTGGTCATGGAACATTTCTATCTGGAGTGTACATGTTTGTGTGGGTTCTCTCTTGGTATTCCTGCTTCCTCCCCCAGTCCAAAAACACGCAATATCGGTGAATGGTTGACTTTAAATTCCCTGTACGTGTTATATGAGTCATCCCTGTAATAAGAGGGAGTAGTGTCCAAGTTGTACATTATGTTTCGACCTAAGCCAGCTGGGAAAGGCTCCAGCCCAATACATGGCCTTAAACAGTTAAGGGGTCATCTGTGTCCATAGACACAAATTCTCTAGCTTGATTTTGTAATGAAGAATTCAATTTCCTCCACAGCTGAAAAATAAAAAACTTTTACTTTTTACATTTACTTAGTAAATGTACGCAATTACGCACAAAAGGGTATAAGGGTTGTTATACCGGCAACATCAGATGATTGATGTTTTTGGAGAAATTGTTTTATCTTGTAACGTTATTTGTGTTACATTTTTTATGTATGAAAGTGATTCATTTTAAATAGGTGATGTTCAAATTGGATGATAAATCTTTTTTTTTTTATCTCTTACCTCTAGTTCATCATCACTGAGTTACTCAAGATAATTGACAAGTCTTGTTATCAGCAGTTTCCAGCGTTGTTTTTTTTTCAAAGTAAGTTTGTGCACTCATCGGTGAGAGCATGATATTACAGCACAGCTGAGGACACCATTATATCCTACATTTGACCCTATCCTAAACACGAGCCTCTTGTCCATGAGAAGATGTGTGTTTCCTCTGTGCAGGGATATGGATCCGTCCAGCAGGGTTAATATACAGGGTTATTAATAATATATTAATTATTGATGCCTTTTTCACCAAACAGGCCCAGTCTCAATGAGATTAACTTTTTTGTTTTAAATAAATATAATTATCTATGAAACTTGTATTTTTGGGCTTGTTTTATATCAAATTTACACACATAAAAAGAAGAAATCAGGAAGGTGTGAAATACATTTTCAAAATACTGCAAGGTCTGTGGAATTTCTACAGTAACCAAGTCATGACTTCTGGAAAGAGACAATTCGGTTGGTTTAAAAAGAAAAAGAAAAAAGTCTTCAATGATGGTCCAGTACCAGAAGCAAATGTGTATTAAAACTTTTGGGAAAACTGTTGGTTTGATTCCAAATTTAGGTCGTGACAAGTGTCTTCAACGTGTGAACATTTGTGTGTGTGTTTTTTTGCTGACTTTATTTTTGAGAATTATGTTTAGTTTATCAGAAATAACAGAGGACAGGCTGAAAGGTGGTAGTGATCACACGGACCAATGCTGCACTCTACTGGCTTCACACTGAACACACATCGAGTCCACTGGGGCCTCTTGCAGATCATATGAAAGATATGAACTTTTTATTTTTTGAATGTTGTTAAAACAGTTCTAAATATATAAAAAATACGCCTACATGCCGTTTCAGAGCTCAGTATATAATTATTGAGACATTGAATAAAATTACAAAAATAGAAAAAAAAAATCTAATCGACACACGAGTTACATTTAATGCTCTTGTTCAGCATGCTTATTGTAAATATTATGTAATGGTTGAGATTTGGTTCCACTGAACAGTGCTGTGTCAAACGAGATTAGATATCTGTTAGATTCAAATATGAATGTTGAATAGTAAATGCAATAACAACAGATTCGAGATTAAAAAAAACTGACTTCAACCACAAACATAAATAGTAAATGTCTATCTATAAAAACGAAAAAGAAGAAATAGAAACAGCTATGTCAAACCAGCGTTATTTAAATGAAAGTAAATCATTTTCTATTAGACTTCCCTGGGAGAGGAAGAATGAAAAAAACAATTTGCCATATTATAATTTTTAATGTCTGACATTGCCCGTTGTCATATGTGACTATCGACTAAAGCACATGTAATTCTCAGAAGAGTGGCTGAAGACGTCCGCTTTTAAACTGCTGCAACACTTATTTTATCTTGCACTGATGCACAAATAGCTCAGTCAAAAAAGAACCTCCATCTGAGTCACAGCTTTTATTCATTTTAATTGAAATTAAAAAAAAAAATAGAAAACCTAGAAGACAGACTTCACATAGACATTTCTTTCTGTATACAGATCACTTGATATCTGAACAAGGCGTTCTATGATGATATTTTTTATAGTATTTGTCATTAGTTAATAATATATAATTGTTTCTTTATTTATCACGTTCTTTACTGACATTTTGATGTTTCGACGATGACGTATGTCGAAATGATTCCCGATTCCCAATTAGGAGAGGACCACTCTTCCTCCTGAGCTTCGCCCCCAAAAGAATGCCGCGCTGCATGCGGGTACAATCCCTGCCGTGACCCGGATTCGAACCGGGGTTGCTGCGACCACAACGCAGAGTACTAACCACTATACGATCACGGCGGACGACTGGCGACTGGGTCGGGGGAATTGTCTTTGAATCAACTTATCTGCAGGGCTTAGCAAATAAGTGACTTAAAGCTGTTCTGGTGCCCTTTTAGTGCGTACAAAATATTAAACGAAAAAAACAATCTCAAATTCTCGAAAACAAAAATGGAAAAGAATACAGCAAGATGTTAAATATGAAATTGTGTCTGGGTTTTTGTTTTCTTGCAAATTTCAAACCTTAAGGTTGTGCTGTGAAGAACTGCTGCTAAAGGTATCCCTTTGCGCAAAATGGTCAAAGTGTTGGAAAGTTGTATGAAATAAAGTCATGTGAAGACCATTGACTGAATCCGTATTTATTTGGGTCATGCTAAGTACAATGAACTTAATCTGACAACATAAATACAAGGCAACGGTGTAGAGTAAATGTAACGTAACTGTGTTGAGTAAATGCATATAACATAATTGAGTAAAGTTTACATAACTTTATGATGTAGCACTTAATTAAGGGGGCTTGGAACATTTGGTTAAAAGCATTGATAATAATAATAATAATAATAATAATAATAATAATAATAATAATAATAATAATACATTTAATTTATAACGCTCTTTACATTTGGCTCAAATCTCAAAGTGCTACAAGGTAAAAGCAGCTAAAAGTATCGATAAAAAATATAATAACAATTGTATAAAAATATGACCAAAAAAAAGCAATGTTCATTAAAAGTTATAGTTTCTGCTAAAAAGGAAAGTCCTTTTTTAAATGTGTCAGTCGTCTGTGGAGCCCTGAGATGGTCAGGGAGGGCATTCCATAGACGAGGGGCAGCAGAACAGAAGGCCCGATCACCCATGGTGCTGAGCTTAGTCCGGGGAAGGAGGAGGCGGTATGAGTGGGTAGAACGGAGGGATCGTGTTGAGGTCAGTGGGGTGAGTAGTTCTTTTAGGTAGGGGGGTGCGTTACCATGGATGCACTGGTGAGTGAGGAGAGAGATCTTATAATCAATCCTGGTGGAGATGGGAAGCCAATGAAGGGAATGAAGAACAGGGGTGATGGGTTCGTGTTTACGAACTCTCATCAGGATCCTAGCAGCACTGTTTTGAACATACTGTAGTCTTTGAAGACTTTTATAAGGGATCCTGATGAGAAGTGCGTTACAGTAATCCAGTCGGGAGGAGACGAACGCGTGGACCAGCTTTTCAGCATCACTCAAGGTGAGTGAAGAACAGAGTTTGGAAATATTTCTGAGATGGTGAAAGGAGATCTTGCAGATGTGTTTGATGTGGGATTCAAAAGTGAGTTGAGGGTCGAAACTTACGCCGGGGCTGGAAACTGATGAAGAGAGGGGAATGACGTGACCAGAGAAAGTAATACTGGTTATGGAGGAAGACTGGGTCTGATGTGAGTTGCCAATTAAAATTACTTCGGTTTTGGAGCTGTTCAACTGGAGAAAGTTGTTTTTCATCGACACCTTTATCTCCTCCAGAGAAGTGCGGAGAGTTAACAGGGGAGATGATGATGATGATGAGGATGGAGAAGCAGCGGAGGAACATGTGTCAGTTTTTATTTAGATTTGCGTGTCATCAGCGTAACAATGGAATGAGAGTCCATATCGACTGATGACATGGCCAAGGGGGAGCATGTACAGTATGAAGAGAATGGGCCCAAGCACTGATCCCTCGGGGACCCCACGGGTGACGGTGTGTGTCCGGGACCTTGAACTTCCAAGGGAAAATAATTCTTTTCTGTCATTGAAGTAGGATTGAAACCATCAGTATTCCCCTCTTGGTCACGTACGCCCCCAGAAGAATGTAAACAGCCAGGAGAAACACGGTGTCCTTAATTCCCAATGTCCACTGAACAGTGCTTCTCAACAACCTGTGCATCTACACACCATCTGTTGTTCACATACAAGTAGACACCGCCTCCTCTGTTCTTCCTAGGCCTGTGTGTTCCCTGTGGTGGATTGAGTGTTTGTGGAACAGAAGAGCAGAGTCTGTAACGTTGTCCAAGAGCTATGTTTCCGTGAAAATAAGAGCACAGTATTCCCTTATCATGGCTGGGTTGTATTTCTTGTTCTCAGCACGTCACTTATTCTCAAGTGAGCGGACATTCGCTAGCAGCAGGCCAGTGGTGGTCATCTACCTCTAGCCTTCAGGCCAGCATGCATCCCCCACTCTTTTGCCTAGTTTCCGCCTTGGACACACTATGCGTGTTTTGTGTCTGCCCCAAGGTCTGCTCCCAGATGGACATGCCCGAAAACACCTCCCCAGGTAGGCATCCGGGGGACATCCTAACCAGGTGCCCGAACGACCTCAACTGACTCCTCTCGCGGAGGAGCAGCAGCTCTGCTTTCTCAACTTTCTCAACTTTCTCAGCCATTCGTCATTTGGATTCTAAATTTGGTGCAAATGAATGGAAACTAGGGGGGATATGTCCTGTATATTACATATTTTACTCCTGTAGAACATCTTTTACTGGCTGGGGGAACTTTTCTTTTCTTTTTTTTGAGATAACTTCACTTCATCATTTAATTTGATAAGTTCAATCAGGGGGATTGCTTGTATAACAAATAGGACTGGGGACTTTTGGGGGATTCGCAACGCTGTTGATGGGGACAACAGCGTAGGGCTAGTTCGCTTACTGGGCAGAGATTTAAAAAAGACAAAAAAATCAACAACTTTTTTTCGGACAAAGCTAAACGTTCAATTTGAGGAGTTCAATCGGGGGGATTGCTTGTACATTGCAGGGGATTTGATTTTGTTTTGGTATATCTCCTTGGTATTGGGAACGACATCATATCCTAAGTTGTATCTAATTTAGTTTTTCTTATTTGAGATCCTTTTAGAGGTGGTTGTTTTGACTGAACTAAATTTGAGATGTTTGAGAAAAAGCTTTTGTTCCCAATTCAGTATAGCGATTGATTTGTTTTTGTCAAGGAAAAGAGTTCCTTTTAATTTCTTCAACTTTTTACGCAAAAAATTATGAAAAGTAATTTATTCAATACTGGTCAATTTAAATGTCCAATGTTTGAAATACAGTGTAACGTATTTTGCCCGTAAAAAAACAGTAATCAACTGGCAGCACAGTTGCCATTTACTTACTGTAAAATTTACATTATTTTATTGTCAATTAAATTTACAGGTTTGTACTGTAAATAAAAAACAGTATAAACCAGTTTTTTTACTTGGAAGCACACTTGCAGTGTTTTAAGACTAAGTGGGCGGAGGTACAAACTCATCCTCCAGCAGGAGGACCTTTTGTGCTCCTTTGACACTCTTCATTTAATTCAGTATTAAGTTGACCTTGGAGTGACTTGTAGTCCAGTTTTCAGTTTTATTTCCATTTAGGTTAGTGTGAAGACTTGTATGTATCATAATGATGTGGGACACTTTCCATGGCAAAATAAATAGTTTAGTGATAAGGCATGTGGAGAAGAGCTCTCCAAGATGCTGAAGGTAACAGAGTGGTGCTTTTGTTAATTTGGTGTAACTAACTAGAGCTTATTTGATAAATTCTTTAAACCATACATTTTATAATTGATAATGTCAGCTTACCCAACATTGACACACAATTTAAAATGAATGTAGTCTATTAATTATTAATTGTTAACTGTGCCTCTCTAATTGGCAGGGAATTACATACTTCCAACATCCTGTTTGAGGATGAACGTCTGAAATACAGGATCTACTTATAAAAGTTGTTTGAAAAAGTATTCATGCTTAACAAAACTTCTAATAAGGATTTTGAGGTTTTATCTGACTTATTAGAAACACACACACACAAACACACAAACATCCACAAGTATCAACATAGTTGCTGCAGCTGCTGGAATAACACAAAATTAAATGTTTGAAAAAGGCTGTCAGTAAATCAATATTACAGACATGTTGCTCAAACGTCAAACCAGAGGAAACCCCAAGTAATTATTATATATGACACCCAGAAAAAAAATTAAATCTAAGATTGCAGTATTACACTACTACTATTACACTACAAAAGAAGGACACAAAAAAGGATTACTATCTACTAATACTACTATGTATGAAATAATAATATGAAGCAGAATGTTTGCTGACTAAAATTTTGTTGTATACAATAATAATTAAGTGTTGTATGTCTTATCACAGGGTTTTTATTTGATTTCACTTACTTTATTTTGAGAGTCTTTGGACAGGAGACCACTTTGCCCGGGGATTCAATTCAATCACATATTAGCCAGTGTAATACTGTATGCGTAACATAAGCTATTTGGATTGTGGTTTGATGTTGGCTGGGGGATCACTGACCTTGGCTTCATTTCATGGTGGCAGTGAAGTGGGTGGGGATAATGTCATATTTATCCAAGGATCTGAAGGGCTGGACTTGCCTCTATATATATAACCCTGGGCTCATTTCTACTCTCGTCTTGCCTTGTTGTCTCTCTCAGGGGCTCTCTGCCTGCTCTCCCTCTGTGGCGTCCTCTTCTGTGCTTAACAACTTTTGCACTTACGTCAACCAAAAAAACGATGGCCCAGCAACAACAAATTAGGTAAGAGCCTACTCTGTCAAAACAGGAACCAACCCTCCAGCATGACACAGCATGTGGTTTGCAAAAAAGGACAATGTAGAAATAGACCAAACTGTGATTTCATTGGTTTAATTTTGATAATTGCATTTAACAAACAGGCACTAGCTTTTCTGCATCTGACTCTGCAACTCATAAAAGTCTTATGATATGTAATTCCTCCTGCATATGTGTGTATGTTGTTTGATTTACTCCATCAAAAAGTTATTTTTGGATGACTAGATTCTCAGGGGCAGACATTCTATTCTATGCACAGTTCTGTTGCAATGCTAATGTCCCACAATCAGAATTTATATATATATATTTAATTAATTATTTGATCTTGTGTTCCAGTTGGCCAGTAGCTGTATTGTTTGTATTTTTGTGTTCGTTTCCCACTATTGCTTCTGCTATTTTACCTTTTTGTCTTGTCTTTTATTGTCTTATCATACATAAATGTGATGAGAAAAGGTGTGATTCATGTATATATGTTAATTTTGAACTGTCTTTCCACAGCTTACCAGCCAAATTGATCAATGGAGGGGTTGCAGGCATGGTAGGAGTTACCTGTGTGTTTCCAATTGACCTGGCCAAGACCCGCCTGCAGAACCAGCGCAGTGGGCAGCAGCTCTACAAGAACATGTATGACTAACATCCACCTTACAAAAATGTTTCTAACAGTTTGTGTCCTCTCGGATTTTAGATGTGTACTAAAAACCACCCTTCCTCTTTTGACATTTGGAAGTTATCATGGAAGTGCATTGTTAGCATGCCCATCATCTCCTTCCAGTAATACAATATGTAATGTGTCAGTGACTTGAGGATAGACAGTCTTTAATGAACAAAGATTCTCTTGGTCCAGTAACGGGCATGATGCAAGTTGGACGGTCCACAATTTTCTGAAATAGAGAAAGAGACTGATTGTCATGTCAATACTGGAATACTAGTACAATCTATCATAAGCACTCACCTTTGTCCCTACAGGATGGATTGCCTAATTAAGACAGTTAAATCTGAAGGCTACTTTGGCATGTACAGAGGTAAGATTGCTCATACAGGCCATAAATAAATCTAATAATACAGAATATTGTGGGTATCTTGTAATTTGCACTTCTACGCACATCTATGGGTTGGTGGACCATCCTTTAAGTATATCCTTACATACGTCCTTCAGTGTACAGCCTTCACTGAAGTTGTGGTGGATTTATGCTTTTGTTATATTCTGCAGTGAACAGTGAACTAGAGACATTATTTTTTGTAGGTATGGTTCTACATTTTAAGTAAATAAGGTAGTTTGTTGGTCCTTTTTAATGATGCCCGCGTACCACAATTTGGTATGAAACTAATGAATTGTCCAGTACAGTAAGTCCTATGTTGTCATTATCATTGCTCGGTGTTACAGGTGCGGCTGTAAATCTCACCCTGGTGACCCCTGAGAAGGCCATCAAACTCGCCGCTAATGACTTCTTTCGACAAAAGCTGAGCAAAGACAGGTACGCATTAAAACTCAAAAACACAAATGCATTATTCTACAAATCAAGACTGGTTCTTAAAAGTGTTTCTGTGTGTATGTTTCTTCAGTGGCAAATTGACTGTTTTGAAGGAGATGTTAGCAGGCTGTTGTGCAGGGATGTGCCAGGTCATTGTCACCACCCCAATGGAAATGCTGAAGATTCAGCTGCAGGATGCTGGAAGGCTCGGTATGTACAAGGAAACCACTACAATACATTATCAACTTTAAGTAACTCTTTTGCATGTTATATTTTATGTATTTGTGACATTACATTTTTTTTTCATGTGTCTGCTAGCGGCCCAGCAGAGGGTGATGCCTACTGTTGTAACAACTTTGAAAATGGGGGGAGCCAGTGCTGTTCTTACCCGCTCTTACAACACCAGCCCTGCGCCTCAAGTCATCCGAGTGTCCGCCACACAGATCACCAGAGAGCTGCTGAGGACCAAAGGAGTCACAGGACTTTACAAGGGACTTGGAGCCACATTGATGAGGTGAGATGGGACTTATGTTTGCTCTTGCTTGAATCCTTTTCATCTTTGGTCAGCACCCTCCTAATGCTGTGAACACGTTTGTTACCTTTTCAGGGACATCCCATTCTCCGTTGTGTATTTCCCCCTTTTTGCCCATCTTCACCAGCTTGGCAGACGTTCATCTGAAGACCCATCTGTGCCCTTCTATTGGTCCTTCATGTCTGGCTGCATGGCTGGGTGCATTGCTGCTGTGGCTGTCAGCCCTTGTGATGGTGAGTGACTTCATGGACACTGGTGTTTTGGGTACTGGAAACTGAACCTCGGTTGTACCTTTAAGCACTGCTGCTGGTACAATGGTGAGCTATTTCCCAAATTTTATATTATCCTCAGCTAAATTCATTTTATTATGTCTTATACAGTGGTGAAGACTAGGCTACAGTCAATCAAAAAAGGAGCTAATGAGGAAAACTACAATGGAGTGGTGGACTGTGTCAGGTGAATCACTCATTCAGTCAACAAACACGTTTTGCTCTTCTCGAGTTTAATGAATAAATGACACCACTAACATGCTTTCCCCACGTTCTCTCTTCCACTGCAGAAACATTGTAAGAAAGGAAGGTCCAAGAGCGTTTCTCAAGGGAGCCAGTTGCCGTGCGCTTGTTATTGCCCCACTCTTTGGCATTGCCCAGGTTGTGTACTTTGTAGGTGTTGGAGAGTTTCTGTTGGGCCAGACCCCATACAGCATCTACTCTGCATAAACAGTCTGTTTCCCAGAATTTCTGCAGCTCAATTAAACTACAGGCAGCTGTGCCCTGGGCATAGCCGTGGACCTAGACCTCTTATACTGTCTTCCTTTTCTTTATTGGAGGCTTCCAGCATAAATGGCTAAAGGGACCAGAGAGAGTTACCTTTAAGTCACAATGCTTTAAGAAAATGCCATAAGCATGACTAGCTTTTATTCAAGAGATTGGAACGCTACTGCCTATACGTGCTTCACTTGAGCCTATGACAAGAAAAGGATTGCTTCCATCAACAAGTCACTTAATGGTCTAACATATATCATCAGATAGTAAGACCAGATCGGATTTTACTCCTGTGGCACCAACCTTCTGGTCCTGTTTCCAAAGATTTGGACTGCATCCTTTAATGTGCCCCATATCAGTTATGCTTCACTGTAATGTGTATATCCCATCTTGGTAACCAGCAGGTGATGCAGATACGGGGTGTTAAAATTTGCTGTAGTTTATTGTGCCAGACAGTGAATATATTTGAATGGATGCAGTCCTGTTGTAAGGCCAAACCAACTGAGCACAGCTCTTTATGCTCACCCTTATCCATGTATATAGTTGATGTGTTTTAATGGAGATAAGATTTAAGAAATAATTGTCACATTTTGCTCTCTTAACAACTTGATTGGGAAAGCATCTGGGAAATTGAAGAGTTCATAGGAACAAACAAAACATTTGGGCTGCTTGTCCACTGTGTTACCATACAGGGATTCCGTCTTGTTTTGTTACCAAGGGTAACTTCCAATGTTTGTTGTTTGTTGGCCTCCTCTTCCACCCCGCTTTGTTGTTGTTCACAGGAGCAACAAGCTGACCATAAATGTTTTCTCCTGTATATTTCAGAACAAGTGTAATTAAGTTGTTTTTTTTTGCTTGGCATTGTGGGTTTTTCTGTGACAGCCCACTCGGCTCTGTGTATGTATCCTGCAAGCTTTAATAGCCTTGACAGCTAAACAGCTCAACATGGCATTCTGAAGTTAACTCTGGATAAATGCTTTTACTGATGAAAGAAAGTCATTAATAATGGCATTTTTTGCTTCTGGGACCAAATCTTCTGAAATAAGTCACTTACTCTAATTTAACTGTGGTAGTCTGTGATCGGACACCTTTTCTTGCTAGAGATACAGGAGCCCAAACAAATGTTTCATGCTACACATGTAGGAGCGGAGCAAAGTGCGATGTTGGACTGCACTCTTTCCTCCGAGAGAACTGAGGTATGGGCTGAGGTAATTTTTGCTCTCTGGGGTCAGAGATCACAACGGTGTGATCCCTAAATCTAAATCTAATCTGGCATCTTTTTGAGTTCAGTATATTAATAAAGTATGCAAAATTGAGGAGATACTTTGATGAAGATGATGTTGTACTGGAGAAAAGAAACTAAACACTGACATGTTGATGTTTTTAAGTGTTGTATAAAGATTTAAGATTAGGATTAAGGTTTATGCCAAATTGACCTCAGACACCAGAGAGTTAACATTTGGACATTGTTAATATTCTATATTCTATTTTCCATTTTACTCAGCCATTTTAAGTTATACTTCAACAGGGAGGCATTTAAGCATTACAAAATGATGAAAAAAAAAATCT
This sequence comes from Lophius americanus, assembly GCA_037951165.1. Lineage (NCBI taxonomy): Eukaryota > Metazoa > Chordata > Actinopteri > Lophiiformes > Lophiidae > Lophius > Lophius americanus. The sequence continues at coordinate 6,682,037 of JBBDHG010000001.1, forward strand.
CCCCTTAAATTTAAAAGACATTTTAGAGCTAATCTTGCCAATAATCGTGTAAATACAGATTTCAAAATGCTGAATAAATATTTTGAATGCAGCATTTACTTGTGGTGTTTGACTGTAGGATCTGGTATGTAACAAACAATGGTTGGATGTTGAACTTAAGTGGCGCTGTTGGAAATGGTAGCGAGTTTACTCAAGACAATTTCATACTTTCTGATGCAAGCTTTGAAGGTATTACCTAGCTCCTTTACACACAAACTCACAAACAAACATACACACACACACATCACTGGCACTGGCATAGATATGCTAGTGGCAGCGAAAACGCTCCTGCAGCAGTGCTGGGGTAATTGTACCCTGATCAGTCCTGAAGACTCTGCTGCATTGCATGCATGACTACCCCCCCAACGGAAGATGCAGCTGTCTTTTATGCTCAAGCGAGGAAAGTTGAAACTAATGCAACTCAACCTGAAAATCTAAGTATTTGCTAAGTGTATTAAATACAAACTGCAGGGAAGAAATATATGTACAAATAGATGAACGTATATAAATATCAAAATACAAATATAAACACAGTTAAGAGTTGTAATGCGTTCCCAAAACTTAATATTCTTCAGTGGCTGATGGATTAATCTTATTCCTCACACTTATTCCTCGCATCAGTCATTGGTAATGTTTCCATGCAGGCTTTAGTTTTCCTGGAGATGTCTTCATTACCTCTAAATTTACACTTACAGCTAAAACAAATATTCATCTTCTAGATAGTTATCTGTGATAAATTTGTGCTAAGGGAATTATTTTGTTTTTCTTCATTTTAATAACGGACTTTAACCCCTAAATGTCTTAAATACCCTTTACCCAGATGTCAAGACTGCGCATTATGTGATGACACAACTTTTTCAAATAAGACCTGATGAAGGTGTCACTCTATCTGAATTAACTTTGGCAAGGTTCAGAAATCGGACAGGACTAGAGGTAGTTATGTAGACTTACTGCTAATGCACCACACAAATAATTGATCTTTGGACTTCAATCACACAGCCATTGGAGTACATAATTAAGTCTGGGTAACATGTATTTAATATAATTTTAATTTACTTATTAGAAGCAGAAATGGATGTAGGAAAATGATGAAGAAATGTTAAGTGCGAAAAAAGCCAAAAGATTTTAATAAAAGTCCTTTGTCTTGTTAGCTGAAATGTCACAGTGATCCAATAAACTTTCTTATGTCTATGCCTGTGAAATATTTTAATATAAAAAATTATGACTTAAAAATCACAATATCAGCACACATTAAGAGCAAAAAAAACAACAAAAATAGTGAATTCACAGGAAAATGCACAATTTAAGAATCGTTTTAATTGTTTTTTTTATTGAAATTCAAACATGTATATTCCTGAGATGCTTGGAATGGGATTTAAATAAATTAACATAAAATGAACTAAAAATTTCTCGACAATGTGTCTATCCATGCGCACAGTACTTAACATTTCCAGATTTATTGAAACAAATATAGCTGTGGACCATAAGAACAACTTTGGATTTTGCTACTCTGAAACTCTTCTTAGTTCATCCTATTTTTACTCAGTCAGAGTGGCTGTAGTGACAGCGTTGACGGTTGTATCACCTCACTCCTCAGAGTAAACACTGCCTTACTGCATCCAAACACACGGCCTTTGCTGTCTCCTCTGTAATGGATCTTTTTAGTACCAAGTGGCTTTTGAAACAGTGGGGAGAGAATTTCTATGCTTTTGGCAGAAATGAATCATTCAAGACAAGTGTTACACTTTCAAACACATCAAAACAATAAAGGTAAACCCAGCCATATGTGCTACTCGTGAAACGTCGGGGGAAATTAATAACAGTACAACTCTACAAACATACCTACGCTGTTTGTATGTTTTTTTTTCGGACATTCAGACAACCTGTTGTTCAAAAACAGCTCACTATGAAGAAAGGCACATCAAGAAGCTGTTACTAGTTGCAAATTTAATTGAACGTTTACTAACACTGTCATGACCACACCAATATACAGCTAATTTAAACCTGTGTCTACACAGAACATGTTAAATAGAGTCAGAAACTCACACATATTTACATACCCGGGTCCCCACACTTGGAATTCTTCTAAAGAATGAGTGGTCTGATTTAATCCGGATAAATGAGAGTGGTTGCATGTCTGTTGAACCTTTTTCTGTCGAGCTTGATGATATGGGAAACAAGGATACAGAAGATGACGCAGTTTTAGTTTTGTCATGGGCGGTGCACTCTTAAAGCACAGACGGGGGAAAATGTAAATGGAAAAAACAAAAACCTTTGATTTGATAAATAGTTTTGACAGACCGATTTCTTATTGTCAGATGACCGGTGAGTACATGTTTAGTTTGTACACATGTCCACATGATCCTCCTGACAGTCAACAGAGACTCAAGTTTACTGTTATGTAAGAGAGAGGATATTTTACCAAGATGTCAGGGAAGGAGGACTTCTTGATCTATAAAAATGATGAGGAGTTAACGTTTTTTTTTGTTTGGGACTGTGACTTTGATCTGTAGTTCAGCGGTTGGGCTTCCTTTTCGAACCACAACTACCGCCACTATACCAAAATATCTCAAACATTTACAAACATACCAGCATAGTTTGCAAAACTTTGTAAAAACTTTGTATGGTTAATTGTACATTTTCCAAAATGACTGGTATACTTGTTTTAAAGGAAGGGCTCACAATTCAATTTCACTCCTTCCTGAGACTTGGAAGAGATTAAAATTACATTTTTTTTGTTTTTTTTTACCTTTGCTAAACCTAATAGGAGAAATATGTGGAACCATTTGCAGTGCTCTGAACAAGAGATACAAAATCCACAGACAAACCCCTTAAGTGTGGGCCAAATTATCTGTTTTCCCTTTTCCAGTCTTTATTGGAAAGCATATTTCCCATAAATCAACTGTTCTTCTAAGATCACTAAAATGTTTCTTATTCTGTGGAGCTGAACGATGAATGCATTATAAAAAACATTAACTGGCCGTTACCTTTCTTTGACACATCAGTCTGAACCCACGAATCCATGCAACATGCCAGGCAATCTTTTTAAGGCTTTGGCGTCACGTAACCTAATATAACTGTGCTTGTATGTCATGTGGACATTTATGTTTATGTCTGTGTGTGAGTTCACTGGTGTTCACATAGGAGCTGCTTTCATCTCAGATTGCTTCACTCTGGCTGGAGTTCCCCACAGTCAAAGGGTCCGTGTCATGGCTGTGTGAAAAAGCTCTGACACTAGTGCAACAGTATGTGGGTTAAGAGTTGTAACTGTAGCCAAAACAAAGCCATATGAGGGGGAAATGACAGATTGTCAGGTCATACCTCTGAAATGATGTGTTTCCCGCTAGAAATCTGAATGGCATAAATTATATCAGAGTCTTATGAAAGGATGGTTTGCAGCTCTGCTTGTGACGGTAAATAATTTAAGAAATATTGAAAGGAATTAATAGTGGATCGGGTCAGGGGTGGTCGAGCACCATTGTGGAAAGAAACTTCTGAAATCCCCCCCGAATGGATGAGTAACAGACATCTGATCTGAAGGCTAGTTTTTTGGGTCTGTTAAGGAGGGGTCAGGTCAAGGATCCAGCCCAGATGACCTCTTAGATGACCTCCCTGCTGTTGCGAATGGCACAGCAGAGCACCATACTGAATATCATCCCAATGATCTGTTGAGACAAAAACAGATATAAAATATTAAAGAAAAATTCCAGCCACTTGGAAAAATATGTATAACTGTGTGTTTTTAACTGTTGGATCCATACTCACCATGATTCCAGCGATGCCAATGCCCACATACCCAATAATGTAGAGTTTGCTGTTGAAAAAGGCCTTGATACCTGTTTCACAGTCCTACAGTCCAAAGATTAGAAAAGTCAGGCTGGTTCATGTTATAGTGAGCTATGATGATGATTGGTGTCACACAGTAGGTTCCTTATTACACCTGGGCAGAATTGAATTTCTAAGTTGATGAGGTACCTTGGTATCTGGAGCAGGGTCAGGGCAAGGATTTCCAATGGTTCCACAACAATTGAGCTGTTTATGGAAGGACAAAATTATATATGACGGGTCTTTATGTATTACCACCTAGTTTTTAATATGTATTTTTTATGCAGTGGGACTGGTGTTATCCTGAAAACTTTACTTTATATTATTGTTTTACTTACTATTTTCTGGTAAGAGATGATCAATGTGCCGTTGTTGTTTTCATTGTAGGTTGTTGTGTAGTAGTTCTGAACATCTTCGATAATCTGCGTGAGAGAAGTGAAAGAAGTTGTACCACTGAGATTTATCACACTAGTTAAGGTGTAACTTTAAATTTACCTTGTCTTTGTTTAAGAATCCAAATACTCCTGCTGCCACCTCTGCGCCAAAGATGATCAGCAGGCATGCAAAGAACTATAAAAAGACACGCAGACTTGAATACATCTAAATAGGTGAAACAGATATTTTCAAATTATTTCAGTTTTTACTTTTGTGCATTTATGTGGATTTGTACTCACTGATCCCAAAAGGCATTGAGATTCCCGAACAGCTCCACAGCAGCCAAAGAATCCAACCAACATCACCAGACTGCCAGCTCCTATCAGAATGTACACACCTGTCGGAGCGGGGGGAAATAATGTCATCATAGACGGGTAAACAACTACATTACTATTGAAGCTAAAAGCCATCAGAATGCCTGAATTAATAACACACATGTCAGCATAAAAAGTCTAAAATGCTGCATTCACTAAGCTTCTGTGGTTTGGGCTCATTCAGAGTGTTCCCCAGCAGGTGGCAGCATAGAGCTAGGAATTTATATCGTTGCAGTCACAATCTTGGCTTTAACTTAGACTGTGGCCTAATGTTTACAGACTATTTCTGTGGTAAGCAGTTTGATCAGTGTATTTTGATCAGATTATTATTTTTCTTTATGAATGGATCCACTTTTTTTTTTAGCATTGCCCCCATGTTTTCCTTGTAAATAGATCTCCCATGAAACTGCTCATTAGAAACACTCTGCAGGGAGGAATCCAACAACAGGTTCCTCGGGTCCACATGTTCAGGTGGGGTCTGTTGCTAGGCATCGGCTCCGCCGAGGATGGGGGGAGAGAAGAAAGATCTCCCCCTAGGTGATAGTTGATAGCTGGTATCTGCTTTTACAAAATTACTTGATGAGACAATAATGCATTTGATGTCTCATTTCCTTATTGTTAAAAGTAGTTAAGTTTAACTGCCAGGTGAAGGTGACAAATGCTGCCCTTGCTATAAGCGTAAGGCTTTACAAATATGTATAATTATCTTATGATAAGACAAAATAAAGAGATATTTTGTGTGGGCTTGACACCACTGGAATACAGCATAGCAACTGCTGAGCACTCTCAGATGTTTCTGTGAGGCACTCTCACTGTCAAAGCCATGTGTAACAAAAGAACATACGGGTCAAACCACGTGGACATCTGAGTTTTATTTTGTGACCGAAAATATCAGTGACATACCTTTACAGTATAGGAGGGTTTTGTAAGAAAACAGCTCTTTCATTAAACAACCTTGTAAGGCCTGAATTAGCCTCAGAGAGGCAAAAAAAAAGCACAGCCAAGGAGGACAACAGTTTAGTCTGGAGAATGTTTATAACTGACATTATATAAAGCAGCACAGTGATTGCTGTGGAGGAGTAGGAGAGGAGTAATCCTAAATGAGACAGTTAAAACATCTCTCTGTAGTCGATCTCATTTTTTCTGATTCCAAATCCTGTTCTTCTGAAAATCTTTTCCATGGAATATTCTCATGTTTATATACTTGTCCTGATTTATTTGCCCTTTAAACTGTACCAGCACTCAGTCTACCCTTGCTTCCACCTCTCTTTCCATCTGAGTAAGGTAGATGCCCTGTGGGTTCCCTTTTGTATTTACGCTCGTTGTGCAGCACTCATTTCCTGTTATTCATTCTCATCTTCGGTGTGAACGAGGCACCTGCATCCCCAGCAGTGTATTTTTCTGAGTATATGTATGAGGGGGATATCCACTCTGACATAGAGACGGACATTTATTTATTGGAGAAGGGAGTTCTACGGAAATAAACAATTTTAAAGGCCATCTCATGACAGAGAATGACAGAAATTGGACAAACATGACGGATGCAAATGTGCAACGTTTACGGGAATCACAGTAGTACATTATCATTACAGGGGAGAGTTTTCTCAGGCTGTTATGGAAGGTTCCTAAAAAGTATGAATTGAGCTGAAAAAGTAATATGATGTCAAAAACCCTGAGAAATGATGGATATGGAATGGATTAAAATTTTTTATTAATAACATCCAACATTATGGACAGACTGACAGCCTTAAATAGAGTGATTTCTCAACAACATCATCATCTGGCTATGATTTATTATGATATCGCCACACAAAACATTTTGAAAGAAATACATCGGTATATGATTCATCCTTCATTCCTATGGTAAGGAGATAATTGCATGTTGTTTTGGTTCGCAAAAGTTTTGGATGTGAAGAGACAGTCCCTTTCGGGACACCTTAAATCAACAATGTATTCAAAAAAACATTTGTATAAGAATATAAACAACCAAAAGGCAAAATACTCTACATTTCTGTGTAAAATTTGGGAATGCTAGTGGGATATACTTTAGCACTTTGAGATTTGATCCAAATGTTATGTGCATTATAAATTAAATGTATTATTATTATTATTACTCTGGACAAAACAAAGACCCTTTAAAACAACATAAACCACGCAATATGAAATCAGTGTTGAATGTAAAATATCAAAATGCATAATAATGTCATACATTTGATGTGTGTATAAAGTTTGGTTATTCTCCAGACAGGATGAGGAACCGTCAGACTCACACTAAAATCAACATTTCTGTAAAACCAAACAAACTAAAAAGCAAAACTAAACAATTTTCAAAATGTCAAAAGGAGCAACTGCTTACTACTTTTCTTGTTGTGCGATGTTTGGCAAAGCAGTTTGTAAACTTTGTGATCTGCTCTGAAAGATGCTCTTAAGAGTAAAGACTCGCCTTAGGAAAAGAAAATTTCCATGGAAAGAATACATTTTTTTTTATAAAAAGCACAATTTTTTTATCATGGTTAATATATACAGCATGTGATGTTTTGGCGAAGCTAGTATTTGCTGCTTGTTCTGGAAGAAACAATGATAACGGCTGAATGTACACAAAACCATACTGATTACTGATTACCTCAGTGAATTTATGTTAATACCCACAAAAAAACAATTGGACCCCAGAAAGGTTTCTAATGAAAACTATGATTAATTAGCAACCTCTGCATTGAAACAATGATCTTGTGTTGAATTCAATGGGGCAATTTGTCGCACACTTACACTTCATGTTCACTGGCTGTGAAAATCAACTGAGGCTTGCTGTGTCACTCACCAATGAAGAATGTGTCTGGAGCTTTATCGCCATTGAGCAGAGACACGGTTTCAGGATCAAAACGCAGCCACAGCCCCACTGCCAGAACAAAGGATCCCATCAACTGCAGAGAGATAACAGAAACACTTCTAATATGGGCAAAAATTAATGTTCGGTTAAGTTCTTCATTGTTGTTTTTTACTCTTCTATCTTGAACTTGAGATCTGACAAAACTGGAGCCTTGTTCTTTTACACTCCTTCAATGTGATTTTCCACATAAAAACGAAAATACTGCTGTGGACTTTCCACTTTGGCTTTCCATCCTTTATGCAAGAGAAGTTATATTTCAAGGGTTACTTGCTGACAAACTTGATTTGAGTCAAAATAATGACTCTGAATATCTGCATAAATATTCCCATGCACTTTCTTCCCGTAGGGAGAAAATGACCTGCTTGGCTTTGAGCAACAATGTGGCACCTTGAGCTTAAACAGGCTCTTGAAAATTTGAAAATGTGGCTACATGCTCCTCATATTTTCCTTCATCTAAACCGTCAGTTTAGCAAAAACTTAAAGTCCCTTCCCAATGCTCTTGCTTCAAAAAACAGATTTCTAAGTAGTCGGACGACCTTATACATAATATTAGCATGATAGCACTTTGAGATTTGATCCAAATGTAAAGTGCATTATAAATTAAATGTATTATTATTATTATTATTATTTTATACACGGGGCGGATGTAGCTCAGTGGGTAGAGCAGCCGTCTCCCAATCAGAAGATCGTAAAGTAACTGGTTAAAGTCCAACCACGGTCTACTTGTCATAGGGTCCTTGAGCAAGACCAGCATAGCTGTAGGTGATCAAAGAGCTCTTCTTCTTCTATAGGAAGGATTATTTTTGTCAGATCGGAGATTCTCTTAAGGGCAGATACTGAGGGAGAATAGATTTATGACACATCCATACTGACATTCACACGGGTGAGTTGTAAAGAATGGAAAGAAGACAGGTGTTAGAAACCCAAGCTCCTCCCAAACCCATGGGCGATTGATGAAACAGCTGAGCTAAAGAAGGTTCAGTACTAGCAGTCCACTGTGATAAAGCCCACAAACTGCAGGCTACATATAAAGTGAAGTAATGAACCAGGCTAGATCGTTGCAATGATGGTCTATGGATCTTTATAAAACTAGCATTAGTTGAACCACCTAACCAGTCCCTCCAGGAAGTTATTTTGGATTAAACTTGTACTTGAGACTATGATAATTGGTCAAATTCGTAGATAAACAGCAGTGATTTTTTTTACAAGGTCGGGCATATTATTCAGGGATTGAATAGAATCACATTTATTGTTGCAATCTGGATACTGCAACTTGCGTAGCAGTAAGTAGTTACTAGTGCAATAGTGTTGTTGGAGGTGTAGAGTGAGGACTACAACCCACTGGATCCTGTGCATTAAACTTCCTGTCAGGAGTTATTGTCGCATAGAATTGTGTTAATGTTGTTCTCTATATAAAGGAGCGTGTGGTTGTTTTGTAGATCTAAAGGCCTCAGAGGGCAACTGAAAGTTATTGCTATGACTATTTTATCAATATAAGCAGATGCACAGATAGTTATCACATATTAAGGTCTCATATTAGAATATTTAAGACAGTAGCTGATATGTTACTGATATGCTTAATTATGATCCACATGAGCCTGGTTATTAAAGGTTGCCATTAGCAACATTGTTTACATACCTCCCTATTTACCCCCCACCAATATGTCTATCATCATTACCCATCTGACACCAGTCACACCCCTCCTAGCCTCCCTACCTCCCAAATCTAACCACTAACCCTGTCCCCCCCCCGACTTGTTTCCATGTATTCCCCTCGACCCCGCCTCCTCGTCCAACTTAATCCCTCCCAATCTCACCCAAGGAGACAAAGACCCACTGTTTCCTTGTGACTATGTGCTTTGGTGTACAATAGAGGGGAAACACAATAAAAAGGGGAATGAATGAGAGGACGGTGAGAAAAAATAGAGAATAAAGAGAAAATAAATCATTGGAAGACCAGTCATCTCGTTTCTTCAGACTACAGAAGCATGTTGTTGAATTAGACACCAAACTGGCTCTATTATAGTTCCCCTGAAATTTGGAATGAAGTAAGAATAGGAGAGTTCTCCCAAGCTCTTTTACAGCCCTAACACATCGTAGGATATTTCTATGTCTGGATATTTCAAAGCCAAAGTGGAAATCTCTCAGTTGAAGCTTTATTGAAGTTATTTTACAGTGTAAGGCCTACTTTTAATGGTTCAATTAAATAGTGTTTTGTGAGTGGAATTTCCATGAGAACGGAGCCTGAGCTGACTCTGGGTTGCAGTCCTGTCAAAAACAGTCTGGGCTATTATACACTTTCTAGGTTATAATGTTTTTAAGGAAAAAAGCAGACAAAAAACTTAGTGTTGATTACAACAAAGTTTGGAAGTCTAACAGCTGCAAAATGCCTTTATAAACCAGCTATAATTTGTGGGTAATTTAACACTGTCAAAACTAGCACTCTGTCTCGTATATGTTTGGAAAACAGATGCAAACACACATTAACGATGATCGGCATAACAAAAATGTAAATAGGAGCAAACTAATTATGGGTGAAATAAATCCCATTGTGCCGTGGGAGAGGGCAGGGGAGAATAATGGCAATCATCGACCTTCACATCACCATAACAGCACCTGCAAGTGTGCTTTCTTGGGCTGTTAATGTATTTATGTCAAAATAATTTTAAATTCAGGCCATTTTACCAGAAACCTTCTACATTTTACATAGCATTAGCATGATAGCACTTTTGATCCAAATATAAAGCTAAAGAAGGTTCAGTACTAGCAGTCCACTGTGATAAAGCCCACAAACTGCAGGCTACATATAAAGTGACGTAATGAACCAGGCTAGATCGTTGCAATGATGGTCTATGGATCTTTATAAAACTAGCATTAGTTGAACCACCTAACCAGTCCCTCCAGGAAGTTATTTTGGATTAAATTTGTACTTGAGACTATGATAATTGGTCAAATTAATGTATTTATGCTGTTAATGTATTTATGTCAAATTAATTTTAAATTCAGGCCATTTTACCAGAAACCTTCTACATGTTGATTGCCACTAAATTGTGCAAACTGAAATTATTTATGCCACTTTGAAAAAAAAAGAAAAAAAGATTCAATACAGGATTGTGACAAAATGGTATTACCCAAAGACTGTTATTTCATTAAAGACTACTGTGACACTCAGCAGAGACTATAGCCCCACCATGGCCTAACAGTCCTCTTCAATCAAGCCTTATTTAAAATTAAACTGAACGTTCTGTAACCATTACAAGGCAGACTATCCCTATGAAAACAAATCTGCTGGGTGTAGACAGACACATGGGCACCAAATCTCTGAATATGCATGACTTTTCTTTTTCTTTTCTTTTTTTATTGAGATACGTGGTATGCTGAGATAATGAACGCTATCATAGCAATGCCGCCCTCCATTAGTTATTCTTTTTTTTATTATAATGGATTCATTAATTATTGATGTATTAATTAATTAATTCATCCATTCTTATCCATAGCTGCCTATCCGGTTGAGTGTTGCGGGGTTTGGAGTCTATTCCAGCAACAGAACTATAATACCAGAATTAGTGTTAAATAGTTGATTCCAAAGGATTGACTGACTGCGGAAAAGGGAAAGTCCTTCCTTAAGATCAGCCTAGTGTCTCTGAAGGTTTTCTCTGACAGAAGGATACTGTCCAAATGTCTGGACATCATGGACAGGCCCTTTCCTCCACTGTCTCCCACAGTAGACCAAATATAAACAACTGAAGGGGCACAATGAGTGATAGACTAAAACTGCCCTCTGTTCCACTGGGAGACACATCAAATCCGTTGTACCCACTGGCATCGAGCTATAGAACTTGTCAGAACTGAGGAAACCTCTGAGGTGAGAGGAAAGATAAGCGGTGGAATGACTTAAAGCTTAACAAGAAGTCCAGTTGCTTCAAATTCCATTTTAAGGATCATAGGATTTATCACTGTCACAGTAAAACCCATAAATGCCCACCCTCAGCCATTCCCGACACATACCAGTACCATGTATACACAGGTGGTCCATTTTAGCATCTGTGTAGTTCCACAGAGACTCAAAACGTATTAATGACAACATCCAGTCACATCGACCTACTCCTGGAGTAGGAGCCGCGTATTAACTGCTGCTGTCCTCGTCTCTTTCTTTGGTATAGTGTCTATCTAGTTTAACGTTCACAATTTTGTTTGGGATATTTAGCTAATCTTTTCATATGTTGCTGGTGCTGCTTTAACAGAACAATTTCCCAAAAATGGGCTGAGTGAAGTATCTTTGTAATGTATTTTATACTGAAGCTGTGGGACAATTTTCGGCTCTAAATGAGAATATCATCTATAGTAGTCCTTTGAGTTGGCTCCCCTTTGGGTTGGTTGGGGAGCTAGGGGATCAAGGACCTTATGACATGTAGACTTGCTGGGGCTTGAACTGGGTAGCTTCTAATCTTCTGATTTGGAGATGCTTCTATACCCACTGAGCTACAGCTGCCAACTATACTTCATATCTTAAACCAGGTAAGAAAACAATACGAGACCAAAGACATTGTCTTGGTGGAGACTACTAGACACACCACGGAAAGTAATATGCGATTTGAGGTAGAGGTAATGCTTTGACCGTATAATTACTGTATTAGGAAATGAATCTAAGTTTGATAAAGACAATCAAATTTAATGGTTAAGGTGTATCAAACTTTAGTACTTCTATTCTACCTCAGCAAAGATTGATATTTATGGCACTGAGAATCATTCTTGGAATGTAAATGTTGAAATTCATATAATAGTTTTGGTGTTATTAGCTTTTCACAATATGATCGCATGGCAATATGATGATAATCAGTGAATGTGCATTTTGATTTAATTTATTTGACCTTGATAAAACAGTTGGTTCGCAATAAACTAAATTCTGTCATCTTCACCCCTTTCCTTCTTATAAAGCTCTTCCCTGTTAATTACAGTGTTATACTGAAATAATTTACGTGTAATAGTTATAATAATAATATAAGAATAAACATGATATCAAGGAAGAAACCATTTAAACGACTTTCAAATGCGAAGTGTAGCAAGAATGATGGGATGAAGATCAGAACTATTAACTGAAAGTTTTGCATTCCAGTAAACAATTTCTACTCTGTCGTAACCAACATCAAGGATATATCCCTAAAAAATCCCCAATCCCCTGCGTTGTACAATAAATCTCATTGAACTCCTAAAATTAAATATGAAGTTATGCCCCAAATCATTGTTTTTCTTTAAACAAAAGATCCCCTAGTGGATAAAATGCAAATTATTATAGTAAACAATGAATATAGTCAATTCATATTAATAAAATTTGGTCTAAATCGGACCGACGATTGAGATATTATGGCCCGGGGATTAAATAGTGTCAGAAATATACAACCAACCTTTTCCAAAAATCAATCCTGTTCTTCCACACACTAAAATCTATGTGACCTGTAAATTTAGAAATGATCGCACTAACACAAAGGATCCTCAGAGCTAGACAGGTAGGTGGCGGTGGTGATGATTCCATAATATCCCTGACTTTTTTTCTGGGATATAATAAAAAGAACAAAGATCAATCAGCTCTCAAGCAAATTAGTGCTATTTTTGAAGATATTAAAATTACCCTGCAGTTGAGAAAACAATTAGTGGCACAGGTAAAACCTTTTAAACACGAGGATCTTTTCAAATTGAAAAGATCAATTGGACGGGTAAAATCTAAATGAATTATGATTCACAACGAATAAAATGAATAATAGAGCCAAAGGGAATCAGAACGGAATACTTTGTAGTATTTGTTTTAATAAGGGAGGAACACTGGAGGATCATCAATGGAACCATACTGGAAAGACACTTTGCTGCGCTTTTATAACTGGAAAGCAATGTTTTCACAACACTGTTTACCACACAGGCTTCAGTTTTGACTAAATAAGGAAGTCAGTGGACTATGTGGCATGCAAGCACAAGCCAGACAAGCTAACAAGGTGTTTATGTTCTGTTACAAGCTGTTGAATCTGCAGCTATTAGAGTAATATATACAATAGACTGAGCTGCATAATATCCCTGACATTTTTAGTCATGGGCCCCTCAGGAATCTCACTACGTCATGTGATTGGGACATGAAGTCAGACAGGGTATAAACACACGGGTACTTTGTAAGCGTTGATTAATGACCATTTGTCAAATCGGCATGGTCACTGTCAAATTTGCGACAGTCTTCTTCATTCAGGTAGAACTTATTTTTGTGTGTTTTAAGTGTCAGTATGTCTAACAGCTCCAGTCGGTCCGGTCCTGCTCTGCTCTACCTAGCACTTGTAGTAAATGGGGGGATTTGAAGAGGGTCTTATTTGCCCTTTCTCCAACGTCCCCCATCACACAGTTGTTTCATCTTCTCATGCTCCGCAGTCAGCAGAGATGATTGCAGATCAGCATTGATTTATAGCTGCAACAATATTGGAAATTGCACCCCGAAATATGAGGGAGTATTACTCTGGGTGTTTTTGTGGCGCTGCACATTAACAAAGAGGACACACACCATATAACAGCATACTGATGTCTTTTGGATGTTTATCTAGGTCAAGTTCATGCCAACTGTCCCATCTTTTGCCATGTGAGCGGGCATGCACGTGCATGAATATCCCTTTCAATCTCCCAATGACCCTTTTCTTTCCTCTCATCACGCCCTCCTACCTAGAATAAAACAGCGGAAGTAAAAATCCTATCTAAACTTTCCTGTGACTGCCAGGCAATCACTTTCTTCCACCGGTCTGTCATCTCCCTCATCCTCATGTGTCTGAATAGTGAGATGTGACAAAAAGGAGGTTTCAGCAACAGCCACACCCATTGTGGATGTGGGGAAGCGTAGCTGTACCAGCTTAATGCTAATGGTGGAACTGGTGGGTTTGTCATGTTTTGAACTCCAGCAGGCCTGCTGCTTAGCCAGGCAGGAGCAACAAACTGAAGTTATGCTATTGTCCTGCTGTCACAATGGATCCATTCCCGCTGCCTGATCCACTCCACAGATGCTAGTTGGAAAACCTCCCTCTCAAACACACAAAGGAACGTCCCTCTCTGAGGGAGGGAGAGCAGTGCCCCCTTCACACCCACACACACACACACACACACACACACACGTACATACACGCATACACACACACACACACACACACACACACACACCACACACACACACACAAGCATCTATCAAATCCACCTGACATTTGTTCTGCAGTGAAATGACTCTTATTTTATATCCTCCTGAACGCAAAATACAGGGTTTCTTCCTCCTCCTTCCTCTGAGTTAATGTGAGTTTATCTATCAGCCCCGCAAAGTTGAATGAGACATGCTGGTGCCAGGAGACGAGGTTTTGTTTTTCCATGCAGTCTCTCCATCTCTCCCTCTGTGTTTTTCATTCAGTCTTCCTTTCAAAACTACGCTTGCGGCCCGGGAGTGAGAAGGGGGGTGGGGTTTTTTCCTCTATGGAAATTCTGATTTGTGCCCGGTGAGCCAAAACTAAAAAACCTCCGGCAGTCACCCTTCACATGCCGCGCAGACTGAACCACGCCGCACTGTGCTGCACCGAATAAAGCCCACATGAGATCCGTGGGAGGAATGAATGAGTAAACTGTAAAAACATATCAGCAGCAGCGTTACTGAAATTACACGTTCGTGTTTAAAGTCTGC
Organism: Lophius americanus; assembly: GCA_037951165.1. NCBI lineage: Eukaryota > Metazoa > Chordata > Actinopteri > Lophiiformes > Lophiidae > Lophius > Lophius americanus. Next base: position 6,697,224 of record JBBDHG010000001.1, read on the forward strand.
ACAGCTGCACTTGTTCTATGCACATCTCCTCGCCGCATAAATAATACAGCACAATCATGAAGCAAACTCACCCAGAATATAAAGTTGAACACGAACAGAAGATACTTCACGCCATTTCATTCCCTCCTTCTACTTTTCCCCCATTTTAGCTGGATGTGCGTTTGCTTTGTCCTTATTTCTGTAAAAGATTCTTTGACTCCTGAATAACAGTAGACTCCGGTCACAACAGTCGCGTATCAAGAAGCAACTCTCTCTCTCTCTCTCTACTCTCTCTCTCTCTCTCTCCCTCTCCCCTCTCCCTCTCCCCTCTCCCTCTCCCTCTCCCTCTCCCTCTCTCTCTCTCCTCTCTCTCCCTCCTCCCTCTCTCCTCTCTCTCCCTCTCTCTCTCTCTCTCTCTCTCTCTTCTCTCTCTCCCCTCTCTCTCTCTCCTCTCTCTCTCTCTCTCTCTCTCACCTCCTCTCTCTCTCTCTCTCTCTCTCTCTCTCTCTCTCTCAGACCCCCCCTCGCAGAATCCTCTTAAACTCTTTCCAGACCGCCCCTTTCAATAACACATAGGGGACCCAAAGGGGGGAACAAGACGATACGGCAAATTTCGGCTCAAGTGTTGTCCACAGTCCAACACAAACCCAAGCCCACTGTAATATAACTATAGACTATATAATACAAGATACAAATATATACAAATTGACTCGGCACTGTAACTTATGACTTGAATGACATCATAATCTGTCACAAAGTGTGTGTAACGTATGCTAATCATAACGGTTTGTAGCTAAAGGTGTCCTGTAGTAGCAGGTGATGGTGAAAGGGGTCCTTCAACACCGCCTGCAGCCTAAATTGTTATTATTAATATTATTTCAATCAGAGAAATAGAGTATGAAGAAAGATGACCAATTTAGTACAAAAGATTATATGAAATAATATAAGGAAGTCTTTGGCTGGCACAAAGACTCATCGGGGAAATTGAGTTAAAAAGGTCTCGGCCCTGAGCAGCAGCAAGGAATATGCCCCCTTTGGAGTCTAGATACTGGTGGTGGTGGCTGTTGACTCTGCAGAGGCTGATGAATGATAAGGCTGAAGGATCTGCAACGACAAGGTAGAGTTGAGGAGGTGGAGGGCCACCAGCAGCAGGAAAGAACTAACTAGAGCATGAGGCAGGTAAGACAGAGAGACTGAGCATGTGTGAAAGTTGTTGGTACAATGCTCCACATCTGTACTTAAGATATTGGGCTCCATGTTGCGCCTAAGGGCTGTTTCATTGGTGTTTGATTGATGGTGAGAATCATTATCGCTCCTGATTAGCAGACATCTTTGTGGCCACTGTAAAGTAAACGGTTACAGGTAATGGACGGATGGCTGAAGTGTTAGAACCAACTGATTTTGTGAAACCATCCATGTGCTGTAGTTTAAGACAGCAGGCAAAGTACAAATTACCTTTATCAAAATATCTTTAACAAAATATGCTCAATTTCCTGATACAAGATACATTATTTCTGGTGAAACGTTGTGACTTTATATAATATGAGAAAACCCAATTCATTTTTCCTTACACTCAACCCCCATGTTGGTGCATCAACCAAATAAGGAAGTGCCTTAGTGTTACTTTTGATATTCCTGTTGTGATGAGTCACTGGTTTCTCTGAATTTAAGTCACTCCTATACACATTATCACATTTTGAGAAAAGTGTCAGTTACGCACAAACAGTAGGCTACGCACTCTTAATGTACAGTTAATGAAATAGAGGTGAGACTTTTCCCGTAGGAGCCATCAATGTCAGAGAGCATGAAACCATGCAACCGCACCATGTTCAGAATAAATATTTCCCCACAGCCGTGGAGAACAGGGGGGGAGTCAGAACCATTTTATCACTTGTGCTGGTTAGAGAATGTCCTTATAGAGGAACAAAGTAGACTGCTAAGCAAAACCGTAGGGGTGAGAAGTAGTCATACTGGAATTATATGATGGACAGAGAGAAACAGGAGAGAAAATTCTTGAATGTATTTTTGTGAATAAAAGTAATATGCAGAACTCTCAGCCAACACAATCTGCCTCAAAAAAAGGACTATCTAAAACTTGGAAAGAGGCTACCTTTGTATAGAATGCTTGTGGGAAATGTGATGACAGAGGTTAAACAAAAACAGTTTAGTTATGCTATTTCAAGCACAGCCCAGGGAGAAAAAGCCGATAAGACAGCAGTTCTTACAGACTTCTTTGTGACTCGGTTGCTATGTGGAGCCAAACATGCATCCGAGAAAAATTCATGTAGGTCATGACCTTCACCAAACTTGTAACAAATACTTGACTGGATTATTTTGCAACTCGACGTGATACTCAACAGAAGAGGGTTTGCGGGGTCAGTACCTCTCTTCTTTCTGCTGCTCCCTAATAATACCGTGATCATATTTCATTTTAGTGGAAAATGTAAGCAAATTAAATGCTGCATGTTTTTGAAAATATAAGTCATTAATGTTTTACTTTGATCCTTAATGGAAGGACCCAGTAATAGTTTACGTTTTATGGTCTGTTACACCCATGTTTTGAACAGGGTCTGGACCTTTTTCCACAGTTCTGAGGTCTTAACTGATGACGGACTGTTGGCTCTGAGGGTCAGGAAAAGTGAATCAACTATTTTTTTAGATGATTCAGCTGTGATCATTCCCATTAGCTTAGTTTGAACAATCATATCAACAGCAAACTGGAACCAGACCTAATGAGTAGTAGAGTATTTTATCTGTGGCGGTGTAGCGCCATCTACTGGTTATGAATCAAACATTTCTCTCCGTGGTCATACATCTTCTCAAGATAAGAGCATCTGAGTTTCCCATAAAAGTCCTGGCATATGAGTTGTAGAAGCTGCAGAGTGTAAGAAATGTGCTGTCTTTGAAAGCTCCCTAGGGAGAATAATCTTAGACCTGGAAACGATTGTTAAGTGTATCAAATGAGATAAATCATGATCATTTCTATACTCTACATGGAAATGTATCCAGTCTGTATCCAGGAATGGTCCTCATCCTTATCTGTTTACACACAGAATACCCCTTTGCACAAGTTTACAGCTCCTCGGGCAGAATTGAGAGAAAATGTCAAATCCTGTAAGCAGCTCCTGCATAGGGAAGAGGTTATTTAACGCCACCTTCTGAGAACCTTTGATAAAACATCCTAACTGTGTTTTGGTTTTCTTGTAGCTCATCCAGAACTGAGTAGAAGTGTGTACTGGGTGTTCTATGCAGCAAGGTCAAGGTTAGGCCGGTATCTGGGGAGGGTGGCGATGTGTGGAATAGTTCTAGTGCAGTTTTTTCCCCCTACAACTATTGGGAGGTTCAGAATTGAACTTGACCACAAGAGGGTACCATATGCTAAGTCCTGACAGGAACAAGAACTCAACTGAGACATTTTGTGTGTTAGTAATAATTCCTTCTCCTAGTGTGTGGATGTTAATGTATACTGGCTTAAATTGAAATTGTCTTTGGGACCTTAAGTTAGACACTTAATTGTCCCCATTTTCATTTTGCGAAAACAGCTTTGTTGTTATTCTTTGATTGTTTGTGAATCATTGAGGAGGAGCCCTTTCCAACAATATGTGTGATATGTGTTTAATCATGTTTTCTTTCAGAGATGCTATTTTACGACTACTATGAAGTGAATGTGGCCGTGATGTAGAGAAGAGGTCATCAGGGGGCACTCAACCTTCACTGAGTGTTTTAATATATATCCACGAACACTCTCCAGATGATGGGTGGGCAGTGATTGCCAAAACACTTTCCCCTTCCTCTATGCTTGCAGATAGTGTCCCCTTCCCCCTTGCCAAAGTAATCAGGTTCACTCCCATGAATGAAAGAGATTTCTGAGAGGTTTTTATACTCTCTTTTTTTTTTTCTCTTTTTTTATACTCTCTTATCCTTTGGACTGGCCGATTTAGACTGCTGGTATAGAACTTTGATGTCTTTCTTCAGATATTTGATCTTATTTTCTTGTTCTGTTAGGCTTCATATATCGACACACTGTATTCTTTCTCTTTGATACGGTTCCAAAGCACTTTTTGGCCAAGTTGTAAGTGATGGCTGTCAATGATCTGACATTCTTTTCTTTTATTGTTTGAACAGCGCTTGATCTAAATGATCAATCTAGTGTCATTCGCTGTCTTCACTCAACTTGGGCGATTTGATTAATTCATTTGTTAGTCTGGATGGGTTTACTGGGTTGCACTGGAGTTGGTTCAAATGTCCTTTATGTAGACGCAGGTGCTGAGGAATCTCTAGGACTCTGCTGCGCTTCCGGCACAACGTTCTCTTGCATTTGGTCAGAGCTGATGTGTGTTGCACATAAATCACTCCTGTCCATACCTGCTGCACCTGCTGTCATGAATCCTGAGCCCTCTTGAACTCTTAGAAATGTTTCCAAAATGATATTTACTCCACATGCCTCTCCATTTCAGGTTGTTTGTCTGTTCTCTGTGTTGGAGTCCTTCTCCTAACCATTATTATTGTTTTTCTACTGGTCGGGCCCTTTTGCCGACCTCCTCTTGTGAGACTCTGATAGTATTGTCCATTTGTCCTTTTTGTAGTTTGTTTGAACCCCTTTATGAGTGCTGAACTAGGGTGGTTGTGCCCCTGATGCTCATACCTGCCTTTGTCTTTCACAAAATCTCCTCCCTTTGCCATTCAGGATTTCCTGGGGGTCATTGGATTCCAAAACATTTTGCTCAATAAATGATCATTTAGAGGAAGTAAACAGACACCTGGGGGTTGATTTCTGTTTTTGTGGGTCTCTAGTGAAGCCTACCATCTTCACCATCTGTTATGCTGGTTTTTCTTATGCTCTAGAAAATCATCTAATCATTGGTGTTGGTTGGGTGACACACATCTGTCTTGTTTGCCCTATTCCCTCATATCTGAAGTGAAGTGTGTAGGGCGCTTCCATTTAGCAAAAGGAGAAATTGCGTGATGAGCAAGAAAGCGTTGGAAATCATATGATATTGCCCTTTCAGGTACCACATCTAAAAACAAAAACAAACAACCATTCCCCCACAGATCAAATTTGTCCCCCAGTTGTGCATACGACTCAATATTTCCCTCACACACACTATCGAAGGCATTCCCACCGCTGCGTTTGAACCAGTTTTCCGAGGTGACATGAATTCTGTTGCATTACTAAGAATACCAAAACCAATCCATCTTCCTCTATATATAAATTTTGTGACCTAAACTCCCAGGCCTGCGGTCCTTCACACTGTAATGAGTTTGGATCAAGGGTGTACACGTGTTGATGGGATGATGAGTCTTCTTTGCTGCATTCCTCTGTAGTTAACCCTGCTCAGTCACTATCTTGGAATGGTGTGACCAACAGTGACCAGTACTAAAAATAATGCATGTGAAAAACAGAAAGGAAGTCATCGGCACTGAAGTAAATGATTAAATGTCTGGATTTGTCATTGGAAAATGATTTACTCTGGGAAGTCCAGGATCGTGACGTATTAGTTACAGAAGTTCATGACCTTCTGTGCTTGTGGTCTTTTTTTTTTTACACAGTGCATGTTTCAGTTATGAGCGGATTTATTGAAGGGTGATTTCATGTTTAAAGTCGATTGATTTGAATAAGAACCACGCATCATCACAATTAGCATTACACAACCCATTAGACTCATCCTGAGACACTTCATTAGACTTCATTTAGAGGAGTAGTGTAGAATTTCACTTTTCAAATCTTGATCTTGCATAAATTCATTATTTGCTCTTGTTAGAATAATTAATATATTAACATATTTAGTATTCTATTTTCTCTATACTAATTCATGTGTAATAATATATGCTGCTGTAACAATCTAATAGAGGGCTAATGAAAGCCTTCTTATCTTAATCTGGAGTCATGTATGTACAAAAATGACTTTCTTTCTCTTGAGGGACATATCAGTCACTTCAGCTGCTAAACACCCAACTCTTCATCATTTGATAACTTTGTCTACCAAACGTTTGTTTGTAATGAGGTGGCAGACAGTGGATTGAGGCTGATGAGAAAGCAGCCAAAGAGTTTGGGAACTGCGGATATTTCATCAGGTTCGACCAATTTCATATTCCAAATTGGTATTTAATACATTATCAATAGAAAATATTGAGAAACTGACACAAAAATACAGAAAAATTAAAATTTGAACTTAAACTGACACACAAGAAGGCAAGTACAGAGGTGTTTAATAAATAACAGCATCAAAAACAACACAACATCAACAACAACATTAAAAGCTTGAATTCATTTTATATACAAACACGTACTGTATATATATATTCATATTTGACTGTATAAACCATAAATATGACATGCAGTCCTCATAACTTAAACAACCAGGACTTCTGGGATTGAGGTAGGGTCAGGGGCCAGAGTTTGGATGGATCAAGCTGTTTGTGAGTTTGAACGTGTGTTTTGGGTGCTGTCGTCAGTGTGTGTTTGTCTGGTGGTGGAGTAGGAGATTATATTATTGGCAATTAAGCTGCTGTGGCTGTTTAGTAGAATAATGTGTGCTTGGTTCATAGTTTAGTGGTCAAGAATTGTCCTCCCCCAGTCAGTGCGCCAGTCGTCCAGCCCATGACTTTCGGCTGAGAACGCACACACATGCGGCATTGATGCGAATGAAGCGCCAGGCTATCCGTTCCTTGAATATGGTCAAGGCGCTTACGAATATATGTGTGTTGGTGCAGTAGGAGTTCCAGTGGCGGCCGTCAATGCCGAGACAGCCTGAGTTGCCTGATTTGGAGCCCTGTTTGCCACCCCGTCCCCCTGGCCTTCCCCCATTTGCAGTCCCAGAGCCTCTGTGTGTGGGGGATCGGCAAGTGGTCTCATAGAAGAACTGTTTCTTAACAACGTTATTGATTGTGACGTTGGGCAGCACTGTCACCTCATTCCCAGCGATGTCTGTGGCCCGTGTCAAGTTGCCTACCCAGGTATTTATGCTGTCACATACTGAGTACTCTCCTCGGTGCATGTTGTGAGATCCTGCTCTGCGCCTTACCCTCGCCCCTCTCATCCCTTCGAGGCCATAACCCTCACCTTCCAGGGCATCATGTGATGGTGCTACCTCGCTGAAAACAACGCGTGGTGAGGAACGATAGCGTCTCTTTGAAAAGAGCTTTGGGTCTACTACTGGGGTGGAGGGATCTGGCTGGGAATGTGCTCCAACAGGGCTCCTGTCATGGGTGTGTGAAGCTGCCCGATGGGACTTCTTGTTCCTGTGGTGACTGGCCCTACGTTGCTCCTGTGAGGAATGGTGTTCAGAAAGGTGTTCCCCCACTGTCTGCTGCTGTCCTGCTCTGTGAGTGTCTGCTGTCTGCTGTCCCACTTTGTGGTTGGCTCCGCTGGTGCTCCAGGCCAATCCACCTCCCATGTTGAGTACAGCCTGGAAGCCGATCAGGAGGAGCAGGACCAGTGGTGACGACCTCATGGGCACACGTCCTGAGACAGTCATACGAAAAAAGTGTGGACAGGATTGCAGTTAGTGAAATGCATGAATAAATAAATCACATTGCAGATATTTTAACTTTGCACTTTTGACTCTTAGTCTGCTCAACACGTTCCCTCCACTACCATTTTTGTATTGTTTATTTACGATTAAATGTTTTCGGCAATTTCTTGGCAGAATCTTTGTGGCCACAAGGTTTCACTGAGAGCTATCTCAGAAAGGAGAGCCTGCTCAACAAAATCTAGCACAATAATAAACTGTTATAAATGAACGGCACATCTGAGCGAATGTACTTTTTACAGTAAACGATGGAGTTATTAAGAAAACATTATATATCAAATATATCAGTACAGTGCACACAACATGAAGGGGGAAGTTGTAATTTGTGTTCAATCTACATTGATTTAGTCAAGCTGTATTTTCTGTAAGTTAAGGGCTTTTGTGGCAGGATTTCTTTTTTTTTTTCCATTTTCATCATCACAGGAACGTCCTTGGTCCTTGAAGTTGAAAGTGTCTCATTTTGTATGTTGCTGTGTGAGTGTTACAATACCTGTGGAATGTGTCCAGTTGAAGTTGGAGTCCCGGTGGACTCTAGAGCCAGACTCCAGCGCAGGCCAGGCCCCTTATGCCTGCCATCTGGACCCCCTGAACGACAACTCTGTAACACACACAGACCATATGGAATCACAATTAAGGCTTTGATAGACAGTGCCGCCTGTAGTGATAATCTAATAAGCACACAGGCTTTGGCTTTGAAGTTATTACTGTATCATACCCATTAATTAAATAAATTACACACTGCGTTGTAAGAGAATGCTATATTTTGTTACTATAAATATAAGATTGTACCCTATTGTGCAAGAGTCAATAAAAGGAACACAAGAAAATTTAAGTTGCAATTGTTTGTGTGCGCAATGGAACATTGTATTTTTGTACATACAATTTGCCATTATACTGAATATTATTATGGCACATTTCCTACACAAATACAATGCATATTGTGCAAAGTAAGCATTCTGAGCATGTTTTGTGGAGAACATGAGATGATTGCACTCTATCCGTGACAACCACATTCATTCACACAGACATATACAATTTACCATTACCCGACCTTATCTCATGAAAAGTACACACTTTCCACTCACTATGTTTAACTCTCAGCTTAGAGTCGCCATACATTGGAATGTGTGGCATTTCACACCTCATTAGATGCTAAATTTACTATATTGCACGTATATAGTTAAGACCTCCAAGGTGCACCATGAAAAGGGGATGTGAACCTGTGTGCGCACATAACAACAGTGTCTTCCTAAGAAACACATGCCAGACATGTGCATGTAGGAATGCACGGAATATTCTTTTATGAGTTTGCATGCTTAGGTGCTGCAATGTGAACAGAAACTAACACCCACTACCACAGAAACACCCACATGGCCACTGATGTGAGTTGTAACTCGTGTGTAAGACTTTTTGACATATCGACAATGTTTCGAAAAATACATCTTGCTGGTAGATAGGGCAAAGTTTAGCAGTGCTGCAAATGTTAGATTTTTTGCAAATCTGTAATTTTACTTGTTGTAAGTATAGAAATGACTATTTGATGCAGGGCCACACTCGCAAATATGAAGCATTATCTACCGTTATTTAATTTTTTGAGGTACAGAGGTCTTCCTCATGAATGATGAAATCTTCCCAGTGTAAATCCTAATAACCAGAAGAGGTCAGTATTGCCTACAAAGTCCAGTCAAAGAAACTTCAAGCAGCTGTGAAATATCAAAATATCTCCGACTCTGTTCCAATTACAAAGAGCACCTCAGTGGCATTAGAGATGTTTAACATCCTAAGTCATTTTTCAGGTATTTTGTTAATAGATTGTGAAATTCCTGAGATTTCTCTTTGGAAAAATTCTTTTTTTGTCTTCAAATTAGTTGTGGGGTGTGATTATAGTTAGGGGCAAAATAATTTCCTTCTAGTATAACAACAATAACAATAACAATATCCAAGATGCAGCTGTCTTTTGTGTGAAATTGCTATTTTGCTGAGAGGGTTCTTCATACTGAACTTCAAGATCATGAACAACCATTCATTAAAAGACCAAAAGCAGATACATTTGCTGTCCCAAACAGCCATAATTTTAAATGTTTATTCATCACTAAATATAATTAAATATATGATTGCAATGTGACATAATGAAGTGTTTAAAGTGCATAATGAGTGCCTTTCCAGGTAAAACGTATATGCATGCATACTTATAGTGAAATGTTACACTTTAACATGTAATAAAAATACATTGCATATTGTAAAATTGTTAGTTTTGCTTTAATAAAGCATCTTCAGCATAAACAACCCCCAATGCACAGCCAGTCTTTGTGATCAGTTGGTTGGTCACAGATACATCAAAGATGAAAATCGAATTATTTACTACAAGGGCGTAGTGTATATTGCCTGCAGCTTCATAAGGTTATATGTCTGAATACTTCTTCAACTGCAACATATAGGAGTAGTTTGGGATTGTATCTTAAACGATAGAGTAGACCACAAGAAGAAGAAAAACATCAATTGAAACGTTTCGTTTCAGAAATTTGCATGCTGATGCTGTCTTTTCACCACAATGGACACACATACACAGTCTAACAAACATATGGAGCTGGTCCAAACAAGCAGTGAGTTGATTGATCCCGGCTGACGGGCACTTAACTATTTACATGTCCAGGGGTGAGTAGGGAGGATCCTAATGTTAAAAATATGTGGCTTGTGTGCAATGCCAGTGCAGCCAGCATAAACATGGCAATGCAGGAGCACAAGGGTCAGAGCAGTTTAGAGAACACCTCTGACTTAAAGGATTACTTCAGCAATAGATCAGAATGTGTCTGGTGATCCCGCCGACCCTACCACAAAAATAATGTATGCAACATAAAGAACAAAAAAAGATCCCAGGACAGGTTTTCTGAGATACTATGGCGGTTTCACTGCATTTCCTTTTCCATCGCTTTGCTGTTTTCACAGAAAACAGATATGCATGTAAAGATTGTATGCTGGCTACACAGGAAAGATATCTTCAGCCATATTTGCAGGGAGCTGAATGGACGGGAGATGCTAGCATGCTAGCATACACTTTATATCAAACTGTGGAATCCATATGGTTCAGATAAAACAGGAAGTCTCAGATTGCTTTGTGAGTAATCTGAGACTTGTTACACTTTCACACATGCATAGGACCACGATCTGCTTTCCTTTTTAGTATCCAGACAGAAAATACAAGGATAGGAACACAAATGGGAGAATAAAAGAGCATGTTGGAGACAGCCCTGCTCCCATGTGCCTGTCAAATAATAACAAAGGTATTCCGAACCAAATACCAGAGAAATGACCGACACAGAATTCTTCAAGCTTCCAAAAACTCAACATATTGTTTTAATTCACCCTGGTATAAACAAAGAAGTTGTTTCATATCCTTCTATGATTCATGCCTCGTACAGTTTGCAGTAAGGAGATTTTCTATGAAAACAGGCTTATGGAAATATCCCCAGCTCTAAGCATGTCCCATCTCTTACAATAGTTAGTTCCCCAGCTTTGACAAACTGTAAGTCAAGGCCCTTGTTTGGAGTCATCTTTTACTTTTAACTGGCAGGAGTGTTCTAGACACCATGTGGCAATACCTGCTTAAAAGGGTTTCCAAAGTTTGATGAAACTACATGAAAAGAAGACATAAGTCACGCAGCTGCTAGGCAGTACCCTGGAAAAGCAATCATTAGGCTGAATGAGAATGAAACACTTCAGAAAAGATGAATTATTTAACGTCTGGATGTGGAGCCCAACCACACATTTACTGGTTCTGATTATGTAGCGTTACTCAGTAACATGTTATAATTCAGTCTGGGGGTCCACAAGATGCTCCATTGGTCCGACACTGGAACCCACACATCCAAATGACTAAAGGTGGTCACACTGCAAAGTGTTGACTGTGATACATTAACAACAAGGCAGGTGGGCAAAAGCAAAAAGCAAGGGCCATTTAGGAGAACATAATCTGCTATCGGACAGAAATGAGCTTACATCTAGAGGAGGCTTCATCCTATCTGTGTGATGCATTAGCCCCGAGATAGATGTTTGTGTTAAAAGATGTGCATGAGCATCATGTCAACAGTTGCGTCAAACAAACACACACCTCCCCGAGGAGTGATGACAAAAGTATCAGATTATGAGGGGGTGACAAAGAGAGACTGACAACGGCAGAGACAGAGAGGGGGAGAGAGATAAGAGGCAGCGTGAGGGTGATGCAGGAAAAACAGAGAAAGGTAAACAGTTGTTTTCTGTATCTTTCACCAGTTCAATTTAATGCAGTTCCTCCTTCTGTCGTCTGCTGGAAATAATTATCAAGAGGGATTACCGCCAGGTCAACTTGCTCTCTTCAGTTTTTATATCTGTCTAAATGTTTTATCTATTTGTTTTCATTTAAGGAATAAATCATTAATCAGAGAATAAAAACTGTAACAACTTACAAGGAAAAGCCTTGAGGAAGAAATAATTCTTAGTTTTGGAGATTTATTTGAAATACATTGCTCCGTTAAAATGAATATTTCCTGCCTTTTTTGGAAATGATAAAGCAAAATTCTCAACTGCAGTTTCTCAATTTATCATAATTCCGGCTTTCCATTCACAATTTTTCTTGAAATCTATAATTTACGGGACAGGCCATCATGTGAAGGTAATATAAAAACCAAGATACGGCCATGAATCAAGTTTTTGTCACGTAAAAATGATGTCAGGCATTGTCTGTTAAAAGCACATAGAAGTTATATTCTCCAAACATTCTTGGGAGGCTGTCAGTGAGCTGGCTCTTCCTGGAACACTTCAAAAGGCGCATATATAGGGGTGCACAGCACAGGTCTACACACTGTAAAATAAACTCTCAAAAATGGTTGACATTAAACTAAGCCCCCCGCGCCCCCCCCCCCCCCCCCCCACAAGAAAACAAGAAACCCGTCGAAAATACTTCGATAAAGCAGTGTTGTTGTAATTAGGCTTAATCTAATGTTAAGGGCAACTAACAGATTCCATCAAACTAGTTTATTAAGATATTTCACTGAAATAAACTGTTTCCATTGAAACACATTTTCACTTCTATGTTTTTTCTATTTCAATCCAACTCCTAAAAAAAGTTTCTTGCTTGTTTCTTTTTTTTTTAAAATAAATCATAATACAAGATAGTGAAAATTTTATCTTACAAGTCTGATTACCCTTATACTTAAATACTTAAATACTTATACTAAAATCCACTCAGGTTTTATAGTTACAGGACTTCAATCTGATGTAATCAGATTATGACGGTTTTAATGAAAGAAGCAGATTTGAATATCAATTTCTGTCCTGTCATCTCCTCTTTGTGTCACATCTAAAAGACATCTGCTGTGAGAGTTGAGGCCCCTGCTGTACGTCGGGGATACTTCTAAAGGCAAGCGCTACCACTGTGGCCTCAGGACACAGGAAGAAAGAAACAGGCATTACTGAAAAGACTGACTCATGCAACCTGTTAAATCACTTGACTCTTCAACGCAGCGACAAATGATGACAAATGATGCAAGAATTGCAGAACAAAAGAACATTTCCTGTGTTTTGTACAAAATGAACCCTTGCACGTGAGGAAAAAGAATATATTGGATTGTGCAATTCTTCACATCAGCTCGTATTAGCGTGATGGGTTTACTGAGTGCAGCAATAAAATACACCTGGCGTCCCACTCTGCTGAATTTTTTTTCCAGTTTCAGATGTAGTTCTTTAAATACGTGGAGACTGACATTTTATTCAACCTAGCTGCTTGCTACTGGCGACTACTTGACAGTTTCTCAGCTCGGTGAAACGCTGCCAAGACGAGCCGTGAAAAATTTCTGAAGCCTCAGGTTTTTATGGGCAACAATTTTAAGCAAATTTACCTGCAATAAAAGCACAAATGAACGCCATGGTGTGAGGGGGGTACACATCAAGAAGCCTGTGTTTGATTTGAGTTCTTGTTTTAATGATGATGTGCACATTTATGTGTGCGATTGGCGCCTTCAGGATTGAATAAATATGGTATACATCAATATTTTACACAGGTGTTTCCTTTTATGAGCTGGCTGATAGAAATGTTTTGAATCTGTCGAGGGCATCTCGAGAATATCAGGGAAGGACGGAGCCAAGGTGTGGAAAATAAAAGAAACAGACTTTGGCATTGAGCCACTCTTCATCCTATTGTTTCGTGACTTTCTCTCATCATCTTTGTCTCCATCTGTTAGCATGTCTGTCATTTATCCAGGTTCTCCTTTCTCGGTTCTTAAAATCTGACCTCATGCTGGCCTTTTCTCTCATATGTAAAAGTCAGAGAATGTTTCCTAGACACATTCAGGCAACTCATTGTACTGAGTTGAACAATGATAGCAGAATTTTACTATGTGCAAGTGCATGTGTGTACTTGCACACATGCAGAGGTGCAGAGGTGGATATTCACTTTGATTTCCTTCTTGTGGTCTTGTGGTTGTGGAAGCATTTATTTCCCACCTCTTTTCCGATACGCCAATTTCAAACCTAGATTTTGGGTATGATTGTTTTGGGGTTCTTTGTGTTGTGAACTATAAATTGTTGGCTGCTGCTTCAGAAGCTGTTAGGGTATTTTTATTTCTATGTGGACATGCCAAAAACATAGAGAATAAGATTTAACTTCCCAATGGAAAAAAATTGTTTCAGACCAAGGACAATTAAAACCAGTGGTCTGTATATCGCTCCACTCCTCAAGACAGTATTATGTCAAAGCATTCAGTCAAAATGGAACGGTGTAACAATCTAAGTAATTTTAGCTGAATCCAAATACCTAATAGATAATTTTATCCCACATACATTTGCATGCAAACCATGAAAATGTAAGTTTTTGATCGACACACAGTCTCGAAGACGTCTTTCTTTTTTATTCTTATGTAAATAAACACTTAATGGATAAAAAGCCAAACAAACAATAATAAAACAACAGTGCAAAAGCCCCTGTTCTCCTCCACCATGATAATAAACAGTTCCAGGAACCACAGGATTGGCCTACACTCCGTCTCTTCGGCCTGAGGGACATCCGCTGAGATTTGACACAAAATTTGATCACAAGATATGTGTATATTTATAAAGGCAACCCTGAAAAAAAGCAGAGACAAGGCAGCGATGTAAACTCAGACTTTTCCATATTGTCACAAAAAGTCTTGGGGTAGTAAGAATAGATTTCATCACAGTAGAAAGATTGAATCATTGTGCTGTTTGTAGTAAACAACATTTTAAATGAGGGTGCATTTCAGCAGTAATTACATTTGGCTGAAAGGAGAAGCGGTCAATGCCACATGCAATTTTTTTATTTTTATTAACAATATGGTTTGTTTAAATTTCAGAAAAGAAACTCATTATTTGATCATGAGTGTTACCAGTCCTTGAGAAGGGAAAAGAAAATTTACTTGAAGTACTTTGGATGAGAGGTGAAAACCACTGGTGGAAGTAACCACCATCTACACAGACAATCCATATGGACTAAATTTCATGATTAAAACAAAAACAAAAAATATATAAACACACACACACACACACGCACGCACGCACACACACATACAAACACACACACACACATTTTGGTTCATGTTGCTGTAGACACAACGGATTGGGTCCAAGGTCAACAAATTTTGACTTTGTGAATAATTAATACACTTTTTTTCCTGACACAACTGCTGTCACAGTGAATTTCAGTGATTTGATTCAGGTTAATGTCCTCAGAACAAACTCTCTGTGGCTCTCTTTGACCTAACAAACTTCATTTAGCAGTTAGGGAAAATGGCAACCAGAGCGTGTTGGCTATATTTGTGAGAGGTCTTCTCCTAATTTTTCCCTCCCCATATGTGGACCCATCCTCAGTTAACCCACCTTCTCCCTAAATTGGACCAGCGGACGTGGGAGACGATCCTCCAGGCCTTGAATGCAAGTTGAACACAATGAGTTACATGTTTTCCAGACTCCTAGTTTTATTACCTTGACATTCAACAATCTTCTCATGACAAGTTGGTAATCTTTTGGCATTGTCCTGGTAAAAACTCCCACTTCCTAGTGAGAAACTAATATCCCATCGGGGAGCATTGAAGGGTGAAGGCCAGGGGCAAGAACTACTTCCTGGTTGTGGATGGGAATTTGGACCGAGGGATGAAGAGGAAGGAATCATAGAGATCTAGAGCAACAAGTAATTGAGGCTGGGCCACAGGCGAGCAATGAAATTCTCAGCGTATTTGATAAAAAGCAGATATGATTCGGATGGGAGGGGGTAGGAATTGAGACAAGGAGTAATTTAAGGACAAAGAAGGAGGGAGGGATGAATAAATGCTACAGAGAGTGACAACAAAAAGAGATGAGACACACAAACAAGAAGCAGGCAGAAAACCGTGTCCGAGGTTTTGTATCTCATGTTGCTGACACACTAAAACTTGAAAAGCATCCAATCAGAGGTTCACTCGTGCTGACCCTAATCGTCTTGCAGTGTATCAGAATGTAGGGGAACGAAATCTCAGAGGACATTTTAAATAAATCTCCTGCTTTGGATGCATTTATCACCACTTGTATCCAAGACAAAAAAGGAGTATAACAACAGTGCATGCTGTTGGAAGTAAAACAACAGAGGACGACAAATAGGTCACACAGGTAAATTTGGTCTATTAAGAGAAACATGTGCGTAAATAATCTGTTCATCCAGACAATTATGTTTTTCATTACTTCCCACTTATGCTGGGCTATTATATATATATATATATATATATATATATATATATATATATATATATATATATATATATATATATATAGAGAGAGAGAGAGAGAGAGAGAGAGAGAGAGAGAGTAAATCAATATTCTCGCAACTTAAGTATTATGTATGATTAAAGTTTAATACAATACAAACGTGTAGACAGGCACTGTTATGATTCATTCGCCTGGCTACAGGCTGAGTTAAGCTGTTTCTTCCAGTTAGTCCATGGTAAACCATTTTATCCTTAATTTAATTGATTTTGTTGTTTGAGGCAGTAGGTCAACCAGCTGCTATTCACTAGCCTATGGCAATTCAGTTTCAAGGATGCTAAAGAAAAAAAATTGTAAGAACCTCAGCCACACAATGTGCAAACTATCTGGTCTTTAAGAGCTGCTGTGTATAACTGAGAAAACCTTTACAACAACTTCAAGTCCTAATGCATTTAAGAACTTCACCACGGTGGTCATGTTTCTACTTGTGCTGGTTTGTCTGTCTGCTAGTCATTAGCTGGATTACAAAAGAACACTTTGATTGATTTTTCTTTAAAATTAGTGCGGCGGATTTTGAGCGATCCGCTCATAAGCGATCCCCCTATTGAGCTCCCAAAATTAAAGCTGTGTCAAAAAGGAACTATTATAGTAAATTATATATCTCCTGGAACCGATTCATATGAACTAAATCTGGACTATAGATCTCCCCGAGTAGAGTCATATTCACCAAATTTGGAAAAAAAAATTAAATTATAATGACTGGGAAATTATGGCCCGAAAACCTTTAGAGATGACCCTCCAACTAACGGTGTATATCCAAAACCGACTATTCCAAAAATCAATCCAATTCTTCCTAGGTCTTAAGTCTACGAGGGTGTAAAATTTGAAAATGATCCACGGAATAGTTTTTGACTTACCGTGTTAACACAAAGGATCTTTAGCGAATGCAGCGGCAATGAAGTTCCATAATATACCTGATTTTTCAGGTATATTATGAGACCGGTTACAAAAAAAGATACATGCGGGTTATTGTTAGGGCTTCCTTAATAGAGTGTTTGGGGTCAGCCTAAGAGAAAAGGGGAAGACATCGGACACCAGGAGGAGGGTCGGTAGAGGACACTGTTCCTCTGTGTTGAAAGGAGCCCACCGAGGTGGTTCAAGCATCTGATTATTATGCATCCAGAGTACCTCGGTTTGTAGGTTTGTCTGTCCAACAGAGAGGACATCCAAAACTAGATGGATTACATATCTCATCTGGTCTAGGTATGCCTCAGGATCCAACAGGATGAGACGGGGCATGAGGATGAGAGTGTTTCTGGGAAGAGTGACTGCTGAAATACCGTGCTTGGCCTGCTGCCATCTCGCCCCAGCACCAGATAAGTGGAAGGAAATAGATGGTTGGAGGTATTTATTCAGTAGAATACCCTTGGTGTTAGATTTGTTTTAAAGTCATGCTAGCAGCATAACTCCAATATAGAATATCTGAGATAATCGATAATGTGTTAGATTTGTTCAGAATGTTTGGTCAGACTAATATCAAAAATGAATGAAAGAATCAACTGTCGAATCCCAAAACTACTGCAAAAGGTTCCACTGTTTGCATTGTTGTACTGTTAAATAGTTGGCCCTTTCAGAACCGCGCCACATCCTCATAAGAGCGAAAAAATGTGATTTTGTCACCACTCCCAGCATTAGCTTGATTAGTCTCACCCCCTCACTAAATACTTGACCATTTTATATTCTGTGTGGTCTCCACATCATTCTATCATCTCTCTCTCTCTTTCTTGTGTCTCTATTACTTTCTCAGTCCATATATCCCGCTCCTCCCACTCTCTAGCTGATGTCAACCACCTGTCTTTGTGGGACCTCCCAGGCCCATCCACTGTCTGTTAGCAGTATGCCATGTTTAACGTGTAAGCAGAGCCATGGTGAAAGAGATAGAGCGGCCACTTTTCATCATGTCTGAATGTCTGTTTGTGTTCGTAAGTGACCTGCAGCAGGGCTTTTTTTAAGTTTTTTATAAATTAATAGATCATTTACCGTGGGGTTGGATGCACAGGCTTTACGGAGAATCCAGCAGAGAGAGATGGCCTCTTACAGCAGCATTCCATCAAAAACTCCTTGTCAGACACCGCAAATCCTCATGTTTTATCTAAGAGAGAACATGTTGTTGTTTGTCATGCTTTAAGTTTTTGGAGATCCTGTCTGCATAAAACAGCTGAGGCCTTACTTATTTTCTGCGAATTGCATAGGAGACTCATCTGTTATGACTAGTCAGTGGCTCATCCTCCTGCATACTGTACATTCCCAAACTGGCATAATCCAAATAAGTGCATAACAAGTAGCTTCTCCTGTATCCATGGAGCTGAGAAATGTTTGTGTGTGTGTGTATTTCATGCGTATCCGACACAAACACACATCGTACACACATGTGAATTGCTCATACGCATGTACTAACGGCATTCCTAAAATGCAGCCTGATTATATTTGCATTTCCTCTGTACTTTCTTTATTGGGGAGAACATCATATTTCTTTTACATGGGAGTGTTGAACAAGTTAATGTATGGCTATAAACATATTTTGGATAAAATAGCCGTAATACATTTAAAAAAAAAAAAACTTTTTCTTTATTAAAGGCAAAGGACTAAATTTAAATATTTGAGAAGATAAAGCTTGATGGCAACCAGTTTCAGCATTACATGTCCGGACAAGCTATGGTAAACAAAGGGAGAGAAAGTGAGTGTGAGACAGTGTCATGACATAAGTCCAAATTTAAACACACAAACACACAAACTCACACTCAAAGGGATTGTGGTGAAACGATTCAAAACACCAGATGTGCTCTCAGTCAACAGATTAGGACCACAGAGCTCTCTCCACATTGTTCGTAAGAAGAGCAGAAAGATAAATAAAGACAACACAGTGATTTATCAGCTACTGTGTGTTTGGGCTGTGTGCACATGCTTGAGAGGAGAGTGGGTCATAGCTGAAAGTCGTAGAGGCATTTCATGTGGAATCAGCAGGCATGTCTGTACGTTGAGTTTTTGGAGCAGATATCGTGCAAACACACACATGTGTACCTATGAAAGCAAACAATATCCTCTTTAATGGAGCATCTGTCCAAATAAGATCTTTGACTGTCAAACAAAAAGAATGACTTCCATTCACAGTTCTGGATTCAGTTTCAATGTATGGAAAAGTCAAAGCACATGAGTGTACTTTTCTTGACTTTGCACAGCACAAAGACGCTCAAAACTAGGACCACGTGGGAAGAAAGATGATAGAGCAGAATAATTTTGCTCATGTCTGACAACAATTTCGATTTAATCCAGTAATTTACAAATGTCAAACAAAGTTAGCTGAGATTTTTGAAGGATAAATTTTCTCCCAAACAATGTGCGAGGTTATATGTAAAGGAAACATTAACAAGAATGAGTTCAGAATGACAATCAGAAGTGACATCACGTTTCCATATTTTGCCCTTTACACCTGTGCCACATAGTTAATCATAATCTGATATCTTACCCACTGATTTCTGACAGAACACTTCAGCTGGAGCACTTTACACAAGATGTTGTAAACCATTCTGTACACCGACTTGAGCAAAACTGTGACTCTAGTGAACCAATGATTTATAATGGTTGGGGTTTAACATTTTGACCGATTTATTATTATCTTCTCATTTTTCCCAGACAGACAATCTTTGTTCTAAAGTTCACACATCAATTATTTTTTAGGGAGAAAGACAAAATTATTTATGATGCATAATGATATTTTTGGTTTGTATTGTAACTGTCATCCAAGCTGAAGTTGAAGCGTGTGGCTTTTTTTTTGGCCATAGCAAACATGTAGTGACATGCTATGTGCATCAACTTTTGTTTAAAACGGACACATCTCCACTGTAAAATAACTAAAAATGACAGACAATTAATGATAGCATTTTTTCTCCATTTCACAAATTTGAGAATTCGGAGTTTAAGGTCAAAATTATGACCTTAGAATTCAGAATAGAATAAATTAAAACCATATAGCCCTATATGGCCCTAATCATCTTCTGTATAAAAAGAAAGCTTGCACATTTGGATCCACAAAAACATCTGAAGACACAGTAGTAATCATGCCTGGCCATTAGTTAGTTAGCAGTGTAACCTCTCAAAATGAACAGCACAGAATGTGCCAAGTGCGAAAAAGTGAGATAGTCCACCATTTCTTTATTTGTTGCGCAGTCTGTGACGGGCAATAAGGCAGAATAATAAAAAGCATGAATGACGTGGGACCCGCAGTTTTTGCATGAATTTCATTTCGCCTAGAGGACCAGGCCAAGCCGCAAAAAAGCTTACTGTTTTATACCAAAACCTTTGATGAGTAAACAACCCTCTAAGTAGGGGCGGCTGTGGCTCAGTGGGTAGAGCGGCCGTCTCCCAATCAGAAGATCGGAAGGTAGCCGGTTCAAATCCCACCAGGGTCTACTTGTCGTAGGGTCCTTGAGCAAGACCCTGAATCCTTAGCTCCCTGGGCGCTCCATGAGGGGCTGCCCACTGCTCCCTCAGGGATGGGTCAAATGCAGAGAAGTAATTTCACTATGTTGTACTTTGTATGACTCTATGTGACTAATAAAGGATTATTTCTTTCTTTCTTCTTCTTCTTAAGTAAAGGGTTTTTTTCTCGCTAGAGGACTGTACCATTATACACCTCCTCCAGGATAACAGTCATAATGATGTTGAACATAACATCGCATAGATCCGATCAGTACTGCTGACTCGAATGAATCTTATTGGTGCAAATAATAGGTGGGTTGAATTAGCTAATGTATGAAAATACAAACTTACTGAATAAATGCTTCTTACCACATCTATATACAAAATAGACAAATTACTTAAGAAGATGTTGGGATTTGGCACAAATAAATAATTGTGTTTCACAACATTTCTGCCATATAAACTGTGTCTTGGTAATAAAGGGAAGATTTTGCATAACAAGTTCAATAACTTTTAGAATGGACCTTGTTTGCTGTAAGGGGTGGTTTGGTTCTAAGCCTCAGGTTAAATAATGATAGTTAAAGTGGAAGTTCAGGTGTGCAGCTGCATCCTCTCCCCTGGCCAGGTGTCCTAAACAAGACTAGAAAGTCTAGAAAGCTTCTCTTCTTCTATCCGTTTACGGGGTGGATCTCCTTCCTGTCGTAATCTGAATGACCAAGTTTCATGGATTTGCTTGCGTGTAAAGAGGATAGCTTTCAGGTCATGTAGCAGCATAAACCGCAGCCAAGTCTTTTATTTTCAACAAAGATTACAGGTAGAATTATCATCTATCAGTCCTTAGAATATACACCTATGCATCAGTGCCTGAAGGCATGTCATGAACTGCTGAACTAAAGCTATGATAAATGAAATCAGAAGATGAATGAAGAGGGAAGATCTGTTTTAGACAATTTTACGAGTAAAATAACACATTCAAGTCTTTTTGTTCTAATGAGATGTAAAACTATGAATCTTCAATCATAGGTACACCAAGGACGATTTTTTCTTTTACTCTGACTGGAGGAAGAAAAGAGCTTTATCTGTTTAAACTCATAAGCGTTATCAACTCATAATTATCTACTTCAATTCACATATGAATCATTGCTTCCACCAATGCAACGCTTTCCTTTATCCAAAACTAACGGCTTATTTTATCTCAGCATTCGTATTTTACTGTAGGATTAGTTACGAAATACATCAGTAGTTATTTTCACCCGCTAACATACAAACAAGTGGAAGTTTTATCTTATACAGCGAAGTAGTGTGTATCTGACATTAAAAACACAAAGGGAAATTATTTGAAATGAACAACTGCAGACGTGTGTCATTTTTTGTACAAGTTTTCCCCCTCTCTCGCTCTCAGACACACACAAATGCACATACACACACCCACCCACCCACCACACACAGACACGCACACACACACGACGAACACACACGCACGCACGCGCACGCACGCACGCACGCACGCACACACACACACACACACACACACACACACACACACACACACACACACACACACAGGTGCGAACATAGGGAAAGCTGTAATTCAGCTTCAAAGGGAAACCTGAGAGGGTCATGAATAATCACAGACATCTTTGTCTTGGGGAGGGAGAGGGGGCCAGCGGTAGCACCGTCCATCTGCCCTCTACACACATGCATACACTCATATATATGATTTTTAAATATACTACCCCCATGCCTCTGCATGATTCTGGGCAGAGATGCATTTTTAGGAGACAAAGTAACATGCAGACTAAAGTCCCAGGGACAGGAATAAGGTCTGGTGTGCAGGGTTGAATAGCTTTTAAATTGCTGAGGTTCCATGTTGCAACCAAATGAGAATGCCTTGTCTCAAACTCAAAGACAGAGGCTGCTGGAAAAAATCCTGAAAAATCGTACACACCTTCAAATAATAATAATAATAATAATAATAATAATAATAATAATAATAATAATAATAATAATAACACATTTAATTTATAAAGCCCTTTACATTTGGATCAAATCTCAAAGTGCTACAAAGTGAAAGCAGATATAAGCATCAATAAAAAATGTAATAATTACTATATAAAAATAGGACCAAAATGCAGCAATGTTAATTAAAAGTTAAATGTTCAAATTCAGTGGAATTGCTGTGCTTTGACCATAACAAAGTGGGTCAAATTGGAAACTTTAAGCTGTGTTAAGCTGACTATTAGGTCTGCAAGATGATGGAAGCAGGTGCACATACTATGGGCTAACATTGTTAAAGTTAGCTTGTTGTCACATGTCACTGGCTAAAGTGTGACATGAGATACATCTGGTCAATCATGTCTACTAGTAGACATACTGTTTAGGCCTGTGTTGTATTTTTATCTGTCAGCATCACTGTCACAGCAAAAACAATGAATATGTAATGTTTTGTTTGCATATATGTTAGAACGTTCTCCTTCCATATAGGTTAATCTAAAGTAAGTGTAAGTTGGTTCCTACAATAATAATACAAATAATAATTGTTCTCTCTCTCTACTGAAGATAAACCATATTCATCAAAGCTGATCTATCGACAACCAAAGAATGTGTTTGGTTTTTAATTTTAGTTGAACACTGGAGAGAATGTGCTCTGAATTATCAGCATCTGTTGAGATGTCGTGGAAGATATGTAGCCAGACCTCTGCAGCTCTCCCTTTCCACATACTCCACAGACCAACAGAGAGGTGATGAAAACACAGCTTGTGTCCCCTCCGGCACACATTTACAGCAAAACTAGGGCTCGTAAACAATTTGGAAATTCTATTTTTTATATGAGTGGAGCCTCTTTCTTCTGAGAGAGCTTTGCTGACTGGTTTAGCCTGAATATTTTAGTTTATTTTCCTTTCCGAGACAGACGTAGACACACACTGCTGCAGAAACAGACAATGTGCAGATATTAGTGTGTTTGTCACAACAGTAATGTGAGCTTACTTGTCATTGCAACTTAATATTTGATATCCTTTAAATCTTAACACAAGAGAAGTGACAACTTTTAGCTTATCTTTTAAGTGAATATAAATAATACACAACAGGTTCAACTTTGCTAACCGAGTCACTGCACCTATAGGACCCTCCGGAGGTATTCAGTTCGTTATGTTTGTGTACGTAAATGTTAGTTTGTGCTGACATTCTTCTCCTGTCAAAGCCCGAAAGGAATTCCCTGGTAGGAGTGGCAGGCAGGAGGTCTGTGTTAATCACTCACTCACTCACTCACTCACTCACTCACTCACTCACTCACTCACTCACTCACTCACTCACTCACTCACTCAGTCACACACACACACAAATAAACATATGACCATATAAAACATTGATCAGCTATAAAGCCTGTATATGCCCCCACCCAGATGCATAGCTAACCTCAGCAGCATACTGTACTTCATGCTGGACATTGGAGCTCATCAGAATCTACAAGTCCTTTAAGGGTTGTGTAATATGAGCAGAGAGAAAGACCGGTAGAATAAGAGGGGGGATAGATGGATAGAAGAGAAAAAAACGGGGGGAGAGAGAAAGAAGGTAACCTGATGTCCCATGAGCTTCCTGAACACTGAACTGGTTCTCATTGAATTTTGAAGAACCCCGCTTTTTTTCATCACCTCTATCGTCTCTGTCTCTCTACCCCCTCTCCCTCTCCTCCTCTTCCATTCCCTCTCTTCATCCATTTATACCTGGAAAACTAATGGATGTGACTGAAAATGTTGAAAAAACTGACGTACAGAAAGTTTTCACTTGTTTCTACACCATATATTTTATTAGTACCTTCTGTGTGGCAGTCAGCAGGAATCTCTCTCCCTGCACCAGAAGACTAACTGTCTACAACTCAGCTCAATCTCAATTTAGAGGCTCCACTTTCACTTAATAGCAGGTATGAAGAAAAGTTCTGAAGTGTAAACCTGAGACCCTTCTTTTACCTTTTTCTTTTCTATTCCATGTACACACACAAACCCGTTAACACCAGGATCAATATTTATTTTTACATTTTCAGACCAGAAGTTATTACTCACCACCTTGTTAATGCTCCTTCTCAGCTTGTCCCCTGTGAGAGACAACTTCCAGATGAACCCTGCTATATTCCTCTCCAGGTCAATGAATGAATTATCCCACACTCCAAATCCTGGTCCTGCTTATAAAGCTGTGTGTCTCAGGCCATTCACTTCTGACCGTCTCCTTCCCACACTCTTTGGGAAATGGATTGTTCAAAAAGTTTAGTGAGAGGAGTCCCAATGCTGCTCCCCCCCTCCGGTGTGTCTTGCTGCAGGTCCTAGTGCCTACCCAGCCATGTGCTGGAGTGGAGAAAATGCACATCTGCTCACAATTTACACTTAACTACTGTTATTCATCCTCACCTTCCATTCATCATTTCATCCAAATTAGCCTCTGTTGCGAAAATAAGGGGAAATAAACTCTCAACATTGGAAAATGTATCAGTGCACCTCAGTTTTGACGTCATAGTGAATTCAGGCTTTTCCTGGCATTGCCTTTTCTTTTAAGATTTATAACTGAGTCATTGCAGGCTTGGCCTGGATAACCTTGGATATTGCCTTGACCGGACGTATGGTTAAGCAACCAACATTGACGCAAAGAAGATGGAGGCGAAACCAAGCTCATGTAATCATTTAAAAAAAAGTAATAGTAGTGTTAATTTCGGAAAACGGATATTGTAAAATATATATCGTCTATTGTAAAGCAAACACTGAAAATGTGCACAGTCCATGTGAAATTCACAAACGCACATTAGAAGATCTTTGATGGTCTGCCTCATTCAGGAATTCATCACTGCTACTTGTCAATGGAAAATTGAGGGAAAAAGGAAATAGAATAAAACCATGAAACCATGATTCCCTCCTCCTGTGTGAATATCAGCCACACCCTGCATTCAGCAGGGCATCCCGCCTCCAGTATCACAACAGTGTCTTGCTGACATATCGCTCTTGTTTATGCATCTTAATTTTCTGGTCTCTTGGTCATCCACCTCACCCCCTTTCTGGTTCTGTGAGATTCTCTCTTTCATAGCTCCTCTCTGACCTGAACCATATTATTGTCGGAGCCCCTGGCACTCTGCAGACAGACATCCCACCATTCTGCCCTGACAGACAGAGGAGGGGAACATGAAAGAGAAAATGAGAGAAGGGACAGATTGTGTGTCAGTGTCATTGCGTTCTCCCACTCCTGGGAAAGGAAAAAAATCCTTGAGTTGGAGTTTGCGTTGAACGCCGATGCACTGTTTAGATGTTCAGAAGACAAATAATTAATGGATGCAAATGAGCCTTGGAAAAAATTACAAATACAAACTTGAAAAAAGTCTTTCTTTCCATATACATTTTCGACCCCCAGCAAGTTCAAACCCAGGTAGGCATTTCCCCAAAGCTGACATGACCCTTTTTCAGGTTCTCTCTCTCTCTCTCTCTCTCTCTCTCTCTCTCTCTCTCTCTCTCTCTCTCTCTCTCTCTCTCTCTCTCTCTCTCTCTCTCTTTCTCTCTCTGTCTCTCTCAATGTGTGTTTGTATGTGTGTGTATGAGGAAGTGTGTGTGTAAGCTTGTGTCACTGTCAAAGCTGTATTAGCCCTTGTTATCGAGCCTGAAAGGGGAAACCCCAGTAATTGAACTCTGACCCCACAGCCCACTCTGGGATTGGGTAAGGGTGAGAAATGTTGAATAGGGGTGAGCACTTTGGGCTGTGAGGTTGTGAGTAGGTCAGCATTGCATCGATATCGTCATATTTCATGCATTTTTGACATTTTGACAGCTGGAGTCTATTGTATTATCTGTTTGACCTTGTATAATATTTATAACCTACATATTTTATTTAACTATATATATTGTTAACAAGTACCTTATTCTTAACAACAATTTAAAAAAACTTAAGGTTTACTTTGCTAAACATTTGATTGTTGTTATTCCCCTTACCATTTTCAATTATATAATTATAACAATGATATTGAGCTACATAATAATAAAGAAAGAGATTATCCTTTATTGTCATGTCATAGTCCAGCTACCATTTCTACCTTTTCAACAGTACTGCAAATGTACAATGGGAGTACAACTGCCATAATAATAAGATAAAAGTGACTCAACAAATAATTTGAATGAAAAATCCGCAACAAAAACAGTTTTGGAAGTTTCAACATGTCATTGAGGTAGAAATGTACTTTGCATGTAACAGCATCAGATAAAAGTGAGAGTGTCAGTTTAAAAGTAGTAACATTGGAAAATTAGTACCTGTTAATAACTGGATCAGTACAAAGGAGCAGTTTCAAGTCACTACCAAGTGATAAGGTGTAATATACATGATTATGAGTTTATGGTACCATCGGACCTGATATGGAAGTGCCTCATGGATCAGTTCAGAGTGGTTGTGTCTTTGGAGAAGAGGCTGTTCCTTCTGGAGGTGTCTGGAGGTGTGGGTATGGAACTATGGAAGCTAAAACAGGTGACGCATGGGTGTAACCTATACGTCTTCACAAAGTACCTTCACCGCGGCCCCACAGTCTCTTTTCATACAATGAATCCAAAATACAATTATTAACCCTATCTAACAGGTTTCATGAAAATCTGTCAAATAATTGATAAGAATGCTGAATAAAGTGAAAAATCACGGATCCTAGCATTTATCCTCTCCAAAATTCAAGGGTTACTTCTGACAAATGTCCCGCTCATAAACACAGTTTCATGATGATATTTGAAGTATTTGGCTCAAATATTACAATGTTAAAAAAGGAATTATAAAAAAAATTATTGTGTCAGTTTCATTTTGCAGGAAGTGAAAAACATGGATCAGCCAGTTCAGTTTTACGTAATCCCGCTGACAAACCAACCAACCAGTCATTGGTCATACGTAACTAATTGAACTTATCCCTCCCAAGAAAATGAAACAAAAGATCTGCTTTGAATCATTATTACCGTTCGTTGGTCTATGTCAGTGTGTCTACATGTGTTAAGGTGTGTGTTATTAAATTATTAAATGGGATGAGCAGTACTGGTGGGCCCTTCAAATTACAGCTCAACAAAAAATTCCAGTGCTTGACTGTTGTTCTGTCACTATGATACAGTGCATAAATATCAGGATAACAGATACTACACTACCTTTCGCCCCAAACAATATGAGAGTTAATTACTTTTTGCTGTGCTGCCTTAGGGTACCTGTTCAGTGAACCAGCGCATGATTCATATTCCATTCCAACAACCTCATTATTTATTCCCAAGCATTTGACAACAGGTTGCTCCTATCAAGCCACACCTGATATAAATCTCAATTAAACCTGAGAGAAGCAGTTGGACAGGTTTCTCTCTGACACAGCAATGCTGTTTAGCGAAACACAAGCCTGATGAAACGTAGCGAGACGATGATGTTGAAGCACACATTCCCATTGATTCCTATCACACCAAGAAGTTTGTCATGCTTCTCTTGAATCTGGTGTCCAAATCATAGTCAACTTCACGAATCAAAATCTGACAGGATCTTCAATTGGGTCAGGTAATTGAAAATTTGAATTCAATGACGGCGAAAAAGATTATTTTGTTACTAGGACACCAGAACCTTAAACCAAAACAAATTTTATGTGCAAGTTATTCAGTTTACAATAAATAAAACAAAATTTTGAACTGCTTACTTATATCAGATCAAACTGTATACTAGATCAATTTTACATTGAACATTGTTCAGTCATATTGTAGCCTGTTTCTCATCTGAAAATGTTTCAGAATTTTTTTGTGTGGTCTGGCTGTAATTTGAGACCTTTTATTGCCGGGTTGACAACAGACTCTGGGAGAACAAATCTTGTATCACACACATGGAGACTAGTGAACAATGCTAGTATTTTCCATGGAAGAACTAGGTCTACACTGTTGTCCCTGACAGCAAAGGTTTATTGCTGAAAGTCCCTAATCCCCTGCGTTGTACAAATAATCCCCCGATCAAACTCCTTAAATTAAATGTGAAATATGTGTTAGGTTGGAAAAACTAGATTCTAAATTACACAAAAATCAAAGTGAAAAACTGAAATCACAGACTGATCCATCTCCTCCCAGACCTATATTAGGCATCCTGGATAGTCTGTGGTCAGTGGTGGTGACATCTGATGCAACGAAACATTACGTCTCAGAGGTTCTCAGATGGATTCAGGTCAATGGCATCAATAGCCTCATCCTCCAGGAATTGCCTAAACACTCTGACCACATGAGGGGTATTTTCCTGGACCAGGAGGAACCCAGGTCCAGGAACCTTACAAGTGTAAGGTCTGATACATCCTGGTACCTAACAGCAGTCAGAATACTGTTGGCTTACCCAAAAGTAGCAATGTATATTTAAAAAAAAAGAAAAAGTTTTTGTAATACAAATAAACAAAAACACGATTCTTCTGCCCTAACACAACATTTGACTATGATCAAAAAATAATAGACCTTATTCGCATCACCCCTTTCTCAGTTTATCTTTCAATTATATAGGTGGCAACCCACAACAACACCCAGTAGGACCTATGCAAATGGCTCAAACAGAAAACAAGATTTTTATCCCCGCCAAGGAGGAAGGTTATTTTTTCCACCCGGTGTGTTCATTTGTCTGTCGGTCTCTCTGTTAGAAGGGTATTGGAAAATCTAGTGGACTGATTTCCATGAAATGTTATCTACAGGTAGGTCTTGGGATATCCCACATATTATTACATTTTTGTGATGTTATGTGTTTCGCAGCATTTAAAATATAATAAAAATAATATGCTGTTTGGAGTAGTGATTTCACGATGTGTCGGTAGGTAGCGGCCGGCAATAACTCAGACATGAAAGGAGAAATCTGCAGAAATTTTTCCAAAACACTGGGTACTGTTGTGTCTTGTTCCTATGATGTTTTATACTGGAGACGAACAGGAAATGACGCAACAATGTCTGCTTAAGTCTAAATCTTAAAAAGACATTGTGTAGAACAAAATGCTCCGGTCAAAGTCTAAGTGTCGAGGTGATCGCCTGAAGAGAAAAACAGAGGAAGAAAGAAAGTAGGTTCAGAGGAAGGTTTTGGCCCTTGTTAAAGATGTTCAATGACCAAAACATTGCTGCAAAATGAATAGAATGAATCTACAAGTGAAACCTAATTATTACTCTAGTACAGCTGATGACTGGAAGGACTCTATCTCTGCTTTCCCCGTAATTTCTCAAAAAAAAAAAAGGATATTCTAACATTATACCCTTTTTTCACCACTCCAGTCAAAAAGTGATGACATATATCTCCCCAATGTTTCCCATAGTATTAATTTTCTCCAATTTCCAGTGAAAACCTACATCACATATCAGTCGTTGATCAAGGCTTTCTAGCCCAGTTATCCACATATCATGTGGAAGGCTGATGAATGGCTTAATTTCACCTGCACCTCTGTTGACTCTGTGTGCTTATGGTTGCAAGCACGCATGTGTATCTTCCTGTGAGACGACTGAATGGCTGTTCCTCTGAGCATTGTTGAGTTAGACGGCCCATCCTCCTACACTCTCATCATGGCCTTGCATTGACGCATCCCAGCAGCCTCTTCACTCATTGACTCTTCTGTCCCCTTCCTCCCACTGCCTTGCTAGGCAGAATCATGCTTTTGTCCCCTCACGAGGAGTACACAGACAAGCAAACAGCCAGACTCACACTCATTCATGCTATGCAGTATGCACAGTGTTTACAGAACCCTATAACAGCATTATAAGATGCTATAACTGAACAGAAATACGAATAATATACCCTACATAATGTCTAATAATATCCAGACGTTTTTCCCAAGCTGAATAGTTTTCAAGTTATTCCCACAGTTTGCCCTTCAACCTTAATCTCCTCAGTGGAAATGGAGCACTTCATTAAAACCCAAAGTATTTGTGTGTTGTGTGTGCCCGTGTCTGTTGCTGTGATTCTATGAGCTCAGTAAGCAAGTGTATTAACCTTTAACCTCTCTCACCATTGTTTTTATGGCATGGCCCGCTGCTACAGAAACCCATTCCCAGAGATCCGGTGAAATGTTTAATATACCAACATCTTGTGTTAATTTTACGTCTTTGTCAATGCCAAGTTATGGGGTGAGAGCAAGACCTAAGATCTGTGATGTTGTTCATCCCTACTTAATTTCAATCCTTATTTGATTGTTTTTTCTTACAATTTAAATGTTCTGTTTCTTTTGGAATGGCACTAAAAAAAGGAAACCTACATTATTTCAAAAAAAATATTAAAGTCATTACTACAGATTCATTGGTACCAGTGTCCCAACTCTGAGACATGTATGCTTTTAGTGGTTGGCTGCTTCTCACACACAGAGGACATTGTGTCTCTGAAGCTCTGACTTTAGCGTCTGTTACTTCACAGCTCTCTCTTCCTTGAAATATAGGCTTACATCTCTGCCTAAAAGCATATTGTAAATGCAATCACATCAGGAGCCAGCAATGATTTCCATAAAATCCCGTTAATCCTCAAGCAAACCAAGAATGCACGGAGCAGCATGTATTTCATGTCCCTTGTAGAATAAAAGCATAATGTTGGAACCACTTATGAGAGGAAAATAACCTGGCTAGCATCCCAACCAACAAATCAAAATCAATTTTGTGATCAATTTTCCAGAAGCAATCAAATC
The DNA here is from genome assembly GCA_037951165.1 of Lophius americanus. Lineage (NCBI taxonomy): Eukaryota > Metazoa > Chordata > Actinopteri > Lophiiformes > Lophiidae > Lophius > Lophius americanus. The sequence continues at coordinate 6,728,586 of JBBDHG010000001.1, forward strand.
ATGCCCAAGAAAGTGAAGACCATTCAAATCTAATCATCATTTCTGACATTACACAATTTCCATGAGTTTCTCCCACAAGCTTGTTCAATCTTTGACTTTTTTCCAGAAATATTTTCTGCCTTGACAGAAATTCCGAAGGAATGAGTCACTGTCTCAAGAACCACTACTTTTCCTCTAAAATGTGAACCTTCTCTGACTCACATCCTTTGTCACCACATGTCAGAACATGCCCCCTGAAGTCGAGTCATTTCATTACGTTGATAATTACCTCCTCTCAATTTGTTGAAGAATTTTTTCCAATTCATTTTCAATCGATACTTGCTTTTACTAACTTAAAAAAGAGCCAGCTCTTGCTGCTGTCAAGGAAAAACTTGGTGTCGTACATATAAAAGAAAACGTCCCAAAGTTTAGTATACTATATACTAGCTACTTTAAATAGCTACTTTAAAATTACAAATTAAAAACAGCCTTTTCACATTTTCCACACACATTGGTCCAGCACAGATATCATCTATATGGTCTTATGGATAAGATCTTATCTAAGTTATTATGGATCTTATCTTATCTTAACCCAGAAGGGAATTCAGAGAATTTACACCTACAGGATTGGATAATACTTCCCTCAGCTGTTGAGGAAGACCAAACACAGAGCTTAGAGAGGAGTGGATATTTGGCTTTTTGTTTGAAAGTAGGACACAGCAAACAACTTCAAATGTTGATTCATGATGAGCTTATCAGCCTTACCTCTAAATTAGTAACTGTTTGCTAACATTTTCCTATTACTCTTAAGGACACAAAATCCCTTTATTTAGCCCCATTTGAAACTCTAAAAAGGCAGATAGATATTTATTTTCTCCAACTATTAGCAACGGCTAGTTAAAAGCTGAATAAGGCTCTACTCCTTTCAATGTACACCGTAGTCTTATATCTGAATACGTTTTTGAGTTGCCTATAGGTTAAGTTATTAACTATATGTTGATCATTTCAAGATTTCCTTATCATGTGAATTGTTACAGATGTAACGAAACAGAATTTGGACCCACTTGATGCGTTGAACGAGGCACAGTAAGAAAAGTGCTGGGGTTAGGTGGTTCCTGGTGGGCCAGGGCAGGTTTCAACAAAATTTTTAGAAATGACGCTCCGGTTAAGTCGTGCTCAGTCACATCAAGTAAAGTAAAAGTCGGGTTCATTCACGATAACCAATTTGACATTATGCTTTTGAGATATCTTAGCGAAAACCCAGTAGTACAATTAAAAATAATGGCTCTACTGTCTTTCTACTGTCTGTGTTGGCTTGTGTCTTTTTTCAGTTATTGAGGTATTTTAATGAAAACAGCATATAGGCTATTTTTTTAAAACTATTGAAAACCATGCTGCGTAATGGACGGTTTGGAGATATTTTGATCATTTGTGGATGTGGAGTCTGACAATGTAGTTGTCAATGGTCAAGGGCATATAGCCGAAGAACAGGCTCTTTAACTGTCGTTAACACTGCTGCCTTGGATAATCATGGTTAACAGACAAGCGGTATGGTTTCAGTTATATTAACTGTCAGACACAGGACATACAGTATGACATATGAAACAGAGGGTCTGCCGGGTACGAGCTGGGCTTGGTCACTAGTCTCCCGGGCTTGGTTGGATATGGACAGAAAAATTGCCTGTACTGCTTTCTAGTCAGGATGGTTATAATTGAGGGAATGACAGAATCTGATGGGCAAATAGGTCTTACTAAGAGGGACTTCATGAAATGTCTGTATCTCTTTCTCTTTCCAATGGAGACCTGAGGTCTGTCCACCTACCTGCGTGGCTCATCAGTTTTATACATCTGTAGTCACTACAGTTCCTCCCAGCACTCTTTCTTTTACTAAAATTGGCACTACATCACTTTTCTTTCATTCCTTGGGCATCCTCTTACTCACCAAGATAGTGTTGAACTATCTAGTTAAATACTCCACAGCCCTACCTTCCTGACATCTCCGTACCTCGACCGGTATTTCATCAGAACTAAGTATTATTGTTATTAATCATTTCCTTGCATTCATTCTGATAAATCTACCTAAAACTAGGAAATAAAGAAAACAGAAACCAAAATTAGACAAAACGCTTGACTTCCCTCACGTGGTTTCGAACAAACAAATATGATGTTTCTTGGATAATGGAAAGAAGTCAAAGCTAGAGCGTGTTGAGGAGATTGAGAGGTGTCAGGGTTATATGCAGAGCAATGAGCGCTGAAGGAACATGTGGCGAGGGGTGAGCTAAAAGAGACATGTAGAAGAGAAACAAAGGAGCAGATGGTTTGGCTGTACTCCTTGGGAACACAACAGAGTCTTTTAAAGGGTTAACTGGGTCAATATGTACATTCTCACATACAAAGACATTCAAAGACTAAACAAAACTTTATTTCCTCTACATTCAAGAGTAGACACGAAACGTCATTTCTAGGGCTAACTTAAACCACCCCCTAGATATGCTTAAACTACTGGGGGATTTCCTATGATGCACTCAGCCTCTCTATCTACTCTCACTTTCTCCACACATGCATGCCCCATTAACACGTCCTAATATTTGGCTTTTTCCACTGCATCTATACGCTTTCTCTGGTCGCAGGTTCCCATGGATTGTTATAATAATAATAATGTAAACTTTATAGATCACTAGTCATACAAGTACAAGTCTTACCTCATCGACATGTAGCGTTGATGGTTGGACAACCGCCCTACCTACTAAGCCAAAGCTATTATAATTAGTAATCTTATTATAATTTAGTCCTTCATAATTTTCTTTATATTCTAAATAAAATAATAAAATATATGGGCTGTTGACCGGCTGACTTACAGGGCAGGAAACATCATAACAACTTTATGTTTATGCCCAATGCAAAGAGTGATTTTATGACAACATTATGACACCATGGAGATCCCAGGGTGTTTCCATCTCTGACTAATCTCAATCGTTTTATAGCCAGGTAAAAGCTTTGTGAGAAGCCTGAGGGTTATTACTCAACTTTGTTGGAATGCAGATGAGAGAGAATAAGACTGGTATGCTAGTTAGAGAGAAACCTCAATTACCACCCCCACAGACCTTTAGGCATGACCGCCACACATCCAGCCAGCCGTCAAAATACTGTGATATACCAACTCTAACATCAGTGGAATCATATCCATGGAGCTCAATGTTTAAAGCACCACAGATAAATCAATGATTTCAACATGTGTTGAATGACATGAATATTGAGCTGATTTCCTGTACAGCTGAGATCTGAAGTTTAATATTGGGACGGGTTAAGTTGGAAAACTGAGTAGAGTATTAAGCCAACTACAGTGTACTAATGTGGATGTGTGTTTTGTGGTTAAAACATTTTTTTAAGTTAGTTTTGCTTCATCCCACATTTTCTGCTGAAGGATTATAATATTATAACATTGTAACCGTTGCACTTTATAATTCATTTCTAGATAGTTTTTTTTTTGTTTTCTTTATAAATCCATAAAGAGAGTCATGTTTAAGTTGAGTTATGATTAAATTGACTGAATTGTATTTTCCTTATAAAATGAATGAACTATGACGTAATTCTTACGCGAAGCAGCGTGTAGCGTGAAGCGTTTGGTCCGTGCCGTACATCATATCAATACCGACCTGAGAGCCAGACAGATGTGTTTTGTATTTATTTAACTTTATTTTCCCCTACTCAGTAGTGTAACACTGGGACTGTTGAATGGGCAGTCATATTGACACTTAACTTGATATTATACTATTGCTGACGATAGAAATGCACATAGATGTGACAAAAATCTTTTTGGCCATTATTGTTCCTTTTTCACTTCATGTTTCACAAGATAAAGCACAGCCCAATATTTCAAGGATCTATACATAGTGCCTGAAAGTTGAAAGCCACCTGTTTCTTGCATAGGCTACATGCTCCCGTGGGTTAATACACAGGCTACCATACAAGTAAACCATTGAGCAAGTCTAAACTTTTATTGCGATCAGTTCAAATCACAGTTTCGTTTTATATATTTTTTAATAGGCATCTTGATATGCCGCACCTGTCAAGTGCACCTCTACACAACTGTCAAGTGTGTGAAGAGGTGCACTTGACAGAGTGAACCTCGCCATTAATCCTTTGCCAAGGATAAATGGCAAAAGATAAATGTAGAGGTGAACCAGTTGCAATTTTCGTGGCCAATCGCCAGTCACCTATTTCTTTTACGTTTGACCGGCTGATACTGATTTTGGACATTCCATTTTTTATTTCGTTTAAGTCTCTAGTGAACACATACATTCAGCGAGCTCATGGCTAACTCTGCACTATCGCTATTTTTAGCTGCTCTGCTAACATTAGCCGCTCTGCTAACATTAGCTTCTTGAAACTATTGTCTTCGGGATGATTAACTTTGAAGTGTCTAATTAAGTTTGTTGTGCCGAACGTTTTCAGGGTTTCCCGCCACAGCTTATTTTGTCCTTACTTATGTTATAATTCGTGAGCTTTGAGTTTTCTGGTGCTTCCGGGTGTTTCCTGTGTAGACGGGTGGTATATAGTAATAAAGAATTTAATTATTCATTTCCACTCAGGTTTATGGTTAAAAGTAAATATGTAAATATTTATTTTCTGTTTAATTAATTTCATGGTTTCTGATGAAATGTCAGCATGAAGTTTCATGTAAAAGGTTTACTTTCAGTGTTTTCTGCAATTATCTTTGTTATAAATTTTCTTGCTGTTACGAGTTTTGGCCATAGGGTGGCAGCACTAGTTAAAGCGTTGGTTGCTCCACCCAAATTCCGCCAAACGCGTTGCGGTCTATCATTTTCACTCTTTTCGACCGAGTGCCGATGCATAAAGGACGGAAGAGTGCAACTTTTGCTTAAGCTAGTAGGTATTTATGCCCTAAAACTTGTCAAATATGCTTCTATAGGGAACTCAAAATGGTAAAATGTCAATATTTTAACAAGTTGGTATATTTTTGAAGCTGCCAGTGTGAAATAACCTGTGTTTGTGGCGGGGGCTGGAAACCGTCATGTTGTTAACAGGGTAGACTTGACAAGCGCTATCTCCTAAGTTGAAGGAAACTTCTATTAGAAATGTAAGTGACTGTTCATTTGTATTTTTATTTGTATTCTAACTTTGTTGGTGGGCTTTTTGAACCAATCATTGTTTTTGTTTACAAGTTTAGTCAGAGTCTACTACTGTATTTTTTACAATTAAAATTACAAAGTGTTTGTCAACAATTATATCCAAATTGATTGATAATATTTGGGATGTTTGGAGACGTAGCAGCTCATGCTTGGTGTGCGTTTATGTAGCCGGCATCGAATCGGCCTAAATGAGGCTGCTCGGCCGATTGCCCATCACATCAAACTAGGCCTTACGACGACGATCGATTGACCGTCCAATCGATCAGCCATTCAATCGATCAATGCACCTGTAGATAATTGGTAAATTACTTGGTTTTTCACAAATTTGTGCTTAAAATCTGAGATGAAATGATGCTTTACCTGCAATAAAATGTCAAAAGTCTTTTACCTCACTTTTAATTATGAAGATTTACAACTGCAGTAGCAACAAATTGACTTGTGGCTGATAGTCGGACAAAAAGAAATAATTGAGATATGGATTAACAAACTCATGCTACCTTCATTAAATTTTGGACAGCAACAAAAACTGCCAAAGTATCACCGACCATGGCTTTGACTAAAGACATGTAATACTCACGTGTAAAAAGTGAGAAAACTACAAAATATTGTTTGGTTGATCAAGTGATGACAAATGGATGGACAGACATTGCACAAGAGTTAGACATGGGGATCCAGAATGGCTTTCATCATTCACACAGACATATCAAAAATGATGTGTGTTTGAGCTGAAGGTTTTATGAGCTTTAAGGCTTGTTCCTTTGTCCTGAGCTGTTGTTTGGTATGCTTACACAAAAAGAGATCCAACAGTGTGTAAAAGGGGGATTAAATGAAAAATACCAATATAGACAGATAACATATAATGGAAAGGAACCCTCCACCACAACTAAGCAGATAGAATTACTGAAAGTAGGGACAAATAATTAACATACACACAAAACCATACACTTGTACACAATTATGAGGGACACACACCAGGTCTAGCACGTCAAAGCTCCAGACCATTTTTGTCATTGTTTAGATCTACGCAAAGAACAGTTTACTGGAAAGGTCCCAGAGATAGTGAATTACTGATATAAACAGTGGCATCACTTATGTTAACAATTTCGTGTAAACTCTTTGGTTGGCAGTTCTTGTTGCTGTGGCTGCTTTAAAGACATATACATCCGATAACTCTTGCATGTTTGAAAACAAACAGATCAATAAACTATTCTTAAATCACATAAGTCTGCTTCTGAAATCAGAAAAAAGGGTATTACATTTTAAGATAAAATTTTAAGATAGTTAAGATGATTTTATTATGTAATATCAAACTTTTTTCTTTCAATACTATATTCACATTTTCTGTCTCTGCATCAAATAGAATCAGGATAATTTTGAACCAAAATGGTGCTTCAGGATGCAAAATACTGCTTCTAGTTTATTTCGTTATTAATAATAATAATAATAATAATAATAATAATAAAAGTATATATATATATATAATAATAAGTATAATATACTACTCAAAAAAATAAGTCACTCATGATCATCAAAGTGTAACTCCAAGTCAATCACATCTCCGGGATATCAACCTGTTCAGTCAGGAAGCAATAATGATTGGGAATCAATTTCACCTGCTGTTGTGCAAATGGGACAGCCAACAAGTGGAGAGGAGAAGCAATTAGCGAGACAACCCCTATTAAGGAATGGTTTTGCAGGTGCTGGCCACAGACCATTTACCTCTCCTCATCCTCTCTGGCTGATTGTTGGCAAGTTTTGCATTTTTCCAGTGCCCTCGCCACAAGTGTAAGCATGAGGCGGTATCTGCAGCCCACAGAGGTTGCTCAGCTAGTACATCTCTTCCAGAATGGCACCTTCATATGCTTCGTGGCCAGAAGGTTTGCCGTGTCTCACAGCACAGTGTCAAGAGCGTACCAAGAGACAGGCTAGTACACCAGGAGTGGAGGAGGGCACTGTAGGAGGGAACCAACTCAGTAGCAGGACCGCTATCTGCTCCTTTGTGCAGGGAGAAACAGGAGGAGCTCTGCCAGATCCCTACAAAATGACTTCCAAGCAGGCCATTCGTGTCCTGATTGAAAAGTGCTGACATAAAAGGTCAACTCTTTCATATGCCAATAATTAACGCTATTCTTTGAGCAACTGAGTCAGTTAAACTGTCACATATTTACTCTTTTTGAGTGTTGTTTGATGAGGCTTGATGCTCACAGTAATGTTACCATCAGGTGGTTTGTTGTGTCTGACCTTCCAGGTCAATGCTAAATATTGAGGTCATATATCAGGTTTGAAGTGGTACAAAACATTTGTATGAAAATTTCTCATAGCAAAAGTTGCACAGACTGGTCTTCAAATCATCCGTTTCTATTCACTTGGACTTACAACACTTATCTTTATCTTATCATCTACCATGTCTAAGCTACAGTGCACGTAACATTCACAGATACGTTTTGGTTGTCACAGAGCTTGCTTAAAACAGTTTAATTTAATTGACATGATCTATTTTCTCTAATCAATTACTAGAAATTAACATGTTATTTTGCCAGTCTCATATTGACATTATGCCATTTGCATGTGGTATGTTGCACTATCATCTACGGAAGTTAGAATGCTGATCAGCTAGCCGTTGCTCATTCTCTCTTCTAATGGGGTGGATATTAATGGGGGACAGGAGTAAAAGGCTGAGCTCACACCATTAGTGTCAGTATAGAGAGGGTGGCATTGGTGCCCTTACCACCTATATTCTCCTCATTAGGAACCCCAAGATTCGGCTCAAATGAAAGACTGACATTGAGGTCTTGACGAGGCATGAGAAGTCTAGATGGTTCTCTGGATTTGAACAGTTTACAATGCAATGATTCTCCAGTTTGGCTTGTTGGCACACTGGTGTTCTTTTTTGGATTTCATCTGATCAGTATGTTTCCAGATCTCATCAATTATGTTGGTGAGCACCATGTAACAAATAAAAAAGACTGCTGAAAAACAATCAAATAAAGGCAAGATATAAAGGCCTGGAACAGTAATATAAAAAGCTGTACTCAACAGAAATGCAGCAATGGAATATTTTTGGCCAGAACATAACAATCTCCAAATGCAATCCTTTGAATAAAATGTTGAAATTCGGTCCCTTGTGCCTCCTTTCACTTCCAAGTCCAACCTACTGTTAAAAGTAAGGTTGAATGCCTAATTCTTTTATATTCCAAATTCTCTCACTTTGTAAACTTGAAGTGGCAGGGGATCTTGATATTACAGTTGGCCATAAAATACTCAATTATCTGCAGCCAGACTCCAGGAAAACCAGCCTTTTGAGAGGATATCAATATCTCCTCGGTTACTGGGACTCCCCTCATGCACATAAAGCCAATAAATAATATCAAATAAAAATGATACTAAACTGTTTTAATTGAACTTGGCACCTTTTTTGACATGGACATGCTCTGGAAAGAGGTTCCCTTCTGACACATCTGTCTGGTTTTCTTCTCAGCTGTTTGATGTAACTCTCCCTTGGTGGAAGAGGCAAGGTCATGCAGATGCTATGCAATGGAGTTTATAAAGGGTGGGGTTAGCAGAAAACATTACAATAGTGAAATACCAAAAACATCTAATTGATTGCGTATTACTGGAAACAACGCGTTTGAACCCAGGCTCCAAAGTAGGGGAGTAATTGTTACTTAAGTGAGCTTTTTAGTCTGCAACAAAAATAATGATTTCATGATTCCAATAATTTTGTGTGTGTGTGTGTGGGTGTGTGTGTGTCTGTGTGTGTACCCGGGTGGTTAGTGCTTGGCAGAAACACGCCGACTTTGTGCCAAACACCTCTCTAATCAACGCAGGCCGCGTGAGCTAAATGGCTGCTCTTTAAGCCTTCTAACTGGGAAAAGATGTCATATTTTCACTCTCCATTCAGCACACAGCTCTATCACTTCATTCAAAGATGGGGACTATTTCATAATCATTTCATTATGGACTCCTTAAGAGATTTCAAAATCCTGTGTCTAAGTAGAGAAGGCGGAGCTTGGTTACCGTGCTACACTGAACATTGTGCAGTAAGCATTACCAGGCTGCGTTTATGACCAGATTTAACTTTCCCAGTAATTGCTTTGTGTTTCTTTTCCACTCTGTCTTTGCCTTGAAAAACATTTCTATTTGACCAAGAGCAACCTCTGCTTTATTCTTTAGATATACGTTATTAACTTAACTCTACATCTCTGAAAGCTCATAGAAATGGATCCAAAGCTCAGCTAACTTTTCACAGCTGCCTTTTAATATACTCATCTCAAAGTATGGGGGTTTCCGATGGAACCAACCATACATGGAGGAAGAAATATGTACAGACATGTGCTCGCATGCATACACACACGCACACACACACTTGAACCCATACACTTCTTGGGCCCCCAGAGGTTTACTGGACCAAGCTCTCCCAGTATTTAATATTTTTTGGGCGAGCCTAACAACTTAAAGGATGTTTCTTTCATTTCGTTCATGGGACTTTAGATAACCCAGTGGGACCACACAAGACCACTTCTAAATCAGTTTGTGGCCAAACGTTGCCAAACATAACTATTCTTCATCAACCCTCCACCAACTCCAAAGAAAAGGTAAGAAGCATTATGTGGTGCTTCAGTCATCAAAATCAAATAAAAAAAAACCCTAGGATTCGGTTTTGCAGTGAAAGATCAGTCTTACCTGAAGGATTTGGACATGTTAGTGGACATTTTTGCAATTGTTAAGATTCAGTAAACCAGTCTGAAATTTTACTTTGTCAGCCACAGTATCGCATGAGACTGTGCTCAAGATTTAAAGTTACTTAGTAACTTCATCTGCTTACATCTCCACAGTCTTGAGAAACACGTAGCACTGGAAATGGCATCACTACAAATCAAATGCATTGAAGACATGCCTCTTTCTGAAAGTGTGTGTATTACTGACTGTGTGAGCACAGTATGTCTTTGCTGTGATAGGCAGAGAAAAAATAGGAAGTGCAATGATCAATAGTGAGTCTCGTTTCGTATTTATATGACATCATCATTAGCACAAGTTTCCTGGTGAACAAAAAGAGAAGTAGATACAGCAGAAGTTTTTGACCTACTTTATCCAGTGACCTACAAACTCAATATCAGCAAATCACATGCTAATGTAACAAATGACAGCTTCGCCTCAGATAAGAAACCACATTCAAAAAAGCTTGTTCCCGGTGCTTTTAAATGTGAAAATGATATTGTTTAATTTCATCTTGTTATCATGAAGTTCAGACCACAGAGTCAGCTTTCCAGCTGAACCCAAGGTGCAAATATTTCACTCAGTCTTGCTCAAGCACACTGCATTTATGAGTCAAATCTGGTGGACAAAGTCAAAATCTAATAAATTATTTGGGGTAATGAGATTAAAGTTTTTGTTCACACCAGAAAAATCAAACCAAGGTTGGAGATTTTGCGACAGGTAAATTCTGGTTTCAATTTGCAATTATGCAAGTGCACAAAAAGAGTTTTCATTACATACCTACAACCTGTTGCCATCTAAGTGGTCTCCATAGAGGCTACCTGAAAACTGATTGGTCTTTAGATGCAGCTATCCCCCCTTCAGGTTTTTTTCTGTTCCATTATATTCAGCACACTCTCCTTTATCCTTGCCGGAAAAGTAAAATAAAGTTTTTGCATTTGTATTTGGTGTCTCTGTTTGACTTGTGATGTCTTTGCTATGAAATGTACAGGAAAACTTAAAAATTCCATAAATACACATTCAATTAATCAATCACAATAATGCTTTGCATGTAGAAAGACAGAACAACGCTAAAGAATAAAGTCGCATCCAACTTCAGAGTTACAGTGTAACCAGTCTCATGTGGTTTTACATGCTCAGCACATAGGTTATGGATGTCTCTATTAATCAGATACGATTTATTTTAACAGAGCTATTTAGAAGCTAGCCAAGGAAAGATAATAGTGAATGGAGTTTAGCTCATATCAAGCTGACAAAACAATGTCTGAATGACAAATGCATTGTTTGCATTATGTTCAGCGACTCATTGATAAAGTCACATGTTCTTGCTGTCGCACTGAGGGCCTGCTCAGTGTCAGCCACATGGAGAGGGGGGTACAGCGTGCACCTTTAGATTTCACATATTTATATCTTTGTTAAGATGAGAGTCTTATTGCAGAAATATTACCACCTCACATGAAGGTTTGGACCAGCTCTGTTTTATATCTTGACAAAAATAAGAAATAAAGTGAGAAGTTATAATGATATACCCTTCAAAGATCAAAAAAGAGAAATACAATAGGAAAAAAAAAAGACAGGATACAGAAACAATACTGATTAAAACCAACGGAGAACCCCACCGATTGATTTGGCCACATCCGAGGTCACACTCAACCATCATCATGTGGAACGGAGTATGCAAGGATAAACGGATGAAAAACAGGGACTGATAGCTATTTTAAGCCAACAACTTCCAGCTACTTCTTAAACTTTACATGGTGCTGAGGGGAAGTGGGCAAACAAAACAGAATGATGGGTCTTTGCTGTCAAACTGTTTTAAAAAAAAGTGCTGCACAGCACTCAGAGAGTACAAACCTCTGCCAAGACAGCTCAGTTTCCCAATGAAGTTCCCCCGTGAAGCTCCCCTCTTAATGCAATCTGTGTCCATATGGCTTGTGGCACACCCTCTTTTTTCTGCACAATACTGTAAAGGAGCTCACCTCCACAGGAACCCGGTGCCCTCACCTGTTGGGGGAAAAGTACAGTTGCAACTGTTCTTCACTTCTAACTTATGAACATTGGGAGCAGGCACCAAATCATGGAAAATGCATTGTGGAACCTGGAAGGATTCACAAAATCTCCCAAGTCTAATGGACTGTTTGTTGGGTCACACTGTATCAAAATAAAAATTTGTGGTTAAACTGTTAAGTCATCCTACTACCAGACAAACTGAAACAAACCAACAGCAGTACAAACATTACCTCCTCATGGCGGTTACAATTACAGTTAATTGTCTGCAGAAACGCAAACCTACAGAGACAAACCAATCAGTTTTTCCTTCTCAGAGATACAGGTGCTGTCAAAAACATTCCATGCTCTGCAGGAAACCGCATGGACTCCACTGGCAATGGTCCCACCTTACAAGCACTTACAGTATTACAGAGCTGCTGAAAGAAAACATGTTCCTCACGACTGCCTTTGTTTTTCCTTGTCTTGGAAGAGCTCCAGCTTTAACCTGGAGATTGACACATTGCAGCGTCGAGACTGAGCTTCAGTAATGGGGGAGTGGTGGAAGGGAATTGCTTGCATTGTTGGGATCAAACCCAAGATTTTTATCTTTTGTTCCCCTGTATACTTATGTAAGAGTTGGTTTTACCGAAAAAATAAAAGAAATAAAACAAACCCTGAAAAATCCCAAATGTTCATGTCGCTGAGTGTGTTTGTGGACATCTGTGAGTGATTATCTGCGCTCACAATAGTGTCTTATGGCAAAACAGACCATAGTCTGTGAAATGATCATTATTTCCTGTATTCAAAGTGGGATTAAATACGTCAGTATTAAGGCAGCTAGATGCCCAGTTAATAATGCCTGATTTCTCTCACGGGAACCTTTTAGCTCTTTGAAATGTGTGATCCATCATACATTAATCCATGTTATTTATTCTGATCTCAAATATTTTGTAAATCATCAGAACTATGGGATTGGAATTTGACTTTGAAATACTTGAAAGTGTTGTTTTATAGCATATCCACAGGAATGTTCCACTTTAGGTGGGCATGACGCGGTAACCACATCCATCACGAATAAATGCCGGCCACCTTTCGGATCAACATATTATGGACAGTTATTATTTCAGACTTTTGTCAAGCCCAAATCAATCCTTAGTCCTGGCATGTCTGCCACAATGTGAGCCTTCTCCGCCACACTAAAGACACAATGATTTTAACCCCTGGCCTTGAATGATTGTGACCAGGTGGTCTCCTCCGGCAGTCTGCAGGAGGGATTGTGTGTGCATGAGCTTGAACACACATGGAGATGACTCACTGAGAAAAATCCTCAAAGAAAATCACATTGAAAACCACAAACTTTCACTGTATACAGATATATACCCCATCTGACAGACACAGATGTCCTTTGGGAAGCACAGAGAGAAATATACATATATATGTACAAGAGAGAAAAAGAGAGATAGACAAGAGTGAAGAAACACTGGTGTGTGTGGCCATTAACGTGTGTTTATAGCTCCTCTGCAGCAATGGAAAATTACTGATACAGGATTTTCTGAGGCAATCGTTTAAACGAAGCCTAATGAGCCGTGATCCATCTTCAGTCTTATCTTAAAACCGGATGTTGGCCTTTATGTCATGTGTTGATGCCCACACTTAATTGGCAGCAATCAGTATGAGTCAAAGTTGTTTATCTTTACACCTAAAATTGATTAGGAGGGTTGTGCGCAAATCTCTTTTTTTTATTATTTGTGTATTGTTTGCAACACAATGCATTATTTATTTTATTAGATTATTTGACAGGGATAACATAGGGATTGTCACATTTTGGTAAAATGAAACCAATGAACTGCTGTGGCTGGTTGGGCCTTAGCTAAGTAAAATTGAAATTAGTTTAAAACTTAAATCTTAAATACACTTACAATAATAATTCAAGTATTGAAAAAAACAATAGAACACACATATACAACACAATAGTTGCTAAAACAACAATGGATGAAACTAAAAATTGTTAATTAAAAACCTGGTCAGATTTACTATTATTGAGAACAAAGGGGAAAGAAAAGGGTGTGTGGCTCTGCATATCCTCACATCTCAATGTCCACAGATTGGCTCCTTTACAAGCCACAAGTTGATATTTTCAATTCTAATGGGAGTGTGAACCGAGCATGCCGGCCTTTAAAAGGAAAAGAACACTCAGCAATCTTTAATAATGATATGATGTCTGATAGTCTTTGATAATGATATACCATTATTAATGAGCGTAGAATTCCAGACCGAGTTCAAACTATGTAAGCCAAGAAAGGACAAAGAGGCGTATAATTATTTTTAGCCGTTATCTCGGGATAACGAGATTATTAACTTGATGTCTCGCAAGATATTAAATTTTTTTCCCCTCATTTATTCGAAAACCCCCCGCTGTTTTCTGTCCTTTCTGAATGTTCATCAGAGCTCATGTGTCTCATAACTGTATTAACTGATTCAAAATTAAAATCATACGTCTTTTTCTCCATATTTTTTTTTATGCTTCACCTAGCCTCTCGGTCATGCGGTTATCTGACTCAGGTTAAAACCTGAGTCAACGTCGTGAATACAATAAATAAAACTTAATATTGACTAAGGAGTTTCTGTTATTGATAAACTCATCACATTCTCAAGGTTATTATTATGGATGTTCTCGGCCCCATATAAAAATCTGCGGAAGTTATTGATAAAAATCTTTACAGCGGAGCAACATTCTTAGTAAGACCGCTTAACCGCTTCCTATTATAATTGTGTACCGGCTGTGGAATACATTTGCAAACATTAAGATGTCTTACAGTTCTTATGTGTTTGAGATTAATTTGCATAATGTCGCTGTAGAAACCTCGGGTTTGCCAGAAGAAAAACAGTGGAGTTATGTAAAACTTAACTTAAGGCAAAATGGTGATAGAAGAATAGAGAAAAGAAAAGAGTAGAAGTGAAACACACCCAGAGAGGTATATCCAGAGACAAGCGTCTATCAGAGCCAATTTTGAAGTGGGTGTTGAGATAAACAGAGATCCTAGCTAATGTAACCCAGAGATTCATTTCTGAGTAGCGTTTTGGCCAGAGAGGACAGCTTTCATACCAAATTACTTCCTCCCTGTCTCAAAGTGACTCACAGGAGGATTCCTGCTCTGATTATGTCTGTCAGAATGTTGGTGAAGAATGTGCTTATAAAACACATTTATGGCTGGGTTACATCTTGAAACGGTTTTATTTATGTATTTGCAAGTGGAGAAAATCGAATTTAAAAGCTTTCAAGTAATCTACAAAATCTCCATATTTACTTTCTTGTGTACTCAGACACACTCTAATTCAAATGGCATCAGCTAAAAACAATTCCTGGATCATAACAATGATAAACTATATTTCAGACAAAATATGTTTATACGCACAGTCTTCATTCCGTAGCTGTTTGGCAATGGCTGCATCACTGCTTCTGACTGAGCACGGACTCTAATGGGTGGTAATTGTCATGTTTAACCCTTTATTTTTAATGATGTCAGGGTTATTACAAGACAGCCACCCAACCCAGTAGTTTTAAGTTGCATCCGTGTCTTCTTGTTCAGATGAGTGTGACCAGGGGCAGTGACATCTGCTGAATAAAATATCATCCATATATAGGTACACATATATGTGCACACACAACAGAGCAAAATGTTCTGAATGCAAGTTTTAGGTGCACAGATCTTTTCAAAGATCCTCAATCACATTTTTTTTCAATTGACTGATATTGATGTTCTTTTATGTTTTTGAACACATGGGGAAATATTCTATCTTATCATAGACACATGCACACATGCACACATGGACACACACAACCAATTTGACACATGCTAAATTAAACATTGAACTCTAGTAAACCAATCCTGCCCACATATGCTGAGCACAGCATGGGCGGCATGCTGCATTGTGCTGCTGTATGACATTCTGTGGGCTTAAGTTTCAATTTGGAGCCCATAACACCGGTCAGAGCTGAGAGGGGTAGTTACTGCTTTCCCAGCTAATCTAAATCACATGGGTTTTTGTCTGTGCTGATTTGCCTGCCAGCAACATTACAGTTTGTCCAGAAAGTCAGTTTGACGCAAGAGTATGATAACATCAAGACTATCATGTCTTTTTATATGCCAGGTGATGTGCTGATGTTGCACAATAGCTTGGAGCGCAGACTCAAACACACCCTATCCCATCTGGAGGAATGGGCTGGAGCAGATGGGAGACAGTGAGAGCCTGCAATACTAAAGTGAATGTAAATAAGTTCTGTAATGATAGATTCTTAGTTTTGGCAAAGCAGCCCCAACTCTCATTCTGCTTAGTGTGATTCGTTACCCTTAATTGGATAAATAAACTGTTTACAGTGCGTGTTTATGCACCACCATAAAACCCCAAAGAGAGACACATGTGTTTTTCTTCATTGCTGATCAGAATTGTATTAATCCACCCTCATTCAAAACGGTTTTATGACATCTGTAATGAACGCACAGGCTGTCATGTTTCTACCTAAAAGATTTCAGCTGTGTTGATATGGTACTATAATGCTACTGACACTGCGGGGGTCTTGTAAAGCTAAGGTGTTCGCCTACTTAGCCAAATTAATGTCATTACTGCCCTATTTAGCTCAATAAGCAACACTAAAGTAAAACTCTGTTGCTTTCTTCTTATCGAAATTCCAAAGTGGAGACAACTAAAAAGGGCATTGGTGCCAATCAAAATGGATTAGAGTTCATATCCAACCCTGACCCCCTTTTCTGTGCAGAGTCTGCATGTTTTCCTCTAGTTAGTGTGGGTTCTGCCCTGGTACTCCGGCTTCTTCCAACTGTCCAATTTCCTGCTGTATAAATGAACTGGTCTCGTTCAGCAACCTTTCTGTCAAACTTAAGTCAAATAGAATAGAATAGAATTAACGTTATTAATGGGGGAACTTGGGCATTATAGCAGCTCCAACATTTATGAAATACCAAGAAAAAACAATTAATCCAAAAAACACAAAAGTCCATATTTTTGCTGAACCAGAACCAGTGCCCTGATGACTGAGATCTGATTCCTCATGTATGGTTGGTCATGATAGTCTGATTCGTCTGAATGTTTATGTGAAATGTCGAATGAGGGACCGTCTGTGTAGCTTTTATTTAAATGTCATAGACTGGACTTCTACTACTGCTATAGTATCGTATCGTAAATTGCCTGTAGGTGTGATTGTGAGTATGAGTGGTCTGCCCCTGTGTGTCGACCTTGTGAGGAACTTGTAGTTTGTCTAAGGTGTACCCTGCCTCTTGACTAATGTCAACTGGGACAGGCTCCAGCACCCATATTATCCCTGAATGGATAAACAGTTACAGAAAATAAATGAATGAATTACAGGAACACAAATGTGTTTCTCTGTACATGACTGTTTCCATTCTGTACAAAATTGTAGTAGCTGCGAGCTTCTGGTGAGCGAACCCATGTGGTAAAGATTTCACATAATGAGCTGCTATGTGTGTCATTAATGCACATCATAAATACAGCTTTCTCAGCCAGTAAGTTAACATGCATCTCCCAAGCTGCCAAATTAAATGTGTAAATCTGACTTCTGTCATACACCAAAATATCATAATACCATTGAGGTTAAAATCTGTCTTGGCAGTTACAGTGATTTTGTGACCCTCCAGCCGTGTGAAGATTACAGACACAGCTCCAGACACAGACTCGGTGTCATAGTGGTGCAACCTGGCCCAACGGCACATCTGAGTCTGACCCAGCATGATTTGATCATCTCAGAACTCACGTCAGTTCATCAAATAATATTCAGTTCATTCTTAAGTGGGAAATGAGCATTTCATCAGTGGACTGGCCTCGAACATTGCA
This sequence comes from Lophius americanus, assembly GCA_037951165.1. NCBI lineage: Eukaryota > Metazoa > Chordata > Actinopteri > Lophiiformes > Lophiidae > Lophius > Lophius americanus. The sequence goes on from JBBDHG010000001.1 coordinate 6,746,291, forward strand.
CAAGTGACCAGGTATCTGCACTGCTGTATGAGGCGGGGAAGGATAAAACATATCCTTTGTTTTTGGAGTTGGGCGGAGTTTCTGATGGCAATTCCATAAGTAGACATTTTATTCTTTAATTACGAATGTAACAATTTCTATTGATATGAGTATAACTCAAATTTCTGTAGCACACAACCGGCTCGACTTTGGATGAAGAGTATTTTGTTTAATTGCTCACAATTTGTGTTTTCGTCTGAAAAACAAACATTAATCGTCTGTCCACATGTCTAACAGATGAAGCCGACGTTTTAGATCACAGCCTTGTACTAACAATTGTGTCAGAGGTAGTTTCTCACAGTCATAAAGTCTGAGTGCAAAACCGTCTCAATCACTGGCAGAAAATCCACCTGCGTGGAAGGCTCTCCGGCCTGCTTTTAAACTGTAAAAAGTCCTAGCTTTGCTCCAGAATACCCCAGGCCCCTAGGATACCTTAAACCCTGACCTTGTTCTGACTCAAAAATGACATTGAAATACTTAAACGGAGCATTTAAAGAAATTGCTGTGAGAAATGAAAGACAATCACCGAGCCGAAGAAGCATTCATTTACCTAGAGATGGACCAGAAATGAGAGCTTAGATGTATCTCAATCTAAACCTGGTGCCAATTTAAGAGTTACAGCTAAATGATGTTTAGGTGAAGCAAGGGGTTATGCTTATGAGTTTCGTTTTGTTTCGTTATCCTCCGCTTATCCGCTGCCACCGTGACCTGACCCTGGGTAAGCTGAAGAAAATTAATGGATGGATGGATTTAATGAGAGATTCATCCAAATACCTGTTTGTTTGTTTGTTGTTTCACCAGTGGGTTGATACACAACATTGGGAGAATGAAATGAAACAGAAACAGAAAGGGATTAAGAGAGGGGTCTAGGAAACTGTGTGTACCAGACTAAATGTACCTCCTATTCACCTTTCTTCCATATGCCCTTCCCTCCTACCCCACCTTCCTTACCTACGGTGGGTATCTGGTAACTCCCTTTGAAATTTAGACTGGGATCAAACAGAATGTAGGCTTTCTATAGGGTAGCCCCACTTCCCCAAGGACCTGTAATAGACGAGTACTATGACTGGGACCTGGGTCAATCTTGTGTGTGTGAAGAGAAGAGAAGAGAAGAAATGAGAAGAGAAGAGGAGAGAAGAGAAGAGAAGAGAAGAATGAGAGTTAGAGAACGTCAGTTAGGAGCTGTGCAGTGCTGCTTCTGCTGTTTGCGTGAGTCTATGCAAGAGCTAACAGGCTGTTAGAGAGGCATGACAAGTAGGCTGCTGTCTTCTCTTTAACCACTCTATTATCATTCAGCTTCACTTTTTTTTTCAACATATTGATAATGGGATCGCACAGTTCAGAGTTATTTTAGGATTGCATTCAAAAAGGAAATATACAGTTTGGGAAAACATACAAATCCCTTCACAGAAAAAAATGATCTGGAGTCATTTTGCAACGAGAACTGACAATAAATGATTTAATTTAGCTCAAACTGTAGCCTCCCTCATGATTTACAAACGCATTTGACAAACCGATCAGTCACATAGGTCAGCCCAAATCGGACCAGATTTGTTTGGTGTTATATGTAAAAGCAAGGGGAATATGGTTAGTATGTAAATAAATATATATTGAAACACATGTTTTGTCTGATCTAGTCTTTCTGCTGCCCCCAAGTAATGGGTTTCAAACAGGTATATTGGATCTGCGTGTCTTTAATTTATCTTTTTGTTTTTTCCTGAACAAGTGCTTCTGCTATTCTAAGTTGTAATTTAGGTAATGTTGTTTAGTTATTTAGAGTGGCATTTTAAAATCTAAAACATAGCTATGAAAGTTGAACAGATAGAGATGGATCATATTTTATTCCTATTTTTGTTGAGCAACAGTGTATATATATGTTTCTGCACAGTAGTGTATGCCCAGAAAATAAAGAGAACATTCAGGAAGACCTTCACAGTAACATGTTTTGTCCTCTTGGGAGGCAACTAACTAACTAACTAACTAACTAACTAACTAACTAACTAACTAACTAACTGACTGACTGACTGACTGACTGACTGACTGACTGACTGACTGACTGACTGACCAACTGACTGACCAACTGACTGACTGACTGACTAACTAACTAACTAACTAACTAACTAACTAACTAACTGACTGACTGACTGACTGACTGACTGACTGACTGACTGACTGACTAACTAACTAACTAACTAACTAACTAACTAACTGACTGACCAACTAACTAACTAACTGACTGACTAACTAACTAACTAACTAACTAACTAACTAACTAACTAACTAACTGACTGACTGACCAACTAACTAACTAAATAACTGACTAACTAACTAACTAACTAACTAACTAACTAACTAACTGACTGACTGACTGACTGACTGACTGACTGACTTACTAACTGCCTAACTAACTAACTAACTGACTGACTAACTAACTAACTAACTAACTAACTGACTGACTGACTGACTGACTGACTGACTAACTAACTAACTAACTAACTAACTAACTGACTGACTGACTGACTGACTGACTGACTGACTGACTAACTAACTAACTAACTAACTAACTAACTAACTAACTAACTATCTGACTCCCTACATATGACAAGGCCAAAGATTAAATTTTGTTTGTGTTTCTTTTACTGAATACTTCTAAATACATACATTCACATGCTGAAGATAACAATCAGCACAAGATAAACAAAAAGATAAACTCAGGTACACAACACAACTTGCAGGGACGAGAGTGACAATCACTGAACCTTCTGGGACAATCAGTCAGAGACTGAATGGGGAGCTAGGGTTTTTGAGGTTTATCTGAAGAGCTTGTTGTAGTCTGGTATGAAATGTATGACTACAACCAGTCATACATTGTAGGAATTCATTGTATGAATGTAGGAAGCCACACACATCCACACACACACATAGTAGCTGAGTCTTAAATTCGTCAAAGGACGTCATATAGATGTTAACAGCTCTCGTGAATATTTGGAGAGGGTGGGCGCGTGGATCCTCAGCGGCCATGAAAAAGAAGAACTGCATCGGTGCGCTTCAAAATAAGACATTGTTTGGCTGGAACACAGTCAATCTTTAAATACAGCCTTAAAAGGATGTAGTCTCTGAATTGAAAGATTTCTGCTGACAGGCAGGGGAGGGAGAATTAACAAGGGAGAATTAACAAGGGAGAAAAGCTAAAGTTTTGTTGAAGGTAGGGCTGGAGCCTTGACAGTTAGTTGTCTGTTACAGTCCTAGCATGCTAATATTTACTTATCATCACTTAACATACATGCTAATGACTTGCATGTGTTTTAAAACTATGTAAAATGTTACATCAATTACCCTGAATTTTTAAGTATTAGCATCAAGAGCTACAAAATTATTGATCTGCTGAGTAAGAGGATCAGTAAAGCTGCTTTAAACCACCAGGTGGAAGCCATGAATATAAAAAATTGTCATTTTGATCGATCTAATAGTTTTTGGGACATTTCTCAGAACCACAACCACAATCTTTCAGTCTGCTTTCCGTTCCGCCCACAGCACAGAAAAAGCTCTACTTGGAGTCACAAATGACCTACGGATGGCTGCAGATGCTGGTTCACCTTCCCTCCTGATTCTCCTTGATTTTTCTGCTGCCTTCGACACAGTTGACCATTGAATACTCCTACACCGCCTACATCACACCATTGGACTCACTGTCACCGCCCTAAACTGGTTTCAACCCTACTTCACCGAAAGAACAGAATACATTTCCCATGGAAGTGCAAGGTCCCGGAAACACACCGTCACCTGTGGGGTCCCACAGGGATCAGTCCTTGGCCCCATTCTCTTCATACTGTACATGCTCCCCCTCTGCCATGTCATCAGTCGATATGGACTCTCATTCCATGCTGATGACACGCAATGACACGCAAATCTACATAAAAACGGAGACATGTTCTTCCGCAGGATCCTGATGAGAGTTCGTAAACACTAACACATCACCCCCGTTCTTCATTCTCTTCACTGGCTTCGCAACTCCACCAGGATTGATTATAGGATCTCTCTCCTCACTCACAAGTGTATCCATGGTAACGCACCCCCCTACCTGAAAGAACTACTCACCCCACTAACCTCAACACGATCCCTCCGTTCTACACACTCAAACCGCCTCCTCCTTGCCCGGACTAAGCTCAGCACCATGGGTGATCGGGCCTTCTGTTCTGCTGCCCCTCGTCTGTGGAATGTCCTCCCTGACCATCTCAGGGCTCCACAGACGACTGAGACTTTTAAAAAGGACTTAAAACTTTCCTTTTTTAGCAGAACCCATAACGTCTAATTAACATTGCTGCTTTTTGATCATATTTTTATTTAACTATTATTATATTCTTTATTGATGCTTTTATCTGCTTTTAGCTTGTAGACTTTGAGGTTTGATCCAAATGTAAAGTGCATTATAAATTAAATGTATTATTTTCTATTATTTTATTATTATTATTTCGCTCCAATAATTATGGGCTATCATTTGGGGGCCTTGAGCTATTTCAGAATTGCCCAATAAAACCAAAATCTTCTTTGAGCTCTTTTATTGCTAAAATGTCCATAGCCCCAAGGTTTAAGTCTTTAATTTGCCGTCACAAAGATAGAAGTACAGTACCAGTCAAAGGTGCAGACTGGGATTACAAGCAGACATAAAACTTAACTTCAAAATAAATAGTTACCTTACTCAGGGGGAGACTGGATTCTTGGATATCTGTGTATAGTACACACACTCACACACAATTTTCCTAGAAGTGCCATGGAAAGTATCGTGGAAATATGCCAGATAGCCTGAAGATCGTGCTTTTAAACCTCCTCTACCTGGCCCCGTACAAATTCATATAATTTTTCAGTCATACAGAAAATACAAGTTATTACTGCCTTCTAATGAAAAGTGTATCCAGTGGGGTGTGGGTTATTGTGAAATGAAAATCCCCATGTTTGGAACAGAGTCTCTCTGCATTCAGTGCTGGTTTATGTTCTTAAGGTCAGTAGGAGCAACTGAAATTTGTTAAAACATCTCAGGTACACGTTGAGGTTTCAGACAACTCTCTCACACACACACATACACACGTACACACAAAAGCACAGGCCATGATGGTGCTTTGGACTGCGTACAGACGGCAAGTCGCAGACAAGTTCTCACATTTCCCAAATGCTTACATTCCACTTGCTAGCTTGTTCTACCCTTGTCTCCGTGTCAGTCTCCTGAGTTTACACAGTCAAAAAACCAAGCTGGGGATGACAAGGTGACATCTAAGGCTTTACGGCTCTGATGGATACACAGAGAGATAAATCGGCCGGCATTTGCGTCTTTGAACAAACACTTGTAAAGAGGTGATGTTAAACCTCTCGGAGACAGGCACCTTGAGGGAACAGAGCGGAGGGAGACTTTACAGCATCAGAGAGTCAACACAGGCTGTCACATGGGTTGACTGATTTCACTAAAGGTCAGAATAACTAGTGGGGCGGCTGAATCTTCCATAATATCCCAGCCAGCGGGGCCCACTGTCCACAGACTTGTTTCATAAAGATGACAGCCCTTTAATTCATTGTGCATGCATTCAGAAAGTACACATGCATTATACAGTAATCCTTCCTCACCTGGCCATTAACCTGCTATGTTTTTCTGCTGTGGCCTTTCAGCGCATAAGATTAGCCAACGTGTACTGTTTGCATTACAGGGATTGTTGAGCTATCAAAGAGGAAGAGGAAGTTCTGTGTTACAGTGAAGATAGACATAATACACACACACATTAAGTGTGTGTGACAGTTTGTTATTATCTATGTATCACTAACAAATTTTCATTTGTTCAGTGGCACATTTTAATTTGTGGTCCTCATGTTATCCCCTGCACGTAAAGATGATCTGTTTCCATCTATCCATTTTAATGAGGACCAAGTAAAATTTTTGACATTGATTTTTAATGAACTATATTTAAATTAAACCTTTTTTACTATTAGTTTGTCCCTACAATTTGACACATAATACAAACAGTAATAGGCCGCTCACATAGTAATGCATCATTCATTCTCCTCGTCGCATGTAATGGAATATTTTTTATTTTAATTGAGTACATTTTAATAAGAAATCCTTATGCTTCCTCCATGGCTCAGTTTCGGTTGACATATAGCTTGTAAGGTTAAAGTTAGGTTTTGGGGGCAAGGAGCACTAAAATAGCTATAGTATAAATATAGAAATATGTTTAGTGGTAAATAAATATGAAGTCCATACTTACAGAATAGTGAGGGTGTTGCTGATATAAGGTCAGCATCATATTTGCAGAACTTGGGAGGACACAGTGGCAATAATGATGTTGGCTTCCCTCTAGTGGTCAATAATAGTACCACAGAAAAAGGCACAAAAAATAAGGCAAACCGTAAATTGTTACATCATTTCACAGACATATAACTTTTCATAAGATTTTAAACCATTCAAAATATTACGCCAGTAAACATTAAATATATTTTGTTTTCAGAATTACAGTATCACTTCCGTTCCCTGTGTGGTAGTTTGAGACTGACGGCCGTTCACTGCTATTAGCTTGCATATCTTCATTGATATCACCCACCCCTCCTCTAGGCTAGCTGGCTCTTTGGGGCCCTGCCATGGTGCACTTGTAATGGGCAGCTCTAGAAACCCAAACCCTCATTACTGCCCTCATTACACTGTGCTGCACAATGGGGACCTGTTTCCTCACTTTCCCCCCTCTATAGATAAAACACTCACACACACATATTCGCACAGACACACACAAATACTCAAATGCACCTCATGCCCCCATCCATCTCTCTTTAATCCTGCAGGCTATCGCTCCTGTCTAGGGCCCAGGTGATCAGGTGTCTATTCTTTGTCCGCTCTTTTGTACAGGAGTACAATGGCAGGCTGTATCTCTAGATCTCAATTCTCTAAATCTCTTTTTAATCCACGCCCTCCTTTTGCTTTGTATGTTATTTCTACCTTTAATACTACAACTTTATTTTTGACCATGGCACACTTTATACAGTTTCTCTTGTGATCGTGTTATGACAAGAATGTGCAACACTTTAAACTAATAATCTGTACTGTTGCTGGAGTGCACCCAGGTGTATTACCTTCATACACCACTTAGGGGCAGCAGTGTCTATTTTTTTGTCAATCACAGAGAAAAATGGTGGTTGGAACGAAACAGTTCAGCGTCGTTCTGAGCATTTTTGGTTACCCTTTTTAAAGATCAAGGATCAAAAAGGTGTTTAACAGGAACATGTCTATTTCATATCATGCTGTACTTGTATGTTAGATAAGGTCTTATGGAATTGGAGTGTGAGTTGCAAGATTTTTAGGACCACAGTAGATTATGATCTCACTGGAAATTGTAAATTAACAGATGTGTATGTGTGTGTGTGTGTGTGTGTGTGTGTGTGTGTGTGTGTGTATGTGTTTGTTTGAGTCTATCTTTATGGACCACACAACAGTCCCCCTGTGTAAAACTGGAGCACATTAGTTTCCACAAAAGGCTTGGGGCCTGTAAATTCAATGATCAGCTGTTTTACCTGGTCATAAAGTGACACCTGACACAACGTATGGAACTTCTTATCACTTAAGTCAAGTGGCTAAAGGTGTAACAGCAGACATGGCTCAGGAAATGATAGATTATACTAATTTCCCATCTGCAGTCAAAAAAGCAAAGTCATCTTCATTTTTATCAAATTTCCAAAAGTAACAAGAATTATTTATCCAGAAATATCCTTCACATGTTAATTATTACAGTGAAATTTTGTGGCCCACTCTTGGCAAACTAATAGTGCAAAGTAATCCAAACTCTGGAAACAAAAAACAAATTGTTTCAAGGTCTTTAGATCCAGCTCTGCCAGAAAAGGGAAATCTTTGGAGCATATCCTCAACTGCTATCCAAAAGCCTTGGCAGAGGGGCTGTATTATTGGGATCATGTTCAAGGTCTGTGGGCAGTAGCAGATGCTATCTGTTCTGCCAGTGACTACAACAAGCAGCAAGTCCCAGCCATGTCCACCATCACCTGGCCTTGACTCAGCAAAAGACCAAGGTTGGGGCTGCCAGCAACATGGTTGACAGAAGCAAGAACCAATGGGAAGAATCACAAGAAAGGAAGAGTGACTATGTAAATCTAGTAATAGCGTGTTAGAGGAATTGGTGGATGGCCCATTGTTACCCAGTTGAAATGGGGTGCAGGCTTTTGCAGGCCAGTCTCTACCCCAGGTCCTGGGAGCAATTTGTGGGCCTCAAAAGAGAAGAGGGGAACCTTTAACCTGATGGAACCCGATGACTCCGGGCTCATCTCTAAGGTTGTACTGAAAGCTGAAAGAAAGAGCTTTCAGTTCTCTTTCTTTCAGGTATCTATAGGTGAGATAACTATAAATGCTGAAAGTTCAAGTTTTTCTGGGTTCAAGTACTAAACTGAAATAGGAGGTTTTGGCTATTTGTGTCATATTAACTTAACAACATTACATTAACGTTTCTCCAGCAACATTTTCCAGCTCATGCTCAGTCATTCCAAAATATTCTCAGCCCAGATGAGATATCTCTCCAGCAAGTTTACCCCAGGTGTCTCTCCCAGATAAACATCTTAATCAAGTGCTTGAAACACATCAACTGAAACTAATTAAGCCATTCCAAAATTATTCAGCCACTTTTCTAAGAGTTGGACATTTATGTATAGGGAAGAGTTGGTGAAAACCAAATTGCACTACCATGCTGTCATGTGATTATATTTTCTCTTCCTGTTTATGGAGTCATAATAACTCCTATGTGTTCAGTTTATACCCACTCGAGGAATAAATGGTGAAATGCAAGGATTTATTTGATTGTTTAGCTCTCAAACAGAGAGAGTCCATCTGGTCGCCTGAGGTGTTATCCCACCGTGTGTAATCAGGATAAAATAAAGATCAACAAAGTCAAACCCTCAACACACACAAACACACACATACATAAACACGCATGTACCATGTGTAATGCAATGTAGTTCACAATCCTTGGGGAACGGGCATGATGAAAGAACAAAGTAGTGAAAGTAGACTGGTATATTTTCACATTCATACACATGTGTGAGAAGTACAGTGAGCTAAGAGATAATAAATATGAACTGTGAGATTATTTATAACCTTGACAAGTTTGGAATGAATGGATTGAAAACATATTGTCACATAAAACAAAAACAAAACCGATCCAAATATTCCAAAAATAATTCACAAGTATACAGAAATGAGTTATTATAAAATATCATATTATATTATAATATATTATATTATATTAGAGTATATTCTATTATTTAAATTATATTTTGTTTCAGACTCTTCCCATGGAAGAGCAAAAGCAAAGATGTGACGATAGCAGAACTTGTTGAACCTTGAGCTTAAAATTAGCACTGCCTATAATGAAAAACACTGTAATGCATGTGTGCGTATGTTGTGTGCAGGCATGTGTGATTGATTATGTGGCACATTTCCTTTCATTCCACAGGCTTCTAATTATCAACTTCTTTCCATCCCAGCATTGCTCTTCTAGTATGAAGTGATGATATAATGGCTAAATTTATCCATGAGCTCAATACATTTGCGTCGCAAATGGTATCCTAATGACTAAAGGTTTACTGGGAAGCATTGTGTTCCAAGCAATGATAATTGAAAGGGCAGGAAGTGGTGCCACGTGCGAAGGAGACAGAAAGAAAGAGACGGAGTAGTGATCAGGAAAGAGAATCCAATGGAATTATTAACTGAAACAAATTAAAAAATATCAACTATCTCTATTCTATTTATCCTTTGAGTAAAAGGTTCTTCAAGAAAACACAATACTTTCCCTTGATACACACACAAGCCCACTCTGGCTTCTGCGCCATGCCCTTCACATGAATATCTATGTTATGTGTCATTGTCCTTAATAGTGTTTGCAGCTGCTTGTGTGAGATCTGCATTCCTATCTGTTACTAAAATGTGGCATGTGTATGTATGTGCTCTGCATGTGGGTTAGTGCATATGTTCACCTATGAATGATACGCATTAGTCAGAGGAGGCAAAGGAAATAAAAAGAGAAGGGAAGAAAAAAAGAAGATAAAAAAACGAGACATAAAGTACTTAGGGGAGCAATTATGTAAAGGTTAATGGTGGTGAATAAGCATGTTACTCTGAGTCTGGCATTCCATTTTTTGCACAGACCAACAGGTTTTTACACGAGGCATTGCTCTCTGCTCCAGCAGAGGGACACTGTTCCATGATGTTGCCACACATACATGCTGTTTGAAATCAACCACAACCTATTGCTGTTTTGCCGTTTTCTTACAAATCCTTACGTAATATCCAATTCATTTTTTTCCTCTTTCTCTCTTTTCTGTCTGCTTCTTCCTCCCCTCCGAGTCACATCACTCGTTTGTCACGCTCTCCATACTTTTGTCTCTTTTTCTGGTTCCCTCTCCCTGTTCTAATCAGTGCCTGTGGTGAATAATTCACACAGAGCAGTGAGGACTGAGGCTTTATGATTGGCACTTTTATTCTCCTGACTCTTACATTATTAACATACCTCTATTGAGCAGCAATGCAATTTTGTAAAGGCCATTGCAGGCCAAAAGACAGTCAGTAGTTTAATGGAATGACCCTACAGTTGCACCTCCATCATGTTTTTCTTGCTCAATCCCTCCATCCATATTTCCATGTGTCTTTTCTCTCCCTATTTGGTTTGGTTTGTTATCCTGAAGATCACAGCTTGCTAGTAGAACACGCAATAGAATTAAAGGCTCTCATGGGCTCTACAGCTAGTCTGAAGACAGTATTCAAATATATGTACATATGTCATCTTTACGATATTATGAAAATAATGAATTGCTCTCTAGTTAAATAAAAGAAATAGATATCATCGAGATTTTAATATTAACTATGGATCACATGGTATTAACTTAATCTCCCGACTCTGCAATACTCCTGCAGGACATTCATATCATTCAGCTCATAGCTGTATGTCTTTATTGTCTGGAGTTTAGCAGGTTTTTGGTTCAGTCTCACCACATTTTTGGCACCAAATCCGCACCGAATCTGTAGAGTTATAAATGATAAACAGACACGTTCATTGACTATCTGGCGACGTAACCGCTTAAGAAGTTGTTTCACAATTCAAAATGCTAGCCAAAGTTGGGTGGACGTGAACATGTAACTGCTTTCAAAACAAACGTTAGTCTATGTAATATGTCTGTGTTAATTAAAGATGGTTCATAAAGCTAAAGAGAACACAGGGTATATCTTTAACTTGGGCAGAAAGTTGATTACATTTAAAAAAAACAATATATTTAAAAGTACACTTTAAATACTTATATAGATTGAGATTTCTTCTTTTGCAAAATATAACATTCCACATGCCAGAAAGACTGAACAAAAACGTATTGCAAAGGATGAGGATTCGGCTCAATAGAGAACATGCACGAGAAAACAAGTCCCAAATACCTTCCACATCCAGTGAATGTCACCTGAGTGTCTTTTCCTCAGGTGTACACTGTCCCGAAGTAACCAATGTGATCAGCAATGAAGCCACGCTGTGATTATTTAAATGGAGTCAGCTTTGAAATTAAAGTGAGAAATACATCTCCCAGGCCTCTGTTCCACTGCATGAATCTGAGATTACTTCCCCAAGAACGATCACACGTGCAGCAACTTCACTTCCGCTGTGCCAAAGTTGGCTTTTTTAAGTATTTCACATGGATTTTCCGTGAAGATAACAAAGTAGGAAAAGATAAGAAAAGATAAGAAAAGATAAGGAAAGATAAGAAAAGATAAGAAAAGATAAAAAAAAGATAAGAAAAGAAAAGATAAGATAAGACAAATCGTTAGAAAATTTGAAGACTGGGAACATAAAAAGAAAGTTTTAGAGGAAGGGCTGAAGCGAATAAATGGAGGACAAAATGGGGCAAAATATTTTTTTTTTAGAATCTGATTTCACACTTCCCCAAGATGTTGTAGGAAGTCCTCTGTACGAGAACGAAACCATTAAGATCTGTGGTGAGTGCACATGTGTTGTACATCCTGTAGTCTTTGTGTGGCATCTTTGGTTTGCTCTGATTCTTCTCCGATTCTGGAATCTTTGTGCTAATAGCCCTTTGTCCTGTTCCAAAGGAGAAGCCAGAACAGAAAGACATTATGTACTAGATTGAACTTTTTCTCTTGTATTGTCTTTTCCCCTTTTTTTTCCTCTTCTCTTCTGTTCTATTCTCTTCTCTTCTCACTCTGAAATAGCACATAATGTTTTGTCACAGAGTACCACTACAACAGTCTGTAGTTCAGCAGAGGTGAGGGAAAAGCTCAGATGTACTGACTTTATAATCTTTTAATAACACCTCTCACTAATAGTATGCCAGAGTCCATATATTACAGAAAGCTCCCAGAGTGTCTTGAAAGTTTTTCTCTGACTAAAGGGACCCGACACCAGCATAATTCAAGTTTTTATGCAAATAGAAACTTATGAGGTACAGCAGAAGTCCATCAAAATAGAATTTATCTAGCCATACATGTATAGGTATACCTCATTTGGGTAAAAGTGTGACCAGTAAGCAGAGTAATTCTGTATCAGTGCATGTATTTGTAAGATAATCTAATCACCAGCCTTTGACATGTGCTTTTCTCACTGATTCTACTGATTGTATACACTAAAGACGAGTCTGCTTTTAAACAGGTTATTCAGAAATATGACGTAATAAGACAAATAGGGGTAGTGAAAGGATGTACTATGTGGTGAGGGCAGTTTTAAAATCACACAGGCGTTTAAAATGTGTGTTCGCTGCTCGCAGGGACAGAGATTTCTAAATGTCAAACCTGAATAATTTACTAAGGCAACACCTTTGAGAGAGAGAAAGAGATAAAGAGAGAAAGAGAGAAAGAGAGAAAGAGAGAGAAAGAGAGAAAGAGAGAAAGAGAGAAAGAGAGAAAGAGAGAAAGAGAGAAAGAGAGACAACGAGAGAGAGAGAGAGCTGTGTGAGTGACGGGGGATGAAGACCCTTGTAAAGGGATGAGTTTGATGAATGAGTGTGTGGTTGTCAAGACGAGAAGAAGAATGAGGCATAGTAATAATCAAACAAATACCAAACAGGAACTGTACTCATGTGAATGCATGTTTTTGTGTGTGTGTGTGGTAGACTGAAACTAGGCCACTGTTTTTTGATGAAAACAAGATTGATAGCGAGAAATGTGCCAGACAGCAAGAGAAGATTAAAGACAGGAGTGTAAGGGTAAGAGTGGGACTGTTAAAACTGGGCAGGATGGCAGGTAAAGGTAGAGAGCTAGCTGATATAATGGAGAGAAGGAAGGTATATATATATATATTTTGTGTACAAGAGACAAGTTGGAAAGGGAGCAAGTCCGTGCTTTGCGCCCTATCTCGAAGGCTGAGTCCAGCCACCCTGGGGAGAAAACTAATTTCCGCCGCCTGTATTCGCGATCTGTTCCTTTCGGTCACTACCCACAGCTCGTGACCATAGGTTAGGTATGGAACATTGTAAATTGTTAAGAGAGCTTTGCCTTCTCGTAAATTGAGAGCTTTGCCTCCTGGCTCAGATCCCTCTTCACCACAACTGTTCAGTTCAACATCCGCTGTACTGTAGATGCTGCCCCAATCCCTCACTTGTGAAGAAGACCCCGAGAGACTTAAACTCCTCCACTTGAGGAAAACAATCCTCCCCGACCCAGAGTGGGCAATCCACCCTTTTCCGATGAGAACCATGGCCTCAGACTGAGAGGTGCTGATCCTCATCCCAGCCGCCTTCCACTCTGCTGAAAACTGCACCAATGTAAGCTGAAGGTCCCCACCCGATGAGGCAAAAAGGACCACATCTTCCACAAAAAGCAGAGAAGAGATCCTAAGGTTACCAAACATAACAACCGCAACCATCTTGCCTCGCCTAGAAATTCAGTCCATGCCGCTGCTGAGTTGTTTAACTTCGTCAGCGACCTCAGCCCCAGTGGTGATAGAGTCCACCCCCAAATTCCCAGACTCTGTCTCCTCAGCAGAGTGCTTTCCGGGAAATCCTCAAAGTATTTCTACCACCGTCCAACTGTTGCTTCAGTGGAATCCCTCACCAGCTGGTTCTGGGACTTCCGCCACAACTAGCTCCAGCAGCTTTCCAGCCACAATTCCGAACCGCCACTTTGGCAATGGCAACCTGGAACATTGAACATTCTGACTCAATGTCCCCTTCTACCCCCGGAATGTGGTCAAAGTTCTGCTGGAGGTGGGGGTTAAGACTATTCTGAGTGTGTCCTCAGCCAGACTTTCCAAGCACATCCTCACTAATTGTTAGGGTCTACCAGGTCCTTCTGGCTTCCTACCCCACCACCTGATCCAAATTACCACCAGGTGGTGAACAGTTGACATCTCTGCCCCTCTCTTCATCCGAGTGTCCAGAACTTACAGCCGCACATCAGATGACACAAATACAAAGTCGATCATCGATCTGTGACCTAAGGAGTCCTTCTGCCAGGTGAGCTTATGGACATCCTCATGTTTGAACATGGTGTTAGTTATAGACAAACTGTGACTGGCACAGAAGTCCAACAACTGAACACCGCTCCGGTTCAGGTCAGGGAGACCGTTCCTTCAGATCACATCACTCCCGGTCTAACTTTCATTGCCCAGGTGAGCATTGAAGTCCCCCAGGAGGACAATGGCATCCCCTGTAGGAGCGCTGTCCAGCACACGTCCAAGGTACTCCAAAAAGGATGGGCAATCTTAGTTGCTGTTTGGGGCATAAGCGCAAACAACAGTCAGTACCCGAGGATGACGAAGCTACCCTTCCATCCTCTGGGGTAAACTCCAACGTGCAGGCCGCGAGTCAGGGGGATATAAGCAATCCAACACCTCCCCTCAGCCTCTCACCCGGTGCAACTCAGCAACTCCGGCAACAACCAGATTAATTCAAACATTATTCTATATTATGGCAAATTGCATGTTTATTTAACAACGTTATTATAATTGCATTTAAATAGTACATGAGGATGCATAGCTAGACGTTGATATTGGCACATTTTTATTCTGACTGATTATTTTGTCGACACTCATTATGTTTTTGTTTTTTGTAATTCAGGTTGGTAATGGTGTTGACCAAATGCAAAGGAATGGTTTAGACACATGAATAGGCATTACATAAGTGTGCATATAGTGTTGTCAAAAATAAATCAATAAATAAAAGGTTTTCTAAATTGCCCTTTTCCTGCTGTTGCTTTGATTTCCTGATCTTGTTTTTTGGCTCCAAAAACGAACCCAAATCTTTTTTGGAAATGCAACAATGGATCACATAAAGTGAAAATCACTCAAGGATAATGTGAATAATGAATAAGACTTTGTGACTATCACTATGAATATGTCTTTGTTCTTTTTTTTCGGAGCAAACTGGGTAGACCCCTCGTCTATTCTTTATTTCCTTTATCTGAATCCTCATCTCTTAAATGCAATATACATGAATACATCAGTCCATAAATACAGTGAACATGAAGTCAAATGCCATGAACTTCTCTCGTTTAACCTTGTCAAGTGCTTTTAGCGCAACAAACAGCTAGCTTGTCTTATGTGTGTAGAGTAAACAGATGACTGAATCTGCAAGATAGTCACATTAACTGTATGGCCCCGGACTAAACAGAAAATTGACTTGTTCTTGGAATACACAGACTCACATGCACGTTTGCTGATGGCATGTGATAAACTGCATGGTTGATCATTTGGGAGTAAATGGAAAAGTGATGACATACATATAGACAGGTGTTAAGAGGACCAAAGCATGATCCGAGGTGAAAGAGGTTAAATAAAAATAAGTGTAATGAAAAAAGCACACGTCGCACAGTTGCCCACAATCGCTGTGAGAGCATGCACTTTTCTCATGTTCGCATGACCATGCACAGGTGCTGTTGGCAAAGACAGACTGACCCACATACATAGAGAGAGAACAGATATGGAAGCAGGACCAAGGAGCTCCAGCTACAACATGTGCGTGTGTGTAAGCTTATTTCTAGTAGTGATGTATTCTATCAAGCGAGTTATTGAACGCACACACACATAAACACACACACGAGCACATACAAGCACATACACGCTCCCACACACATCCTTGGGCTTAAATACTTCCATTTCTATTTCACTTATCTGTAAAACACAGCAGGAGAAACCCACACAGGATATATGAGGAAACGCGGCTAGTTTCTACTCATTCCATACAATATAATATTTAAGCCTAAGTAACCAGCTACTGATGGTATTGTAACCTTTGCAAATGAGGGAATATTTGCTTGCTTCTTTGCCTCTCTGTTACCAGGATCACACAAAAAACACTTAACAGATTGTCATGGTGGGAGGGTTTGCCATATGGCATGGGAGAACCCATTGTATTCTGGATTGGTTCCAGGTAAAGGGGCAGGTCAAGGAATATTTACACTTTCTTTAACATTGAGAGATTGGTCTCCATCTATTAAGTATGAATTGTGTGACAGATTTTGCTTCTTCCAAAATTCTTTTGGAACCACTCAAAAAATTATAGAGTCGATTTTAAGGTAATTTCTACTTTGGTGGGCATTGCAAGACCGGACATTTTGGACCGTTGTTGTCAAATATATATATAAAAAATATAATATTTAATCCATGTCTTTGTTTGTTTTGTCGACTTACTTTAACCGGACCCTGAGAGCAACATTTGAATGGCTTGCATGTCTTACTTGAATTTAGACAAGTATTGGATAGTTGGGCTGGACATATCCAGTCCTCGGGGAGCCCTTCTACTTACATCCTGTAAAAAAGATAACCGTGAATGACAACACTGCTGCTTTGGTAGCAGAATGTGGATTATGATGCTGGTCAGTCACCGTTTTAAAAAAAATACATTGGATATATGAAAAAAGTATACTTTGAATAAAGATTTGTGTGGTTTTCAGTGAAATTGTTGAATTGGTTGCCATGAACTTTATGCCCACACATGGACAACATAGATTGGGTATCTTTAAAACTTTGGTTTCAATAAACTTCCAGTCATTAACACATCTTGACTTAAAAAGAAAAATAGTGAAACCTTTCTCATTTTATACATCCATAACCAACTTATTAATAACTGTCCGATGAGTTTGATGCTAACAACCTAGTGTTAGCATGCTAATACATTAATTTAACATTATTCATTTTTTTTTGCATATTCAGCAGGTTTACATTTATCTTGTGAGCGAATTAGCATGCTGTCGTTAACATTTAACCAGTTAAAATGCCTAATTCTAGGCTCATGGGATGCTAACATTACTGAAGCCTCATTGTCTGCTTGTTTTTGTATCTCCAACTCAACTATTTTTCAATTCATATGAGCAAAATTTTTAACATTTATATTGGATATTTGGTTGGGAAGTTAGTGACGAGAAACTGTTTTCAACTAAAAGCTCCTCCTAATGATTAGAATTAGTAAAATGAACTATTATAGTGAAATAATATACAGGTATTAAAAGAAATATCTCCATGTGTAGATTCAAATGACCCAATTTGGACATAATCAGACATATGGTTGGAAAGTATCGGTCAGTGAACTTTGTTATTTGCAAAAAAAAAAGGAATCTGAACAAATACTGTGAAATATGACAAATACAGGTCAGATCTGATTACTAAACTGCACCAACAGTTCAACAGTGTTTTTCCCCCCAATAAAATCTCCTCAAAGTGAGTAAAATATGAACTACTAGAGTGAAGTGTGATATTTACAAGACAGATTTCATCGAGTCGATTCCTATGCAGCAAATTTGCACTAAATCGGACCGTTGAGAAATTATGGCCCCATAACTTTTGCAGATAAAACTCTCGCCAGTGGCAAAAAATGCAACTGACCTTTTCCAAAATCAATCAAATTCTTCTTCGGCCTACTAAATATAGAGGTGTAAAATTGGATCAAGATCCTTGCTTTGGAAAAATTGGATAAATTCTGACAGGATTCATCTCCTTGCTGAGAGAAAAATTTCACCCTAATCAGGAAGAAAGTATGGCTCTGTGAACGCATTAGAGCATACAGTAAATGGCGTTTTTCCAACAACCATCTGGACCTACTGAGGTCACAGTGGCGTTCCTGATGGAAAGGTAGTCAGACAACATTGCAGAAAAGAGCATGTTGAACAGAGGAAAGCTGTAAACACAGATTGGCACAAATTATGTGTCATTTATAAAAAAGATTTAATTGTCTGGAACTGTTTTAAAGTGTAGAATGATGCTCTTGCATTAATTTCTAAAATGAAAGTATAAATGCAACTCAGTTTATTTGGAAATTGATATAGGCTGTATCATATCTATTTCTTTCAATGTTAAATGTATCGTAACACAATTCTATCTCAGTTGAATTGCACCCATTCTTCGGCATTTGTGTCCAATGGTGACATTCCATGCAGACACAGCACTACAGCGTCTAATACATTTGTAGGATTGCTCGTTTCTACTTTTCGTCCTCTAGAGTATCAGTAAAGTGAATTAAATCGTTTGCTGACATACAGCAGGGAATATAATATTGTGTATTTGGCTTCAAAGAGAGACAAATAATGACAAATAATAAGGTGGTGAGCAGATGTGAGAGACGTGGGGGCAGACAAGATGGTTTCAACATTGTGAGTGTTATGATACTCGTCCATCGTTGCTTGTTTTAATCCTGAGTTTCCCACGAGCACAGCTTCCCAAGCACTTCACTGCCAGATCTGTCACCAGGAGAAAGCAAAAGCGCTCTGGTTTATGTTTTACAGACTGACATGTGAAATGTAATACAATTTTCCAGCAGCTGTGCAGCTTTTGTTCAGTGACGAACCAATCTGAGAAAGGTTTTCTCTCAATGTAGGGCAGACAAAAAGGACAAACACTTTAATTAACAGATAATTACAAGGCATTATAGTTCATCAAAGCCTCAGGTAGTCCCCACAGCTTCAGTGTGGAGAATTTTGTCCAAAAAGCAAGTCTCTCTCTCTTCCCATATAGTCAGACAGATAGACAGACATAATTATAGCTAAATATCTACAGGCAAGCAATGCAATTTTTTGTTTTTGGATCTGTGCAACAATGTGTGGTGGTCCTTGTGCATACTCTGCCACTGTTTGTGTATTTCTTCATCTCTACCCAGCGTACAGATATTGTCAGGCTCACACAAACAATGATGGAGCAACAAGCTGAGATTCACTCACGTACCTCTCTCCCCCCTCATCCTTCTCCCCTGTCCCGCTCACCGTTGCTGAGGTTACAGCAGGACTTCATGCAGATACAGGTCATTCGGCCTTTGTAATTCGGATGACCTCTCCTCCTCTCTGCTTCTCCTGTCTGTGCCTCTGTCATACGCAGCTGCACCAGTCCTGATATATATGCTAATATGAGCTGCTGACTCAATAGACCTCCCACACAGGTGCTTGCCCATATGGACCCCTTCTTTATTTGTAAATACCAAGCCTACAGCACATCTGTGAGCTTTTTCTGTTTTATGTACTGTGCATGTGAATAGGAAGAGGATGTGTAATGAAACACAGGCTGAGTAACAGGAAGACCCTAACTGTGAAAAGTGGAGGTGTCTGGATCTAATTTATCTTATATACAGATGGATTTTATTAGTAACCTGGAGAGTATTATGTACTTGTGACTGTGGTTGACATATAATCTGGAAATGACTTTGCCATTTGGCAATGCTATGGAAATTATCTCTCACATTATAAGTTATTTTTTTCATTTGTGTTGACGTGAAAACTACTCACTACATAAATCTAATTTGTCCGTATGAAGTCTGCATGGCATGACTCACTCACTACTGTTTTCTCTTACATTAGCCCTCCATTCACTCCCAAAGGTCACTCCCAAGGAACACCAGAACAAAGGACAGCTGGATACAGTGGCGTCTTAGCATCATCATCTCACTATGTTTTGAATCTTCAAATGAATATGTTCTGAAATCCAAACCCCTAATTATACTTTGGCTAGCTGTGTCATTGTATCTAGATAGATTAGATGGAATAATAGTATTAGCCTTTTTCACCATGCTAATAAGACAATTTTAGAAACAGCTTTCATTCTTTAATTTAGGTCCAAACTCAACAAATGTTGGATAGATTAACATGATAATGCCATTATTTATGGTTGAACCTTGTTGACTTTAGCGATTCCATGACTTTTCCTGTAGCATCATCAACAGGCTGTTGTTTGTGATTTTTCAGCTGCATTTCTCACAAACTGTTGGATGGATAACCCTAGAATATAGTAGACCACTGACGATAAATTATGAACATTTGTTCTCCTCTAACTTGTCTTGCAATACTATCCTTCAGTAAAATCTCTATTTAATACAACCTGATATTTACCGGCATGCCCATCTTCCTTAACTCTACTTTGTCTTTAATGCTAATTTGCATTTAACAATATTAAAGTTTAGCTTCAGTGTAGTCACACAGATGTTATACTATTTGGAATAACTCACAGCTAATAAAAAAACACAAGTAAACTAAATATCCCATTGTAGCTGTAATGGCAATGTAGTGGCCATGTTGTGGTGAGTGGGAGTGAGACAAATGTTAATATGTTCTGGGGAAATGGTCTGAAACACAACAAATGCACACATAGTCTACTTGTGAGGTCAGAGCTTACAGCCAGACATAAGTACCGTGAGTCAGTCCTTAGTTACGGAAATTACTTAGTGACGTTAACCTCACCATTTTTCCATGAAGTATGTGAACAGATGCGGCTGTGCATTACCTCGTGGAAGATCCACACTAACTAATTTTCTCAAATGCAACCAGATGTCCATGATTTCAGCTGGCAGTGCTGTTTTTCCTGCAAAATGACCTACTCCCTACTCCTCATATACCGCTGGATTCTAAATGCATTTCAGTCAGCCACATTCCAGTTTTAAGAATTCTAGTGCATATGCAAGGTAGCCTAATTTCGTAGGTTAACAAGAGTGTTGGGGTGGAACTAAATTTAACATGGAGAAAAGAAATCTCACGAAAAGGCCCATAGGCTGTCCCTGAGCTCGATCCCTGTGGACTGACTGGCCCTTTTACAAGAAGACCACTTCAATGTGGCCTCATTAGGAAAATAGGTTCTTTGGATCAGTGCTAGAGTTCTGATCCATCAGTCTGACAGTACCTGTTGGTAAAGCGCTCTCCAGAATTATTGGCACCGTTAAAAATATGATTATAATAAGGTGTGGTGTATGGGTGTATTCCTTTTGTATGGCCATGATCTTTTACTCAAATAAGTTAAACAAATATAATGTCTAACTCAAGTAATAACATTTAAAACAAATACTTACTTCATTACTTACATTACTTCTTAATGTAAAACAAATATTTTTCTCTAAAACACGTGTGCCACAATAATTGACAACCTGCAGATGGAGTCTTCGCCTGTAGTGTGTAATCAGGTTTGAGAACACATGGAGAAGATCTGAGACTATGCCTCCATACAGAAACGCTCAAACTCCTTCATATTCTGAGATAAATGCTAGAGTTCCAATACCATACTTCACGGTGGTTATGAGGTGCTTTTCTCTATGGCTTTCTTTCTTCCTACACCACACGATCTTTGAAGTTAGTTACCAAAAAGTTATTCTTTGGTCTAATGAGACCATTGGGCCTTTTTCATTCGAAAGTCCCAGTGGTGTTTGGCAAACCTTACTTCATGTGTGGATGACAGCAGAGGGTTTTTTCTTGATACCCAAACAGCTTGTGTTGGTGTAGGTGCCATCTGATGGTGGTTAGGGAGACTTTCTGACTCCAAGATGAACCTCTACAATTCTCTATCTGTAATCTTTGGAGAGTCTCTTGCCCGTCAAACAATCCTCTTATCAGTGTGTGGGGTCAGCATTTTAAACGTTTGAGAGATTTTTTGTTATTTTTGTATTTTTATTGTACATAATTGCTGCATTATCTAGTCTTTCCCGCTGTGAAAAAACATGGAAAGGAATTTGGCCTTTGTAACTTCATATTTATACCCCAGTAAAATATGAAGTCGTTGATAGTTCCTGCTCAAACAAGCTGACTTAAAAATATAAAATAGGGCTGAAAATATTTCTTCTCTTATCTTGAATTGCACAAAGGGATTGCAATTTTTTTTTTTCATGAAACACAGTGGAATGCAATTGGGACCATTTCTGAAGTGTATGTCATTTCTTGTGTTGTTATGCTTTTTAACAGATGATTTTATAATGCGATCTTACTCCTACTTTGACTTGCTTGAGAAAACTATGTTAACATTGATAACTATAAAGCACTAAGAGACTATCATGGCAGCTATAAATCCATTTATGTCTTGCAACTAAAAGTCCAATTGGACTTTTCCAAAATGACTCCGTAATTACAAAAACCTACTTTGGCATTTATGATCACATAAGTACAATTATTAATTTAAATAGGAGTCAAGAAAACCCACCCCCCCAATATTTTTACTAATTGTTTGTCTTCAGGACCTTATTCGGTACAGTTTCAACAACAATTGCAGCTTAATTGAAAATCTGAAAATTCCCAAATAGCAAAATGTTAAAGACTCATTAAAGAAATGGATGTTGATGTTGACCTGGATCGCCACCAAAATCAAATGAATTATTCATTATGTTATATTTCTAACATCTCCAAGATATTTACTCAAAATCCATTTAAAAGAATTGGGCAATCCTCCTAACAGACAGGATCAACAAATCAATATCGGAAAAAAACATAACGTCCTTGGCGAAGGTAGCAATACAGATGCTGTACTGAATGTTGATCTAAATACAACGGACTCTAAAGGACAAGTCTATGATATCAGGAAAGTGTAATGTCAAGCAATAAAACAAGAATTACCCCTTAAAAAGTGCTGAAATAGTTAACTAGGACATACAATGTGAGTGGGGTTATTTTGGCGATGGCTTTAAAATAAATCACAATGATTTGAGAATACATTTATGTTAAAAAAACAACAAAAAAACAATAACATTGATACAAATATAGTTCACTGTGGGTTGAATCCAAGGCAACTGGACTTGTGGAATAGATGTGGTAACCCAGATGGATTACCATGACCTGGATGAATGAGAATCTACACAGTTATCTAGACACCTAAGAATGCATCTGGCACTGAAATGATTCAATTAAATAGATAAAGTCCACCTTGAACCAAACTTTTCTTTATTCAGTATCACCAGTGCTTACTAAAAAATTCTGAGAATACAGTCTGCATTGCAATTTATTATAAAAAGTCAAATCCCAGCCCTATTTCACTCCAAGGGCGTCAAATGTTGCTGTTTAGTCACGTCCCCCTGAATCTAATCCGGTCCCAGAAGGTGCCCTTGAATATCTTTATGAGGCGCAGAGGACCTAACATTAATTTTAATATAAATCTTTGTAGAACAGAATACGTCAATCAGACAAACTGCTCGAATCATGTAAGAGTTGAGAGCGATAAAATGTCAAGATGGGTAGTAATTAGAGTTGAAAGTTTGCTCACACAGGGGCCTTAATCAAGGAGACACTGCTTTCTGTCCTAGGTGAAATGTCACTAATCTAATATACATGAATAAATACATTATAGACCAAAGACCTATAACAAGGTGTGACATTACAAAGTACAACACTAAAAATTGCATTGGTTTAACAAAGCAGACAGCGCAGTAAGAGTGGTGCATGATGAACAAGAAACCAAAATAGGCAGAGGACTAACGTGGAGGAAAAAGGATGTACACATTTTGTTTAATTGACACATTTAACACAGAACCCTGATTCTTTTTTTTTTTTGTTCGTTTTCATTTTTGCATGTGAATTTTTTTTTCTCGTAACACCTATTTTTTTCTATAATGTGCACGAGACAAACATGTTAAAATCCTCACATTTTAATTAGCTGACCAGTTTGTGAGAATAATACCTATACCAAAAACAAGAATTTCCTAAGCAACATTGTATACTTAAAGATCAATCACATCCTGCCTGACTACTGGGAAATAATGACTAGCTGGTGTTAGTGGTTTGTTCATGTTTACGTGTGTGAGTGCAGAATATGTAATAGAATATGGAATTTGGGAATTTGACTGATATTTGTATTCTCCTAATAAACACGCATCCATTATCCCAGTAACATATGATGTTTTGGAAGGTACACTTGGTGAATACTAGGCTAAATCATGTTGCAGATGTTGTTGTTTTTTAGCTTAGGCTCAATATAAAATGCATTTGAGGGTGTTTGACGCATTTGAGGGTATGTCAGGATCAGTGTTGCCACACATTTCCCATGTTGATGGGCAACATCTCAGATTGTTTCAGTTATCTGATGCTCATTTAATTTAATCTTGAGGAAGCAGATGTTCATGAGCAGCACACAGCCATCCTTCACAATAAGGTAAGTGTCTCTCTCCTACTTTTGGTACTGTGTCCCAACCAATTGTTGATATGTTTTGTCATGAGTGTGTTTGTATAGATTACAAACTGATCGTTACCAATATTGAATGTATCTGCTAAAGGCATTAGAAGAGTCGAAAGGAAGAGGCTGATGAAGATGTTAAGGATACATGTATGTCAGTTTGGCAGATTCTACTTAGTAACCAAAACTGTTGATATACAGCGTGTATGTCTCTATGTCACTAAAAAAGATTTCCCTTGACAATTGAAACCACAATAATTTATTTTTCCAAACCATCCATGACCTAAGCATTGATTATTAACTTTGTAGGTATCAGATAAGAAACTGCACTTAGTTCCTTTGCCTGACTTCTCTGACTTCTTAACTTTTCCAAAGATATATATATATATATATATATATATATATATATATATATATATATATAAATATATATATCTTATATATTTATTGATTTGTTAGGAACAAAATCAATAAAGAGATGCAAATCAAATGCTCAATGGAAATTTAAAAAAAATCAAATGATCAATGGAAATCAAACTCATTAGACCATTAAGGGCTGTATATATAATGCAGATTCTCCGCCCACTCATGTAATTATATTTGATTGTTTGTTTGTTTGTTTTTATGGATTCATAAAGCAAAACTTTTGATATGTGGTAATTTTCACTTGTTCATTATTTCAGCACCTTGGACAGCAGCCCCCAGGAGCATCACTTCAGAAAATCCATAAAGAATGGTATCAAATGCAAGAAATGTAACAACATAATATATTGTGTATTGTGTATTGTAATGATGAAATTTAATGATGAGGCCACTTGTCAAGTGCCCACAAAGTTTGGCCACCATTGGGATTTGATAACATGATATTCAACTAATAATTTGAAAGTATGGTAAACACGACTAATGTGCATCACCAAACTGTTGACCCATAAGAAGAAAAAAAGAAACTGGTCCGTTCATGTAATGATGTGATATAAATATATAAATATATATATATATATATATATATATGTATATATATATTATAATATAAATAGATCCGATGAACCGCTGATATGTTTCATTGGGTCAATTAAATGTATTAGTAAATCCATCTGCAAAAGTCCTATCTTTGGGTGTCTATATTTGAGAAATGGCCTTGTTTAAAAACTGATATCACTCGCTTTAAGCGCACACGTGTGTGTGTCTGACTGTGCTTGTGTATCAGTGTTCGTGTGTAAGACAGGGAGAGGGAGAGAAGGAACCAGGCACGCCCAGTCGAGGGTGTTGAATGACGGCCGTCTGTTGCTCTTCTTGCTTACATCGGTGCGTCCTGTGATTGGTGGGCGTCAGGGAAAGGTAACCAGCGCTTGCGCGCCGTGGGCGGGTGGAATGCCTGTTATAAACCCATCTTTCACCGTGGGAAGGAATAGCAACAGAGTGAAAGTAAGGGGAACGAAAAGAGTGACAGAGGCGGTGGAGGAGACAAGGCTGTGGCGGCGGCTGTGGTTGAGCCGGGCTCGCAGAGGGGGCGAGGCGGTCGCCGCTGTATGTGTCTTCAACCGCGCATGGACGACCACCTCAGCCTCCTGCAATCACCCCAGCCGAGTGTAAACAAAACACAGGGCGACAATCTGGTCAACCACGGATACACCGAGACAGAAGCCGACGTGATGACCGTCGTGGCATGTGATAACATGTTAGAGGAGTCGGCGGCTCTCCCGGGCCACCACTCTTTGGACCGATATGAACCGGACCACGAGTGCTGCGAGAGGGTCGTCATCAACATCTCAGGGTTACGCTTTGAGACGCAACTCAAGACTCTGTCCCAGTTTCCGGAGACGCTACTGGGGGACCCCAAGAAAAGGATGAGGTACTTTGACCCTCTCAGGAACGAGTACTTTTTCGACCGGAACCGGCCAAGCTTTGATGCCATCTTATATTATTACCAGTCTGGCGGACGTATCCGAAGACCCGTTAATGTGCCCATTGACATTTTTTCCGAGGAGATCCGGTTCTATGAACTTGGCGAGGAGGCTATGGAGAAGTTCAGAGAGGATGAGGGTTTTATAAAGGAGGAGGAGCGGCCGTTGCCAGAGAATGAATTCCAAAGACAGGTGTGGCTGCTTTTTGAATACCCAGAGAGCTCGGGTCCTGCGCGGGGCATAGCGATAGTGTCTGTCCTGGTTATTCTCATTTCCATTGTCATCTTCTGCTTAGAGACACTGCCAGAGTTCAGGGACGAGAACAAAGACCAGATCCCCATCCCGCCTGTGATAAATGGCACTTTCCCTTACTTCGTCAGTCCATTTTCAGACCCCTTTTTTGTGGTGGAGACGTTGTGCATCATTTGGTTCTCCTTCGAGCTTCTGGTGCGTTTCTTTGCATGTCCCAGTAAAGCCACGTTCTCGAAAAATATCATGAACATTATTGACATTGTGGCCATCATTCCCTATTTCATCACGCTTGGAACAGAGCTGGCGGAGAGGCAGGGGAACGGACAGCAGGCCATGTCATTAGCCATTCTCCGCGTCATTAGGCTGGTTCGAGTGTTTCGCATCTTCAAGCTCTCACGTCACTCAAAGGGACTTCAGATATTAGGACAGACTCTGAAGGCCAGTATGCGCGAACTAGGGCTGCTTATATTCTTCCTTTTCATTGGTGTCATTCTTTTCTCTAGCGCCGTCTACTTTGCTGAGGCAGACGACCCAGATTCGGGTTTCAACAGCATTCCGGACGCATTCTGGTGGGCTGTTGTCACCATGACCACCGTGGGCTATGGGGACATGCACCCTGTGACAATCGGGGGAAAGATTGTGGGGTCTCTGTGCGCCATCGCAGGTGTGCTTACCATTGCCCTGCCTGTCCCCGTCATCGTCTCCAATTTCAACTATTTCTATCACAGAGAGACGGAGGGCGAGGAGCAGGCACAGTACCTGCACGTGGGCAGCTGTCAGCCCCTGGCAGAGACAGACGAGCTGAGGAAGACTCGCTCCTCTTCCTCACTCAGCAAGAGCGAGTATATGGTGATAGAGGAGCACAGCGCTGACAAACAGCCAATGAACTTCCCCACCACCACGCAAAACAACTCGCAAAATTGTGTGAATATAAACAAAAAGATTTTCACCGACGTGTAGCCAAATGATGAGTCATGGAGGAGTTCTCTGAGTCCTAAACCCAGGAGGAGTGGATGTGTCAACACACAGCTGGTTCTGTCGTAGCGCAACCGCGTGTGGAAGCAGGAGTAGATCAGATAAAAAAAGAAGAGACTAAAAAGAGGAAAACAAAGAACAAGTGCCGCCTTTCAAAGGACGCTGCTTTGTGCTCCATTCAAAAAATCGGGATTTTCCATGTCACTAAATTGAACATGGAAAATAATAAATAATTCTACGTGTTTACATCTGCGCGCAGAGGGAAATATCACACCCAACACCCCTCTGTAAAAGACGGAATTAACCAGTTTTGAATTTTGCAATAACCGATAATATATCATCACAACAGGTAGTAACACAAGCATTATTACTGTGCAGGTATAAACATACGTTTTGAGTCGTGATTCGTCGATCATTGCCTGTGTATACTATTCAGAATCCTTTAAATAGCGGTGTGTGTGTTAAAACGGAAAAGAAAAACACAATTCTGCATATTTTATTCAATAAGACCGTTCTGTGCTTTATGCCTTTAATGTGCGTTAACGTCTACTCCAAATGCTAGTGTCTTTAAAAACAATCCTGTATTAAACCCTGAAATGCTCTGGTAGGCTATTTAATTTGTAAACAGCATCGTAAACAAGACAACTGTTGGAGTTTCAAGCTCAAGAGAGAGAAAGAAGGAGGGGAAAAATACATCCCTTTCACACAGCCATCAAAGAAGCAGCGTTCCTCTCAATGGATGCCTCAAATATAGCCCGATGTGATGCAGTCGCCATGGTGACGGTCGTTTCCTCTGTAACCCTGGTCATCGTTGCCATGGCATCCTTGTTTCCACAGTAACCTCCCAGAAATCGTGAAAGCTGAGATTCTCATCTTAAAGAGCTTTTCTCAAGTATCCACTAAAACTGTTTTGCGCGTGCTTAAAATCCAAAGCCAAGACCTGCCCAGCTCGCTGCCCACTAACACAAAACCATATTGGAGTATGGCCTCTTTACTAATTGCTGCCATGACCTGAAAATGAACCGGACACATTCAGAGCGGTAACAAGCCAGGAGTGAGCGATCGAGGAATTATGAATGTACCGGGAGCGCGCGTCTGTCTGCAATGCGTTACTGCGGACGCTCAGCAGAGGCTGCTGCTCTCCCACTGTTCAAACTGGTAAGTTAAGCCACGAGAAAAAGATTCAGCTGTCTGTTGACATACATGCATGCTTTATGACGTTTTCAGAGGACGCAAGAGAAATACAATTAAGACAATTACACATTCTCGAATTACATTTCCACTCACAGATTCAGGCCCAAAACAATTACTTTGCATCTATTTTTATCACAGAATCGTGTTGAAGAAAGGCCGTTTTTTTCTAGTGGCCGTGAAAGTCGTGCTGTATGTCCAGGTTGTCTTTAACCAACCGACTTTGTTTGTCAAATGAGTCAGGCCACCAACTGTGCGCATCCTCCTCCGAACCTGCGCTGTGACCTAATCTTTCTTTAACCATTATATCAATGAGATACCGAGTTCAAATGCATAAGCAAAATTAATTAATCAATTGAATAATTTTCCTTGTCAAATATTTGATGAAGTTAGATTCTTCATCATTGCAACCAAAGTATTTTGTACTGTATTTGATATAACTGTACGTTATTACTCACAGCAAATATTCATCTCAATCTTTTCCTCTTGTGGTATTGTTTTGCCTTTATTCTTGCTTTCTGTCACTGTCACTGCTATATTTAGATTTATGTTTAGTCCCCTCCTGGAGTGACAGTGAGAGAAACAAAGGTGAGTTGGGAAGCATATAAAAAGATTGAAACAGAACTTTTCTAAGCTCATTTGCTTTTGCTGGAAGTGTGTGGTTGTAAACTAATAAAATGTATACCACTCTAGTCATGGTTGACTGATAATTAGGGCAGTTTCATTAACTTGCATCCCCCTAAAGGCAAAGTAGGAGGTCCCACAGAATGACCTCTTCATCGATTATTAATTTCCCCGTTGACCCCTGACCTTGACTTTATGTTTTGTAAGTGAAATCCTACATGTAAGTCTTCAGTTGAATGACCTGCTCATTTCTCAGATAACGTAAAAGCTCTTGCGAGGGAAACACCGGCCTATCGACCAGGAAGCATTACATATTACGGTGGAAAAGGGAGCTACTTGTTTATCACATAACTAGATTGGTCAGTCTGGAAGCTATTATCATGAGCATGAGTAGAATGGATTGGTAGAGACAAAAACAGACATATCACAGATCAAGTTAAGTCAAGTCAAACTTTATCTATATAGCACACTTAAATACAACTAGTGTTGACAAAAGAGCTTTACAATGTAAATAGTATAACAGAAAAAACACAATGCATCATAATAAAAATAGTAAAATCTGCTATATGATGCACAGTCATCCTTTCAAATGGTATTCTCTCCATGTCTGTTAATATGACACGTCTTTCAAATTTTACATTTGTTTTGTTTTACTGTGATTAGCATGTCCACCTCTGCACCTGTTCCTTGAAGCTTACTGAGTTTAGTAATTTATTCAATGCTCTTATACAAGTTAAATTGCAGTAAGTGGGCTATTATTTCACCCATTGACAAGCATAATGGGAAATAAGTATTTTTCGTACAGGACATACCCTCTCATTCCAAAGGATCCCTCCTTCTCTCCTGCTGAATTGACTATGTTTACCGTTTGATTTCTGCATGAGAGGTAATGAGACAGCATGGAGAAGAGAAGCAGTCTTGCGTTGTTAATGAGAGAACTGAGCTGTGTGATGACTCTGGCTCCAACAATTTTTCTTTAACTCATCCTCAATCTCCTCTTTCTCCCTGTTTCTCTTAATGTGAACGATCTTCAGTTCTTTGGACAGACCTCCTGGAACCCCCGATAATCCCAATTCAACTGCATTCCCTTAAGGTATAAGGCTATTTATCAGGAGATTAAATATAGCATGAGTGAACTTCAGCCAACATTTACTGATTAATGATGACCCAGAGCTGCAAAGATTACCTTTTAACCTGAAATTGCCTTATTTCATTTTAGGGGTGCCATGAATCTGGTCTTCCAGCCAGGCCTGATGGGCCAATGTTACGAGTTGAGAAAGAACTCCCACTGGATTTATTTTTCTTCTCCCACCCTCCTGCTCCTGACTAATGTCATAAAACAATTCTCCAAGCCAGTTTTTCTCGGCGGGTTTCCCCCTCCAATGGATTACCGCTCAGTCCAAAACGCAATGAACTGCAGTAGTTTATTCGTACATAACACATGCCAGGTACAGCTTTGTAGCCACAGCATAAGACTGCTTCTGTTCCGATAAGAATATGAATTGTGGAACCACTAGAGCATCATAACTGAATCAGTCACTGACAGAATTCAGCCAGAACTGTGTTTTTGGACTGCAAAATTTGTCTACGGTAATTTCTTTAACATGGGGAAGGACAAGTTCAAATAATGACCAGCCATTTAGGAGAGCACATCATGCATATCATTTGATTTCTGGCCTTTACAAAGATATCTATATTCTGTATTCATATTTATGTGTAATGATATTCATTACAGAAATTAACTGATAAGATGTTTTGCTTCATGTCAAAAATTGCAAAGACAGAGACCAACTATGCTTTGCTGGTAGAAAACTGTGATATAAATCAAAGACTGTTAGCCATATGCCTTTCTTAGCTCTGTGTGCTCTGTACCTGCTAATATATTAAACACACATATGTATGTATGGGTGCTGATGGGAGCTTTTCCATTGCGACATTGTGAGAAAATGATTGTACCTACTTACACAAAAACACAAACACACACATGTATACACATGCCTGAGAAAGTCTCTGTGTTGAAGGGACAGGTCATGGTGAGGGGAAAGGCTGTGTATACCAGTATTTGTTCTGTGTTATTATGTTCTGACTTAAAGATGGCTCATAAAAAAAGAGATGATGAGTTGTTATGTCTTTATTGGAGAAGGGCTACAGCCTACAGATAATTGTACATATTTTATGTTTGGGAGAATAGTCAAGGTCCATTAATGACCTTGTCATCGATTCTGTATGTATGTGTTATATTTTCTACAATACCAAGATGAATAGAAGCATTTGTAACCTCACAACCCTTTCTGACTGGGTTATTCTATCATTTGCAAAAGTATTTTATCGAAACCCCACTATTCGGCCCGTATTTTATTGTTTAATATGATAAATTTGACACAGTCAATGCAAAAAGAGAAAACGTCCAATCCTTTACCATGGGGCACTGGATCTATGCATGTTAGAACAGACTGATGTAATTTGATCATTTAATCTTGTAATATTGCACCATTCGCCTCAGTTATAAACACAAGTTTACACAAACTTACACAAATAAACGCTGCAGTAGGAAATGTTTCCCATGAAGAGTAGGACAGTGACAGCCTTTTAAAAATTATCAACAGGGTTTGGCTCATTGCTTTTCTGGAGGTTATTCACAGAAAAACACACTTGCAACACTAAAAAAAACTCCTTTGCGATGTTGAACTCTCTTAACTCTGGATTAGTTTACCAATGATGTATTAAATCATGTGGTATAAAATGGTAAACATCACTGAAACAGAATGACATAGTAAAATACGTAAATACATTTGATCTGACAGACTTAAGAACTGTGTATCAAATATGTATTTATCAGATATATATATTTATAGGAAATACATCAGATTTATATTTAGCTTGAGACAAGTGATTGGAATTCCCAGTTTGCAGAGGACATTATCTCATGTTGCCACCCAGTAAGCTGCTCTCTGAAGAGCATAACTCCAACATAAAGAGGAATTAGCTGTGTACAAGCCCAGTGGAAAACGTCATATCATTGCAGTGCCGAGGAGGTAAATATTAACATTCTAACAGAGGTTTGCAACCATTACATTGACATTCTGTGTATGAGCGACTGTGCTTTATTGCTTCAGTGAGCTCACCAGCTTACCAATAACTCTGCTATCTCTCTAGGCTGTTGTGTGTCCACAAGAATAAAACTGCCATTTTGTAAGGGGTATTGGTCATGTTGCAGTAGTTCAAGACTTAATGTTCATCATTACAGTTCAATCATGGAGTAATCTACCTTTAACCTTCAATCCTTTTATTGCTCTTTGTGTGCCATTGTCTTCATATTTAACATGCTTTGCTAATAATTGTGTTGTTAAGGTACAATAGAGATCACAAAAATTATCAAATGTTTGATGGTAATTTGCAAATGAATGTGCCTATGATGTCATCAGTGCCTACCACCACAGTGGGAAATCTTCATAGCAACAAGGGAGGGTTGTTATTGGATATAGAGAAAGACCACAGAAACAGATTCAATCATCTACAGGTGCATTGAACCAATCAACAATAAAGCTGTCTGTGTTTATTTGAACATGGCTTGTAGGAAGAATGTAGATTTGGCATTATTTTATTTTATGCAAGTCTGTTTCTTATGAGTTATTGTTTATGCCTGTGTGTGTCTGTGGTAGACGATTAGTGTTCCACAGGTGGATAAGGGGTCCACAGAAGATCTAAATGGAGGGAACTTCATTAGGCCGTAGACAATCTGGACTGTTAGCAACACAGGTTATTTAGTACTAAGCTTTCTGGTTATTTTTGACATTGTGAGTTTGCTTTTATTGGCATGATTTCAGTGGACTTTTACTGAATGCCCCTCTACAATAACCTCACCTCTCATCTCTTTCTTTGTTTGCAGATATCAGATGTGTCCAGATTGTCACAAACAAAGCACAAACAAAGCATTGAGATATGCTCTACTTGCTCTGCTGTAGACAATCACTGCATCTGTCCCTGTCCTCAGACACCAATGCATTGAGATTGGATGCAGGTGAACGGGGGACTCCAGGTGTCACACTGTCCCTAACTTATATCACCTGGGCCAGCTGTTGGTACAATGCAGCACAATTAACATACAGTTTCTGTAAACTTTAACTTGTTTCGCTGAGTCACTACTGTCAATCTGAGCTCTGCCCTCAATTGCTGGTTTTAGCTACTGCGTTTTAGCTTTCTGGCTTGAACTTTGAAAGTCATCGCTAAGCTGTATATCTGTGAAGAGAGGTTTCCGATCATGTAAAGCTTGACATGATAGTTTTCATTTAAATTTTGGTCATGCAACTAATGTCCCCCAAACAAGTCAATAGTTAAACTCTGCACGGTACTGTTTGGACTCAACAGACCTCTGTAAAACCCACGTACCCCAGGGCTGGCCGTGATCGTATAGCGGTTGGTGGCTGTTTAGCATTACTTGACTCTTGAAAACTGTTTACTGCTTGAGCTTATCAAGTCATGTTTCTCAGAATCTTAGATTTTATGAACATATACAAGTTATCTCTGGCTCAGAAAAGCCTTCTTGCAACCATTCAACTATTAGTTTACTCTATTATTACTTGATATTCTATCTATGTTTTCAGCCTTGTTAGTCCTCTGTACCTTATCTCACGTAATGGAAATAGACCAAAAACACACCAAGTGGATCACTTCTAGCACCCTTCTCTAAATGACTTGGCTGATGTTGGAGTATTGCGATTCATAGTTCGAATCACAAATCACTGTGTCTTATTTTAGGGGTGAATAAAGTTGGTTAGTGTCTCTATCCTCTGTAAAAGGGTTGGCATCTCTGTCCAGTGGTGAGGGTGGATGTTTGAATGCATCTGTCCGTCTCTAATGGACTTATCTGAAAATATCTGTGGTTGGTGTATTTGCATGTCTGTCTGAATGGTTGTGGTGAGGATGAGATGGAGCATGGAGCATGGGGTGCAGCATCCTCGCTGCATCCTAGGTGCCCTTCTAACAGGGCATAACCTGGCCCATTCCAGACAACTCCAGTTACTATGTCATTCAAAGAGAGCAGGGGAGCCATGCCTTCATCCTTCAGGACTCATAAAACATTTTTCAGCTGTAGTCAACATTGAGACCATACAGTTATGGTTCACTCAGGTGATCACATTACAAGCTGCGTAGCTTTAAAATATACGATAGAACTTGTCACTTTCAGTAGCCTGGCGTTCAAATCAGAAATTGTCTGCTGGATCCTGAATATTAGTCTCCAAGATTGACAGTGACCATGATGACGTATTAAACTCTTTGATTGACACCCAGGATTCTGCCCTTGCACAAGTCGTCTCAGTACCCTTTCTTCAGCCAGCAAGCTATAGATTTTCCCGGATGAGCCCTAATTGTTAACAGCTCCAGACCAATGGATGAAAAGATCTCACCAGAGTACTGCTTAAACCCAAATGTCATGGACTCAGCGTCTCAGCAGAATGGCACCCATCAGGGAAATGCATCGAGGTGACAGACCCAGCACCATAGACTGACATAAAAACGTATTAACGTGTAAGACCGCAAGCAGTGTTTCAGTTATTAACCAGCTATAGTCTTTTTAAATTTAAATTAAAACTGAACTCAATGCAAAACAAGGATTTTTATTGGGATGACCCACAGCAACCCTCTTAACGAGGAAGGGATATTACAACACCTTCAGGAAGATAGACAAAATTACTTCATACATTTTGCCACTGGTCAGTCTAATATATCTTGTGGAACTTTCTGACGCATAGATGTTCAACATAGATGTTCAGCAATGTACTGTATTTCTATCTGTCTGAAGTTTTGTCGTTGTACAGGTTGTGTACCGTAAGCAATATGAGTTTGGTTGCAAGAAACACATGCCTGCTGAGGCAAAAAAAAAACTATGAGTGAGTAGAACCAAAACCACTTAATTAAGAAGAGAACTGCTAAACCATGAGTAAGAACTCAATTTACAGCTCTGTAAACACACCAAGAGCAACAGAAAATCCTCTATTGTTTGAAGGAATGACCCACAGAATCACATTCTGTTTTGTGTTTATTGTGAAAAAATAAATTTGTTATAGCTACTTTGAAGGCACTTGCATGATAAAACCAAATGATTGATAATAGATGGTATTCTATATGTATTTGTCATATTTTCAATCAATATGTACAGTAATCTTCACAAACGTTTTCTTAAAAATAACATGGCCTAGAAAGAAATACTCCATTTGTAAAATGGAATCATATTATCATGCTCAGACACTCTCCAATAGCAACGGAGATGTTGTGCCAGTTCCTCCATGAAAATCAGATTATTTCTAGATGCTGATTGGCTATTAGTCAGTTCCAGTTTCGCTCCCAAGTACAGAGACAAAGTGGGACTACTTCTCCCGAATTATGCCCTTAATAAAAACACACAAAACACACACATAGACACACACTTTGACTGACATGTGAGGGCATATGTGATTTTATTTTTTTATTTTTGCTAGCGATTGGAAGGTCATGTTTTTTCAGTCATGTCAGTTTTTGCTGTCCAAGCAGGCAGACAGATAGTGGAGGGGGTAACTACTTAATATTGAGAGGGAGAGAGATGCTGCTACACTTTACAGAATGACTCATCAATGTCACTGTGACCTTAACAACTACCCTTTGCATCTCTATTGTTTCAACCCTGCCCTTTTTTTTCATTTTCTGCACACCTCTAACTCAAACAAATCTATTTTCCCGCTGACCACATTAGTCTCCTTCATCCAGGCATCATTCTGTCCTCACATCCATTTGCAGCTGGAGATTTACCCTCATTCGACCGCAAACACGGCCAGTGTTTTCCAATCACCCGCCAATCATCGTTTGAAAAGGGTAATTCTGCCCATATAAAACATATTCAGGAGTAATTCTTCAGAGCTCTGTGAGCTAAGTCACATATATACAGTTAAGTAATTGATTTTACTTGTTTTTTAAAAGCTGTAAATGCCAGAAAGTGAAACCACAAACAGAATCAATAGCATAGTACTCCACCCTGAAGGTAAGTATATATCTCATCATGAAAGTGGTGCTCACTAGTATGGCTGCTCTCATCAGGTAGGTAGAGAACTTTCAAGGACAATCTTTATATATAGACTGACCGCAGAGAAAGACATTCAGGGAGAGAGAGTGAGTGTGAGAGAGAGAGAGAGAGAGAGAGAGAGAGAGAGAGAGAGAGAGAGAGAGAGAGAAAAAGAGGGAAAGAGAGAGGGAGAGAGGGAGAGAGAGAGAAAAAGAGGAAGAGAGAGAAAGAGAAAAAGAGAGAGAGAGGGAGAGGGAGAGAGAGGTAGAGCGAGGGTGAATGTGGAAAACAGAGGGACGGGAGGGTCAAAATAAACCAAAATGATAAACATCTTCTTGGCTGGTTGTCATAGAAGAGAGCGTCTGATATGAAGTTATGAACTATTTTCAGATCTTACACGATTAACTACAAATAGATTGATGGTTCCCATGTTTACACAGTCCATTTACTTGGAATATTAATGTAACAAAGACCAAGCAGGTAAGAAGTGTAACAAATATCCAAACATGCTTTTCAGCATTTGTGCATATGTATACATTTTTGGTTCTGCATTTCGTATTCGTAAAGTTCCCTGTCTTTTTCCCAAAAAGAAATGAAGAGTTTGTGTGACTTTCTTCACGTGTGCGTTTGAGCGTGTGCTTTGTTCTCATTGTGTGTGCATGCTCTCTCTGATACATTTTTGTGTGAGTGTGATGTATAATTTGTAAGTGCGTGATCACCTGCTGCAGCTCAGCTGAGGTCAGTCAGGACAAAGCTCCTCCCTTGCGGTCTGCAGTCATAACTTGGATCAACACCCTCTCTTTCCTTCACTCTGTTACTCACTCTCCTCCTCCCTATCTTTCTATTTCTGCTGCACAAAAAAAGGGTGGAGATTTTAGATTTGCAGGTCTGCTGACTCACATACGGACACACAACTCAGCAGTTCACAATATATTTTTAGTGAAGTATTTGTGTGGAATTTTAGATAAATTCCACACAATAAATTAATTTCATGTGTTTTTCCAGGCTTCTGTCTACCATATGGTTTTCTTGGCAATTGTATGGTTTCTTTTTGTAAGACAAAGCACAGTTGATTTTGACAGTGATCATTTAAAATTTGCCAAATTCAAAAACAGATGTTTTATACAATATAAAAAAATGCTCAGACGTGGTTACTGAGGTCGTGTGACAACATTGGTTGGAAAGCGTTCTAAAGTTTTTCTACTTGAGGTGTCATTAGGTCTGCTCAGCTGAACACAAAGGAGAATCATTGGTTTTATTCGGAGACTTGAAAGTGAAAAGAACTGAAGAGCCAGAACTGAAGAGCTGTTTGGTTTGTTCACGTATTTGTTCCTTAATGGAACCAAAACGCTGTGTAACTGTGTGCCATTAAAACTATCAACACCGTCTACCATGAGTGCATTGAGTTATTTAATATATATCTCAATTACATTTCCTATGTGTCTGCAAATAATGTAAATATTCATGTGCTCATTTTGACTGATTACAGGTCCTTTCAGTGTATTAGTACCGGGCGCTGTTTCTAAAGTAGCACATGTTGATTTTAACATCAACTTTTTGCCACAATTAGCTCCAAACATTTGAAAAGCAGCGACAAATCTTTAAAGTCACTTTTTTTCAATCACATTTACAGCAATATTCCTGAACTTAATTATCTAATTGATTTATATAATTTTATTAAATACATCTACATTGTTATGTAAATATTAAATCAAAAATATCTATATTAAATATCCATATAATATTTGTTAACTAAAAAACGAAATCTTTAGCTAAAATTCAAAGATTTACACTAACGTCAGCAGAAGTACCAAAATAAAGATTTGCTGAAAAAAAAACAGTTTGAGCAAACTCTACCTGAAGAACAAAAGAACATGCAACTTTACTGAACGGTTGAACAATAAACCAAGGATGTTCAAAATGACTCAGTAAAGTTACATTTTATTTTATTTTAATTATATATTATTTTTATTTCCGGGTAGATGCAACGTTAGTGCTTCTCTAACCAGTCTAGTGTTTTTCTATTTGTTTTTTTCCCCCTAAATGACTTGCAAAGTGTCATGTTGTTAAAATATAGTAACTTTAATTATTGTACTTCAGGTTTTATATAGTCAAGGGATAACTTATACAGTTAAAATTGACATTTACTATATTGCTTAAATCCACCAAATGAAACTGGTTGGTTGAAGTCACACAGAAGCTTGTTGCTAAGGTCACCAATACTCAACCTCTAAAATGAAATGTTTGTGAATATCGCTAGTGTACGTAAGACTGAAAAGAGAAAAAACTGATGGAAATTATTGGCAATCTCCTTATCCCTAAGCATTTATTAAATACTCTCAAAAGACCCCTTTTTCCTTGTTACATTAATTTTCCTGAATAAATTGAGATTCCTTGCTCAGTAAAACTGTATTAAAGATGATTGCAGTGAGTGTGTTGGTGGGTTATCAATTATTAGACAGCTGACACCAGGCAATTGCTACAACAGAATGGGCTCTTCGTGCATCTCCATTTGGAATTGAGATTCCGTAATTTACACTCTCGTAAAATTATGATTTAAAGAAGTTCTGGCCATCAATCAGCCTTTATTTTTATAATGTATTGACAGCTCATAGAGCCTTTTAACCAGAGTGACATATTATGTGCAGAATGAGCTAGTGCTGCAATCCCTGCTGTCCCATATGTCCCCATATTAATCAGTATGTTTGAAGTTGAATATGTCCTTGGGCAGCAGAGAATGGCAAACAATGGATAACATGTGTGGTATTCCTCAAGTATTCATGTGGGAATTTTTGGACGTTTTCTTTCATGTGCATTTACAGTTTTTCTGAGTGCAGACACACATGGGATTTTCCTCCTGGCCCACTTTCAAGCCGTTGAGGAGAGGCTACATGTAAGAAAATCGATGAAGGGCATGAAATTCATATAGTGCTTGATTTGATTAAAAGCCGTCCTCTGTGTGGGTGTGCAAGTTTCAAAATGTTCATAGCATAATTATAATTTTCCAGCTGTAGCACACTGGGGACCCATTTCATTTAAACCTATTTGTGCAGATAGGTGATAAATGAATGCAGCTTTTTAAAACGCATGCTTAAAAAAATGAGTTCAAAGCATTCAAACCATATTTTATCTAAAAGTATGATAAAATGTTGAGAAGCGGATGACTGGCACTTAACCTGCAGTGGTCACAGACATCTAAGGTGCAACAGTTCTCCGTTCAGTTCAGTTATCTCTGAAGATTTCCGGGATGTGCATGTTTTGTTGAATAGCATTTCTGCTGTGCGTTGAGCGATGCTTCCCCTTTAATGTGGAGCAGCAGTGGGGACAGGAGTGTCTGGGAAGTGGGGGCTCAGAGGGATGGGGCGAGGCGCGCAATAAGCTCTTTTAGTATGCGCTGCGATGCCCTACTGCAGCCCACGCGTCTCAGCTCAAGTGAATTTTGTAGAAATTTGAGAGACATGGGAAGAACAATTGGTCGAGATGAGATGACACAGCGTCTGGACAGATTAGTTAAATAAGCGAAGGAGGATAAATGTGATGGAATGGACTGGCGACCCTAATGCATCTTTTAAGAGGAGACAAACTGGATAAAAATAAAGACAACAAAAGAATCAGGGTGAATTCCTGCATGCCATCATCTGATGTGATGCCGCAGATAGTGCTATGCTGCTTTGTTTATGTAATGCATGGATTCTGGTGTGGCTGCCCATGATCCACACAAGAGAGCTGCAAATGGCTTAAGCATGTCTCGCGCACCTGTCACTCCAAACTAACTCACACGCGCTTGCCAGTTAACTGCGAGCATGTAATGTTTAAAGATTTCTGTGCATGATCGTTGCTGTTTTGTCTCAGAATGATATTTTCTTTAAAAACAGCTTTCACCTACAATAAACACCATTAGCTGCGTTATTCCATGGAATGGGCTGCGACCATAAGCCTCCATTTGTTCCTACTGTGCATCACTGGTGTGTTCAGAAGGGAAAGATGGTGGTGTTTAAGTGCAGATGCATTCAAAAGAAAACACATTCAGGACCCAGAACACCAAAAACGTCATAACACTACCAGCTCAGAGATCAGATGGGGCATTTCGCTTTAGATTAAATTTGTCAGTGCATGGGAGGAACATTCTAAGCATCTGCTCCTGCAGCATCCCATCAGCCGAGCCTCTGTAGATATCAGGCTACGGGATCGCCTTTGCTTTTATTGCAGGCGGAAGCGCAATGCTCCAAAGTGGAGACGTAATACCATTGACGACATTTTTCGATTTGTGTTAAAGTGAATCACTACATTTCCACCATAAAGTCAGCTTCGAACCTATAACACAGTTGCATCACACCATGCATCTACTGGTGGTTGAGGCGACGGAGGAAACTCCTGCATCCTCACAGCTTGTCCCCTCTCGCAGTCCCACCGCTGTGTTGCTGCAGAGCCGGAGCTTTGGGTGATATATGGCTTGTAGAGTGGAGCTTGTTTGACGGTGGGTGCTGACATTTGACTGGACGCCTCTCCTGGACCCGTTTCGCGGAAACACAGGTATCTGTCTCTAAAATAAAAAATATTCTGGCCTGATTTTCTGTCATCATCAAATGTTATTCATCACCATGCATACGTAGCATAATATAATAACTGACTTCATCAAGCTTTCTCTTTATAGAAGGGAATTTCAGTCACATCACACATAAAGGGGGAGGGAATTCATCTCAGAGATTGTATGGAGCACTCAGGGTGTAATCTGATTTCTTGGTCGTAATTGCAGCCTGTGAGAGCTGATACAGTATTACTGGTGAGCATATTGATCCTGCATTGTATGAGAGGGAACTCATAACCTAATAGTTATAGACACAATGGAGCCAATCTGCTGGAATGGTTCTCCTCCTCCAACTCCTGTTTTTTTGTTTGTTTGTTTTTTCAACTCTCCTCCTCTTAGATTTACTCTATCAAAACGATTACATTAAAAATAATAACATTTCAGACATATAAGATAGTGGTTTTGCTGAACACATGCTCAAAATCTGTATGAAATCTTTAAAAGTATGGCTATTCTTGCTTATTTCAAAGTGACTGTTCTTTCTGCTCTGCCCTGTAGCTTTCTGGAGAAGGGTCTGCCTGAACCGACAAATACAAGCTTGTGGAGCCGTTATCCCATGCCAAACGTGGCCCCGCTCTCTCTGAAACCTGCAGGACCCACCTACTTCCAGCATGACGGTTGCCACTAGTGACCCTGCAGATGAAGCAGCGGCACATCCGAGTCAGCCTCATGACCAGTATGACCCAGAGCCGGACCATGAATGCTGCGAGAGGGTCGTCATTAATATATCGGGCTTGCGATTTGAGACGCAGCTCAAAACCCTCTCCCAGTTTCCAGAGACACTGCTGGGGGATCCCAAGAAAAGAATGAGGTATTTCGATCCTCTGCGGAACGAGTACTTTTTTGACCGGAACCGACCCAGCTTTGATGCTATTCTGTATTACTACCAATCCGGAGGGAGACTACGTCGGCCTGTCAATGTAACCCTGGATATTTTTTCGGAGGAGATCCGGTTTTATGAACTGGGCGAGGAAGCTATGGAAATCTTCAGGGAGGATGAAGGTTTCATAAAGGAGGAAGAACGGCCTCTGCCAGAGAATGAGTTTCAGAGACAGGTGTGGCTGCTCTTTGAGTATCCAGAGAGCTCAGGTCCTGCTCGCATCATTGCCATCATTTCTGTTATGGTGATTCTTATCTCTATTGTCAGTTTCTGCCTGGAGACACTGCCACTTTTCCGAAACGAAGATGAGGAGATGTACAATTATCCATTCCAGTCTATGTCAAATTCTACTTCTATCTCTGATGGCACAACATATTTTACAGATCCTTTCTTCATTGTGGAAACCCTCTGCATCATCTGGTTCTCTTTCGAGTTCCTTGTTAGGTTCTTTGCTTGTCCCAGTAAAGCTGGATTTTTCGGCAACATCATGAACATCATTGATATTGTGGCCATTATTCCCTACTTCATCACCCTGGGCACCGAGCTAGCAGAGAGGCCAGAGGACAGCCAGGCAGGCCAGCAGGCAATGTCTCTGGCTATTCTCCGTGTCATCCGTCTAGTTAGAGTGTTCCGTATCTTCAAACTTTCACGTCACTCCAAGGGGCTGCAGATCTTGGGACAGACTTTGAAAGCCAGTATGCGTGAGCTGGGCCTCCTTATTTTCTTCCTGTTTATTGGTGTCATCCTCTTCTCCAGTGCCGTCTACTTTGCAGAGGCAGATGAGCCACAATCCCAGTTTAGCAGCATTCCTGAGGCCTTTTGGTGGGCCGTTGTTTCCATGACCACCGTGGGCTACGGAGACATGGTCCCAACAACCATTGGAGGAAAGATTGTTGGTTCTCTCTGCGCAATTGCCGGCGTGTTGACGATTGCCCTGCCTGTACCTGTCATTGTGTCAAACTTCAACTACTTCTACCACAGGGAGACTGAGGGGGAAGAACAGGCGCAGTATCTGAATATCCCAAGTGTGCCTAAAGCCAACTCAGCTGATGATCTAAAGAAGAGCGGTGGTAGGAGTGGGAGTGGATCCACTCTGAGTAAATCTGACTATGTGGAGATCCAGGAGGCTGTGAACCACAGCACTGAGGACTTCAGACCAGAGAGCGTGAAAACCGGAAACTGCACCCTGGCAAACACTAACTATGTAAACATAACTAAGATGCGTACAGATGTATAACCTGAACCACTGTAGAGTGGTGGACTTCAGCTGTTGTCTACAGGGACTCTATAACAGGGAGGATGAAGGTATGACTCCCTGCATTAGCCAACCCATGGCTCCCAGTCACAGAGCCTACTCCAGATAAGTGAGATTAATGTGGGAAAGGTCACCAAAGAAGACCTCATATGTTCCAACATACAATGGCGCACACTATACAACTGCCTTTTTTAGGACATTGTCAGCGTCTGCATGGAGTTTGTCCACCAGACAGTAGTTGTTCTTCTCGCAACAGTAGTCAAATAGAAGCCTAACCAGTAATAATCGTTGTTAGTAATGACAAGGGATCAAAAAATGTCTACTTTGTTGCCCAATCTGCCACCAAGAGAAGGTGCATAGAAAAAAATTATTAAGGGCGACTCAACCTTTACTTCACAAACGTAACTACTTAACATATTAACTTGTGATTAAGGAACGTGTCATGCTCTCAGCATTCATGAGAAACTTTAATAAGCTGCTGTAACTGCCAAGTTCCTGACTCAGAGAATTTCAAAATCATCACCAAAATCACAACTGTTGCGTCAGGGGAAAACTGAATTTAGCAACACAGAGCAAGAGATAATAGTTTACTTTTGGCCGAATGGTCGTTTGTTGCTTTCTGAGTGCCCCCACATTCCCCGTTGGGCCTTTATTTGATAGTGTTTAGTACAAGCCAGAGGGTTCTGCAGAGACCAACCTATTGCTGGCAATGTCGTGTTGTAATTCTGGAACACAATCTTACACCGATTGCATTTTCCTGCCTCCATTTTTCCTCGATGGAGCTCAAGTGGATTTATAGTGTACTACTGCCTTTTCAGTTCTGAGCCAATGCAGGCTAGCAGACAGAAGGAATGTCTCACTAAACAGAGTTGAATGTCTTTTTAATTAATCAACGTGTGTATTTTGATTTGTATGAATGTATGACTTTTAAGTCGTATGTTGAATGTCTTCGTGTCACCCTCATATTTAGGGTTAAAAACCTGACGTATATAGCGGAAAGTAGCTTTCTGAGTGAGTGCCTATTCCTCCATCCTCTAAACCTTTAAGTGTCTCTTTTAGCCACCACCCGGGTCCAAGTGTTCAGTTAAACAACACTGCACTGTATATTGTTGCTATTTTTGCACTTCATAGCATTCCATGTTTCTAGAAATAGAAAAGAAAAAAAAAGATTAACAGGAAAAATGGGCTGAGATTTTAGACTTTGTTTTGTCGAAATGTAATCTCAACACAGTTTATATTTTATTGCAGAAAAAATGAATGGTTTATGTAAAATGGATGATAGTCCATAATCATCTATTGGTCCACTAAATAAATCTGTAACACTTTTAAGACCCTCTACTGTCATATCATCAATCTCAGATTTCTGTCATTCCCTCTTGCAGGATAGGTGGAAAGAAATGATATCAGCATTTATGTCGACTAAAAGCCTTCTTACGACATCCAGAACCACCTTAGCATCACAGATGAAAGTGATTTCCTAACTTATTATTTTAATATATTGCTTTAGCCTGTGCCTCCTTTCTTATACAATTCTCCCTTTGAGCAATACGTCAAAATTAGTAAACTTCACCTATCTCTGGACAAGTGAAAGAAAAAGAATAATATGTTATTTAATACTTTTTTTTTTTTAATTATCAGGTAACTGAATACAAATGTGCAGTCAT
The DNA here is from genome assembly GCA_037951165.1 of Lophius americanus. Classification (NCBI taxonomy): domain Eukaryota; kingdom Metazoa; phylum Chordata; class Actinopteri; order Lophiiformes; family Lophiidae; genus Lophius; species Lophius americanus. The sequence goes on from JBBDHG010000001.1 coordinate 6,791,055, forward strand.
CTGACTGGCTGTATTTCTGTTTAGACATTATATTGTTTTAACTCAGTATTACTTTTATAATTGCTGGTGCTCATGCAGTTTGAGCAACTTTCCGTTTGCACATTTTGCCCTCATAATACCATTCCTAAGCCATGTGTCCTTCCTCAGCTTTATACCAAACAGATGCTATTCTGCTACTCTAGTGCTGCATGTGGTCTGAAGTATTCCTTGTAGCATGAATTAGTAAGAATAGTACTGAAATAATCAAAAAAACTCATCAAACATTATTCCTATATCAGTAGAGGTATTGTGCAATATACTGTAAGAGAGACAAATATCCTTTTTTAGAATAATATGTAATGTTATGCTTATGCACCTTCTTTCCATGCGCTGTGAAATATTATTGAGTCACAAGCCGTGTGATAAATTTATCTAGAGTGGGTTGTTGTTAATCTAACTGGGGTTGAGACAGCAGCAGCAGCAGGTTCGTGAGAAGAAACCGGGAAGGGTTGAGAGGTTTAGGAGATATAGCAAGGTGATGTGAGAGAAGAATCCACTCTGACTTCAGAAGATAAATCCACAGTTCAGACGTTCTGACTAATGTCCTGTGTGCTTAAGCTTTGCAGTCTTTGTAGTCAGTTGCAGTCACGACCTAGTAGCTGTGTCTCCGACTAAAAGCAAAACAACAGCTTATGACTGCTACCAACTGGGTGGATGCATAACGATTCAAACAGTCAGTCAGACTTTTAGCTCAGTCAAGTGTATCATAAATCTCCACGGGATTTTCTGAGTGCCCTTATCGCAGATGTGTATGTCCATCATGCTCAGTGTGTAGTGTTGTCTGTGCATATACCGTAGGAGGATGAGGTAGAGTGAAAGGAGAAGGGAGTGAGACAAAGATATTGTGAGAGATAGAAAGAGAGCTTTGTGTAGAGGAGTGTGTAGTTTTCTGAGATATTTTTGTTGTTGTTACCTGAAGCACTGCTCTGTAAGACTCAAGGCAACAATATGTATGGTGCTCCCTATATGTTCTATTCCATTCTTACACACTTTAAAGCATTTTGTACATTACTTACATTATGTATTCTGTATATCAGTCAAAGACCAACGAAAGCAATGTGCTGCTTCTGAAACAAGCTGTATTATCAGCCTACGCCTGTTACTGCTGAAAAAATGGGGGGAAATTTATTATGACCAAAAGTCAGATAAATATAGAATACAACCTCCTTCGCTGTGTTCTCTGATGTGTACTTGTATTTTTGTAAAACGTACCATGTGTACTGCAACGTCAACATGACTTAAAATGTGTCTATACCGTCATGTTGTCCACTCAAGCACACTATTACAGTGACAAGGCAAAACACCCTCTTGGAAAAACCAACAGGACAAATCAGGATGACACCAGGATGAATCCTCAAACAAGTTAAGCACATATTTGGGAAGAGGACACTTGATACACACACACATGCACATACACTGGACATGTAGAACCCCACAGCCGGTGGCCTTACACCTCTACAGACACATCTGCTGTCAGGGCAAACGCCTGTGGCTCTATCACATGTCATGGATGCAAATCAAATTGACTCAAACCCACTGTTGTTGTTGAATACACATAGCCATGTGGACAATGTCTGTACAATGTATGAGTGCATTTTTCTATGATGTCTTAAAAATACCTAAAGCTTCATCTTCTTCACAAGCTTCTGCTCTGTAGAAATTCCTGTGTAGCAGATAATCAAAGTGCATGCTGGCTCAATTAATCAACTAAACTTAATTTGTCCAGTAGGTTGAATTGTCTCATATGTTAAATATGCAGGGATGGATGTATATTAAGACATCAAAAAGAAAATGTAAATTCCATGAGAATTTAGTGTGTCATCAGGCACTGTACAATTGAACTGTGGTTGTTTTTTCGCTATATTTTTCTAATTGAATGTTAGCGTTGGCTCATTTATGAGCATCAAACAGTGCAGGGGCTGAGGTTGAACTTAAACACACATGCAGGCCTTGGTCAGATAGATTCTGTCTGTACAGCCTTGATACATACTTACTCCAAGACAGCCACTTCCTTGCTCTTCTCCTTCTTTTTCTTACTTCCCCAAATATTTGCTAGTCTCAAATGTACTTTAATGAGATAATTTCCTCACTATTGCCAGTATTCCAGTCATGATGGTATTCAACTATCGGTATAATGTCTGTGTTTTTTCTACTAATGTAAAGAAAAAGACTGAAGCAAGCCAGACATCTAATGTTGCACAGGAAGAAAATATGGATCTGAAAGCTTGTCATGCACTTCTCAAGGACCAATGACTATAAAGGGATATATGATTTCACTGTTCAAAAGAATTGTATATTATAAAAGTATTATGAATAATGATGGTCTTGTCAATGCTATCAATATATAAATAATATCTTTATGATAACCTCAAGTCACTGTTGTGTTTTTCTCGTGCCAAAGAAAATGGGATTCACAGAGGATGTACCCAAAAAAGACTTACAGATCAGTTTGCCATGATTCCAATATGATTTGTCTGTAATGTTTGCATGGTCAGAATTATAAAAGCATTTCACAAGCTTTAAATGAGAGACTGCTCACATGGTCACTGTGAAAAGTCATAGCAAAACAATATTAAGTTACAACTTGTTTTCTGTCAACCTTTAAATTAAAACTGAAATCAACTATAGTCATGATGAAGGAACCCGAAAGGTTCCATATAGATTTTAAAAAGTTAAAGCAGCAGGAAACTGTCACTTCAATGTCCATTCCAAAAGGTTTTGAATCCAATATTGATACTCACCTCCTCTGTGATTTATTGTCACTCTCCACATGTGAAACTTATTCTCTGTGTGGCCTACTGAGAAAGCAAAGTGGTCTGTTTATAAAACCAGGAAGGAGGAAAATGAGGCAGAGAAAGTAGGGAAAAGGTGGAGAGCAAAATGGTCTTAACCGATGGATGAATACTCAAACATTCTCTCAGTCAGTGTCATATCATAGTCTAACACTTATTTCTGGGAGCTGGTAATGCTTTGCTGTCAGATCTCTGTTTTTGCCTTCTCATCACTAATGCTTGAGTTTGATCTCACTTACCCTCTCTATAATTTGCTCCTCTCATATTTCATTTCTCACACATTTTCTCCTCCGTTCTTCCCTCTCCATCTCCGCCTCTTTAGTATTGAAAGCACCAAGGGTGAACACTTTCTCCTCTCAGACTTGTATTAGCTGGACTGGTCTATATCGCTCTAGCCCTCTCTGCAGCTCGGCTCAACTCAGCTAAGGCCAGTATCCTTAAGTTACAGATAACTGAAGGATATAAATCTACTGATTTCTGATTAATAAGTCATGTATTAGTCAATATTCTCAGGGAATTACACTTCTGAGGTCCATCCCCTCGTACAATGTGTGTGATGTTCTTACTTGAGTTTATGACACATTTATACACACTGATGTTCAGTTCATAATCAAAAACTGATTTATAGTAATATAAATGTTTTCCCCGTTCAGTTTTTCCTCTAAGGCATGATACAAATATGCTTGTTTTTGTATGCTGTGTGTGGTGATGTTAAGGAGACCCAGTGAATGTCTCACATGCCATAAAGATTTGCCTGCTAGGATCTGATCTGTTACTCTATACACTGCCTGTCAACCTGAACCTCTTTATTGCATACAAGGCCCCATAAGGGAAGCCTTGTGTATGCACATGTGGGCTTATCTCGGCAATAGTGTGTTGAGTGGAGGAAGCCCCCTAGATTACCCTCGTCTATGGCAGATACAGACAATTTCTGTCAAATGCTGAAAGCATTTGCTTTAAGCAAATGCTTTTTGCTTAAAGCATTTAAACTGTCAGAAACAGCTTGTATTGATTCGTAACTGAAAATCAAGATTCCTGTTAGAGAACCACAACAGCAATGTAAAGTAATATTTTCACAAAACATACATCTGAAGTGGGGGTGTTTCAGAGGTGAATAATAATAGTGGTGGTTTATTGGTATTACAGTTTGACTTTAGGGAGAGAAGATGGTGGATGGATGGGAAAAAGAAAAACAACAGTGGGAAGCTCCAACCTGCCAATGAGTTTAATGAGCTGAATTGATTAACGGGTTGGCCTACATTCTGTAGGATTCCCTGCATCAAATACATTTACCTACAGCCAGCACAGCAATGCAAGAGTGTACACTGTCGTCACTGTAAAAGGGATTTATAGAGCGCAGAAGCTGTTGACAGTGAGCTCTGTTTAACAAAGCGGCATCCCATAATCAAGGGGACAAGAGTCACATATCATTTTGAGATATTTGTTTAGCAATGTCTGCATTGAATATATTGGAAATAGGAAAGAGATCCTCTATTTCATATCATTCCTGCAGCTGGCCTGCAGGAAGAGAGCGTGGTAATTCATAAATTGATCCATCTATGATGCATATGGAGTAGGAGGAGGAGTTGTAAGTAAAAATGTAACTTGTATTTTCTTTGACTTCATTTTTACCTCCTGAGACATATCATAACATGATGTGTTATTATTATGTGGCTTTTTATTGGAATGGGTAGACAATGGAGATTCTAAAGGTCTGCTTCATGGGTGTCATTAATTCTCTCACACGTAAACACATTAACATACTCCCCCTTCATTCACTTCATGATTTGTCATCCTATCCTCACCGGTGTCTGTGAGCCAGCCTGTGCCTGGACTAAACTTGGATCCTCCTCACCACTGTAGAAATGTGCAACATGTGTTACACCACTGGCACTGTTTGTACTAAACAAATGATTCTGCGTTTTTTTACTTTTACATGTCAAGTACTGTCAAGTGCTCTATGTACACTTTAAGTCGACAATAACTATAACAATTCTCACTGAAACTAAAATCTTACCTAATACACTACTACTTATTAATTGAGAGAAGAAAATATTTAAAAGTAATACATAAGTTAAATTTAAAAAAAAATAAGACTGATAGAGAAAATAAATCTATTAAGATTAATTTCACAAATGTATTAGATAAGAAATAAATCAAATAAGAAATTAATTGAATATATTATTTTTAATGTATTAAAAAATAAATAAATAAAATAAAATGACTCGTATTTATTAATAATATATAAAATGAATAAGAAATAGGTTACATTCAAAGACAAATATTTGGTATATTGCTTATTATATTAGAACCATGTTTCTAAAATGGGGATATGCAAACCCCTATGGGTGCTGGAAGGTAATGCAGGCAGTAATCCCCAAAATAATTTTCACTATAATAATTAATTTTTGCCAGAAAATGCAACTGTAAATCAATTGAACCAACTTTTATATGAAGAACTCATGCTTAAAATGCATGAGAATCGATTGTTAAAAAAAAGAAAACTGGCGTGATCCGTGTGTGTTGAGTCTTTATTTGTGTACTAGGTGCTCTGTTGGGTAGGACTAATTTTTTTTTTAAAAACCTGAAAACTATAACCTGCTTACCGGTTGTGTGATATGGTCTAGAGTCGGCTGCGTCCAAGGAACCCTTGTGATGAAGGCAACTGTAGGAAAAAAGGAATTGAGACAGAGAGAGAGTGAGAGTGAGAGAGAGAGAGAGAGAGAGAGAGAGAGAGAGAGAGAGAGAGAGATTTTGTCTAAGGGTTTTGGCACAGTGGCCTTTGTCAGGGCATTGTGGAGTTTTCAAAAACTGCTAACATCCACAATGTGTAAAAAGAAAACTAAATGTACATTATGCAGAGAGAATTGTGGATATGTGTGTATGTTACTACTTCTTCCCTGTACCTTTTCCTTCTCATTACCCACTGACAAAATATGGAGGGCTTAAAATATCACATCACTTTAAATAATTCATAAACTCAAAACCATGTTCTACACTCCCTCTTGGTCTCCATTTTGCTACTCTGTTTTAGATATGATCACTTAGGCCCAGTGCACACACACACAGACACACACCAAAATACACAAAAACACCCAAACACACACATTCACACAAAAACACACACAATACAAACAAACACAAACACACGCGCACATGCAAACACACACACACACACACACACACACACACATACACACATACTAACAGACACACTCACATGCACACACACTCACACACACTCATCATCCCTTTGTTTTGTTCATCGGACCTCTTAGCGTATTGATCAAATATGCATCAGAAGTGGATGACATAACTGGTGGGAGATTGGAGAGCATTAGCAGTCAATGGATTCTTAGCTTTAGTAATTGTAGCTCTATCAAAAAAACCAACCAAAGACGAATGAAACAATTTCTTTTTAAATTTTGGCATTATAGCATTCTCAAAGTGGCATAAATTTCGAGGAAATAAGGTATATGGCTGGGGAGCGATCAAACACTGCGCACAGAAGAGGAGGCTGAAAAATTCACCAGTCACGGATGAATAAATGTGAAGATATTGAAGTGGTATAGGGCTCCTTATAAGTATTTATCCCAAAGCTAACCCAGCTGAAATAAAGTACCGAAGAAATCTATACTAACAGATAAGACACTCCTTTTTTCTCCCATCTTTGTCATTATTGTTGCCAGTGCCCAAATCTTCTTTGGCCTATTTTCGTGACTGTAATAGAGGAAAAGGAGCAGCAAGAGAGCAGCTGCAGCTTTGGGAAACAAAGAAAAAACAACGAGGGTGTGTGAGTGAGAGAAGAGCAGGAGATCAGTTCCTTAGAGGAAATGGAGCCATGGCTTCCTGGAAGAAGACAGTGATGCTTATGAATATGGATTGTGATGGTGTTACAATGAGGACGCCGTTAGAACCATCCAGACTTCTCAGACCGTGCGGCCTGCAATGCAAACCGAGATTACCTGTGCTTGAATCCAAAATATTCATTAAAGATATTTTGAAAAAAGGTGTCCTATGCTAAATTTGTTGAATAATTTATCTGTGGCTATTTTGTATAGATGTGCATTCTACTGGGAAACATTTACGAACCATTATGCCTGCAGTGAGTGTTAATTCTTAAAAACCCAGACACATTTCCATTTTAAGAAAGGATATATAAAAAACACCAAAATGAAAAGATTAAGTACATTTATGCTTTTTTTTTTAAATGTTATTTTTCTTTACTTATAGGAACACACATTTCCTTTATTTTCAAATTTACAATTAAACAACCTATATCAACAATCTACTTTGTTGGTTTGTAATTACAGAACCTAGAATTATAATATATAATAAAAATGTATTCACTCATATTTATTTATTTTAATAATATTAAAATAAAATAAAATTGTTTTTGATCAGTTTGTCCAAAGTATGATTTTTAAAATGCTGTGACACGGTGGGTAAAAAAAATCCAAAAACAATTCCTTTGGGCAGAATTTGAAAAATGTAATATTAGAATCCTGGTCGTCATATTAATATAAACAACAGAGAAAGGACAAGTAGAAATGAGTATGTGGTGTGAACATTGTACATCCAAGGTGTAGAGCCTCGAGCAGCCAGAAGAGGGAAGCCTCTCTGCACTTTGTATGCGACTCGGTACCAATCGATGCTCAGACAGTCAGGAGCCAGACAGTGGAATCACCTCCCCAGTCTGAGGCTATACAGGTCATCCAATGGGAGCATCTGTGCCACAGACATCGACATAAACAGCTATAATGGGAGATTAATAGGACAGCAGCAAATACAGTCAACGTTATTAACTTTGTGGAGGTTTATGTGTGTATGCCTTTGACCTGCAAAGCCCCAAAGAAATGCTATACATGTTCCTACTCATGATAGATAATAAAGTGGTACTTGTGCAAGTGACAGGTAAAACGACTCAATAGAATCGAGGGACAAAGTTACAGGTATGACACTATCATAATGCACTTAGTTTCTGGCCAGCCTACCCTCACTCCTATATGTACTGACAGAGCAAATTTAATTCTGAAATGTAAAGGAAGTATGCTACAATCCTTGGAGTTAAAAAAAGAAGAACTATTAATTAAATTAATGTTTAAGGCCTTTTCAAGGAAACCTAATATAATCTACGCCTCAGAGTGTTATTATGGGGGATACTACTAGCAATGAGAAAATAAGTAATTACAGGTCTTTTGTGACTCCAAATGGAATTTTATTAAATCCTTGGCAGTTTGGTATAAAGGCCAAAGAAGTGAAAAAAGTGAGTTTATCAGACATCGTCTCTGCATGCTGAGGAAACTGAGGTCCTTCGGAGTGTGCAGGACTCTGTCAAAGACCCTCTATGACAATGTGGTAGCATCGGCGATCTTCTACGCTGTGGACTGCTGGGGTGGATGAAGCAAAGAGAGAGGCAGGAAGAGACTCAACAGACTGGTCCAGAGGTCCTGGACTGTCCTGGACTGTCCCCTGGACTTGATGGAGGAGTTGGGGGACAGGAGGATCTTAACCAAGCTGACATCCATCCTAGACAACACCTCTCACCCCCTACATGAGACTGTGGGAACTGTGTGCAGATCCTTCAGCAGCAGACTGCTACAACCACAGTGCAAGACGAAGCGCCAGGTTGGGTCCTTTGTTCCGAATGAAGTCCAAATCTATAATAAATCTGCAATTCTGACCTCATCCATCTACCTGACTTTACCTCACACTCACTACAGGTCCACCACAATTACAATGGACTGTTTTAGTGGAGAGGGGACTCTTTAACCCATATTTATCTATTTATCTTATTCAACTGTATATCTACATATATTTGTGTTTATATATGTCTTTAAGATTTATCTAGTGTGTATATGCATCTTGCGTATTTTCTGTTCCATCATATTTTTCTCTAAATACAGCTACCGTCACTTGTAAATATCGGAGCTGCTGGAACGCTTCAATTTCCCTGAGGGGGATTAATAAAGTTTGTTTTATTCTATCTTTGTCTCCCTATCTCAACAGGCTTCTTTGGCAGATATGATAACACGACAAAATATTTGGCTACATTCAAACGATCAAACTGAAAGTGGACTGGATTTTATTTTTTTTTACCTTAAAATTAAAAACTGACATTTTAAATGCTGTGTGAATGCAAAAAAAGAATGTGTTGTCTCTCACCAGATTTGAGTAAATTTGATCGAATACACATCCAATTGGTGGCCATGCGTCTTTAGTGAAACGGTCAGATTAACAGTCATGTCTTTATTTGCATATGTGTGTATGCTAACAACTGCTGTCATAATTCAGTGCTGGTAACACAGTAAGATGAAGCGACCTGAGAGGAGAAATGAAAATAACAATGCAGATTGTCAGTTTTTCACAATCTGCTTGTGAACAGCTAGAGAAGTGTTTGCCATCCTCCATACCAAAATATCCTGCATACATTCCCTAGCAGTACACAGTTTAAATATCAAGGACCAATATCACAAATATGGTCTATGTGGTTGTTGCTGTTGGTAATGTGGATAACGTTTGCAAAAACTTCTGGAAAACAATCTGCATATGACTGCAGTGTCAGGCAACAGTTACAATCACATTAGAGCTTCATATGATTTCAGCATACAAATCAGAATTCAAATCAGAATCTGGCTAGTGATGTGAGCCTGGTCTTTGACCCTACTGTGTGTGGACAAGTTGTATTGTGGCTAATGTGTGCACCAGGTCTGGACAGGTAAAGGTAGCGTGGAATAACATAGATAATAAAGAAAATCCTGTTTGGTAAAAAATAATTAATTCCACCAAGGATGTAATTTTTTAGACATCATAGTGTTTTTTGTCTGCCGTTAGCAGAATTAGCAGGATTACTCAAAATGTGAAAAGTGGAATTCTTCAGATTGGTGGTGATCAAGATTATTATCTGAATCCAAAATTAATTGCCATTACAAGATAAGGGAAATTACAAGATTGGTTAAAAAAATGACACGATGGCATCCTCACAAGTTCTACATTAATTCATGACCTGATGATGAAGAATGATTAAATTCATAAAGCTGTGGCTGAAACTATTCTGATTGAGTTCGATGTCAAATACGAAATTTCTCGATTGAAAGATTGTTTTTCATTGAATAAATATCAAACTAATAATGATACTTCAGTGATTCCAAACTCTCATGGCCAAGGAGTCAAATGATGAGGGTTGAACTATCATGTTGCTAGGTGGAATAGCATAAAGCGGAAACTGAAGTGGGAGATTTTGTGCTTTCACAGTGTTGTCTCTCCATGCTGTAACTGCTTATCGTCTGGAGGGTCACATGGGACTGGCTGGAGGCCACCCCGGATAAATTGCGGGTTCATCACAAGGCAAACACATACAGTATATAACAAAAAACTATTCATCCTCACATTTATAGTTATGGGAAGTTCAGTGTCACAGATACACGTATATTTCATGTTCTTGAATTGAAGTAGGAAGGGAACTTATGTAAACACATGAAGAAAATGCAAACTCCACACAGAAAAGGCCCTTGTTCCCAGTTGGATTTTCATAAGCACATTGCGTTCACCAAATAAAAAAATTATTCTGACACGTTCTTGTCTCATAATTACGAGATCTTTTCTCATAATTAAGACCTAAGAACGTATGTTTGCTTGCAAATGTCCTGTAATGTTTATGTTTATGTTTATCTGTAACTATCTGTCATTTCACCCATGTGTGACAGTTGTTCTGCCACGTTATGATGTTTCATTAGTATTTTAGTTATGAGATTTCAATTTCATAATTAGGAGATATTTTTTATTGCGAGATAATGTGTCTGAACTTCTTTATATTTGATGAACGCAATGCACTTCTGTAGGATTTGAATCAGAACCACCTTCAATCTTGTTTTAAACTATCGATCAACAACAGTATGGAAGCAATCAAATACTTTTTTTAAAGGCCACAAATTGACTATTCACTTTCATTGCCATCCTTCCTTCTTGACATGGCAACATGGCAAGAAACCCATAATAAATATTTGCACATAGGGAAGACTTGTTCTGTTTTTTTTTAGGTTGGAGTCCCTTTAAGAAATGGGTGTTAAGAAGGAACGTGTCAGTGAGGATATAACTACCATTAAACAGTGTCGTGGCCGAACTTTAACAATGTAATCGCTTAATTTGCGTTTACAAATTAAAGTAGGAAATTTCAGGTTGTGAGCCTAAGTTAAAAAAAAGAAAAGCCTTTTCTCTCCGAACCCCCCCTCTCTCTATCTCTACCCCCCCTTTCTCTGACCCTCGAGATAATGCCGAGCAGCTTTGGTTGGTGGACGAAGAAAAACAGGGATTAGCGGAGAATTGGCCAATTTAAATGTAATCATAGAGTGGTTATATCACTGGCACATCTGGCCCCAGGGGGGTTGACCGGGCCACTTCCGATGCGTCTGCAGTGTGCGGTCAGCCCGGGGTGACGGACGCGCCTGGTGGGTTGCTGATCCGTCGTGCAGTAACCATGACCCCCGGACTCACTTTCGCCCAAAACCGCAGGAAGTTTGTGAGATCATGACCGCGCTCAAGGTAAGTACATTTTCTTCTCCTCTCCAGCTCCTGACGTGGAATCCTACAGGTTCCTCCGATCGTTAGGTGAGCGACTTTTAACCGACTGCTGCTCAGCATGAGGAGTGTTCTGTCACCGACTCACGAGATTAATACCAGCTAACCTCATCTAATGGCTGACTTCATCTGTAAGTACAAAGGGGTTACAGATAAAGTTAAGATCCGTGCTGACAGGAAAGAGGGACCGGAAGCTCCGTTTATTCTTTAGATCAATTAAGTCATTCATCAGTCTGGACTCTCTGACAAGAGGTCAGAAATGGTCTCACCTTTCTCACAGGATATTTTATTTGTTCACCATTCCCTATAATGCAAGTACTGAATAATTAGCTCCCATTACTACACTGCAAAGCTATTTCCCGTAAAAAAATATTAAAATTATTAAGAAGCAAAATCAGTACAAATACAATTATGTTTTTGTATTTTGTAAATTTACAACACAGAGCACATTTCTGTTCAGTGAGTAAGCTTTGTATGAATGTTGAGAGCAATCAACAGTATCGATCATGTATTTAATTACTATTAATGAATGTTACCTTCATACTCTTACCAAAGACATCCATACTTATTAAATTCTTTCCTAGCCAAACCATTCATTTCCGTTTATTCAGTCATCTGATAACATCTAACAGCTATTATTCTTATACTTTTTCTATTTTACCACCATCGATTGATACATTTTTTTTGGCCTGCGATGAGTCCCTTCATGCTGTCCAAGTTAGTAAACTGTTACAGAGGGACAAATGAGTCTTTCTCTCTCTGTGTCTGTGTGTGTGCGTTTGTGTGGGTGTGTGCCTGTATGTCACCTCTGATCATTGATATGTAATAGAGTCATACCAGATTTCCATCTTTCCTCGTCTGGATCTGGCAAAAAAAGGTTTCTAAAAAACAACGTAAAAGTCGTGTAGATGAGACAGACTTAATCCCCGTTGCAGACGAGGAATACCAGGGTTGGAGGAGGAGGTTGACTTGTGGTACGGGAAGAACATAATTTTTATCTTTTTAGTTCAGGGATCAACAATCTTCTTCTCGCAATGGAGAGAGAGAGAAAATAAATCCGTTACCCATAGCGATTTCATTATAGGTCAACTAACAGTGACAAAAGGCCGCAACATTTGTTTTTCTTAATCAGGACATTCATAATGGGACTGCAATTTTTCTGGATCTGCTTTTATGTTACTTTAAGTGAATTGGTGACAGTAACTTTCCAGTAGGAGTGAATGTGAGCGTGATTGGTTGTGTGTCTCTATCTGTCAGCCCTGTGTTGAACTGGGCTGAACTCTCGCTCAATATCTGCTGGGATAGGCTCCAGCCCCCCGGACCCGGAAGAAGACGGGCGGTTATGGAATGAATGAAGGAAAATGTGAATTCACTAATCATTCAGTGGTTTGATCACTGTCAATCAAATACTGATTTACTAATCCAGTCACACAAACATGATCTTGGTGAAGCAGAATAACTATTAGAAACATAAATACATAATTATTAATTAAATATGTTTTTTTAAATTACGATGATTGCTTATTGTGTAGTGAACATTTTCTCATGTTATATTTTCAGGGCATGACCTCTTGTACTACAGAGCTGTTTTCACTTAAAATCTACAGATTTTAAAATCTACACTTTGTCTGCTATAATGGTGAACTCCTGGTGAGGTTTATGTGCCAAGAGTTGGCTAACTTTTCTTTTCTTACTCAAAAAACGCCACTTAGTAGGATTTTGATTACTGAAAGTTACAAGAACCAATGCAATGGCATTGGACCAGACTGATATATAGTAAATTAATTTCTACCTCCGACATTAATTTGTTTTTAAAAAAGAAAAAGAAAAGCAGAACAGGTTGTAATAAATGTGGCTGGTTTAATCAAATAGCACTATTAGACGTTTGATGATGTATCCCTCTCATTGAATGGAGGCAGGTAAGGTCGGTAACTATCTTTAGGTTTGTCTAGCGTATGTACACTATGTGCTGTGTTTAGATGCCATACAGGAAGTCTTTGCTTTATCAAGTTGTCATTCTGGCTGATCATTACTAGACGGTAGAGTGGCCGTCTCCCGATCAGAAGATCGGAAGGTAGCCGGTTCGAATCCCACCAGGGTCTACTTGTCGTAGGGTCCTTGAGCAAGACCCTGAATCCTTAGCTCCCCGGGTGCTCCACGAGGGGCTGCCCACTGCTCCCTCAGGGATGGGTCAAATGCAGAGAAGTAATTTCACTATGTTGTATTGTGTGACTAATAAAGGATTGTTTCTTTCTGTTTCTACTCATGTTCATCTTCCTGCTGTTTTGTCAGTGTGTGAGTGTGTGTTTGTGTGAGTGGTTGTGTGTGCGTTATGTCAAAAAGCCAAGGGAGGATTCTGGTCCCAGCTGCTGTGCACTGAGACTTGGCCTGGAGCCTGCAAACACCCATGTCAGTATCAGAGGCTTACATCTTATGAATGTTTTGCGGAAGCTGCACGTAGAACCTGAATCTGCATCAGACGCGGTTATGGAGTTGAAATAGGTGACATGCGTTATGTTTTTTTCTTTTTGTCAAGATAGATTTCAGATGTTCACTATGGCATGTGTATGTAACTTTCATTATCAGGTACTGGTTAACATTTTCAACTTCCACTCCCAGAACATTTGATCTTAACCCTTTGAAGTCTGAGTTAATGCTGATCAGATCCCTAAAACAAATCTTGCCTATGTTTGTTCACAATGTTTTTGCAAAAAGTTAAAATGAATAAAGTCCTGTCATTTCATAGAGGTGATGAAAAAGGATACCAAACACTATTTTAAACATTATGTAATGTCGTATATAAAATGTTCATGCATGAATGAAATTACAGTCTAGCGGGTCAAAATACTTCAGACAGTGTGAACTGGGTTCTGGGTAATATCCAAACTTGTCAAGTTTTTTCCTGAATTAAATCTTCTTCAATCAAATGACATAACACAAGATACCCAACTTAAAACTTTTGTTTTTTACTGAACACTTTCACACACACAACTGTTCAATAGCAACAGCAGTTGGAATTTAATTTGCCCTCAGCTAAGAGGCCCAAACAGGGGCCAGATAAATAATACACATTTCTCATAACATAGATATTACCATAATCACCAGTATTATCATGGTTATCAGGAACCATATCGTGAAATTGTGCTGACGAAACTGTTTTTTTTAAGAAAAACAGCGATAGTAACTGAAATAGGTATGAGGAGAATAGAAGACGGCAATCCATCTCCTCTTGGAATACTTTTATAATTAATAAGACGGCCAAATTTCATTTGAACAAAATACTATCCACAGTCCTGTTAAATTCTGAACAGTGTGTTTAGTTCATAAATCAAATATCTCTTCAGCGAGTCTTTTCTCTCCAGTGTGTTGCCGAAACAATAAGCATGCAGCGTTGTGTCACCTCATATAACTGCCGCACGCTGAGGATCATGGAGGGTCCATTTTACATCTATTTTTAGCTCCATTAATTAGAGGCAGCATTTGGCTCTGGTTTAAGAAATTGCATTGCCAAATGGACATTCATAATTTGTATGTCAGTTGGTGATTTAAATGAAAAAGAGAGTCACAAGGTGATAATATTCTAAAAAATCTGTTATATGGATTATATATTTTTGATAATTAAAATTATGACCTCAAAGGCCTTGTGTCTAAAAAAACAAAAGCTTGCAAGCATTGAATAGTAATGAGTTATTTTGCTCGGTAGGTTGTTTGGGCATTTTTGTCTTTTCTGTATCGGCACAGCATGGAAACGTTGGCAATATACTTTATTATGTGCTTTTAAATGTAGGTTTACCCGACATGGAGAACAAGACTTTTATTGGTAATGAATTTTTTGCAGACGCTGCTTTTCTATGTAAGCAGTCAATAATAACTATTACTAGACTACAGGAATTGATGGGACATGATATCCCAAAATAACTGACAGGAGGTTATTTATTTTATATATTTCCATAATAAAACATCCCAATTATTAATTGCTATCAATAAATGAGGTGAATAAGAATTAATGATTAGTTTTGTTTCTACAGACGTCTCTTGATTAAATAATGTGATCTAAGTAGTGTTATATTTTCAGCCCTCTAATCTAGTGACTATGTGTATGTGTCACTGTTTTTTTATGAACCTATCTGTCTCAGCTTGTTAATCTCTGTGTTGATCTGACAGAAGAGATCCGTTGGCTTATAGCACTGAGTTTTCCAGCCTGTATTAATCTGCTTAATAGGGCGAAAACTCTCATCCAAAAATACCATCTCCAACAACCAATGCCCTACCATTGCTAGGAACCCCACACCACATCAGAAGAGGGTCTATGACAAATGGACCACCATACAAGGTCACCCATACTTTACTGTATCTTGAAGAGGGAAAGACCTTTCACACCGAATGAAAACTTACCGGCTATGTCTTGGAGAAAGAGTTGATAGATAAAGCAACTGCTGATCTTCAAAACTCAGGTACACTGCAGACTTATTCTATGATGGAAGAAACACTGGCCTTATTAGACTAAAATGCTAACTGTCACTTAAACTTAAAAAAAGAAAACAGCTAAGACTTGTAAAAATCATACAGCTGTCAGACCTGAAGGTTTAGGAAACAACGGCTTTACTTCACTGTATTTGTCACAAACTTGACTTCTTTAGCTTTTAAACCATTTTTCTAAACCTTGGAGTCTCAAGTATGACCCCTGACCTTCACCGTAAGACTTTATATACCTCATTCATAGATGTTCAACGTACCAATATGTGGTATTTTCCAGTGCACTGTCACCTCTGTGAAATGACAACTGTACTATTCTCTCCACTTGAAAATACTTAGCATGCTGAGCTCAATAATCTTGTTGGGGGTCACGCTAGTGTGACCTTAGAATCCAACGGTTGAAAAGGTCTGAAGTCTTTTGTAGGAGCCAAAATCCATGTTTTGATTTATTTATTTGGTTTATGTTAATTAGCAATATATCTATAAGAGGTGGGTACTATCTTATGTGTGTCAGGGGTTCCATCAAGAAGGGGAAACAGTTTTTGACCTCTAGAGATATGCTCCAACATTGCCTTGAAGACACGTGAAAGTTGCTTGATGTCTCGTCGGATTATTGTTATGCTTTGTTTTTGTTGGAAGGACAATAAATAGACTAATTGTCCAAGCGAAGAACGTGTTTGACCGTCTTGTAGTTTCACTGAATGGAGAGCGCGTCAATGGGTTTTCCTGGTGGTACACCTCGGTAGCTTAAAGATTTGGCTTGGCTTCCTTAACATCTTTCTTTTCTTCAGTCTACAGAACGATTTGGAGTCAACGTAAATAATAGATATCATGTGCTGTTTTCTTAATTGGGAGTGAACTTAAAACAGGTCAAGACACAATATGTGTGTTTCTGTGTTATTTTGTCGTTGTCATAATTGTGTGTTTATATGCACATTTGCATCAAAGTGCAGATGCTGATAAGCCTTCAAACTATTCTACTCTACCAGATACCAGACTTTTATCTGAGATAGGTTGACCATACTCCAACCAAATTCATTTTGTTTTGTTGAAACACTGCTTTTAGTTGCAACAGTGATAATGGCAGCTTCCACCCAGATTGGCTTATTGTTCAGATAAGTCTGCCTGAAC
Organism: Lophius americanus; assembly: GCA_037951165.1. Taxonomy (NCBI): domain Eukaryota; kingdom Metazoa; phylum Chordata; class Actinopteri; order Lophiiformes; family Lophiidae; genus Lophius; species Lophius americanus. Next base: position 6,808,070 of record JBBDHG010000001.1, read on the forward strand.
ATCTGTTGATGTTTGCACATGTGTTTAAGTCAGATGTTAGATCTTAATATGTACAGAGGGTCAGCACAGCATGACAAATCACATTTCAGATGCACATTTCAATATTGTCCGATGCAGTTTCTCCCACTGTGTATCCCTCAGTGTATTAATAGCATGGCGAGAATAGTTGGAGCCCAGTGGGCCGGGTCAGGGCCCCATATGACACCTCTGTTTCAGGCTGTTCTAACATGAGTCAAGGTCACACTGTCATCTTAGAAGCATTTCCTCCACACTATAACGGTGCACAACTGCTCTATTCTCTTTTTTCCTAGTTTTAGAAATATACAACCAACCTTTCCCGGAATTAATCTAGTTATTTCACGCACTAAGGTCTATGTGGGTCTAAAATATGAAAATGATCCATGGAATAATTTTTGAGTTATCGTTCTAACATGAAGGAAGTGCGGTGGATGCAGCAGTGAGGATTCCTGAATTTCCCAGATTTCTCAGGGACATAATAATGCAGACGTAAAGCATTTGCTTCATTTTCCAGATCGTTCCAAAGAACTTTCGAGAATGTCCATGCACCTATTATACTGTTTATTGGAAGTGGAATAAAATACATATCAGTTAGAATCTCTGCAAAAAGTGATGGTGGTGTTTGTGTTGCAATATTGATAGTATCCATCCACATTATCTAATGCAGCAACAGTTCAGAATAAAACAAATCCCTATGATGTAAATAATAACTTTTGCACAAATGTTATTAATATGAATGGAAAAAGAGAAAAAAAAGGACATGTTGATTGAATGGTGTATACACAACTCTCCATAATAGCTGTTAACACTTGCATTAGGAATAATGAGAGTGGAGCAGCAGCTTCCTTAGATGCGTTTGTCTATAACTATGTTTTACAGTGTGAGGACACAGAGGAATGTTTGCGAGTTACTGTGGAACTCAACAGAAGATCATCTGTGACTTGAAAAATACTTAAGGCCCCTGAAGGAATTCTATTCCTGCTGTAACGGAATAAATTAGACAGAATATCATTAAAAATGCACAATCTCGAAGTGGTCATTTGAGAGCTTCGATGTAGTTCAAAGGTTGATGGCGGTTAGACGTCTGATGAGATAAATAGTGGTGTTGGAAACTGTGTGGACTGAGGTGGTAAACTTTCATTCCTGTCCCCGTGTTACTCTCTCATCATTTGTTCTTTCCCATGACGCCGAACATGATAATGGAGTTGTTCAACATAATTTATTTATTTTGATACCATGATACGCTGATACAGCCAGTGTGTGTGTGGTAGTGTGTATTTGTGTGTGTGTAGGGTTAGGAAGTCAAGCATTACACTGTTCCAGTCTAGCGGGCTTCAAGCACATCACCTGGGTCATTGAGAGATGGCTTGTGGCACACATGACCAAACACTAAAAAACACATACATACTTTATAAGACCATTAGCAGAATTTGAAAGAAAAAAAGTTCTTGAAAGGTCTTATTGAAACTTGGGAGAGCTTGACATACAGCAGCGGAGAATTCATAAAATGTTGGAGATCCTAACCGAGGACTGAATCTCGGATTTCAATAAGATTTAAAAAAATTATTTCTGGCTATTATGCATAAACTGTCTGGATGAGTTGATTATAGAGCAAGGAACTTAATCATTTTGTAGAGGATAGTTTGAAAAACTTGTGAACATTGCAAGATAAGGATTTTAGGACGAGTCTTTCTAGTTACACATAAAATATTTGATGGATTAAACTGGGTCAAAAGGTAGGGCATATATCAAAGAAGAATCCATGACTAGATCTAGATAAAGGAAAGAATTTCTATCACTTCCTTTAACATTGCAAGAATAGCTTCTTTTTTTTATTATCAATTATACATAAACTACTTGACCGAGTTTAATCACATCATGGAACAGTGAGGCACATAGAAGAAATGGAACTGTTGAATTTGGTCTGTATCTGGATAGATGTACATGATGTTTTATTTCAGTTACTTTAGCAGAATCCTATGTGCAATGATTTTCATGGCCCATACGTGTCGCTGAAATTAGTTTTAGAGTTTAATTTGATTGAAGGGGCTTTCCTGCCTCGGAGGAGGTTTACATTCTATCAAACTCCTGTTTAGATCTTACTGCTTTTCTTGTTTCTCTGTGGGCCGTGTGCGCACTTGTTTGCATGTGTTTCCGTGTCTGCATCTGAGTTCATGTGGCCCTTGCCCCAGCTCTGGTTTCTACTCAAGCATAAGGTTACCCAATGTAGTCTGTGATAGATTAGTCATGCTGATGCCAATTGAGGTGGTAGCCAAAAGCTCGAGTAGTGAACTGAACTCTGAAGGGACTTTTTTTTATCTTCCCCTGTCTTTGGCTTTTTAACATCATCTAGTACCCACAAGGTCTGAAGGATTCTTATTAATGCAGGTAAGGTGCGTATTGCTTGGTTTTTACTCAATTAGCTTGTGTATGGGTCATACTAAATATCCTGGTATATTTTCTAGAGCAGATTGTGTATTACAGCTCATGAAACTCCGAAACCAAAAAACTACATTTCACGTATCTTGAGTCAAATCTCACTCTGTTTATAATATCAAGCTTAATCTCATTCAAAGGATGTTTAGCACAATGGTAATTTAAAGAAAATATCAGAATCAGTGAAGCACTTCTGATTTCTTTTGGAAGCCTTTTGTCCTCTTGTGCAATCATAGATCCATCTTTTAGAGACAGACAGAGTTGAACAGTTGGCAGTTCTCTCTTTTACAATAAGCAAAACCAGTTAATGATGGCATTCGGAATTATTGGAAAATCATTAAGAATTAGTCATGCAAAGCAATGTAGTTAGCTAACTTCCATGTATTGATGTAAGACCAAGTGCTTTGTCACTGTGAGTTGGTTTTTGGCTTCTATTTTAAGATAATGACAAAGTTATTTTTGCTCAAAGGGTCAAATAACTTCATGCTGATCATGAGGTCAAAGAGGAGGACAGGCATTTTAATCTTATTTGTTTCATACTTCATATAACTTTCATCAGGTGATGCAAATCTTATATTTGTGTTTCCAGCATCTTCCCATTTGACGTCCTGGCCAATTTTATCTGTACAATTGAACTCCATCATCAATACATTTCCTCTGCTCTTGATAGGCCACCCATCCAACCCTGTCATTGCTGCTCACTCATCATCCTGTCAATCCACCCAACACCTTATCTACTTCAACTCTGTAATTGTCACTTTACCTTCTTTCTGCGTTGAGTCCTCATCTCTTTCGGTTATTCCGACCACATCCGTCTTCTCAACAATTTTCATTCATCTAGCTGACAAATCTCTCTCTCACAAACTCTATCACTCGCATTGGGTTTAAATGGCAACCCATCTCTGGAGTCTTAAATTAAACATATGCAGGCATCAACATGTGCCCATTCACGTGCACACGAACATTAAAAACACACTCCACACACACATACATGTGCACGCACACACATAGGTAAATATTTATACAAATGCATTCTCATAAATGCTTTTATAACCACGAGAAAAGTCACAAGCGCAGGTAAAAAAAACGCATAAACAGATCGGGTGATACTAAGTGCACAGCTCTTGGTGTCAAGACTAAGCTAGACCACTGCTATCTCTGTACAGACAGTTAATTATGCACTTGCACCATCCTTTCTTTCTAACAGCACTGGCGTCACTGGATTTTTGCCCTGACCCCTTTTTTTCCTTGGGCAGGTGTTATGTTATCTGTGTTTTTGTGTGTGTGTGTGTGTGTATGTGTGTTTGTGCGTGTGTGTGCGTGTGTGTTTGTGTGTGTGTGTGTGATATATATTCAGACTTGACTCGAATTCACAAAAAAGAGGGAGCTTTCTCTGGCTCTCTAACTTGACGCGCCAGCTATTGCAGTGCATTCTGGGATTCTTAGTATCTATGGTGTTTGCGCTGGTGACCGGCAGGCCAGTTATTATGGAAATTAGTTTTTGTCTCATGAGCCAGATGTAATTTTTGTGCGGGCTGAATGTGGTCTGCATTGAGTTTGACCTGTGTTGAGTAGAAGCTTGTGATTCTGTTATTATTTTTCTTGCTTTCTATATTCTAGCTACCGTAATTTCCAGACTATTGAGCGCACCTGAATATAAGCCGCACCCACTGAATTTTTAGCTGCAGGTGCCTACCGGTACCTTGAAACAAATTAAATTTACACTGGCTTTAACAAAACACGGCTTGTAACAAAAATAAAAAAATAGTGGTAAACAGTAGCCTACCAAGAAAGTCATTGGTCACTATCTTCCTCCTCGTGTGCACTGAAACCACTGAAGTCATCTCGTTTGGTTTCGGAATTGAATAGCCTCAGAGTTGCTTCATCCGATGTTGGATCGTTTTCATTGTCGCTCTCGTCAATTTCATCCGGAGATAAATTCCCCGCTGAGCTCATGCTGCCCTCTTCAACACACAGCAGTCCAGCCTTTCGAAACCCGTTGATGATAGTGGATTTTTTGACAATGCTCCACGCTGTCAGGACCCACTGGCAGACTTGAACATAAGTTGCTCTTCGCGTGCGGCCTGTTTTACTGAAAGATTTCGTGAATTGAGTTTGTCTTCTTGATGGCTTCTTTCACAGAATCTGTTATGTGGGCCTTCATGCTGTCCAAAACGAGCAACGCTTTGTTCCTGTGAAAGAATCCTCCCGGTAACTTGCCGTAACACTCCGTATGCCATTCATGCATTAGGCTTTCCGTCATCCATCCTTTCTTGTTTACTTTCACAACAATTCATCTTGGGAATTTTTCTTTTGGCATTGTCGTGAGTTTAAAAATCCATAAATTAGCCGCATCATCGTGTAAGCTGCGAGGTTCAAAGCGTGGGAAAAAAGTAGCGGCTTATAGTCCGGAAATTACGGTATTTCGATTTCTTCCTCCACTGTCTTTCCTCATTTTTGTATATTCCCTTATCTCTCTCATCTTTCTCTCATGGCTGGTTTCCAGAGAGATGGGTATCTAAGGAACAAGGAGTAAGATACAACATATGCTTTCTGACAACATCTCTGTTAGCTGATGACAGCTAACAAAAAACAAACCCATCACCATTAACAGAAGCTCACTGACTCTTTGTCTCTTTGTCTTTCCCTCTACAGGTGCTGGAAGGAATAGATTAGATTTTCAACTTATCTTGTTGCTCTAAGTGCTGCAGAAGGCTGGCAGTACTTTTACTCTGCTGAGGGATCTGGTGACTGAGCATCCCATTTATCCATCTGTGCAGCAGTTCAGCCACTGCTTAGCAGTGGCTGAACTGCAGCCATGGATGTGGCCCTGGTAGACTTTGAGGGCCTGGACGACCTAAATGGAAGCCTTGATGATGAGATAGACACTTATGCAGATGAGACTACAGCTCTTACGGTGGAGATGCCCCCAGAGCACTGCGGCATAGGTGGCATCTATCTTCTGCGGTCCACTGAGCTATCAACCATGCCTTCCCACCATGGTCATGCAACCTCCGGCCTGTGGGAATCCACAGCTTCGCCTACTCAAAATGTCCAGAAGCTAGGAGTACCCATTTCACCAAACATGCCAAGTCCAAGCAGACAAGGGCACAGAAGCTCTATCAGTATGCTGTCCAACTGGAGATTACTACTAAACAGTGAGGGCACCAAAGAAAGTGAGTCCATCTTCAACCAGCTTGCAAAGGAGTGTTGTGAGGATCTATTTGTAGATAAGCGGGGACTTGATGACGGAGACCAGAAAGTCATTATCAACATCGCTGGTCTTCGTTTTGAGACACAGCTAAAAACTTTGGACCAGTTTCCTGACACACTTCTGGGGGATCCTTTGAAGAGAATGGACTACTTTGACCCCATGAGAAACGAATACTTTTTTGACCGGAACCGACCCAGCTTTGATGGTATCTTGTATTACTATCAATCAGGGGGTAAGATCAGACGTCCTGCTAATGTTCCCCTAGATGTGTTTGCAGATGAAATTGTTTTCTATGAGCTTGGATGTGAGGCTTTGGAGCGATTCAGAGAAGATGAAGGATTCATAAAGGACATTGAGATTCCTCTACCTGATAGAGATGTTTATAAGCAGTTCTGGCTCCTGTTTGAGTATCCTGAGAGCTCAAATGCTGCCAGAGGTGTAGCACTGGTGTCTGTTTTTGTTATTGTCATATCCATCATCATCTTCTGCATCGAAACACTTCCAGAATTCAGAGATGATAGTGATCCCATTTTGCCCACAGCACTACAGCCTTTCAACAAATCTCTAGCTGACACTTCTATGACTTCCTCTGGTGAAAAGCCCACAACTTTTTCGGATCCTTTCTTCATCATTGAGACTGCCTGCATCGCTTGGTTCTTCTTCGAGTTGTGCGTGCGGTTTTTAGTCTGTCCTAGCAAAAGGGAGTTTTTCCACAACCTCATGAACATGATCGACATTATATCCATCATCCCTTATTTTGTGACTGTGATTACAGAAATTGTCACAACGCCAGAAGAGAGCTCAGGACAGAATATGTCTTTGGCCATTCTGCGAATCATCCGTCTTGTTAGGGTGTTTCGTATATTTAAACTCTCTCGTCACTCCAAGGGGCTGCAGATCCTGGGACAAACTCTGAAGGCTAGCATGCGCGAGCTTGGCTTGCTCATCTTCTTCCTTTTCATAGGAGTCATCCTCTTCTCCAGTGCAATCTACTTTGCTGAGGTAGATGAGCCGAACACACAGTTTGTCAGCATACCTGATGGGTTCTGGTGGGCTGTGGTTACCATGACCACAGTGGGCTATGGGGACATGTGCCCCATTACCATGGGGGGTAAAATAGTGGGCACCTTATGTGCCATTGCAGGTGTGCTGACCATTGCTTTGCCTGTGCCTGTCATTGTTTCCAATTTCAACTACTTCTATCACAGGGAGACGGAAGCAGAGGACAAGTGGCCCTTGGCAGATGCAGTTGATCAAGTCATGAATAGTGAGCCAGATAATGAAGACAGTAGCAAAACCTCGCTTAATAAAGCAAATGGCATCTGGTTGAGTGACAAAGGGGAATAAATAGTGGAGAACGTTGATTTAGGAGAAGAGACCTTTCCCTACCGAAGAAGAATGCAGTAAAAATTAAGTCATGGTTTCTCACTCAAAAGCTTGTGGAATGGGATCAATGATAAAATGCTATGCACTTCATGAAAAATCTGTAAAGCAAAAATAAACTGGATGTAGTGTACTTGTTGTGTACCTCCTGTAAAAATTACAATTTGAAAATAACCAATGAGCATAAGAGTTCACTAAGTTCAAGTTGAGGATTGCATTTCAACATATTCATTTATTTTGTGTTCGAACTTTTTCTTTAGTTTCCAGAACAGAAAAACATGTTATTGTCATAAGCCAGCCGAACATTACGTACATTTTTTTAAATACTTGACTTGACAATTAAATCCTGATGTTTTTAACATTTTGTTTATAACTTTCAGTGAGATCTTTGGCTTTGGGTACTCTTAGTACAGCTTTAAAGCAGTCTCTAGCCATAAACATGGGTCTTAAAACCATTACATTTAAGGAGAACCATCGAAAAACATTCAAAAGATTCTGTCAATAAATTGTAATAGAGGGCTTCACTCAGCTTATATTGATGCTGGAGTTGCTGAAATATGTTTTAGATTTTTATTAAGGCTTATAGGTGAACAAACATGTCACACTATGATCAATAATGTGGGTGTGTCTGCTTATATATGTATTACTCACGTTTGGGGATTTACATATAATTATGTGGGACAAGAATGTAATTACTTTAATGAAAATCATTACTTTTTGAAGGGAAAATGGGGTTATCATAATTATCCAAAGCCATAACTGATAGAAATGATGATAAATCTTATGTCAATATGAACAAGCACACTTTGAATTGTTCTCTTCAGATGAGTAACTTTTGTATGGAACATAGACTTCAGTCTTCCTTTGTTTATTTATTTAGTACTGTATCATGACTCCCATTGTCTGTCATTTTTATTTATTTATTCTAATTGAATTTGGTAGGAATCTTTGACTATGAGTGAGTCTGCCTGACTTCACATAATGTATTATAATAGAGTGCCTTGTATCATGTAAGTGGGATGGTTAATTGGCCATACTGTACAAAATTTTACAGTAATCCCTATATTATCATGCATATGCTCAATATTACTCTTTTCTGCTTGATTGAACATGTAGAATATGTGCCCTCTATCCATCCTAGTATTTGTCTGTGAGCGCTATTTGGAATAAAAGATACAGGGTTCTGGCCTGAGTACAATTTAAAGGGTGGAGTTGAAACATTTTTTTTATTTTATATTAAAAATATCGTAATTTGACATCTTATTGAAAAAGTAAACTTTTCAGTGATGAAAATACACTGACAAAGGGGAAAGGAAGACGGACGAAATCACAGGTAATGGATGAATAAATGAAACTTATCAGAAGAGCCAGGGGACAGTGCAGACTGACAAGTCTTTTTTTAAAGGAATTTAAAGGAATTGTAATTCATGTTGAACCAGTGTTCTATTCTGGTGGTGCATTTTATGCTTGTTTTCCTATAATAAAATACTTTTTTGAAGGATAAATTGGTGAAATATTAATTGGAATCATGGATCATTACCTTATGTCATTACAACTGTAGACTTGAGCTATTTCTAAAATGTTGCTTATGCGTTTGATCAAAGATTGTATGCAGTTTGAGTTCAATTTTTGTGTCAGTTTTAATAATGTAACCTTTCAGGGGCCGACTGATCGAAAGTGATCACCTGTGCTGTCATCAGCTGTATCAGACTTATCACATTAATAAGACCATTACACTGTATCATCAGCCATAACATTGTGTAGGTCCCCCTTTCGTCACCAAAACAGCTCGAACATGTTTAAGGCACAAACTATAGAAGAGTTTTGAAAAGTATGTAGGTATTTGGCACCAAAACATTAGCAGCAGATCCTTTAAGTCTTGTATTTGCGAGGTGGGAGCCTCATGGCTCAGACTTGTTTGTCCGGCAGATCCCACAGATGCCCAACTGGATGATGATGTAAGGTTTATGAAGGCCAGTCTGCAGCAAACTGTCCTACACTGTGTATTCTCACACCTTTCTGTAAGAACCAACATTATTTTTTTCAGCAATTTGTTTTACAGTAGTTCTTTCATGGGTTTAGAAAAGACGGGCTAGCCTTTGGAGCCCACAGACATTAGCCTATGGCATCCAATATCCTGTTTTTCCCACCTCTAACAAATCCTTAAGGACAACATGTCAAGCTGCTGTCTAATATATCACACCCCCTGAGAGATGCCATTGTAACAAGATAATCTTTTTCATTCAATTCCCCAGTGAGTGGTTATAATGTTATGGCACACTAGCCTGTGCACTTTTTTGAGAGAATGACAGAGGAAAAAAGATGAATGTTGTGTTTTTCTTCTTATTTCTGTCTTGTGCTCCCGTTCTGGGAGATACCCTCATTACTGTCAGTAACCATTTTCTCCTTTCACTGTAATGTTGGTGCATACACACACACACACACACACACACACACACACACACACACACACACACACACACACACATACACACACACACACACACACACACACACACACACACACACACACGCACACACACACACACACACACACACACACACACACAACACACACAAATAAGGCTTATGTTTCACAATAGTGGCTGTATCTTGACAACTGCAAGATGCCAGTGTCTGGTTGACTTGGAAGGGTCTACTAGCTATTAAGGCTTGCAAGCTTTACCTGATACCTTTCTCTTTGGACTCACCTCAGGCCTGGAAAAAATACTATAAGCTTAAGCTATAGATGCAGTCAGTGCATGTTGCAAATAACGCAGAGGGAATTCCACATTTTAGCTACTCTACAAGATAGACAAAAATTTGATTGTGCATATTCCTAATAAGGGGCTGCTGGGCAAATATTACAATATATTCCCAGTACAGTATTCAGACATTGCATATTTCTAATTTGTATATATAGCTATGTTACAATCAACCAACTAATTAGTAAGTTCTATTATTTCAGTATTACTCTGAACTAGATGGCATTGTACAACAAATAAACACATATACCTAATGGGTATTGCTATATAGGTATGTATGTTAGAGATTGCATTCCCACATATAATAAATGTATATACATTGAATACAAAAACCTGAGATATAAATTAGTCAAAATGGGTCCATGTTCCTAACCTCAACCTGAAATCATTAATTTGCAATGCAGATCAAGATGTACTCAAAATTTGTACGCTGAATATTTTTCAGTGACATGATTCCCACTGATCTGTTATGATGCGGGGTGTTGACTAAAGGACAAGCACAGTATTCCTAGTATTTGAGGCTCTCCTCTGACAGGAGCGAATGTGTTACAAAACTGTTTTCATTTATCTGGTTGCAGTTCCTCCAGGATAAATTGACAACAGGAACCCCAAACTATGAATGGGTGTATGACAAACATTATTACTACATGACAATGATGAGGTTTACCCAAGGACGAGTGACACCAGAGCTGCCAGTGAGAAAAGAGAAAGGAGGGATGAATGACACTTGAGGTTGGACATGACGGCTGAATTTACACACTGCCTGGTCGCCGGCATGTCAGCCAAACATCAGGTTGCAAGTAAGTAACCAAATAGTTACCAGCTGGAATAAATCTCTGGAAAAAAACTAAATCTGTTTAGAAACATGCAGACACCCCATCTGGATATCACAGAGAGCAAGTGATACAAAATAGTAATTTCTTTACAAAAAGATGTCAAAAACTTGATTCGGTTTAAAGTCATCCCTGAAAGCAAACATTAATATAACACTGCTAATAATGATTCATAATTAATTTAGGGACAAACAATTATGGAATAATGCTATACTTAAAGTAAAACGCAGAATGGAGGAAAAACTGGTGGTTCTAATCAAGGAGCATTTAGAGTAATTCAAGATATGAAGTATCTTTAACTGAGATCGCCGAGTTCTCTCTGTATATTGAGAGTGATCTGTGCCTGTGTCTAGCAGCGTGATTGACTTCCCATCTGCTGAGCAGAAACTAAACTTACAGAAAAAATGAATTTCAAATAGCGCTGTATTTCAATTCTATTTTCCTTGACTCATGTCAAACACATGTCAGCAGCAGTTTTGAAACTGTCTAAAAACAACATCTGAATTAAATCGACTTAACATGTTTGTTTTCTCATTTTTTGTCATCTGATTTAGTTTGATTGATTCAGGTTTTCACAGTTAAGTTATATTTAGCTTGGACACAGCAGCGCAGATAGCGGTCAGTGATCACTGCAACACCAGGCTCATTGCAGCTAATAAGTCTGGGCTAATGGTAAATTCAAAGCCTGGATTTGCGGGCATGGAATCTTACCTCGGCTCCTCTGGCCGCTGGTGATTTGAGAGTAATCCCGACCACCAAAGTAGAAGACTTGGAGAAGAATATAAGCCAGTTTCTGTGCAGCTGGCTGGGCCTACCACGATGCCTGTGCAGCATCTCCCTTTACGGGCGCGACACCCAGTTGCAGTTTCCCTACAGTAAATTGATAGAAAAGTTCAAGGTCACCAGAGCCAGAGAGGTCCTCCTCCACTGAAACTCGGCTGACTCAAAGGCCTCGGCCAGACATGGAAGTAGTCCAACACTATACTTCATTTTCACAGAGAATGTACTTTGTGTAAGAGAAGAGGCAGTCAATAATCAACAGGGAAAGAGACACACACACATAATTATAGTTTAACCACATTCTTCTTTTCTTCCCATACTGTCAGGTTGAGACTTTTTTTTTTTAGGACAAACATTGTTGAGCCGTGGACCCAGTTTTGAAAAGGAGATACCCATCTGAAATATTAAATCCAGATATCACATGACTGGAGAATTAAACAGCTTTTGGTATTAATCCGTGTGTATGTGTTTGTGTGTGTGTCCTATCCTCTAAGGGCACGGCGAGGTTTTACCCATAGTCAGTCAATCGGACTGTGTCCAGGCAAGCTAGGTCACTAAAATGACATTCCATTACAGCCACTAAATACCTCATCAAGCCTGTAACTGGTAATGGAATCCTAGGGATTACACAATCTCAATAAGAGATACTTTCAAAGTACTTTCCATGTTGGTTGTATATATAAATTGTTGTAATCTGAATTGAGACATTTACATAAATATTTTAGATTTGAGTAAATTCTAATTGTTTATTACAGTTTATATATAGGTACATAAAAGTTCCCATTATTTGATGTATTTCTTAGTTTCTCGCTGTCACCCCGAAACTGTTCCCAAAATTAATCTATAACCTATATATATATGACAAATTAAGTAAGCGTATTTGTTTGCAAAGTTTTGTAGACAGCATGAACTACATAGTTTTTGTTTTGTTTTTAGACTTTGTTTTAAGACTTAAAAAAAGACAGTGTTTATCCTTCATATAAATAACTTTAAAACAGGTGTACATTGGAATTGATGCACATAATGAGAATGAAGCAACAGTAAGCAATTCTGCTTCTGTTACAATCTAATGTGACTGATCCAAATTCATCAGAATCTGAAGTTAGTTTTTCGTTCTGTGAAATGATGAAATTACTATTGAGCCAACAAAGGTCTCCTCACAAATAAACGGGCATGAAATAGATAAGATCAGAACCAAGTAAAGGACTCCAGTGTTGTTCTTTTGTTACACCTACCTTTACGATTTGGTTGCAGCTGATTTTCTTTTCCCTGAATTTCATTACCCAATTGCAAACAAACCTAACGCCACTGTTGACTTTTTGAAAAGGTGAGCAGGCTGTGTGTGATGTCAGGGCTGGAGCTGCAGGATGGAAGAACCCTGTCAAGTGCTGAAAGATGCATGAGAGGGCTCCGACATTAACGCGACGCTTGGATGGAAAGTTCCACATCTAAGTGAGAGATATGGGGACGTTGTGAGGAGAGAAGAAGACAGATGAGAAGAAAGGCGTAGGACGGAGAGTTTGTGTGTCACAAAGGAAAGAGCTTTCTTCTTTATTCATGTTAAATATATGGCTTCCATCTTCAAGGTATCTATGTTGTGTCTGAATTTGTGGACCTGTGTCTCTTTGAGTGTTGCTTTCTTTATTGTTAAACCTTCAAATAGAAATTCTGTTAAAACTCGGGCAATAACTGTTGTAATTTTAAGCATATACATATGTATATATATATATATATACAGAGAGAGAGAGAGAGAAACACAGACAAGCAACAAGTCACACTAGTATTTAGACTCACCATTCAAACACAAAGAAAACATGCAGAAATCTTAACGGTTCAAATGATGATCGTATTTCTTGCTGTGAGGAAACGGTGCGACCCGCTTCACCACCATGCTGCCGACATTGCACAATATATATAATCCTCATTAATGAAATCATTGAATATTAAAGGTGAAAAGATCTGCATATGTTTGCATTTAGTTCTGAACATATGGCCACTTCAGTGAAGGACATCTAAATGAAAAGGACGATTCAATGAAAGGACAAGGATGTAGATTTAAAAAGTCAGAAATAGACAAATAAAGTGCTGCCAGTCTGTTTTAAAATTAGTAGATGTGCCTTCATGTCTAGCATCATTGTCAAGACAGTTTTCTGTTTAACTAAGCTCTATGTTTCAATGAGAGAGTATGGATAGGAGGAGAAAAGGATTAGAAAAAGAACACAATCTGTTGCTGTTCATTAAAACGTTCAAGTTATTCTCTGTAGTAAAACCTGCTAACATCTGTTTAGGTCTGTGGATTGGGTTGAAAGGATTAATCAAATTAACCCATCCAGATCTCAGAGATTACCAAACTCACTAATACAAATCTATGGCCTTGGGCATTGTAGGTGAAGAATATTCTAAAACAGGTTTTTCACAATTTTGCATCAAATTACATTTTCTTTATAAATTCACAGAAGATGCAAGTCTGTCACCACACTCACTTTCACTAAACAAACCCTTTTTTCTGAGTTGAGGATGCTGAGAAATCCAGTTTTGAGTATATTTTGCATGCTCAAAATGTTTTTGAATTAGTGATAATTATATAGTTCTGATAAAAAAATAATTGAAATATAATGAGATCATTTCATAAGCAATATGATGTAATGATTGCCTTCGATTTATATGTCCCCTTTTATTTTATAGCCTATTATTTAAAGTGTGACCATTACAAAGAAAACAATGTAAGTGTTAAGTGGAAAAGGTCAAGATTCGATTATACCCTCTTCATCTCAAAGATCACGCTCTTTTCTCCTCAGAGCTCCATCACCTTCAAAATCAGGTGATCAATCTTGCGCTCTTTCACTAAACACACATTCATGCACGCACGCACGCACACTCACACAAAGAAACACCTGTTTTTTTTTATTTTTTTATGAATCCAAAATGATGACAAACAAATATTGATATAGAGTAACATCACCAAAAATTCTTTGTTCATCCGGTCGCCAAAACATTTGTCAAAGGGTCATGTACTCTAGAAATGTCATCAGAATAGAGAACCGGAACAAACTATACTCCCCTTCAGACACAAGCCTAAACGATCTGAGCAACAACTCATTTTTAAGGTTATTGAAATTGTCTTGGGTAGTTAATTGTAAAAAAATAATTTAAATTACATTAATCATGCAATCATTAGGGAATGTGTGAAATTATACAAAGGGTGACTTCATGATGAATTTTCATTTTAAAAGAAATTAAAAAACATTGAAATTCATGTGTAAAGAAACCTTCTTATTATTTGTTCTGAATAACTTGCTACAATGAATTAAGTCAAAAACAGCATTTAAAATAAACTTTAAAAAAAACGTTTGGAGTAGTAACGTCACATTGTGACTATTACGGCCTTTGTTCTTTTTATTTACTTTTTATTTTTCTTTGGATTTGAGGCTGGGGGCTCAGTTTCCAGAATTCATTTGAATACTTTGATCTTCCCTTTGTGAAGGAGCTGGCGTCTCAGTGGGCTGAACAGAGATGCTGTATAAAAATAGTAGTTAATACCAACATTTTGCTGCCAATATGTTTGTTCTCTTTCATAAAAACTATTTTTTCTAAAAAAAACGAAAACAATTACAACAATAATAATAATGCATTTTATTTATGGTTCATTTCAGGACAGTAAAGGTCATCTTACAGATACAACAGTAAAACAACAAATATCAAGAAATTTGTAAAAAGACATGCAATGAAAATGTAAAAGAAATTAAAAGGTCAAAACAAAGATCACACAGAATAGGCAAGTCTAAAAATATGTGTTTTCATGTGGGATTTGATGGTGTAATTGATGAATACTTATTATGCTTAACTTTGTTAAATGCACCATGTTGTGAGTATGAACTATAATTTCAGATGTCCAAACAGTTTTCATCAGTAACAAGAAGTCAAAGTGATAAATGATCAGAGGTAGGAATAAGAGAAAACTGCTATAAATCAGAGACTTGCAAACACAATTGCACTGAGTACAAGATAAATATACTCTATTTCATTTAAGAAATACATTTAAAAAGTGATTAAATTATTTCATTGGATACATACCTTGATTTAGCTTTATAAGGTTTATAAGGTCCCGTTCACTCACACATTTCCATTCACTTGAAAAATGAACTTTGAACATTTTTCTGGTACCATATAGAGCAGGAGATTGTGTCTTAAACAATCACATGTGGAAATAAGTCATAAGAACGTCTCAAGTGTTGCTGTCTTCTTGTGATTCGTGGTATTTTGGGGAAATCAATAATAACCCTCATAAAGTCACATCAGTGGCGAATCCGACTTAATGATGGTCTCTTCTTTGTTGCAAGGTTTTGCATGCATTGCACAAGAGATCACTCAATTATTAAAGAAAATAGCTTACAACTTATCAATATAAAGAAAAAAAATTTCAAATGTTTAATATTTTAAAGTAATTTTGCATCATCGGTCTGAAGCCATGAATACTTAGTCGTTTTTTGTGTCATATGAAGAAGTCTCAAGTCCTCAAATTTGCAACTCAGGTTTCATAATAGCTTTCAGAAACCTATTGTGTCCCATCCCCTTAACTTCAGAGATGGCCTTAACTGATTGCTGGACTTTTCTGTCTATTGAAACTGTTGCAGTTAAAGACAGATACAAACCTTGTATTACAGCAGTTCTAATGTACGAAACAAATCAGTGTGTCAATTAATTGATTTACCTTCAAGTGAGAAAAGCACTTAGATCATGGTTTCAATTAAAACATTGGTTACAATTTGTTACAGTGGACCTAAAGCAAGTAAGTGGCGTCGACTCCTACAGCATGAAAAGTGTGTTCTCACATAGCACTTCTTGCTGACACGTAATGGAAGAGGGTGTGTGGTAGAGGCCACTGAAACTTTACTTCAAACCAATGAAACCGAGTCATGAGGTAGTAAAAGCTTCCACACGATGGGTCGAGCAATGAAAGAGCGCAGTGTTGAAGTGGGAAATCACAGGACGAGTCATTACCTCTGGTGTGGAAATGGAATTAGGAACAGTCCCGATAAACGCCCCAGAGCTACTCTTAACTTGAGTCAAACTGCAGAAGCGTTTGCCTGGTTATGTTCCACTAAAATTTTGGACGACTATTCATGGTGACATCTGTTTGTCACACCAGTCAGCTGATGAACTACGGACCATCAAAACTCAGATGTTAGTTTTCATGTTTTGTCTCAGCAGAAATCTTTTTATGCTGCAAACAAAGTTACAGTATTATTTTAAGCAAACTTCAGACAACATACTGGAATTTACATGGAATTACATGGAATTTTTCACTTTCATGTCACATGCTGAAATATTCTGCTTGCAAAAAGATGTAAGATATAAGTGAACAATACCAATTTGCAAAAAAATGTTGTTTTCCAATGTGGGCCCACTTTTATCTTCCTTTCAAAATGAATGATGATATCCAAAAGGATTAGAAAATTACCAATTTTTGTTTATGTTTAAAGTAGTGGAGTTGTGTTTCTTCTTAATCCGGTCAGCCTATTATACTGTACATGATCAACCATATCATACAGCAACAACAAAGCCTTGCTCTCTTCTACTACCGTCAAAAGAATGAAAAACAGAAACATCATATCCAACTTACATGCAATGCAGCCCCTTGTAAATAAAACAAGACTGAAGACTCATTGTTTTGTAAATAATACAGTAATAGTAATACATTTCTGCTTGGTTACCCTTTAATAAGCAAGTAACTTTGATTTTGATGGACTTATGAATGGTCTGCGAAGATGCCTGTCATCTTACGAATGTACAGATGAGGGAAACGTCAGGGTTTGGTGTGACTCTGTATTTCGTTGGGCCTCACGTGGTGCATTCATTTTCGCCACCTCCAAGAGCAGGATGATGTCAATAATCCTAAAACATAAAATAAGGGTCCAGTTGAGTTGAATACTATAACATCCGGTCATTCTGAACATGGCCACATATTAAAAAGGAAATAAACCTGTACAGTTGGGTGCCCCATATAAACATAGCCGTGTAACTTCAAATCGCTACATCGTTGATATGGAAAAATATAGGTCGCTTGATCGTCGTCAACGATATATATATATATATATATATATATATATATATATATATATATATATACATATATATAAATATATATATGTATGTATATATATATATGTATATATATATATATATATTTCATGGATCATTTTAAAATTTTTGGTTACAAGGAAGAACTGGGTTGATTTTAGTAAAGGTCAGTTGTAAAGTTCTGACACTAGGAGGAGCTTTATGAGCAAAAGTTTTTAGGCCATAAATTCTCAAGCATAGGTCCAATTTTGTCCAAACTTATGAATCATATGATATATGAATCAACTTGAGGAGATTTAACTTGTAAATATAATATTTTACCCTAGTAGTTAATATTTAACTCACAAGGGGGACCTTTTACAGATTTATTTTTTATATTTGTGTACATAACTCAAAAATTCATTTTCATTTTCAAATTGTATACCCATGTAGACCTTATGAGTATGAGGCATAACTTGATAGATTTAGACGAGATTGGTCCCATATTTATGACACTATGGGGAGCTTCATCTCTTAAAGTTTTACGGAAATAATTTCTCAACTGTTGATTGAGTCCTAATTTGGTTTATATGAATCAACTCGAGGAGATATATCGTGTATATATCATATTTTACCCATATTTGAATCTAATAGTTCATAAATTACTGAATTTACTAATTTTTTTTTTTTTCTACAACACTGTGGAAGTAACTTCACATTTGACTTAAGGGGTTCTATCAGGGGGATTTTTTTATACAGCACAGGGGATTGGGGTCTTTTCAGGCATATACCCTTGCTGTCGTACGACAGCATAGGTCTAGTTTTGAGCACGCAATTGGAAGTTCTGCTTGCAACAACACAACTGTGTGTTTGTGTGTTGTGTTGTTCCTCGCCGGTTTGATATATAGTCACGCAAAATTGAAACAATATATAGGGTACCCCACTGTATACAGTATGGCAATAACAGATCATAAACTTTAGGTCTATAAAAGAAAGCAGGAATTTTTAATTAATCCTGCCGTTTTACCGGTTCTCCAAGTTCTTCTTGATGCTTGAGACCATTATGTTGAAAAAAAAAAATCCAAAGTGTCTCAGGTAATGCCAGCACCAGACCACCAGCTCAGGCTTCGGCCTGAACAATGACTCCATTCTGGGAGGGAGAGAAAAGAGTCGCTGCTATACTGTGCATCAAATTACAACAAAATAATTGATGCTATATTAATGTTGTTTCTAATAACCAAACCATGCGGTAACTATGATGGTATGTTGGATAACTACCTTTAATTCACACTGATGTATCAATAGGCTGGACTGGACTGGACTGGACCTGGACTAGATTACTATTTGCTGCATTTGACTGCTGAGTGCAGTCTTCTTCTTATAGTAGTAGCATATGCAGTGGAAAAAAGGATGGCATTATATTTGAAGGAGAAAGACTGTAAATAACAGATCCTAGAAGTTGTCTTCATTCCAACCACCATCGCAGACCAAACGAGGTGGTACTTTTAAGCTTAATTGATCTTGTTGTTTTGTCATGATCAGAGGTTTCTTTCCCCATACTCTCCCAGAAGTGAAAGCAACAAGCATGTAGATGACATGCTAACAAATATCTCATTGTAATGCTGTAACATTAACTATTATCTTTTAAGCTATTAATTCAGTTTGACGGTTGACTTGATCTAGATTAGTAGGATAAAATGCTTGAATGTCTCTACATCCATCTTAAACCGTTAGTACGACATTTTTCACAGCATTTGTTGACACAGAATTTATTACAATAAATTAGTGCCATCAGTGGGCTTTGATCCACATACATACTTTAAAAAGAGGGAAACACCAAGCCCGGCTCTGTTAGAAGGTGTAATCACTACAAAAACAGGCAAATTAAATAAAATTTGGCTGTTTGGCAGGTTGTTTAGTGCCTGTCTCAATTTAATAATAATAATATTAGCTTATTGTTTGCCTGTTGCATGGGGATGCTATATACTTTATCATTTACCTCTAACCTAGAAAAAAATAAGCACCTTTTCTTAAACTCTAAGCTGCTCCTTCTAATCAAAGAAAGCAAAAAGCTTGTTAAACAGAAGTATACGTGAATATCTGTAAACACGTTTTGTCTGAGTTATGCAATGTGTGCTACGTGTGTGTATTACCTGTGCCTGCTTTGATGTAAAGCATACAAAAACATTGTGAAAGGCAGGAGCAGGCGGGACACGATTGTTGCAGGGATTCCAAACATGCTCACATAGGTCATCACATTGTACAGCAGAACTGAAAAACAAATGGTCAATTTCTAAATATGAAGGGTATTCATCTGAGCATTTCGCTTCAGTCTCTGGCCTGAATTGAACGAGACATGGTGTGACTCAAAGGACAAGTTGGTCTTTAAAAACTGATTATTTGATTGGATTATTCAAAACATTTATTTAAACATATTAGATACATTTTATGTCAATGTATTTTTCAGATTATTTCTATATTTTCTATACATCTGAATGAGAGAAAAAAGTTATTGTGTGATTGTTTAGTTTACCATTCTTCACCAGGTCAAAATGAAGAGGGGGTTCTTCAGTTTGTTGGTCTTCACTTGACTCATTCTCTGCAGAGCCGCTTAGGTAATCTGTCAGTGTAGTGAGCACCTTTTCCACCTTAACAACTTCCTCTTGCTTCATGTCAACCTCCAGTTGCCCCAAAGTTTTAGTTTGGTTATAGACTAGTGGCTCTTGGTGTACATTTAGTGTCAAATATGGACAGACATCTAAACAGAAAGAATATAAGAGAGGAGTATATGATAATTAGGGAAGGTGGGACAAACTGAGAATGTGTGTAAAAACAAATACAACATCTTTAATTCTAGTCTTAGATACAGTTGACCAACCTTTGCTCTGAAGGTAGCGTAAGCCATCTTTGTAGCCATTGTCATAAGCTTCCTCCATACTCTGAAGAGAGGAGAAACAAAATATACGTACTGTCAAATAGAACAAAATGATTCACACTCTTCCATCGACAGTAAGGGGTCATTATTATAAAATAATGAGTCACTGGTACTGATATCTATTTTTAGTACACACATTCTTTACTCAAGTATGTACAAGTTACTTATGCAAAACAACGACTGGTAAAATTACAAATATTAATTAATCTATTTTAGGAAGTAAAAAAATCTCAAAAGGATTCCTAGTATAAAAGTAAAAAATAGCAAGTTGAAGAACATTGCAAAAGTTTTTGCGAACTGAACCGCTTGTCATATGAACATAATTGTAACATAACATTAAATGAAGAGAATAGGAAGGAATCTGTAATATTTCCCCATAAAGCATAAGTAAATTATAACACATGCAGCAAAGTTTGAATTAAACCTAAAAAATGATCAAATATCCATGTAATAATACATTCTTTAAAAACCCTTGAACGATTTGAACCCTGGTCACCTGTTTGCGAGTAGATTGTTATTACTGCAAGACAGTTTTGTATGACATGAACACTGAGGAAAAGTCTTTTTCATAAGACATTCTGTATATTTCAAATGATATTACTGCTATTCGCAGGTGAGTAATGAAATAGCTTTAATTACCATTATATTGAACTCAAATAGCGAAAAAGTAGGGAAAAAACATGAAAAAATGCCGACAAGCAACAAGGAATATAAATGAGTATATGTATATTTGTATAAAAATGAGAGTGAAAGACAAAAAACTGTCACACAATGACAAACTTTAGTTCAGTACAGATATCTAAAAACAAAGTATTTGTACCTTCCCCTCAATTAAAACCAACCTTTAAAGCCATGGGGTAGAGAGCATTGAGGATCCTGAGACTGTTTGCAATGTTGCCCTTCAAGGTCGTTCCATTCACTACCATGTCCAACATGCATGGTTTGTCAGTGGGACATATGTCTATCTCTCCAGAGAATGGAGACACAGTCAGAATGTGACTGAAGGGGAGAGGCAGTACTGGCTGCATGCTGGTGAAGCCCCCATCCACATAATGCTAAGAGTAAAAATCACAATACAATATGATAAAGACCAAACAAGACGCCTTTTCATAAAAAATCATTTATGAAAAGGTGAAGTACTCACTTCTCCTTTGAAGGATGGAGGCACCAAACCACAGTATACAGGCACAAAGCAGCTACATAGCAAAGCCTGAAAACAAAGAGGAAATAAAGATACTATTATTACTACCAATAATTAATACTCAATCATCTTTGTAAACTCCGTCTGCATTTTTTGCTACCAAGCCACTCATTGATGATCTCAGCACAAAATAATTGGGTGAGGAAAATAATTGAGGGAGGAAGGAAGGAAGGAAGGAAGGAAGGACGGAAGTCGGACACTATTCAGATGCATATGGGAGATACGATAATTTATCTCAGACAGGCAAATGAAAAGAGGATTCAAACTTCCAAATGTAATAGTTTTTAATTAGACATAAGTCTTAGTGTAATCTGCATAACAAGGATATTGAATATTGTAATTTTGTTTTAAACTACAAAAAGCGCTCAGAGAGCTCAAGCTTCTGCCAAGACACAATAGTACCCGAGGTCAACATTATTGTGAGATTCAATTAGAATGCTTTATTTATTCCTATGGTCTGAGTGATTATCGGCCTCTAATTCTAACAAAAACTTCAACAAACTCTCTCAGTGTCTCTTCAGTACCCTGAAACGGTTTGTCTCTCCTTTCTCTTTGAAGTGGGCGGATTATTGAATGCTTGAGGCAGGTCGTTCGATTTGGCCATAGTGTCTTAAAGCATGCGGTGAAAGAGGATGACAGTCATTGAGAAAAGTAAGGGGCTTGCAGTGTGGAGAAAGGGGTCACTGGGGGTGTGGCCTATCTGAAGTTTCATTCTATCTATTGTATCTATCTGGATCCGTTCAGTTAGGAAGTGTAACAAATTGTGTGTCTGTTTCCCCTTCTTTGGTTCAAATGAAAGCAACAACAGGTGGACAACTCCCACAAAGGTTCTGCAGGTGGTGGCCACAGACAAGTGATTTTTCTCCAGTTTTGCATTTTGTTAGTGTCTTTGTCACTACTGATAGCTTGATGCAGTACCTGCAGCCCATCCAGGCTGCACAGTAATTCCAGCTTTTCCAGAATGGAAGATTTGTAAATGCCATCGCAAGACGGTTAGTTGGTCACCCTAGCACAGTCTCAAGAGTATGGAGGAGAAACAAGGAGACGAGGCGTTTCATGAGGTGAGCTGGATAGGTCCATAGAGGGACTACATACCAGCAGCAAGACTCCACAGGGTGGCATGGAGGCCCATGTCCTCTAGTGGGGTCTGTGCTCACAGCCCAAAACCGTGCAGCTGGATATGTGTTTACCAGAGATCACCAGAATGAGCAGGTTCAACGTTGGTGGTTCACACTGAGCTCATGTGAAAGACATGAAAGAGTCTGAAGATGCCGTTATGCTGCTGAAGCGTCAGCCAGCAGGACCAGTTTGGTGGTGGGTCAATGATTGTATAGGGATGCAAATCCTTGGAGGATTACGCAGACGTATTAGCCAATGGTACCCTGACTCTGACAATAGATCCTCAAACCAGAAGAGGGATAGTATTGTTCACAGATCGTAAGGGTGATTTCAGATTGCGGGCAATAAGGAGGGTTGATTTCAAAATCAGTGGTTCTGAAAAGGACTTCGACGTTCTGACAGTACTTTACTATGGTGTTGCCAAAGTATGAGGAATTGGTTGACCTTAAATCTTTCAATATTTAGAAGAAGAAAAAAAAAGCCTCGGGGCAATCCTCTTTCCATCTCCACTTTGCTTCACGTCATCTTTATTTTTCTTGCCTTCTCATTTTACAGACATGATATGTAAGGAGTAGATTTATTTTTCTGTTTTCAGAGGGGCAATAGGGTCGATTATGGATTCAATTTATTGTAAGGAAGGGAAACTGTAAAATAATTTTTAAATTTTGCTATCAATGAGTGCAGTGGAAGAAGCCTGATGAAATCTGTCTGCAGAGTTTTACTTTAGTTTATTTATTTGACGTGGGCAAACAGTAACATTGGTTGTGCAACATATAACCATTCACAAACCCCAGATTCAATGCCTTTAGTGTGGATAGCAATATTATATTTTTTACATCTGTCCACGGGAGGCTTTTAAATGTTATATTAGAAGTAATAGAAAAAAAAGAAAAGGAAGAGTAAAAATACAATAAAATTAAAAGTACAGTACAATAATCAATGCAATACAAAATCAGACCAGAAGATATATCCTACCGATGTGTTTAAAGTGTGAGAACAGTGTTCTCTGTCTCAGCCATAATTGAATACCTTTGTTAAAAACTATTAATTTGTGTTGCATTTTCAGCTAGCTGGATAAAAAGTTCCAAAGTTTGGCACCAATAACACTGAAACGTTTCTGTCTAAATAAGGGGTTAAGCATTGGAATAAGACAGTTATCGTTTACTGATGACTCTAAATGTATATCAAATACCACAGTGAAGGGGATCCAAATTAAGTCTGTATGTTGCCTAAAGGTAATCAACTAAGATAGTTTCAATCATGAAACACGTTTAACAACTAACTTTTAGATTTAACATGATTGATATTTACATTTACATTTTATATTTTGAAATAGATTTGATATTTTTATTTGGGTTCAAATTGTATATTTATATTTGATATTACTAATTGTAACACGAAATATGTATATTTAACGTGGGAAATCTATTAAATATATGTTTTACGAGAATAGCAAATATGACAAAGTTCATAAATATTGCTGTAGATATAAAAAATTACACTATTTTTATTTCGCCAACAATTAAAATTTCAGTAAGCTCGGATGGAAGGTTGTATTTTTATTCCATTAGATACATTTTTTTTCCTTGAATATGGAGTGGTGATGTAGTCTGACAACAGCCTGGAGTCGTATTGTCACAATGAAGTTATTTGGTTTATTTAAGGCAGCTTAATTGCAGGAGTATAGCACTGAATGCCCAAAATCCAGAACTGCCACTGATCTAATGTCATCATATCATCATCATTATTACTTTTATTCCTGTAAACAACATTGAAGTGATAAACATCTCTGGGGACATGGCACCCAGAAGGTTGCTGCTGTTCGGGAAAGGACAGACATCAAGAAGAGACCTAACAAGTTCTTAATGCAAAGAAAGAGACATGGCAGGAAGAAAGTGTGTAAAAAAAGAAGTTAATAACAAAAGAGGAAATGGATGTAAAAGAATTTATTTATAAGTCCAAGACCTTTTTTTTTTTAAAGAATTCAGTTCAGTTCGTCTGTTCTTGCATTTTCTCAATATTTGTTTTGCACTAAGCCTAATTGTTGCATTTGAACAGGTATATAGTGCAGTATACAGGTATACAGGTATACAGGTATACAGGTATACAGGTATACAGGTATACAGGTATACAGGTATACAGGTATACAGGTTATAGTCGTTTTGAGGGAAGTTGGTTAACTTGTTTATCTAGAGAAAAGCCTTCTTTCAGTTTTGTGTGATGATATTTTTTGATTTTGAAGTGTTATTTATTTCAATACCACCATAATAATTCCAAGGGATTTATTGTCATTTGCAAAAATAACAAATAATAATTTCAAATTTTGCAAAATTGGAATGTCTCTGTGTGAACTGACTATTTTGTAAAAATCTATCGGGTATTATAAAATACCTAATGCTGAGGGTATTAAAATGAATTGCAGTGGATACGTCAGAGATGTGCTACTATATTTAACTTTTTGTTTTAAAAGTTTTTTTATATATAAATAATTATGAGAAGTGCCCCTTTCTCACTTGAGCCCCTGCCCCCCAAAATGTATGTACACGTCCCTGACACACGGGGATACCGAAGTAGGGGGATAATAGTTACTCTGTAGAACCCACTCACCTGTAACACGTCCTCTCTAGAGTGGAAGTCAGACATGATAAAGAGTTTGCGGTCAGACATTCGACTCATGGCCACAGCAAGGCGCCCGTTGGCCATTTGGTGAGCATTAGAAGGGAGATATTTGTCCAGAATGATCTTTAGCCAGTGGAAAACATTGATTGAAGGGTTAAGGGGTCCAAGTGTAAAAGCCTTCATGTGTTTGGCAAAATTTAGCATCTCATCCCGAAGAGAAACTGAAAAATAGGACACTGAGTCAGAAAGAGTGATGATATGCACTTAAAAATAGATTAAAAACGTCACTCACTCAAGCTGATTTCACAAACGACTGCCGCTGCAACCAGAGATCCAGCAGACGCACCCAGGACAAAAGGTGCTGTGTGGAGAATCCAGGGGACATGATTTTGGAAGCACTGGGCAACCCCTAACTGGTAAACGGCCATGAATCCAGATCCAGAGAAGGAGATGGAAGGAGGACTCTCTTGATATTGGCAAGTGGAAACCCCAGGAGCCATTTTCTAAGGACTTGAAATACTCTGTGTCAACTCTTAATTCTTGACGAAGAAGGGAGTGATGTTTCAAAAAACTCCTTCTGCCTTTAAATCAGGCTGAAATGAGTTACCCAGTGAAAAGTAGCCAGTGGTTTAACAATCGACGCTTTTAAACCAGTGTCAATTGGACATAGGTCATGGTCATGTGACATCCAGCAGCAAATTCTCAAAGACTGTCTTTCTCTAGTCCTAAACCTTACATAACTTTGGTTTGCTCCTTTTTAAACTGGCTCACTTGTCCAATTAGTAAATAAATTAACCGGTCCCCATCTCTAACCATGTTGAACTTAGGAACAAACCCACAAGCACATTTAGTACTTTTGGAAAATATTATTTTGGGTTGCCAAAGATACAATTTTCAAAATAAAAACTTTGAACACATATGTGAAAAAGTTTTACATATGTGTGTTATCAAATTACTCATTAGATTGTATATGACTAAGTATTGAATATTATCATTAGTGAGAAAATGTAATGTTTTGATAAAGAAAAACTCAAGTTGTATATTTGTTGTATTCTAATTAAAATGTTTAACTACTAAGCAAATAAACACAACTATTGATTATAGCTTCTTTTTTTCTCATGTTTCTTTTAATGTTCCAATGCAAATCAGGTTCCGTCTGCACTGATAAAACAAAGTGGCTTTTATTAAAGAAGCCACTTATCTCATTGTTTAGGGACAATGGCAGCGGAAGTCATGTCTTTTGGCCAATCCAGTACAGACACTAAATAATGTTATTCTGCAGACTAGTAGCAACTGATCCACTGGTTTCCATGATGCCGCAGCAACCACTGCAGGTCACCAGCTGCCAGATTTGACCTTCAGAGAAGAGAACAGAGAGAGAACTATGTGTTTGCCTTGTGTTTAAATTTTATAATTACATGATTATAATCACATTGAATTTTAAGCATTTTGTTGGCTGGCCTTGTTGGCTTTATGGCAGGTAATGCACTAATGCAGGCATTTTATATCTATATAATATTAATTTAAAGGATAAGGAACTGTATCAACTTCTATTGCTGCCCTTCAAAGGCAAAGTGTAAAGTCTGCATGAATATAATGTATCTCATGTCGAGAAAAATGAAGTAACAAGCCCCCTTAGTACTTCCTAATTTCCAGGCTCCTTGAATTGCCAGAAAGATTTAATTTTTCAACATTAAGACTACCTAAATGAAAGGAACAAACTTTAAAGACAGTCCCCTTGGTAAATCCATTTGTACACATCTTGGACAACACACTAAAAATGAAGAAAGATTTTAAAACACAAAAGAAGAAGAAACGGGCAAGAAACATATGAAAAGATTAAACAAGAAGAGGCATGCCAATGGAAAATTAAAAAGGAAACTTTCCCTGCACAATCAAAAGCTGCCACGTCATCAACCGGAAGTGACGTCACATTCACTGGGTGCCCGCCCTTTGGTCCAATCAGTATCGGCCACGTCACCGGAAGTCCCACCTCGATGAGGAAATATGAGGGGACCCTATAATGGGTGAGTTTAAGCCCCTCGCCCCATCCAATCGGCACCTGCCACTTCATGTGTTATGATGACGTCATCAGTCACGTCATTCCTACCATCCTCCATTTTGTTGGTTTCCCGCCATGACCGGAAGTGTCTTCCATAGTAAGTCATTTTAAACACACACGCCTCCCATCCATACACACACACCCATACACACATCCATACACACACACACACACACACACACACACACACACACACACACACACACACACACACACACACACTTCTTTCTCCCACTCGTTCACCACATATCAACAAACACACGAATACATCCATGCACATAAGCACACTTCCATACACACACACAGACACACGCACACATGCACGCATACACACGCACGTATCCACACACACACCAACTGTTCATTCTTACATCGAAACTCAGACACATACACACAGACCTTTCTCCCACTCGTTCACCACACACCTCACATCCATACACACACAAACACACACATACACACACACAAATAGCAACTGGTCATTCTTCTGATTCAACCCAGACACGCACATACACATCTTTCTCACACCCTTTCTCATGTTAGCGATGGAAGATTCTCGGGGGTGAGACAAAGCAAGGCCTTGAGTATGTGATGTTTTGACTGTCTTAGCCGTCTTATCAACAAACTGCCCAATTAAATTCGAGAAAATATCACTCGCTCTTCCGACAGAAATGTTGTCCCGCGACGACCTGTTGACCGACAGGGAGAGTGGGATTTTACTGCTGAAAAATACGGCATTGTATTCACAGGTGTCTTATCAACATGAATTACTGATAATTCGACAGCTCACTATAAAATATAGTGGCCGGCTATAGAACGCTGGATGCAGATTTCTATAGAATAGAACTCTGTATCCAGCACCCGAACCTGAGACACGTACACAGACTGTTGGGGGTTTATTCCTGTTCTGGTGAGAGTCAGCCATCTTCTTCTTATTGCTGGGGAGGGTGTTGTGTAATTTGACGATATGTAAATGAGGGAGAGGATGAGATGGGCTTTCCGGACCAACTCTGCATGTAAATCACGAGTCTGTGCCATCTGAAGATTTGTGAATGAAAGAGAGGGTATGAAACACAACCGCTGACTCTACTCAACACCTCATGCAAGACTGACCCTGATCTCTGCCTGCAACAGGTAATGAGCATACATCACCATACCCCCAACCCCCAACCCCCATCCACCTTCATTGCATGACTGTTTTTTTTTATGAATGAATACAGTTATTTGAAAATAAAGTAAAAAATAAAAAACAAAATGTGAGCAAAGTAAAAGCGCTATCTTCTTTAATTTTTTAATAAAATATGAAAATAATATTTCTATTAATAAAATGATAAAATTAGTAAAAGAAAATTTCCCTTCGCTTGATCTGATCTGAGAGGCCCCCCTCATCAACAGTGATCCCTCCACATCCTTAGACTCTGATGCAGATCACCCTGGGAACCTTATACTAAAAAGGAAAATCGAATTGCAAGTCGATTGCAAGTACCAATTTGCAAGTCGAAGGAGGAGCATCCGAGGTGATTGTCAATAAACACAAACACACATCCAGAATTCGGATGCAGAATAGTCCTACGACGGAGGGAGAAGTTGTATTCATCTGACCGTCGCTCACACCGCTGTTCAACCCGACAGGGGAGGGAGGAGAAGCGACCTCAACCATCTCAGGCGGTGTTTAATCACTCTCGTTGAAAATATCCAAATGCTAAACTCCATCACAAGCAGGATCTTTTCATTAATTATGAGATATTTCCATCAGTTATATGGAGTCAAATCAGTCTTTTGTTGATCAAATCAATGTTACAATACCAAATGATTTGCTGGAAGCTAAAGATGAATTGATTGACATTTAGGGGCAATATTGGGAAGAAACAGTTGATGTTGATGATTTGCTCGTAGAAGACTCAGATCTTGTCTCAGAAAACCTTTCACTGTTTAATCAGTTAGCACACCGGTACATCAATTTATCACCCACCCACATCCTTCAAAATGACCCTCAGAGGTCAAATGAAGACCCAAACTGTTTTCACCTACCTCAAAATAATACATTTAGAAGGTGGAAATGTCAGTCGGGTGCAAAATGACAATAGATGATTCAGCTTCCCCAATCAATCAATCTAATGTCATCACAATATCACATACCCGCTTTAACTATCAAGAGGTAGGACTTCTCTAAAACATTCCCCCAGCAGAAAATGTGCCTGATTTTGCATCATGTTATAGTAACGTTATGGCGACCTCTGACCAGCTGGCGCAGACCGCCGTCTCATCGGAAGACGCAGTGATTTGATACAGCTGGAGTTGATGGGGGAGAATCTTCAATCTCACATCACTGCCAGACTGGATGATGATGATGATGTTGATGGGTCCTTCACATCAGCTTTTGGGGGATTATTAGAACACCTCGTACAATCCAACCAAGCTGTTTTGTCCGACACAGACCTGCAGTTAATAGTTCAGGTTGTGCGTAATCCTAGCGGGGGCGGTAAGCGGCCATCGGTGGAAAAGAGATTATAGATTGAAATTATAAACAAGAAAGGGCGCCATCTGTATGTGGTAGACAATACCGACAACCAACTCTGCTTTGCCATCGCTTTAGCTCATCTCATACACCCTGAATTTAATGACCAGCAGACCTCTGAATGTGGCTGGGAGTTTGAGCGTCTCGCAGGCCTGAATGAACAAACCCTCGTCGGTTTTAGTGACAAATGTAAATTTAAGAAGGTCATCAAGCGCAAAATTGTTGTGTTTTACAAAAACTCAGATGAACGTTGCCTTTCAAAATTTTAGACTGAGTTTGAGCAACGCAGCGGCGTAGTGTTTCTATTTTTATTGAAATATTTATACGGAATAAAAAATCTCAAAGCCTTTCTCGGCGTTGTGTATGTCTGCAGTTACTGTTACAGTGGTTACCCCCAACCGCATTTACATCAGTGCAAAGGATACTGCGGCGTCTGCAATGACTTTGCCTGTAGTGGAGAAGAACGCAACCCTGTTGTATGTTCTGCTTCTGACAAAGTTTGGAGATCCCCCTCGTGTCATGCAAAATGCATGTCAGTAACTGCTACTTGATTAAAAAATGTCCCGGATGCAAAAAAACTCTACTACAGGCCGATGAGGCGGACAAATCAGCGTCACAAATGCCTGCATCAAAAATGCAGAATATGCGATGAGGAATAACTTGATAATAAAGATCCGCACCTGTGTTATATGTGTCCCCTTCCCGTAGCCACAAAACACACAGAGAAATAGATTTTTTACGAATTTGAGACATATGTCAATTAGGAAAAAAACTTTCACATCCCCTTTCTAGTTTGTACAGAAAACTGAAAGGCAAAGTGTGGAAGTCTTAATAGGGCACCGATTGCGTAAAAAAAGATTTTCTCCTACGTTACAGGAAACTTCTCTACGAACATTCTACTTTTATAGCACATAACGCGAGATGTTTGACGGTTACTTGATTCTCAACACCATGATCGAGCTGGGTTTAAATCCTACTCTCATCATGCAGGGTAGCAAGGCGATGTTTTCCAAGATGCTGATTTTAATCTGAAATTCATTAATGCGTTATCATTCCTCACCATGCGTCTCAGCGCAGTGCATCGAGCCTTGGGGTTCACAGACAGATCAAAGCAAAATGGATTCACCAAGGGACTGTCTTTACTGTTTGTTTCCCTTCATTTAGGTAGTCTTAATGTTGAAAAATAAAATCATTCTTGTAATTCAAGGAGCCTGTTTTGAAACTAGGAAGTACTGATAAGTGCTAAGGGGCTTGTTACTTCATTTTGGATGACGTGGCAGCTTCTGATTGGGCGAGTGACAGGTTTGACGAAAGGTATCCTTATTTATTTGTGTTTTTACAATCCACTTTGTTTTTATTTGTGATGGTCATTCACTCTGAATTCATTCTTCATCAATGACAGTAGCACTAGTTGAACTAAAGATCCTAGTATTATATATCCTGTACATTAATATGGCACAATGCTGTTTTAAACCAAATAGCTGGAAAAAAATCCTTCACACATTCAACCTTCTCACCTTGAATTAATTATAGAACCTGTACTTTTTCAGTTTTATTTGAGTGAATAAGTTGAACCAACACATCGACTTGTCACAGAGACTTTATTACCCAAGTAATTGTACTTTTAGTTGAGTACAGGATGTGTCTGCTTTAGCCACCTCTGCACTGTGCAATGAAAACAATACATCTATCTAATAGGTCAGGCTTATTCCCGTTAGCTCAAACTGATCTAGTTAGTTTGAATTGACAAAGAAAGATCAATAATAGGCCAAAAGATTAATCTCATTACTATGCATGAGTAATAAAGTAGCTACATCATTACAGTATTCTTAAATTAAGAAATATGGGAGTTGTCATTAACCAGATACAAATAAAATCATTTTGCGAATCAGTTAGTCGTTGACAGCTGGTCCTCTGGCTAAACTCAATATGAAACAAAACTCGTGCCTGGAATTGTGGTTAATAAAGGATATATAATTAATTCACATTAAGTATTTTATTTCACACTAACAAACAGCAAAACAATTGGATCAATTTCACAATCAATCCTACGCTTACCTAAATGACAGAACAGGCATACATTAAAATAATGATAAAATAAGTTTTATGTTTTTAAAATAAGTAGTTCCCTTCCCTTGCATTTATGTTCAGAATGCCTCATAGAAAAAAGTTTGTTTTTAGATATCAATGTATTTCATTTTGCTGATTTATTATTTTAACCGAAGTGATTGTTGTGATCACAGTGATACATGCAATAAAATTACAAACACAAACAAACACTACACACTACATACAAGCAATGCAATTTTCTTTAAGCAAAAGATGAATAAATCACAATCATGCAGTAATTTGATTTGCTGTGATATTTTAAACATTGAAGATATTACAACGATTAATCAATCACTTTTTCTTTTTTATGAAGGAGACTGTGGAGAGGTGTGATCAGGGGAAACCTCAAAATGGTCCCCACTGAAATCATGTCCAATACTAATGTCTGAAAAGTTCTGGGAGGAATCGAATACTGGGGACTCAGCAGGCTCAGCAAACCCTTTCCTGGTGACTTCTGGAAGTTTCAGAAACCTGAAAGTGGAGAAAAAGCAACAATAATTATAAATGTGAGTGTTGCTGCTGCAAAAAAAACAGGAGATGTCTGACAAGTAGATGAGACCTGAAAAGGAGTTTCTGTCCTCGCTCTTTTTTGATGATGTTCAGCTTATAGTAGTGCCGCAAAGCACGAGACATTTTCTCATAAGTCATGTTGTTTCGGTTCTGTGAAAAAATATTACAAATAATCAGCCGCTTGTGGTGCAAAATTTGCTGCTATGTACCAAGTTTTTGCTGTTTTTTTTTATTAATCTCCACTCCGGTTGAGTTTCTCTGTGAGATGAACATCACAGACTGGGATCCTCACCTTGTGGTTTCCCCAGAGGCGTGCCAGTCCATTGGGGTCAACCACCTTGAACACACGGCTGTCCCGGTCCTGCCATCGGATGTATTCTTGATAGCGCTCATCACACAGCAGCTTATACACATAGTCCCACAGTAGCCTGCACTCTTGCCATGTTAAAAACCACAACAACACACAATGAATACAATTATAATGAATTGTAAGTATTCAAGGCATTATTAAATATCCATAATACAGGGCCGATTTTCTCATAATTCACAATAATTATATAAACACTGATCATAACCGCTGACAGGTCAGGTCAAAATAACACTGATTATCTTGTTAAAATTGCACTTTTCCCTGTGTGGGATATATTGGACAACCAGTGAACATTTTATCCTCAAAGCTTCTGTGTTGGAAGAAGGAAAATTTACCAACCATAACAACCCGAATGACTTTGAAAAGGACCAGATTATGATGACAAGATGACGTAGTATCAGCATCTCAAAAACTATTAAACTGGTCTACGGAAGGAAAACTGGTGAACAGGGGGTGTTAATGTTGTAGCTGATTAGAGTATAATAAACAAATATTGGTGCTGAATGAAGTCCTCTTCCTATGAGTTTTATACCACCTAGTGGGCATAAATTGCTGTATCCAGTTTAATAACAATTAACAATATTTTGGATGTGTGTGCGCCTCCACTCTAAGACAAAACATCTTTAAATTTCATAATTCAGCTAAATACATAAATACAACTTAACAAATCAGACTAACAATACCTGGGATGCGGCCATTGACTTTATGAAGCAGGCTCCTTGGCTTCGTTCGGCGGGACAGGTTGAGCGGCTCCTGGATAATGCTCTTTATTTGGGGTGGAGACTGAACCTGTGTGCGGGGTTCCACAGACTCAGCTGAGGAATCAGGGAATCAGAAATCACCTTAAACAATTCCACCAGCAGGGCTCCGTCATTCTGATATTGTAAACTGTTAATACCCACTTGTATGAGATAGTTGTGCAGGGTTTGTACTAAAGCTCATGGAGGCATCTATAGCGGGAGGTATGGGTTTTGGCTGGCTGTTCTCTGCAGTTACAAGAGTTGCTGGTGCTGCAGTTGTAAAAGTCGTTGGAACAATAGAAGACAAATATGAGGAACTGTGAGCAATGAGCTAAACTGAAAGCAAAAGGGATTTTACAGCTGCTAGCACATTTAACATGGATGGCTAGTGCAATGTAAAGCACTAAGGCACTATGACAGAGCTGTTACTGTGTATGTAGAAAAAAGTCAATGATTTGAACTCGGAGTTTATGAGATTATTGGTTTACAGAGTAAATATGGCAGACCTTTGTCCCCGCTCTAAACTGCAAAGGACCATTATAATGGAAGGGTAAAAAGAAAAAAGGAAACAGAGTTGATATGCTTGTCCTTGGGTTTTTTCACTTTTGTTCCTCAGTATTTATTTAAGGGGTAAAGTTGTTAATACTTATTTTACAGTTAACACAGTGAAACTTTGTAAACTGTGTAAAATCCAGACAAGAAAAAACGTCCCATACATGCTTATTAAAATTAAACACCAAAATGCCTCTCTACTGAAACATTTTAATAAAGTGTTTTATATCCCATTTTTCATTGTGGGCAAATCTTTACTCTCTGGCCCTCCCATGCAGGGAACTAGAAAATGAGTGTCCAATGATGCAAATACCCCCACCACTAGAAAAACATATTTGTGCTAATCAAGTGAATGATAGCAAACTGATACTAAAATCACCTAAGTTCAAGTGTAGCTAATAGGACAGATGAGGGTAACCTTGTATGCTTCCTTTTGCAGAGAGCATAAAAATTACCATAATCGGTTAACTTAACAATAATTTGAAT
This sequence comes from Lophius americanus, assembly GCA_037951165.1. Taxonomy (NCBI): domain Eukaryota; kingdom Metazoa; phylum Chordata; class Actinopteri; order Lophiiformes; family Lophiidae; genus Lophius; species Lophius americanus. Next base: position 6,842,780 of record JBBDHG010000001.1, read on the forward strand.
TGGGTGTGGTTTTGTAGTGGCCAGGGTGAAACTTTTGGAACAATAAGGTCCTCACAAATTTAGCAAAACACATTCACGTAAGATGTGTTTGCAGATGTGCAAACTGCCCCCCAGGAACAATCCAGCCTGGGGAAATGTTTGATAAGCAAGAATCTGTGTTTTTGTTTGCACAGGATGTGTGTTTGTTTGTACTGTAATGCAGCTGTATCTGTACCCTAACTGAGTTATATGTTCTTATAGTTTACCTAAATATTTGTTTAACTGTATGCCTGTTTCTGAGTTGTCTTAGTAATATATTATTTGTACTGTGTTTAATGAGACGTAGAGCCAAAGAGACTGTAATGTCAAATTCTCCATTTGTCTCAATATTAAACTGTAATCATTTGCAGATATTTCTCACCCGGGTTGTAATTGCCTAGGAGTTGCTTGGGCTCTTGGACACACCCAGGCGATATCTGGCCGCTGAATGTTCTCTGAATGTTGTGCGTTGGTAGGGAGGTAGATGAATTTGGATGATCACAAACCATACTGCACCTCTGCTGTTTTACATACTGTAGGATCTCATAGAGAACATCACCTGTAGAAAAACAGGAGGTTCTTGGGAAAACATATATACAAAACTAATCAGCTGACAGTTTCTGCATGGAAACGCATTTACCTGAGCTGGGACAGCGGCGTCTGAAATCTTCCTTGGTTAATAGACATAACGCTCGACCGTTCATCTCAAAGGGTCCTTTTTCTGGCCGGCGCAGTGAGTACTCCTTCCGAGCCCAGTGAAGCCAGTGGGCAACATCTTCCTTATCCCAGAGAGATGGGTTTATACCTAAAAGACAGATAATTTAAAAATTAAAAAAACGCACTGCTAAAGGTCTTTTTTAGTAGAGATTACTGACTTTAATTTGTAGCATGTATTTTTTTCAATGGTATCCGTCAGGTAAATACTTCATATATCAGATATATACAGATACACAGAATGGAATTTGACTCACGTAGTCGCCCTGGTAGATGACAGAATTCTTCCTGGGAGGTAAAAGAGACCAAAAGAAGCTGATTAGGGGGGTGCTCACTGAGAGCAGAGTGGGCCCCATGCACCGATGTAGGATTGTTTTCTCTGCTTTCTTGCTGCAAAACACCCACACACACCAAAACACATGCACACCTTAGGGGCAGAAGGTAAATGACAATAGAGATCAATTCATGAATATTTACTTATAATCTAAATATTCAGTAACTTAAAAAATAGCAGTTGATAATTTTAAATATGAAAACTCTGAGAATAAAAATTACATTTGAGGTCCTCATATGCATCTTACCTTTGCCAAAGAGGACGGGAATTTGTTTTCCATTGAAATACCCTTTATCTGATAAGAATGTACAAAGAAATAGATGATTACCTTTATCAGCTTACAAACAATACCACAAAACATGAAATAAAATGCAGGTCCAACCTTTTCAACCTTTTCATAGTCCATTTAAGTTAAGCTTACACCAACTACAGGCGGATATAGAACCTCATATTGTAAAGCGCGATCCTTCCGGGAAATGAAATCGAAAGAAAATAAACGAAATCCCACCAGAGGGAGGAGGAGAAGGGGAGGACATCCTGATTGGAGGAGGCAACCTATGTGACATTTACGAAAACAGAAGATGCACCAATTCTGCACGTTTTGTTTTAGACTTTCCTGACGGATCTCAGTTTTAAAAAGGAAAGAGATGATGCGATCCCGCACATTTAATACATCTAGTGAAACCGGAAGGGAGCACCTCCTCTGCCAGGCAGAAAACAAAGTCCGCCCGCTCCTTCTTAGAGTTGTAACGTGATTGGTGAACTGCTGAACTTGATGGTCAACATATGGTGTGGCGGCGATCACACGGTGTGAAGGACGGCACAGCCCGAGGGAATGATTAATGCTACTGAGACGCAGCTGTGTGAAAAACTCCGGTAGGAACGGGTTGCCGTTTGTAGCAGGGCAGGACCGCAAGCGACGGAGAGAGCCGGGTAGCGTGTAGGGTAGGAGGGCAGATCTGCCCCCCCCCCTTTAAAGTCAGGTATGGGGATTTAAGTCAGGGACGTAGATGTTCTGCAACGCCTTTAACGTTTCTTCCATGCAGCTAAGTTGACTAAGTTGCTTACTGCGCCTGCGCAGACGAGCAACGCCCCGGGGAGTTTGGCAGTGGCCTCAGCCTAGAGTGGGGGGTCCTGGATGGAACGTGCCAATGTATTGCACCTTTGAGTTACTTGTCTTGAATGTTTTCTTATGTATTCTTACACTGGGTACGAATACATAGAGCAGGGGGTGCTGTATGACTTAAAATGGTGTCATAAAAAAATTGTGACTCCACCGTTTGTCAAGTATGCCATGTGTATCGCAGTGATTTGTTCATAAACTGGTGAATTTTTGCATTTTTAATATTGCTGTAAAACTTCGGGTGTGGCCAATTCTTGTCTCCTTTAGTAAGAGTTGTTACTCCCCATCTATACAGGTCCTCACGGTTTCAAAGGCTGAGGTGTGTTTGACATGTACAGCTCCCATTGGTTTTAAACTCAAACTCAATACGATTACAAAGTGGGTACAGCTGCCGTCTCCCAATCTTTGAGCAACACCCTGAAACAGAAGCTTTCGAAGGCTTCGAAGGGGCCGCCTAGGCCTTCCTTAGGGATGGGTCAAACGCAGAGAGATAATTTCACTGTTTTGTGCTGTATGTGATCAATAAAGGTTCAATCTTATCTGTATTGAGAGTTCACATTTGTTTTACATCAAACATATCCCGGGCAGAACTCAAGTGGAATGTGATTAAAGTGAACAGTAATCTCACTCACGTTGCAGAACACAACAGTTCCATCAATCTGGCCAGGAGTCTACAATATGTTTACATATGTATGTCTATATCTATATCTGTGTATTATCGATTAACAACACACTTTGTCTTATTTTTTTGCAACTGTCACTTCGCCACTGGCGCTCAAGGCAAGTTTGAAAAGTAAAATGTTTTTAATTTGGAGTTATTAACACCAACACATTTATGCTTACGCTGAAGAAGAGTGTGGTTGGGACCCGACCTTGACCTAATTTATGCCATTTGTTTAGTCATAATTCTTCCAATCTATTTTCTCAATGTTCCCCTAAAATTTGTGTGACTCCAATTTCTGACATATAAGTCTTTCTGGTTTATGAAGAATTTTCCTCTCTAACCTTCAACTTTTGTGCTGACCTACCTGTGTAACTGCATTATCGTTCCGTGACCTGGTCATTGTGTGTAGTCATGTATTTTACCCACTAGATGGTGCTGTACCCCATCAAGACAATGTTGTTTATCAATTATAGACTTTGATTTAGACACACTATTGATCCCCATTTGGGAAATTCACATTATTCAAATTATGACTCTGAAAGTAAGGTAGACTGATTTTTACTGAAGTCTGTAGACACATTTTACTTCTCATTTTGGCGATAAAGAGGTGCGTAGATGGTGATACTGTCTCAAAATCTGTATTTGTTCAGAGAGTCATGGAGGAAGATAAAGAAAAAACTTGGGATCGGAAAGAAAATAATTCAGAATCGTCTGCATACCTATGCATATAGTTTATGTTACATATGTATAAATTGTTCTTAGTTATTTATTCAGAGAGTTGCTTGGTAGTTTGTGCAAAGTATATAAGCAGAGAATGAAAAATTGCTGTACATCCTAAATATGTGTGTTTTTGTTGTTGTTGTTTTTTGGTTTGTTTGTTTTTAAATACACAGAAAGAGACTTTATTATTGCCAAAGGGGAAATTTATATGAAGAAGTAAGACAAATCTTAAGGCTTTGAGTCCATGTAACTATATTTTTTGGGTTAGTCAGGGAGAGTATAAAGAGAGCAACTTACCACTCAATATTTTTAACTGCTGTCCCTCTTCAGGGCATATTTGTAACTAAATTGTGTTAACTAAGGTACAATTTGTAGCAAGTTTCTATTGTAGTAGTTAGAGTTTTTCAGATCCTTCTTTTCTCGCAGAGATTATATTGCTGCGGGGAAATCAGGTGCACATCAAGTCACGTCTATCTAGATACAATGGTATGTTTTAAAACACTTCATATAAGCCCCCAGAGTTCCCTGGGAAAGTATGTGCCCCAAGCTGAACTGAATTGAAGGATTGCCTTAATGAAGCTCATCAGGCCCTGGACGCTTGACTTAAGCAAGACAAACTGCTTCTGTGTGTTTTTTACGCATTCAAATTTCCCCTAAACAACATGAGAAAACTAGGTTAATTATTTACTACTTGCACACACATCACAAGAAATAAGCACAAAATTCATTTGGAGTTGCATACATTATATTTTTACTCTCAGAACATGGCATCCATCAGCAAACATACCCTCAGAGTTGTAACCCTTATAATAAGTAAATAAGATCCAAAAAAATCCTAGGTGATGAAGTTCATCACAACGGGAAAGACCAGAGAACCCGTCTATGATGTGAGAAGAAATTGTGCAGAGCTTCACAAATACATTTTGAAGAAAGAGGAGAAGTGTACAATCAGCGGAAGAGGATGTGTCTACAAACAGCCCCCGCACATTAAGGGGAGAATGGTTCAATTAGCGGAAGACTCTCCAACGTTAACTGCTAGGGAAATGCAGAGGTCCGTGGAAACCATGAGTCAGAAAGCCTCCCTAACCACCATCAGACAGCACAAAAGCACAAGCTGTCTGGGAGGATAGCAAGAGAAAGGCCTCTTCTGTCATCCATACACAAAGTAAAGTGATTACAGATTGCCAGACATCACTGAGACTTCCAGTGGAACAAGGGCATAGGTCAGATGAGCCCAAAATAGAGATTTTTTGCAACAAAGAAGATACAGAAAATCACATCATACCCATTGTGAAGTCTAGTGTTGGATCTCTGATGCTGTGGGGCTGTTTTTCTCCCAAAGGCCCTGGACATCTTGTTAAGACATAGTTCCATGGACTTCTACACATACCAGAAAGTAGTGGATGGAAACATAATAGCCACTACCAGGAAACTTAAAGTGGGCCATGGCTGGACCTTCCAGCAGGACAATGACCTGAAGCACACCTTGAACTCAATTCAGGAGTGAATCAGAGATCACAGAGTTAGTGAGTTTCTGGATGGAGGAATGGTCTCAGATCTATTGCAAATTTATAAGGGCGAATTAACACTATGAATTTAAATTAACATGTTCCCAGTATTTATATGGGGGCCACTGCAACAATGTTTGCTGCTATTACAATATAAACATTTATTTGAACTCAAACTCAAAATCTGTATTGTGTATTTTCAAAAAACTACATATAGCCAATTTAGTAAAAATTACTTTATTCTCAAAAATGTCTCAGATATTATGAATCCCCCATTTCTCACAGGCACAGGGTTTATTCCCAGAAGTACTGGAGGTCATGAGGTGTTTAAGTGGGTTGAGACATTGTTCTCCAATTCAGCAAACAGTTGTTTGAGATACTAAGTTAGCGAACTGAAACATCTGGCTGCCTCAGTCAAGGATACTTCTCAACTTTCAACACCTTCAATTTCAAATAGGTGGGGCTTAATTATACCCCTGCAAAGTTGAATTACCAGTTAACTCTACCAGTGAGATCAGCTCTTACCAATTTGACTCCAACACTGATATCCATTTGACTGAAGTGTTAATAGGGACTGTTGATATATTATCCAAGGCAGTTTGGGTGAGTTTTAATGGTGTCCGTCAACTTTGAATGCAGTATGCCTGACGGTTGTCGCTGGCAACCGTCAGTGCCTATAAGCGATCCCTCACTCCAATTAGACCAGTCGTAGACTCTTTGAATCCATAAGTTGTGAGAAAATCATATTCTTGTATTTCTTGTTTTGTGCAGATTGACAGCGACGTGGTCGCTGATCAAACTCTGGAAAAGTACAACCCTTCCTACGGAGACCAAATAGCCCCCTTCAATTTCTGCAGAACCAAAAAGCCCTTGGCAAAGCGGAAAAAGGGGCTTTTAGAAAAACTTTGTGAAAAATGGCAATCAGAATAGAAGTAGCCAAAGAAAATTCATGACATGTAGGCAAAAATGAAAATGTTTCAAATTAAAATACAAAAACATTGCAGAAAAAGAAGATAAAAACAACCCAACATATAGAGATTGGATGGATTCACATTGAGGGTAAAGTCGGCAAACAGGTGAGATGGCACCAGAAAAATCGTCCCATTTTTGTTATGGAAGAAGAAACAGATGACACATTGATCTATGAGGGTTTTCTTATGCCCACCAGTCTAGCTCATCCAGAGGATATGATTACGATCACTGTGCATCATGGTAACACTTTACCAGACATGATTACAGCTTTTCTGATGCAGAGATTTTGAACAAAGCATTCAGTGTGAGACACATGCATCCAAACAACAAAGAAGAAGCAGGCAGTGGATCTGGGGTTCTGAGAGGTGTTCTCAGCTGCTTCTGGCATGAATTCTATGATTGATACACACTTAGAACAGCGGCTAAAGTGGCCTTCATTCGCCATCATTTTCCTGCTGAATCATGGAAGGCAATTGGCAGAATATTTTAGAAAGGTTTCCAAGACTACTAATATTTTCAAAACAAACTCGGACTCCCCTTCCCTGAACAAATTATTTTTAACTGTGTGTACAGTGATCCTAAATCAAACTTTCTACAATTTGTGAGCTCTCAAGAATGTGACGTTTTGATGCAAGCAATGACTGATTTGTCAGCAGTGGACACTGATGATCTCTTGGAAGTTCTTGACAACTATGGCTGTCGAAGGAGAATCACCAGCGAGAATCTTCCTACAATACTTGATGAAATAGCACACAAAGAACTTTTCCGAAAACCCATGTTTGTAATTGACAACTGAAGAAAGATCACTTTTCATCATCTCTCAGTCAGTCCAGAGGAACTGACTAACTTGCTCTCTAACCTGCAGCCAACAAAGAAAGGAAGTGTGTAAACTGCTGAAATTTCGTAATGGTCTGACTCCAAAACAACAGGATTTTGGACATCATCTGAAAAGATGCATCATAACCCTTGATGAAAGTAAACTTCAGAAATTTCTGTGGTTCTGCATTGGATCTGATATCATAGTTACAGACAGCATCTATGTGGATTCTTTATTTTGAATGACAGAGTTCACAAGAAGACCAATTAGGCACACATGTGGAAGGATCCTGCACTTATCTGACGGTTATGAGATTTCCCCAGATTTCCGTTCAGAATTTAATGCGATTCTTGAAAGTAATGTCTGGGTAATGGATATTGTTTTGTTTACCACAACCATTACCACAACAATCCACTGTCCAGACTTCACAGATCCTCAAGTTTGTCCTATTTATGCAAAATTTTAATGAATTGCATAAATGTGTTTTGAGAGCCGATAATAAGCACTTTAGCATTGCATTCAAGAAAACATATTCCAGCTGTATAAAGAAGAAGCAACAAATTGGAAACTATACAACACAAACTTTCTAGCTCGACAAAAACATGGTTGTTAATGTAATCAAAGGCCTTTCAAAGCTGTTCAGTTATAAGAGTGCTGAGATTTTAACAGCAGCATGAATTGTTGTATGCTTTCATCACTGAAAAATGCAGACATTTAGAGAAAATAATGAAACTGTATTTTTTCTTTCTAAGTTGGACTGTCATTTTTGACAGTAACAAGGTCTCCATCCAAGTTAGACTACTTCATACAGAACATATAATCTACTAAGGTTTTAGGTAAGCACAACGTTACCTCACCAATGTATTGTTCTTTGCCCAGTACATGGTATAAATCTACTCATGATTTTTGCCTTTAACACCTAAAATGTGACTTTGTGTACCATTACTTGATTTAATTCCGGCGACGGTAAAATACAATTTCCTAATTTTCAGATGTCATATTATAATGATGCCACCTTCTGTAACTTATTGATCAAATTTTAAAGTGCATAATATAGTATCTTGACCTGTGACAATACAAATCCCAGTGTAATTTCATGATCATGTACTTTATTCATGCGAGACTAGTCCTTCATTCTTAAGACTCGATTTTTTTTTTTTCAAGTTTGGACACATACTATCTGATACACTAAATCAGAAAGCCTTTTTGTAACCAAAGAAGTCTGCAGGCACGTACTCCAACTCTGGCTGTCTTTGCTGTAACCAAAAAAAACCTGATGTCAACATTTTTTTTAATGCGTTACGGATTATTACAAAATCGATGCAGTCTGATAATTTGGAGTCTTCACATTACACATCAGCAAATTCCATATCATTGCCAAAGACCTGTCATTGTTCCGACAGATTGACTCCAACTTCCCATTTCATGTTCTCTGTTGTAGGTTACTCTTAATACCACAAAGTATTTCCTCTGATTACTAAATGTCTCAAAAAACACAACAAGATGCTTGAAGACAGTGTTATGCAGCTGACTGGGATCCAAAATGTGGATGCGGTGCTGGAGGTGCCCACGAGAAGGTCTGAGAGCCAGCTCCAAACTGCTCACCAAGCCCACAGGACACTTTATAGGGGGTAAAGATGTTAGCTGTTCCCTTTAAGGGGCCGCCACGGTGAATCATTTGTTTCAATCTTGCCCTGTCCTCTGCATCTGTCACTGTCAAACCAACCTACTGCAGGTCCTCTGTCACCATATCCAGAAATTTACTTTCTGGTCTTTCCCTTTTTCCCCTGCCTGGCAGCTCCATCTCCAGGATCCTTGTACCAAAATATCAAGTATCTCTCATTTTCATGTGAAAATCTCAATCTGGCCTCTCTTACTTATCCTCCAAGACATTTTAACTGGGCTGTCCCTCTAATGTGGTTGTTTCTAATCCTGTCCATCCTCGTCACTCCCAAACATATCTTAACATCTTCAGGTCTGTCACTTTCACTTCTGACTCCTGTCCTTTGGTCAGAGCCGTGTCTCTAAACCACACTGCAGTGCTGGTCTCACTACCATCTTGTAAACCTTTCCCTTCATTCTTGCTGTGACTTTTCTGAAACAGATAACTATTGACACTCTTCTCCACCCACTCCACCCTGCCTTACCTCGCGTCTTCACCTCTTTTCAAAACTCCCCATTGCGCTGAATTGACTGACCTTCGTTCCTCTTCTCTCCAGCGCATTCCAGCTCTCCATTCTTTTCTTCCACCTGCCCCTTGCTCTTGTTACAGATCACAATTGCATCTGGGAACATCATAGTCCAAGGAGACTCCTGTCTGACCACATCTGTCAGCCTGTCCATCACCATAGCGAACAAGAATGGGCTCAGGGCAAATCCTTGACGGAGTCCGCACCTCTACCTTGAATCTATCTGTGACTCCTACTGTACACCTCACCGATGTTTTGCTGCTCTCATACATATCCTGTACAACTCTCAAGATGCACCAAGCACATTCCTACATTGTCTACCTTATCGCATTTGCTATAGTTACCCAATCATCTGGTTGTTCCTCACTGCCAGCCAGAGCCGATCTCAACTCCTTCCACTATTTGATCCTCTGCTCTACCTTTGCTCTTTTCCTCTTTTGTAACATCAGAGTCTACCTAGATACTACCATTCTATGCTGTCTGGCTATGTTTCCCCCTGTCATCACCTTTCAGTCTCAAATCTCTTTCAGATTGTATCCGCTGCATATGTTTTTGTCCACCTGCGTGTTCCTTTGTCCGCTCTTGTCACCCTGTGCTCCTCTCTTTTCTTGAATAAGTGTGCACCACAGCAATTTCCATTCTTTTCACACAATCTACAATCATCTGTCCTTCCACATTACTGTCCTTATCACCACACATGCCCATCACCACCTCATTTCCTTGGTTCCCTTCGCCACCATGACCATTGAATTCCGCTCCACACACTACTCTCTCACCCTTGGGAAAACTCTCCATAACTTCATCCAATTCGCTCCAGAAATTCTCTTTCTCTTCTTAATCACAACCAACTTGTGGGGAACAAGTGCTAAAAATGTTCATCAACACATTTACAATTTCTATCTTCACACTCATCACTCTGTCTGACACTCTTCATCTCCAAAATACTCACGTACTTCACTTATTCCTCCTTCAGAATCAGCCCAAATCTACTCCATGATTAAACTGTTTGTACCCTCCTCCAATGCTTCTAGCCTTGCTGCCTGTCAACCTGGTCTCTTTGACACACAGTATATCTACCTTCCTTCTCTCCATTAAATCAGCTAGCTCGCTACCTCTTCCTGTCTTCGTGCCAACATTTAAAGTTCCTTCACCCATCCCTACACTGCTGCCTTTCCTTATCTCTCGCTGTTTCCTGGCACGTCTTCCCCCTCTCCTTCTTGTTTTTCTTCAACCAATAGCAGCTTAGTTTCCACGGGCATCCTTCTGGTTAACATTGCAGGTGGCGGTGGTGGTTAACCCGGGCCCCGACCGACCCGTATGGAATCAGTTTCTTGTTCCGCATATTAATTTGGCAAACGTTTTACGTTGGGTGCCCTTCCTGACACATCCTCCCCATTTATACGGGATTAGGACTGGCCCTGGAAGTACACTGGCTTGTGACCCCCTTTGTGGTTGGGTTAAAGACCCATCTGTAGAAAACTAAAGCAGAAAAAATAAAACAGTTCTGTTTCTCCTCTCTTATAGAAGGCAAGTAAGCAATAGAAGGACCTTGTGGCCGATGGGAAATTGAATTTACACCTGTGTGACGTAGCTGTAATGCCTCTCGCCAACAACACTATGGATAGAGTATTTCATTGTAGCTCCTACTACTACTGACCCGACACGAGAAAGACGACCACAGAGATACACCGTGTGATGAAACTAGGTAGGATGATGTATGAAACTAATCTTAACCTTTAAACTTGTCTAAGATGAATTACATACTGACTCTTCATAAATGTCTTTTCTTTGCTTTATCTGACTACGTTGAAGTATGTTGCATCCAAGGGAATATTGCCAGGGGAGAACTGGCAACCGGAGAACTACATGGCAGCTCTGCAAGACTCTGGCTTCAATGATGTTAGAATGGAAGACAGGAAGCATGGCCAAAGTACTTTTCAGGCCATTTTTGTCACTGTCATAAGATGAATCAATCAGTAGATGGAAGATTGTGTGTTTTCTGAAATGAAATTCAAACTTTTTTTGAGAGAAAATAAATCAATCACAGAATGAATACATCATCATACTGTTTTTATTGATTTTAATGTATACCCTCTCTGTACCTAATTAAACTAATACATGACATTTATGACGTTTTTTTTCTCTCAACAAGCTGTTCTTTTTAGGCATAGGTACTAAACAGGTGACAGTGATTTGATTAGACAAAATTTAAGGGAAACATAAAAACGTGGCAGATCTAGTAATCTAGTAAAGTATCCAGTAAGAGCAGTAAGTAAGAGCATTGGTAGGAGGTGAGGGTATTCCATTTTTCCATTTCATACATAAAATGCAGTGGGGCTGCATGACGATTCAACCCCTCTGTTAAAGTAGAGCATTAATAAAGCCCATAGCAAGTACAACAGTAATACACTGTTTTAGTCTGATAGAGTACAGCATTAATACAACCTCTATTGTGAAAGTATAGTATTAATATACCCATTGGCATCTGTTAAAGTATGGCATTGATAAATCCTCTACTGTCTGTTAAAGAATACAGTTAATAAACCCTCTGGTTTCCGTTAAAGTAGAGCATTGATAAACCTTCTAGTGTCTGTTAAAGTAGGGCTTTGATAAATCCTCTACTGTCTGTTAAAGTAGACCGTTAGTAGCAACAATTACCAATTAACACACCGTTCTCTCATCAGATTCACGTTTATACCAGATGATAGATGATGACCAGATTGTCTACTAGGAAACAATGCTTCAAAGACATTTCTATATTTGTCTGAAACTTTGACGAGGAGGATGCACTTGCACAAGAAAGTTTTAGATATCTCTTAGTTTAGTCAGTAGGTGTTTGTGAACGTGTGCTACCCTGATGACAACACATAGTTGTTGTTTTTCTTTTTGTTCTATCAAGAAAAAAAACAACTTTTTCAAAAAGTTCCCAAATTCTCTAATATGTCAAAAATGTATGCTTACCTTTGAAAGTTTCACCAAACAGTCCATTTGTCTGGATAACTTTCAGTAAGGATATAAGCTGGAGGTCAGACGATATGAAAACACAGTGGCATCTGATGGATTATTTCAGCATAATATACCTCAACCATCAGGAAATCGCTTTCATACTGCAATCAGAAGTTTGTTTTCACATTTTTCCAGTTCATGGTGCCATTCTCCATTGTTTGACACAACAGTAAAATTATCTAATTTTCCTCATTCCCTTTAACATGCTTTATTGTAAAGTAGAAACAAGAAAGGCAATCGATGTAACGGGAATCATGTATGTGTTCATATGGATGTCAGCGTATACAGCTAATTTCTGTGTTGGTTATATACATGAAGGCATCAGATTATCCAGAAAAAATAATATTCATATTTAACATGTCAAAACAGTTTCAGGAACAGGTCCTACCCACAATGAAGGACATTTTTTTCATAACTGACATGTCACACACTGTGTTATTTACAAAAATAAAAATAAAAAAGCCCTTTTCTTTAATGTATATTTTTCATATTTTTTTGAGATTTAAAGATCAGGGGCATTATGCAAAGGAAGTGGAATTTGAATGGTCAAAATTCCTAAAAATAAATTAAAGTGATACGTGTTTATGATTAAGACTTATGTTGGTTAAAAGTAGTAAGTCTGAAGGTGTTAAAAATAAATAAATAGATAAATATATATATATATATATTTATATATGATATATAAATAAATGAATATAAAAATATATATATCACTGTCCCTTCAAACAAAAAGTCATACATTCTAATATATCATTGGACCGCCTTCACCTTTGTTTACGGCATACATTCGCTGTGGCATCTTTTCAACGAGCTTATGCAATGTCACAACATACATTCTTTTCCTTTCAGAGTTGCATGCATTTTTCGCCAAAGTCTTGTATTGATGATGGGAGAGTTGGAGACACTGCATAAAGTCTTCTCCAGCACATCTCAAAGATTCCAAATGGGGTTCAGGTCTGGACTTTATGGTTGCCAATCCATGAGTGCAAATGATGTCCTGGGTTCTCTGAACTACTATTTCACAATTTGTGCTAGATGAATCCTGGCATTGTTATGAAATAAATATGAAGAGATGTTGCCATGTACAAGTCTTGCCAAAGTCATCTGTTAGAGAAACTGCAGCAGTCCAGGAGTTCAGTCAACAGTTCTTGTTAACGTTTTTACATTTGTGACAGTTGTGTCAGTAGTTGTTATCTAAAGCAGTGGTACTCAAACTTTTTACATTGTGTGCCACCTTAGAACATATCCGGCTCTCCGAGTACCACCATTATGACCCATGTAAAAATACAATACACAATACAATAAAATTTATTCCCATTAAGAATATTATTTTTTGCTGACTAGTCAGCCACAACCACACAAAGTGCGAAGGAGTAGAACTAGAACTGGCACTTAAACTCTTTCACATAATTATAATGGAAAGGGCATCCCCTAACACACATATAATAGTCACACATAGCAGCTGAGAACATTAACAATAATAACCGTAAGTCCCCGTAAATGCACATTTCAAATTTGATGTAACCTGAGTCATATCTCCTTACTGTTTCTCGCCGTTTGCTGCTGGTTTATGCTGTTGATTCAGTGATGCTATTCTCCTCCTGATTCACACTTCTCTTCCTAAAAGTTCCCGTTTGAAGCCATGATATGTATTTTTATTAAACTGCTCATAATTTTAGCTTCCTCCGCTTACTGCCTTCTTGTCCTCACAGTTTAGCTTAATTTAGTAAAAGTCGGCAATTTCAGAGATTCCTCCCAGTACCACGAACAAGCCTGCGTACATGAGTGGTACGCGTAGCATAGTTTGAGAAACACTGATCTAAAGGAAGCAAGCCTACAAACATTTATATAATTAGTGTAACTTGTTACAAATAACCAAGAATTATCACAGTGATAACAACTGTAATATAATAGTGCAAACTAGTGTAGATACCACAATAATAGCACCTTCTACCAGGACTGTCATCTACACAGTATCGCATGTCGTGCTCCAATATGTCCACAAGGGAATAAGCCTGCAGCACGTGTTGATTAATACATTACACAAGCAGCAACAACCATGTCAACATAGTGCGTAGTCACATCACCAGTTTTTAACAAACGTTCAGAAATATGGAGATGAAAGAATTTAAACTATCGGGTGCTATCACAACAAATATATATATATAAATATATATATATATATATATATATATATATATATATATATATACATATTACAGAACATAATTTAACTAGCATGTAATTAGGAAATTATGGACAATAATAAATGTAACGACTATTACCTTAAACACTTTCAATCATTTATGCACAACTTTTAGAAACCGCTGTCAACCTGTTCACAGTCTCTGCTCCTCTTGGGAGACTAAGATTTCACAGTGCGCATGTTGAGTGACATCACGGTCTTTGAGTTGGAATTTGCCCAATTTTCATCTTTGAATATGCCTGTGCCATCAGGGAAGAAATAAATCCAGTGATTGAAAAACCTCTTCATTCGGCAAATTCGCATTGTCAGCTGAGCTCATTTTCTGGACACATAACGTCATTAAACTTTGACCTGACCAACCGAAACAACCCCAGATCAAAACACTGCCCCCCCTGGTTTATACAGTAGGCATTGGTATGATTGGTATATCACTTCCCCCGCCTCTCTTCTTACCCTGATGTGCCCATCACTCTGGAACAGGGTAAATCTGGACTCATCTGACCACATGACCTTTTCCCATTGCTCTAGAGCCCAATCTTGATGCTCCCTAGCAAATCGAAGCCTTCTTACCAATTAGACTCATTGATAAGTGGTTTTCTTTAGGCTACACAGCTGTTTAGTCACAATCCCTTTAGTTTACTTCGCATTGTGCTATTACACATAGCCGCGAGTTCTTCAAATGATTTGTTTTCTGATCTGATTTCACTAAACATTTTAGTGGTCTCCGATCACGTTCAGTCAAGATTTTTTCCCGCCCACATTTCTTCTTTCTAGATAACATAGATGCAAATATCCTCTCCCATTAGCATACGCTTATCATTTGTATGTGGAAAATAATTAGAGAAGTAGGCAGATTTATCACAAGCCATTTATTTGACTAAATATCAAAATTACTTGTTAGGATAGACTGATACACCTTTTTAATTATGTCACATAAGTAGAGCTTCTGGGAGTCTTAGAAATACAGTAGAAAGCATTTGAATGAAAAATTGTAAGTTTCCAAAATATAGCCATGTAAACAGTCACACAAAATGTGTCAAATACCATTGACAGCGGACGATGAAGAACTCCAGGGAAAAAGGATGACACCATTCAGAAGGATATGTTGAAGCATTTTCTTTTCTGACCTTCATAATATCTTTTTATCAACTTTCATGTATATACTGCATTATATCAATTCTGATATTATTACTGCTAAGTAGCTCCACACCTCTGCTCATATGTTTGCCTGCGATAGTGTATTTTTCCCACAGGGCGGTGCTGTGCTCCCTCAATAGAACAGTGTCTACACATTGATTTGAAAAAAAGTGATGGAGACTGATTCATAATTGAAGGTAACTCCAAATTTCACGTCTCATGTGTGGAATGTAGAGGAGCATAGATGGCAATGCTGTCTCTAGAACAGCTGATATCTGGATTTGTTCAGAGAGCTTCACCAAGGGGAAGCCTTCAGCGCTGAGCAGAACACAAAGGACCCATGAAAAAAGAACCTGCATAGCCCTCCTAAATCAATCCTTGAATACACCTGTTTACATGAAAAAAGAACGAGTCGAGGTGTGGGAGTTATTCTATTCTCTATGGCAGAAGAAGAAGAATTGCCAATGTGTATGTATATAGTTCTATATATATATATATATATATATATGTATATATATATATATATATATATATCATGTGTCTTGATAAATGTGTTCACATATATGCTTACTGTAGTCAAAATATGTACATTCTTAGAGTTTATTTTAACAAAGTAAGTGTAATTTCTCTATATATAAAATTATATATTTGCTGTTTATCATATAAAAGGGAGGCGAACACATCATAAGGCTGCTGTGAGTCTAAACAATGCTAGTTCAGAGGTAGTTTACATTGTATGTACATCACTTGTTTAAAGTCTGCTGAGAGAGCGCTACATCCCCATCAATCCTGTACAACTGCTGTCCCCCTGTAGAGCATATTTTTTTAGATAAGATCATGTAAACGGTATGAAACTGAATGTGCAATCTGTTTACGGTTGCGTTTTTAGCTGACATAGATAAACATTCAATATAAGAACTATCAAACAGTAACAAAGAGATACATCAGATTTGACATTTTCTGTGAATGAAAAAAAGCTAGCTTACTCTGTAAAGTGTTCTGGTGAGTCTGGTGATTACCTTACCCTTCCTTGACATGGACATTAACAACAGGATAAAAATTAAGATTTAATAATGATAATAATGATAAAGACAATAATAATAACAACAATAGAACTCTATGTAAAATATAACCAGACAATCTGAAACCTTTTCTCAGCATTTCTTATCACATTTCAGCATAAACATTTAAAGTTACATTTCTACTGATTCAACCTAAATTCCCCTCAGCTAAACAATCAATATGTCTGATTCTTAGATTTCCCATGCATTTAATAGTTTGTACATAAATGTTCTGTTTGACAAACAAGTCCATGACTGATGCAGTCCACTGGGTGCTGTATCTTGTAGTTTCCTTAAAGAAAAGGGAACTTTAAGTTGCATACAGGGTCATGTGTCACACGTTGTGTTCTCACAGACACAGCTACAGTTTCTGCTTGGACTCATTCTGAAAGGCTTGAGGACTGATAAGCCAGAACTGGTCCGGTTGCTGTGGCTCCGTGATGAACTTTGAGTGTCCACAGTGTCCCAGCTATTCAGACAGGTAGCACAGAGGCTCATGGATGAGAGGTCAAACAGGGAGCCATGGCAGAGTGATGCAGTGGGCAAGTGTTATGAACTGCATCCTGGTCAAAACTCTTCATACTTTCTTTACCACTCAGGGTCCCCCAGTCTGTCACCATGGTTCGATCTCTGGCAGTGTGTGTCGATATCTGGCATGGTATGAGTGGAACTGAGGAGGCAGAGGAGCAGTGGGAAAACCTGACCGAATCCAGACGCGGTTGGAGAGAAGGCAACCCACTGTACATGGGATCAGAATCACAGATTGACATCTGTGCCGAAGAGTCGGAGCAGGAGCTCTTCTCTGTCTCCACGGAAACCAGTGAGTCCAGGGTGTTGTCCCTGCGTAACTGTGGGTGTGCTTTGGGGTGTGGCCAAAGGACGTCTCGTGTGAAAAGTAGAAAGAGGAGAGGATTGAGGCAGGCTGGCAGGGGCTGAAGAAGCAGGAGAACTGATTTAAGCACCTCCTCCCCTAGAGAGAGGAGATCCAGGAGGGAGCAGAGGGACAGGAAAGCTACAGGTACATAGAGGAGGCCATTGGTGAATATTAGCCAGGCAACATGTTTGATCATAGCGCAGTCCCACAAACTCTCACACTCCCCCCTAAGTAACTCCCAGTAAAGGCGGATGTATGAACCTGTGACGATGAGCAGGCACAGGGTGTTCATCATGATGAGCGCCAAGGGAAATCCCAGGGAAGATGGCAGTTGAAGGGAAGGTGGTGGCAGGGGCGAGGGAAGGCAGAAAGGTGAAGATCCATACTCTCCAACTCCCACCAGAGGAAGAGAAGCAAGCACGAAAGAAAGAATGATGCAGAAAAGTGCACATGTGCGTACACCCCTGAGGGATGGTGACTTGCCATAGGCACGGGCACATGTAACGCTGACGCCACACTGCACAGCTGCAAGTGTTAGGAGTAACACACTGGCTTCAGATGCAAACACCCAGAACCATCCTGTGGCCTGACAACCAGGACCCCCCTCCCAGTGGGCGCCATGGTAACTAAACTCTCCCAGTGTTAGAGCATCCACAAGGGCCAGGGTGCCTGTGCACATCCCTGTCAGCAGGTTTGAAGCCCCCATTCCTGCCACAGTGAAGCGGAGAGGTGACAGGTAGCCAGGTGAGCCAAAGAGGGACAGGAGCTGGAGGAAGTTCCCCACAAGAGACACCAAAGAGATGGACCACAAGCCCACGCGAACCAGCCAGCTACCGAGAAGGGAGTCACAGGGACGGAAAGGACCTGCAAACACACAAGTCGTCAGCTATAGGTTACCTTTTAATGGGGAATTCATACATCAAATCCTCATACTAAAGCAGTTATATCATTTAAGCTGTAACTTCATTTACCTGGAGTAGGTGTGCATTGGACACTGGCCTGTAGTTTGGATTCTTCTATTTCTAGTTGGAACTCCTCAAGGTCAGGATCATCTGTAATAAAGTATTGCCAGGGTCAAAAATTAGAGGTCAAACCCCTTTGAACCCATCGTTTCCATAAGTTCTGTTAAGCCTTCATGAGGTGAAAGCTTCTTCTCTATGAGAACAGTTGGACTCTGCGTGGCGCTCGCTGCAGTGAGGGAGTTCATTCATTCATTTTCTGTTACTGCTTATCCTGTTTGACATTATTTTTCAAAGATAGATAATGGTATTTGAAAACTATAATTGGCACTCGAATAGATTTGATCATCAACACTGTTTTTCTAACAATTAATGGTGAAGAAAGTGGAATTATTTCATCATTTTATTTCATGGTTTAATCAACGTTTGCTATTCTTACCCTCTCTTACAAACAGCAGTTGTTTATTTGCAGCTTCAATTATGCGGCGTCAATGTTTCTCAACTTAATTTTGGTTTATATGTGTTTATATTCCATAACTGCCGCAGGAATGTGTGCAGGGGTCGACACTCTAAGTGTGTCAGCTGCCAGGCAGCTGCGGTTTCAACAATGAGCTGAAACATATTTCAAGGGAGCTTGTGTGTAGTTCAGCAATGAGAACACACATATTGGGCTGGGATTCCATCTGTTATTACATTTGCCCTCATCCTGACTGTGAAGTATGTGTGCTATATACTTTATGTTCTTACAGTGTGTGTCAGTATGGATGGGGTACATGGCTACAGTCCGTTTATGTAGATCTTCCTCTTTGTTGCTCTGCTCCATGTCTCGCTGGCCGGCTGGCTTGTAGCTCTCACAGGAACCGTAAATGCAGCACTGGTAAGCATAAGGCATCTCTATTACCCTGTAGCAAACAGATTCAACATTGTTAGTGGGCCAGGAATGTGCCAGTGCCAAAACAAATGATATGACAAACTGTAAAAAAAAACAAAAAACACTTCCAGTCAACATATCTAGATGTGTAATTTGTCTCTTATGATTACCCAAAAATGTTATTGACTAACTTCTATGAAACCTGGGGAATGGGAAAGAGAATATTTGAGGAGTTACTTGTTGGAGGACTTGTTAGATTTTAGGACCAATTACTTAAGTTAATTAGGTCAAATAAACTCAGTTTAGGAAGAATCCAATTACGTAAGGGCTATTTGAAGACAAAAATCAGGGGCTTTCCAACAGATTTTGTTCCCTGAATTTCAAATGTAGTCAGATACATATCCAACTTGTGGCGGTCATGTGGCTTTTTACATATACGCATGCGCAGGGCATCTGCCACCACTGGCAGAGAGGAGAGATGACGACAATAATGCAATGATTGTCAGCTACTAGCGAGCAGATTGTGCTCAGCTTCTGTGTTCTAGAGCAAAATGTCAAGCATGCATTTGGCTAGTAGCACACCAATTTTAGTATGAACACCATGGGCTTTCCTGCAAATGTTTGTTGCTATTGGTGATGACTTGCCAAAATGTATCAGTATGTGCATTCAACCCGGTTGGGTCCACAGTAAAGCTAGACGCAGGTCACTACTAATTGTGAATTGTGAACCAATTAATAAACACATTTAATCCGAGAAACAATTGAATATAACCTGAATAAAACACTATTAGGGCTCGACCAATTCCTGAGAATCATCTCATTGGTGAACAAGTCAAGACTGCCTCTGATTGTTTGAAAGACTTCAATCAACATAAGCAACAAATCAGAAAAAAACATAGATTTCAATACAGAATTATTAGTTCAAAAATCCCAGAAGACATACACTCTTAGAGCTATAATGGATTCATCTTATCCTAAAAGGCGCAGCTGTTGAAGCCTGGATTGCATTGGGAAAAGATCAGAGTGCCGCTCTCGTTGGAGCACAACATTAGCTCATTTTGGGTTAGGACTCATTCAGTGCTGACTGCTCAAAGGCATTTACAGAGAGCAACATTATCTGAGAACAAATCATTTCCAAAGCAAGTGTATCTGGTAATTAAATCCGGTAATTAAATCCTGTATAAACACTAGCAGTTTAATTTAAAAAAAGCATTGTCTCGCCAACAGGGAGGCACAGTACATGTTTAAATCTCTGCGCAGCCAACGCCTATGAAAAACTTTGAGCAAGTCGGATAGCTTTCAAGCTTCAGAGACTCAACACACCTCAGTTACGGTGTACGCTGCAGAGCTGGCACTTTTAACCTCTTACTGGGACACATGACAGACACTTGCCTGACAGGAATGATAGTTGATCTCCTTTCTGTCATTGCCAGTAAAAAGTGCTCGCACTTTCTCATCTGAGTGAGGCAGTTGAAGATTCCCTTCTTCTTCCCTTACAGTTATGAGCTGATTGTGATTCTCCCTATGCTCACTTCAGCAATTCGTTTTTTTTCTGTTGTTGGACAGCCAGATTGTAAGACTGAAAGAAAGGAACCAATGACTCCTGATTCTATCATTGTTTTTTTTGCACTATAATATTCCATAGTTATGTTCCCACTTGATCACCTGCCATCGCCCTTGTCTTTGAACCTCACTCACACCGTTTTCTGTACCTCACTGCATATTTCCAGTCCTACAGGGAACTTAGTAACAAGAATTAACTTGCTGCTGACAAAAGGTTCCTCATTGCACGCTTCAGCTCAGGGATGGCTTTCAGAGACCTGATTTAATTATTTGCTTGATCAGCTTTCTCCTCTTCTGAGATATTAAAAAAATGTATTGGCTGGAAGGATTATTGAAGTGAAGTTGTTCCTTTTTCTTGGGAAAACAAAATGAAAAGCTGATATGGGGGCCTACTTAGTATGAAATCCTTTTCATGCTGTGTTTTTGTGTGTGCATGTGTGTGTGTGTGTGTGTGTGTGTGTGTGTGTGTGTTACCTCATACGGGGGAAGTGATCAGGACTGAAGGCTTCATATAATTCTGTGTTGCCTTTCAGCTTGAGATGGGTGAGAGTCTCTAAACCTGTAACAGGTACTGAGCTGAGACAGTTCTCCGTCAGGTCCCTGATATGAATACAGAAGCACAAAGGGGATGGATGCCAGATTAGGCCGAGTTGACAACATGGGTTTTCCTTTCAGATATTGCTAATTGACCATTTGTCCCTCAGCATAAACTTTTTAGATAAGACTCTCTATCATATGTCCTCCTCCTATCAGAGATAGTGTATTAGCTGGTTTTGCAATAGATTTTTTTTTTTTTATTGTTAAGAGTCTCATAGACATAAAGAAACACAACAAAAACTTATCTGTGGAAAATACAGTCAAGTATGGGAGTGTTGAAAACGACAGCTCCACACTGGTAACACGAGTGTCAATAACCAATTAGATGCTACGAAAAAGGTTCTTCTATAGTTTTATTTGTTATGTTCAAATCACAAAGTGCAAATATGCATCTTGTTGTTTTTACTACAGGTAAGTTTTACTCCATTGAAATTTTTTAAACATTTCGTAACACTTTATGAATTACATCAAACCACTTCTGATAGCATATTGTACTTTAAACAATTTCATAGAAAACGATTTGAATATTTATCTTTTTTTGTGTTATAAAGCTAGCAGTAAAGTTGCAATTTTGACATATGTTATGGGATTACAAATAAGAAAAAAGGGAAATCTGTGCTACCAATTGAAAGAACAAAACTATCATGTTGATTTATTTTCAAATGAGGAATATAGTAGTGTGAAAAAAGCTCCTAAAAGCCAGATGTAATGTTAAATATCTCTGAAGGGGCAGCATCTAATAATTAATATAGGAAATGTGCAGTGTGTGGTCCATTTGGTCATTTTTTCATTAATATATCGTTGGTCTATTTTCCCATAGTTTTTATTCAAGTAGAAATTGTTATAACGTTGTTCAAATTGAGCGTGCCTTCTGAAGGAGAGTGTCTTCATCAGAGATTTGTTTCTGTATTTACTCACAGCTTGATCAAAGAGTGAAGCGAGACAAAGGCATCTGGGTGGATCCACTTGATCGAATTCCAGCTCAGATCACTAATGGAAAAGAAGACTCATAGTAAAACAGAAGGGACTGAGATGGAATGCAATTACACAGTGAATGTTTTGTCTCCACCACCACTAGATGTCAGCATCAATTGATAAATCTAGACAGGTTGATCCTGAGCCATGTGGGTTTTTCTTTATGACTCCTTCAGGTGAACAAATATCAAATTCACATCTAACGACTCGCACTGACTTTCCCTCATGAATCATTAAGATTCGGCTTTTTGAAGCTGCCGATTGGTAAAACTATCTAATATTTCTCAAAAAGTAAGACAGAATAGGTTTCCTCAATCTTTTTAATCACCTAATAAAGATCTGACTTGCAACCCTCGTTGGAGTCCTGACTCAAATTTGGGAACTACTTTTAAAGAGATTGAATTTCCAAGAAAGGTATGCATGACGTATGACATGTGGGAGAAATGTAACTATTAAAACAAAGTTTTACTTACAGAACTCGTAGAGAAGCCAGCTGCTGGAAGGTTTTCGATTCTATCCTCCGGATTCTGTTATGCTGTAGCCCTCTGTTGAGAAAAATCCATACAGGCATACGTGTAGTAAGTGCAAGGTAAAGTGTGAGGTATGTGTACAAATGTGTGTCCGAAGTTGGGTTATCGCTCACATCTCTTGCAATGCAGAGCAGTGTGAAAAGCTGGGCAGATCCTCGATTTGGTTGTAGGACAACTCCCTGCAACCGTACACAAAACATACACTTGAAGCATACGCAAACACAGTAACCAGCTGCAGGTTTAAAATGTGGGAAATTATGGGGGCGATAGGATTATTTGGGGAAACAGTCGGCTCCACGAGCAAGGCGATATAGCGGGATAATAACTTGGGGATGATTAGATTTCATAGAGCAGTGATTGTACAAATGATTGCTTCTGGGCAGAGCTATCCACAGTTGGGTTTTGTGTATCACTGTGTGTTTCTCCCCCCCCCCCCCCCCCCCCCCATGTGTGTCTGTATGTACTCACAGCACTCTGAGGCGGGGCAGCTGCTCACATAGATCAACAGGGAGAGCTGAGAGACCAGCCCGAGTCAGGGTCCTATAGAGAAAAAGAGAATCCTCTGATCATTGTTGAGGTGCAAGCAAGCGAAAGAATGCGTCTGTCCTATGAGTCTAACGTGGTCAGACGTGGAGCTGTGTAGGTTAGCCAAACCTGTCACCGGCTGGCATAACTTATGTACCCCTCCCTATCCCTGCTCTGTTCTGTCCCTTTCACCACTAGAATCCTAAAACACACATACTCTATTTTGTTTCTCCTGGCTTTCTGTGTGTGTCTGTCTCCTGCTTACCATTACCTCACACCATTCTTTTATCTCTTATGTCCACGAAACCCAGGGATTGGATCTCTTTCTTCAACCTGTATGTCTGAGATGATGCCTCACAAGGTGAGGTAATATTACGTACGTGTATGAGGTGGATGTGGGTGGCTAAAGCAGACACTTACAACATTTCCAGGCTGCTGGTTCCTTTCAGATTGGGAAAGTCCTGAATTTGGGTCGCTCCGTTAAGGGACCTGCAGTCAAACATAAAGAAAAGAGTCTCTCTTCTCACTCTTTTTTTTTTCAACCTCTCTTTCACTCACACACAGACATGCATCTGTACACAGACCTTGTCTAACAGCTCATTTCAGCCATCAAACCTCTCCTCCAAAATCAACACAGGCTGTTTTGGCTCACTAGACATCATAAGTCACACCATTCAACATGTTCTTACAGAACATTCTTACTTACCACAGCGCACAACACAGCAATACGCTAACACAACATCATTCAGCTGGCCATTACACATGTCCACTCAACTTTCACTGCTGGGGACAGCAGATGATTTAAACGTGTCTGGGCTAACTCACTGGAATGGTTGTGTTGTACTGGTTGCATACTTACAGCGTGTGTAACTTGGGCAAAAACTGGAAAGCGGATCTTCCCACAAACTGGATG
Organism: Lophius americanus; assembly: GCA_037951165.1. NCBI lineage: Eukaryota > Metazoa > Chordata > Actinopteri > Lophiiformes > Lophiidae > Lophius > Lophius americanus. The sequence goes on from JBBDHG010000001.1 coordinate 6,867,056, forward strand.
GGGTTCTCGTAGAAATGACTGCAAGATTTTTAAAAAAAAGAAGATACATTCAATTTATTATTGTTTCGGCAATGTCTTCTCATGTATGCTATGTTGACATAGAAATACAATTACGTAATTATGTTTTTATATCGGACACTATGTGCACTTTGCAGTATGAAGTATTAAACTCACATGGTTTGGAGCTGGGGGTTTCCCACGAAGGCTCTCTCTGGGATGGCTTTAATATAGTTGTTATGGAAGCCCCTGTAAATATAAAAACATACTTTTGTCAAAAAGTCGGTCAATACGTTTCTGATTTTGTGTGTGTTTTTGGAGGAAGACAGAATGTGTTTGAGAGCGATGCAAGTCGTTCGTCCTCAAGTTGCACCTGCCATTGCACAGCTGAGAAACATTTTTGGATAAATGAGATGTAAACATGCACGCATATACTGTATCTGTGACACATGCATCTGCTTAAGCTTAGGGAGAACATGGTGTGTGTGTGCGTAAGTATGCACAAGAGAGTGCGTGGGTGTGTTCACAGCACCTGCTTAGGGCGAGAGAGATTGTATCCGAGTGCCACATTAAAATCAGTTAATGGGATTACTAAGGATATCACAACCATGATAGCCATGCTAGGCAGTTGTGTGGGTGTGTCTGTGCGTGTGTGTGTGTGTGTGTGCGTGTGTGCGTGTGTGTGTGCGTGTGTGTGTGTGTGTGCGTAGCTCACAGTTCCTGAAGTTTGCTCAGTGTCCGAATGGCCAAAGGGAACTCCTGCAGATCATTGTAGTTTAAATCCCTGAGAGGGAGCGGTAGGATAAATTGTCATGAGTCTTGGAAAAAAAATCATTGCAAGGTTATATGAAGATTTTAATTTCATGCAAATCACAATCGAAGTATTCATGCATTGAAGCATTGAAGTTGGCCTGTTGTGGCTAAAAAGTGGAAATTAACTGAATCTACAAAATTCAGACCAAGATAAAAAAAAACTTAAAACAGGATATGACTATCCATCAATTGTATAAAATGGGGAATGTAATCAAAAATTTTAAATCTGAAGGAAAAGCAGGATGTATTAGTTATTCTGTCGCATTTACTTACATATTATATACAATATACAAATATATGTGTTTTCCAAAAATAATAATGACATATCCTGGGGGTTGAGGGTACTTGGGAGCATGTAGGGTGTATTGGAGGGTACATGACAGAAAATATTTTATAAACCACTGCAAAAGCTGACAGAGCTCTGCATGATGTATTTTTTAAATTATTAACACCTACTGCACATAGGTGTGTTTGTGAACTCTTGTTTGTTTCTATGTGTTGGCCTTTGGATGAACTGGGAACATGTCTAGGGTGTACCCAACCTTTTGCCCCATATCAGCCAGCCACCCAAACAACCCTTTACAGGGTAAGCGGTTACATAACTGCTGTTATGCCCTGTTCGCATATACCGGATCGTTTTCCAGCAGTTCTATGGATGGCTCCTTGTAGTAATGATTTTATAATACACACAAGCAGTTGGGGGAGGGTTCTGGTGATGCACATGGTCTCTCATATTTCTCATAAGTGAGAAATTAACCCCTCATGCCAGCGCAATCCCCACGTCAATGACACCTGTCATCTTATCTCGCTGAGTCATCTGTCTCTCCTTGCCGTTGACAGCCCAAACACTTCACTATTTTGGTCCATGAAACACCAATCCTATTTGTCTCATTCTCTAGTTTCCTGTTTATTCTCTAAAACCACGATTTTTCTGACTTTCACTCTGGTCCCTTATAATTCCAAGCACGGATTGAACGTTTTAGTTTGAGTCGTAAAATGGTCATTGGTTTGTCAGTGTATAGGTCTAAGTGCTTGATTTTCTGCATACCTTCGAATGTGGCCACACACAGGGCTCTTAAAAAGAAACACATAATGTTTTTAAACTTCAACAGTTTGTTAACCAACACGCCAGAAAAAGGGTTTTCACCAGACCACCGTGAATTTACAGGAGACACTGTTACGCTGTCTTTGTTTCTCTCAGTTACTTTCTCCACCTCTTTCATTAGACTGTCAGTTGCCCGTGTTTTCCATATTGTTGTGTGGTTAGGATCTAATTATTAGCGCGGCAGCATGTACAATCAAACATCTCTCCACAGTGAGCTATTTTTGACCTCTGCGCTGTAATTATATGTTACAAAACACTTTGGTATCTGCTCACATAACTTTTAGATTATCAAACAGAAACTTTTCTCCATTGTTTATCTGTCATTCATGCATTGGTTGCGGTTTGGATTAACACTCGAGGCCCTGCTATTTTTTATTAGGATATTACTCATTATGATTCAAAGCTTTCAAAGGGCTACACTTCATTATCTTCTGGCTACACCTGATTATAAAACCTTTCTGCTGTCGTTGAATTATATTAAACATTATTGCTGTTACTTTGAGCGGCATTATAATCTTCTCATATAAAAAGAAGGTGTAGCAAACGTGATATGGATGGGTTTTAATTATAAACATTTTATAATGATTAGATATATTTCCTCTCTGAGGTAGAATCATAGATTGAGAGTGAGAGTTATAGTTATCGAGTAATATAGAATTATAGTTATAAAATTAGTTAGTTAACATAATAGAAAGAGAAGTAATAGATAGAGTAATAGTGAGATAAATAAGTAATAGAGATAGAGTTACAGTTTGAGTTAGAGTAATGGATTTGGACATTGAGAGTTACAGAATTAGAGATAAATAGATTTAATTGGAGTTACAGTCACAGTTAGAATAAAGGAGTTTGATTGATAGAGTTAAGAGAAGGACTTAACATTTGAGTTACAAAGAGTTAGAGAAATCGAGTTAGAGTAACATAGAGTTAGAGAGATGTACATTGATTTACAATGATTTTACAAATTGGGGTTTAATTAGGAGATAGACTAAAGGATTTGACTTTGAGGTATAGAATTAGAGTAAAAGAGTAATAGAGTAATAGAGTTAGAGTTATATAGGGCTAGAGTTGTAGAGGGAGAGTTGTATAATGTTAGAGTAATAGAGTTAGAGTTCTAGTTACAGTTAGATAGAGTTAAAGTAATATAGTTAAAGTTTGAGTTACAGCTAGAGAGTTAGGGAGATTGAATGTAACAAAAAAATAGTGAGTTAGACAGATTTTCTTAAAGTTACACAGTTAAAGTTAGTATGATAGAGATAGATATGATGAAGTTATTCTAGCGCACTGTGACTGATCTGTTAATGATCATTTGATAAATGATGCCTTCCCTGATGCTCTGTCATAAAGCCTTTATTAGTGTTTACAGAAACTGAGGAAACTCCCATTTGGCTTTATAGAATGCAATTACTATTGGGGTTTGTGTGGGTCTATGTGATCATGAATGTGATACTCACAATGTCTCCAGACTGTGTAAACCCTCAAAACACCTCGCACCCATGGTACCAATCTGGTTGTTATGGAGATGACTGGAAAAAAGGACACAAATATTTTTTCTAAAAAAATCAGAAATGACCCCCTTTTACAGTCTTTCCACACTGCAATATTCACCGCCCTGCTCTAAGTAAACAGAGCAAATAATTCCCATGCCAAGTTGAAGGTTAAGGAACACTTCCTCAGACATATGTAAAAGATACTACTTACAGAACAACAAGGGCCGATAGGTTGGCGAATGCACAATCTGGGATGTGTGTGATCTGGTTTAGGGCCAAGGTCATGGCCTGCAGGGAGAGCAGGGCGTCCAGAGCCGTCACTGGGATTTCTTTGAGGGAGTTGTCATCTAACCAAAGGTGTCTTAGAGAGCGAACCCCTCGAAAGGCACCAGCCGGAACTTCAGACAGCAGGTTAGCATCGAGACGCCTGTAGGGTGAGATAATCAAGTCTTAGGAGAGGATATTTGTTTATGTGCCTGTGGATCCATACTGGTGCATGCATCACAGAGTGTGTGCTGTGGCATCTAATCACTTTGGCTTACAGGAAGGATAAGAGAATTACGCATCCTTAAATCTGTCTTTCATCTCTACTTCTTAGAAACCCTTTATTTTTTATTCCCATGCTATATATGCCAACCCTAACCAGCACAGACATGTATGACATTTAAGATGAGAAAGCGCCGACACAAACTTGTAGGACCAGTTGCACCATGTATGATTTATTCTACCTCACTTTATTTATGTTGTGCAAAGGCAACTTCATCAGTAACTGGAAAAGGGGGAAAGTGACGGAGCGAGGAGCATTTAAAGATGAATCTTCAGCTATTCCTCTCTTCTTTGCTCCTTTCGAGTCTTGCTGGCGCCATGGGACTCGGATGTAACCACCACTCATACACAGTAAAAATCCTTTCAGCTAATGAATTTATGACATCAGACAAATATATATGCAATCGCATATGCTCTCCCCTCTGACTCAACCTAGCCTGGCAAACCTTTGTCCCCTCTCTTCTTTGGTGTCTCTACACCCACAGGCACTGAGTGTGGACTCTGACACACACCCCCGTAAATGCACATATGGATACACACTGTCCATAGTGATGAATGATCCCCTCAGGGCAGAGTTGACAAGCTGAGACCACTTCCTCCTGCTATTCTTCTTTCCTTGGCCTTTCACACTCATTCATTAATCTTATTTTCCTCGCTCCGACCCCTTTCACAATCACATTTTATTACTTACATCTTTCATTCATCATTGATGCACTCCCCGATGCTGCAAACCCCTTTATGTTTCATTCTTTAACTCTTGTTCATCTTTCATACAAACTATCTTATCAAGCTTTGCCTATAGTGCTTTGAATCCTATGCTGCAACTCCGCCTTAGTCTCTTCACCCCTCAGAGGTTTCACCAAACAAAAAGCATCATCAAAGTGAAATCTGAACTTGAACTCTGAACTCTTGGCTTTTCTCCCCAGGGAAATGTTCCATCAGGACAGCCAACTGCATACACAGGAAAAAACACACTCCAGCATGCATGTTCATACACATGAATGAGCGCACGGGCAAACACACAGGCAGCTTCAAGCAAGACATTTTCATCTTATTGCATCCTGTGCACTCCAACTGTGGACATTGTTTGTCCCTGACCCAAAACTCAGGATGAAAGGTACGGAAGACCCTTCAACTTTGTTCTCCAGGGCAGCATAATAATTATTCCTCTGGGTGGACCTGCCAGCTCTCCAGAAGATCCAGACAGAACCAGGAATGTTCCACAGAAGCCAATAAAGCAGCAACTATTTCCTGTTCATCACATCAAAGTCTGTATGGTATGAATACACAGGAGAGAAATACAGACAAAAAGAGAGCCCTTTCTGTGATCTGTGGAACGTGCCTCCACTGCTTTAGTTCTCCAGATGGCCACATCTCTATTCAGCAGGGGACTTTCAGGAGCGTGGTTCACTGCCATGGAGTAACAGGGAAGTAGGAGGGTAACGCTGATGATTGTGGCTCATCAGTGGTCATTACACTGCTTAACCTGTGGGTTGTGAACCAAAACCACTGCCTGCTTGTGACGGCACCAAACTAAACATTGGCTCTTGCTTTGTGTGTTGCAATTAGTCTGTTAAAACTGGTGAGACAAATTTCTTTTCTCAGTATCAGTTCTTTGCTGACAGAAAGTCTTGCCCAAGATTAAATTAGTACATTTTCCCCAAAAGCCTGAATTTGACATTTATACTTATTAAAGCCCATGTCTCTCTTTCACCTGGAGTGTTTTATGTCAGCGAGAGGCGCCGAAAAGCTTCACTCTCCAAAGCCTTTCCAGTAATCTTTCTGTGCCAGGCTTATCATTATTGTAATGACAAGGTGCGTGTCTGTGCACTGGCTCTGTGTGTGCGCGTGTGCGCGTGTGTGTATGTGTGTGTGTGTGTTTCTCGTGTATTACTTGAGACAATCTCTATGTGAAGAAATTGAGAGACCACACACACACATGATCATGTGCACATTCTGTTCAAACACATCTACACACACTCTAGACGTAGACAGAGTCATCACCGTGACAGAAAATTGTAAAGTTTGACATACACTCACACTAGTTCTAGTCTGAGCCACTGTGCAGTACGTGTGTGATTGTTGAGGGAGAGCACGTCTGTTTTATACCAGACAAGCAAACGCTGTAGGTGGTAGCAGAGTTAAATGTGCACAAGCAACCCTCTTAATTGTAGTGTGTGATGAATGAAACAGCTTTATGGATATTTGCACAGAATTATTAATTTGGAAAGCAGTGATGTGGAAAATGTTCACAGAAAACATTACAGGTCAGATGGTCCACATGCACCCACCCGAACCCACAAATCAGGCCAACAAACAATACATCCACACTGACCTCACAGATGAAACAATAAGGCCACCAAATGCTCTCATTAGTCTTGGGGATATCAGTGTGGGTGGTGAGAAAGGTATGGAGGAGAGAAGCGGCGCAGGAAGAGAGGGAGAATTGATGGAAAATGGGGTTGTTTCACAGCTCATTGGAGATGCTCTCCCTGGCCTGCAGTGTCTGCTGTTTCCCTCATGGCTTCCAGATGCTATCATGAACTGCACTGATAGAGTCTGTCTGTGACTCCTACCACCAGGCTGCTCTGAATGCAGAGCCATTGGGCTATGGTCTGTAATATGTCAGTGGTACTCTACACCTGTGTTGCGGTTAGAGTTGAGATGTGTGGGTGGGTGGCCAGGGGATATTTTATTCACTGCTGCATGAGGTAGAGTAGCGTGATTAGCGCGCGCGTGTGTGTGTGTGTGTTTGTGGGTATGTGCGCACATGTGTGCATGTGCATGTGTGGGCTTGAGAGAGAAAGGCAGAGGGACTCACAGGGACAATAGGTTGGGTAGATCCCATGGAGCATCATCAGGCAGTTGCTCCAGCTGGTTGTTTTGCAGCATCCTGAAAAACAGATTATTTGGTTACAGGTTTAATAGGTGTATACGTGTTTGAGATGTTGTGCTGTGCGTGAGGGCACATCAAGCGGAACAAATAATTCCATCCTGAGGGAAATCTGACACAAGAAGGAAAGGGCCAGTGAAAGCTTGAGGAGAAGCAGAGAATGAAGGGTGGAAGAAAAAGGAAAGAGAAGCTCCTTGGGTGGGCTGCTGATGTCATTCACAGAAGAATGGAACAAAAAGCAAGGAGGAAGTGTGGAGCAAACAATAGACCTCTCTCTCTCTCTATCTCTCTCTTTCCTCACCCTTGTTCACTCTATCTTTCCCTTCCCCTTGCTTTAAAGTTTTTATCATGACTGGTCATCTGATATTAAGGAACAAAGCATGTAGTCTCCAGTATGACGATCTCAGCAGTTCCATCATGCCTTCATCAAGGCATCATGGTGCCAAAATGTGTCAGCTAAAATTCTTAGCTTACATTAAAGTTCCCATGTGGCACTATTTTTAGCCTTTAATTCACTTGAAGTTTCAAAGTTGTAATATGATGTCCACAAACAAAAACACTTCCATAACTGTGTCAGATGATTTCACAGGCGATTGTAGTTCACAAACATCTCGTTTGTAATTTGCAACGATTGCTTTAATGTTAAAAAAAAAAAGGCTGCCAAGGTTTAGACAAAATCAGGGTGAATTTTTCCACTGGGATGATGATGATGCCATGATAAATATATCTAATTCAGTGTTTTCCTGATGCAGAGAAATTCCCTTTGAGTAGCTTCACTGTACTCCACTCGGAGTTCATAACCTTCAGTGTGTGTGTGTGTTTTGTATCAGCAGGGACCTTGTGGTTACCTTACACAAGGTCACCGTCCTCTTGACCTCCTCTTGACAGCCTGACTTTAATTAATGTATTAATGAAGGAATCCAATAGTTGTGCTGCTCTGAGGTCAAACAGACTGTCAGACATTGTCGTGGGAGGCTATACGTGGTATCAGACTTATATGAATTCAGTATAAGCGAGTTTCTCTGCAGTAATTGCCCAGGATTCATGGCTGGTTCACTCAATGAGTTGAGTTTGCCAACACAAGGTGAAAGAAGAACAATTTGCGAGGCTGATATTCTCCCAAATCCCCTTAAAAAAATATATACAATTCTATAACTTGGTGTATGTTCTGTGGCAGGGTTTCTCAAACTCTAAGCAAGGGTCCAAAGGAACTGAGCTGCTTGCCAAAGCTGACCAAGACCCTTCCTAATACCCTTGTATTGCACCCACGAGGAATCTGGCCACAATTTATTAGATCCTGTTACCAGTCAGATTGTACCAAGTTTTTTAATGTCGCTTTGCACTTTTTGTGATTTAATACATCAAGGCAGTGCTAACAGTTGGTGGCCATGAATCATAAAACAATGAACACACTCTGAGAAATGGGCTGTCGAGAGAACAGCTTTGAGTGGTATTTTCAAGTGATTTTTTGTCACTTGCTGTAATCTCGGTGGGTGGTGTGACTGGGAGGTCCCTGCATTACACCTGTAAGTTTGTGTGTGTGTATGTGTGTGTATGCATGTGTGTGTGTGTGCGTGTTTGTACGCACTTGCAACTGAAACAGGGCATGTTTTGGAATGAGAGAACTGCGAGCAGGGAAGGCCCATAAACTTTAACTACAGTTAATGATGCACAGCCTATGGGTTTTATTCAGGGCAGGAGAAAAAACTCAATTCCCCCCAAATTCTGAGTGGAGCAAGATGCCTGTGACGAAGACCGAACCATTATGTTGGGAGAGAGGAAGACAATACTTACAGAACTTTGAGGTTGTGTAGACCCTGGAAGGCCTGCCCTGAGATGTACCTCAGCTGATTCCCGGAGATACGTCTAGGAGAGAAACATAGAAATGAAATCGGAGAATAAAAAGAAGATAACACACAGAATTATGAATAAATACAAACAGATACGCAAAACTTTATAAGTATCATAAAGTATTGCCTTTGTTTTATTTTATGTTTTGGGTTGAGCTGTGATAAAACAGGAAATTTGAGTCTGTGCCTTGGGGGTATTTTTGGGTTAGTATCCGAATAACAATATTCTTTTTCCTTTCATGTTTTCGCATAAGGCACTCCCTGAAACCAATCATAAGAGTTCTGATGAGTGAGTTGGGGCCGACTTCAATGAGGCTGGGTCAACAAGTGCAGGAGTGAAGCTTGAATGCATGTGAGTGTGTTTATGTATGTGTATATATCAAGGTGTATACTACGTATGTGCACATTAGCGCTTATGTGTGCAGTTTGAGTGTGCATGTGCTACTTTCCATGTCCTTGAGTCAAATTGGGCCTGCTCTGAGGGGCCTTGAGGACAGCGAGGGAGATAAACCACACACATTCACACAAGCAATCCAATCAGTTTGTTTATCAAACACACCACCTAATGGTCATTTGTGAGTGTGTATAGGATGTCCAAATAAATAACATTTTGTCCAACGGAGTAAGTCTCAAGGTCACAAGCTGGAAGCACAGTTTAAACACAGATTTGGTCTTCACAGCTCAAGACCACCCACATTTATTAAACACACACACACACACACACGTTAGAAGTTACTCATTGGTATCCAACTCAAAAAGTTGCTACACAGGTGACATTTGAAGGTCTATTCAGCCTTTTGGCTGGGAGTCTATACCATTTATACCATTCCAGGACATTTAAAATTTTTCATTTAGAATCTGCCTTCCCTTCCAGAGATACATTTGTGATGGCTTTGGGCGAACCCCAGCAAACTCGATCTGACATCTGATACACAAACCACACAACCTCACGCATGCCTGTCAAATCTCACACCCATCCTAGTTTAGAACTCTTCTTAGTTTTAATTAATCAAACACACCCAACTGCAGATACTCATAGACCCAAATCGACACTGGAAATACAAACTGGATTGATTGCCTTCAAAGCTTTTGTGGTGTCAGGGCTCTCAAACCACAGTCAAATTTAATTCAGACTTTGACCGCACCAGATAACTTCTCATTATGGAGACTTGATCTGCAGCCGGTGCATCTCTTTGACCCAACAAATTAAAAAATACTTCAGTTTGCTTCTAGGTCTATAGCTTCTAATTTTCTCACTACATTGCCTGTTTGCTGTCCCTCCCTGCACAATAGGGCTGCCACTTTAATATAATTTCAACTGGTGCCGTTGCAAAAGATGCTCATTATGGCCCATTTCAAAAGCTGCTTTCCAGAGGTTATAGTCTAAACAGGCCTTTTTGAGGTCCTGACATAAGTGAAGTGGATCTAAGCTTCCTTCTGCAAAGACCCCTAAGTGCCTTCTTTTGGTTCCTGTTCAAACTCAATAATTAGTTACAGACGAATTGGACGGAAAAAAGATAGAGGTAGCACCATAGGAAAATAAATGTCTTCTCACTGGGGGATGAGGAGGGCCAGTAATTTAGAGTTTAAGAAAACAAACATTGTAGTTAAGGCTATAGTATGATGTGCATGTGCTACTGCCAACCAGCCTTTTTCTATTAGAGCCTAAAATTTCAGCCAAAAATACACTGGAATGGAATCATGCTTTTTTATTCTTTTTTTATGATCTTCATTTGTCTGATGGATAATTATGTCAAAAGTTAAGATGGATATTGAAAAATGTTTCAGATGTTCTTGATAGACATCAACAGAACATCAGCAGTTACAACTGTTTCCATTATATCAGTGGGTGTATTTATGTGTGCACTTGTGTATAAATGATCTTAAGTATGAGTGAATGTTCCACACTTAGCCACCCAGTCGTTCCACATCAATCTCATTCTAATTAAAGGCGCCTTGCTCTTGTCAAACCATGGTTCCCAGTGTGTGTTTTTTATTTGATTTGGGGATAGTTAGAGTTTTTCTTGGCTCGTAGATGACAAAGATATTAAATCCAACGTAGCATAACTCGGTTCGTAGAAGTGATTCAGATCAATGACATGAGAGCAAGTTGGACGGGTGGTTACAAAGGGGAAACCGCCCTGTTATCAGTGCGGATCAGTGAGGTCTTTGTAACTGCTGATAGCCTATGCATCACCAAGTCCCATTGCCTGGGAAAAAAAAGCAAAAAGATTGATTGGATACTTACGGAGCGTTATACTAAGAGATGCTATCTCAGGTAGAGATAGGACATCGTGGTGGCAGCAGGATTGGGATTGATGATAAGAGTGAGACGATAAAAGAAGGAGAGGACAAGAAGAGAGAAGCTGTTTTCTGTGCTGGCGTGTCTTTAAGTATATGTGCATGTTTGACCTTTTTCACCCTTCGTCCATCAATAGAAATGTTATCCCTCCTTCTGTTAGGAGGTCCAGCCTAAGGGTCAACCACTTAACCTGGTGTTAACCTCTGACATCAGTGGAGTAAAATATAGACATGGAAAACTCTGTGTGTGTGTGTGTGTGTGTGTGTGTGTGTGTGTGTATGTGTGTGTGAGTGTGCGTGCGTGCGTGCGTGTGTGTGTGTGTGTGAGTGTGCCTAGGAAACAAAAGCCTAAAATGACAACAGTTAGGGAAAAGGTTTAACTGTCATGTCAGACAGTTCCAGCTGTGGATTGTTGTTGGATTATCAAAACAGCCAATGTGGTAACCCCTCAACCCTCACCTCTGTCATAAAACTGACCTATCAGCAGAAAATCTTATCACTAAATGGAAGACAAGCAGTGCAGCATTGGCCTCCACTCAACACTTCTCTCCTCTTACAGTTCAGTTTCATTTGAATTATATTCAGAAAGCTGACAAGAGCACTCTCACAGAACAGAAAAGCCCTGGCTGGCTGGTTATTTCAGATTCTGGTGGGATTGATCACAATTTCAGTCTGAAGCTGATGACAGGACCTTGTACCATATTCAACACACTTTCACTTAAGTTTGTAATAATTTTCATCGAGAAAGGCAAAGTCAACATTGACGGAGGGTCGGAATAAAACCAATGATTGTTTTGCTGTCCGGGCCATGTTTGATGGGCAGAGTTGAGCTCTGTAATTATTGGGTGAGTGATGGCTACAGATAATGATAACACAAGCTTGGGAGACTCAACACAAGCAACTGATTATGATTAAGTTGAGGGAAAACGTTGGAATCGAATTATTGAAATTATCATCTTTTCACATGGATTTCATGAGGGGGCATTTGGAGGACAGTTCCACCTAAAACCACCATGTATGAGTTCCAAGTTCCAATATAAAAGAGAATAGAGTTTGCATATTTGATTTTCCAACAGAGCATTTGAAGAGAGGTGATGTCTTTGATATATCAGATGAGTAACCAGTCCTGGTGTCTCTACTTAAGAGTGTGCATTGCTGCCCTCTCATTTATCTGTAGACATTCAGTCGGTCTGCCATTTTTCCTCCCCTCCACCCTTTATGCTTCATCTGACTGACGGTAGCGTGCAGATTTGTATGTTTGAATAAACTGATGATTTACCGATCAAAGCACTAAATGAAGGAGTAATGAGAGGGGTTTGACATCAATAGAGTACACTTTCGAAAGAAAGAGTTGGAGCCAAAGAACTAGAGAGAGATGTAATTACACCTCCATCTAATTATCAATATTAATGCTACAATGAATCAAAGGAAGGGTTGCAACCTGTTTTATGAATGAATTTGATCACCACCGCTTCAAAGGGAATAGTGGTTTGACTTTGGCATTGTACAACTGAGCGGAGAGATTAAGCAGGTAGCATGAGAGAGTTTATGTTTATGAACTGCGGTTTAGAGCAACATATGCGACTTGTACACCTCCCTCTTCTCATAAGATTTGTTTTGGTTTGCCGGAATGTGGAAAACCCAAAAAAGGTAAAAAAAAAGTATAGAAATTATCAAAGGCACTATCAATCTCGCAATAGCCTGCAGTGAAATGGTGATGGGGTCTGAAGAAATGAATTGTAAAGCAGGGAGATTGAGCGAGGGAGGGCAGCGTGGAGATAGAGCCCAACATCAAACAATATATCACTCAGCTAGTTAGAACCTGCCCCAAGCCTCGCCTCCCTCTGCGCTACCAACTAGTGTTGTAGACCCACATCACACACTCTAGCTCTCAAACCCAACCTGTTTATGTTAAGAGCTTTGGTTTGTTATTCTAAGTGCCATAACTTGTAATAATTATATTGTGTTTACCATAAACTGCTATGCTTCATCTGCCTAGACCTTCTAGACAGGTGTAGATGTCAGAAATGTGCTTCTCCCTGCATGGATCATCATCATTGTCTCAGAATATTTCCAGAAATGGTCAGCAGACTCTAAAAGTTGGCCTTAAGGTAGGAACATCTCTATAAAGGGTCAGAACATGAGAGCCATTCCAAGCATGAAAGATCAACAGGACTGTTAGACACTAGAAGGATTGTGTCTGGACAAAAATTTCAGGTAGAACTGCATCAGAGACACCAACCTCCTGTCCTCAGTGTAGGCAAATGGCTGCATTGATATTCAGTATCAATCTGCACTGTGCAATTCTGAGTTCTACACTATCGGCATTATATACTGTGCCTTCACAATTTTTTACAAGAGCAAAAGAACAAAAATGCAACTGCATTAATGATGATACATCAAAGACCCAATGCGTCACACACATCCACACACTGCAGGCCTCGGAAGTAAAAGAATCAGTTGAAGGCTGTCAAATAAGACCCAACATTTTACGACACAAGTAAAAACACATTCACACCCTTGGGGCATATCTGTGGGTAGACTCTGTCGAACCAAACCCCTTCCTGCTGAGTGGTCAAATCAGGTATCAGCCAGGTCGACTGGAAAAAAATACTTATTTCGCTGCAGCCTGTGTACTTATATGAGACTATGAGGGGTACTGCCTGCAGCTTAGAGTATAGCTAACCGATACAGCAGGACGTTAAGAGGTATGAGTCCATTAAAGTACAATTGCTCTCTGAATTGCCTTTAAACTCACCTTGGCACCAACAAAAGACAATTTCGATAAAAGCCAGCAATTTAAAAACAAGAACAATAAACATTATTTCTCACATAATTTCCACACTCCTAACCTAAAGTTCTTCTATAGCGTGTTTTTGCCTTGGCAAAGGTGTGTGTCTATTTATGTGCTGATCCTGCTGAGCTGTCCAGCTCACGCAAAGTCTAGGAAAGCCGCGTCTTGGATGCTGAGCATAGAACATACTCTCTGAACACTTTAAGGACCATATATTCACTCTCGGAGTGAATATCAGGTTTCCTTCACCTCCCTCTTTTGTGCAGCTGTCCAAGGATCTACTAGCCCTTTGCTTCAGGCAATTTCTTGGTAGGAGAGATCATAGACAAGCCAGAGTCATCAATCCCTAACACTGACATCCCTGCAGATCAGCGGCTGAATGAATAACTCTTTCTTGTCATGTGTGAGTTGTGGTGGTGGAGCTTTATTGATTAGATGTGAGTTGTATGATTTGGTCCTCACAGTTCTGATAACAGGTGCAGACGGTGGAAGGTCTTTGGCTGGATCTCACTGATGTTGTTCATACTCAGATCCCTAAAGAGAAAGAAAAGGAAAGCGCATCAGTATATCTCAGAGTACCTTAATATTCCTTGAGGTAACTCAGAACACGTAAAATTACAATTGTTAAGAGTGCATATTTCAAATGGTAATCAATCATCCACTTTGAGGAGTAGAGCACAAGGAGAGGTGAGAGGGTTAGGTAGAGAGGTTGGAGGACGAGAGGGAGGAGGGAAATGTAGAAGGAAATTTTCCCCAATGAATCATTGTTGGGCAGCTGTAATTTCCTCCTCATCCCAGTGACTCTTTCTCTTTTCCAGATGTCTCACTCTACCTTCTCTGAGATCTGACCCCTCTGATTCCCTCCATATAAATATATGTATCCCCCTCTATCTCTCCTCTTTTTTTCCTTCTTCAGGTTTCTCGGGAGAATCCCAGCTTCCCACCTTTGTTCACTACTGTGACACACACATTTCTTTCTTTGCATCTTTGACATATTCTGATGTGAAAGGGTGTATCGGGCGATGAGTGTTGACGCAGCTGCACCGCAGATAAATCGGGCGAGGTGCAGGATGCTCAGATGCATGTATGCATACAAACACCCACACCATTTCGCCAACCATACACATAACCTACTTTTATAACACTTGGGATAGTATATGGACAAATCATGTGTCAATCCGTGTTAGAAAACATACATAACCCTGTGGTCCCAGTCATGTAAGTTCATCTCTTTGATAAACACCATGAATTCAAAGAGGTGTTACGTCACCCCTTCTTTGCTTTCACAGCCCTTGGGGTCTCACATGAGTCGTCAAGAGTGAGGTTTATATTTGTATGCGTGCGTGTGTGTGTGTGTATGACACTAACCATTGCTCATAAAGCCAGACCACCGGGTTAGCAAGTGTAAACTGTGCTTTCAGAAGCCCTTTGCAGTTGGAAGTTTTGACACGCTCGTGTTTGTTTGTCAGTTCAGCCTAACTGTTGGGGCTTGATGAATTCATCTGCAGGCGTGATCTATATTCAGCTTAATGATGTGGAAGAAAACACTGCATTGAAATGTGTTTTTGATAGCCTGTCATGTGTAGCAGTTGTGACATGACAAAGGAAGTATGCTAACAGTCGTGGTGCAAAATTTGAAATCAATAAGATGCGGGCTCCCACCATCACCTCAGATGAAGAAAGTCTGTCTTCACCCTTTTATTAGCTTGCAACATCAGCTTTGTCCTTCAGTCATGAGAGTTTGTAGGTCAGATAAATATATAGCTAATTTCATAGCCTCTTTTGAAATGGACTATTATTCAATATGAAAGACAGTAATGACATATTTGTCTCTTTGCATAAGAAGAACTGTTATGGGTCCTCACTCTTTCAATAGATTGAGGTTAAAGATGGTTTTCAGGCATACAGAGAGTGTGTGGACGCTTCCAGTCTGCGCCTATGGACAAATATTTGTGTAATTATATTATTTTTGTCCGAAATCGACCAATGCAGGATATCAATCTTTCATTTTCATCAACAAAATCCTAATTGCTGACCTCAAATTTGTTGAATGCTTGATGAACATGTCCTGTGATATTTATGTTTTGTGTTCTTAACACTCAGCCCGGGAACAGGAATTGGATTACACACGATAGTGTATATTAATAGCTGGCATTGTAAACTGGCCCTTTATTCAAAGTTTTTGTTCCATGGAAATGATGTCTATTTTTATGTGGTCACTATATTATCATTATCATTACTTTGTAGGTCCTTATACAGCCTTCACCTAATTTTAAATATCACAGCTAAGGAAGTACGACTCATGGGTGTAGTTACAAATTATTTAATTGGCCTATGGCAGTTATAAAAGTTTAAATGTTATTTTAAAAATCATCAAAATGGCCGTGGCTCCATGTGCAGAAGTAGAGAAGTACACTGATTTCAATTTTCGGTCAGTGCTGATTTATCTTTAAATTTTAAAACTATAATGAGTAGTGTATTAATGGTGCTCTTATTTTGAAGGATTAAGAAAGACAGTTGAAGTAAGGTTGTTCGCCATTTTGTATGTTTTCTGACTTTTTTAAATAAATGTACCTTCCATTCTTCGCACAGAGTATTTCATAAACCAATTGTATGATATTTCGAAGTGAAAAACAACTTTTTGAGCCTTATTCAGTCCATCATATGTTATATGTTGGCTTTGTTCAGGGCCTTCAGGGCTCGTGGTCGGTTATGTGCTGTCACTAGCTATAGTCGCTTGTTCTGTTGTGGTGAAGAAAGAGCTGTATTGTAATGCAAAGCTGACAATTTATCGTCCCATCTACGTTTCAACCCTCATCTGTGGTGATGAGCTCTGGGTAGTGACCAAAAGAATGAAGTCAAAGATAAAAGCGGTTGAAATGAGCTTCCTCCGTAGGGTGTCTGAGCTTAGCCTCAAAAAGAAGGTATGGAGATCAGACATCCACATGGACTTCGAAGTAGAGCTACTACCTCCCTACGGAGGATTTGCAGGAACGTCTAACTAGGAGGAGACACTGGGGTAGACCCCGAGTTCATTTTATGGAATATATGTCTCATCTCTATCACAAGGCCTCCAGATTCCCCGGGTGAGCTGGAGGGTGTTGCTGGTGAGAGAGCAATCTGGAATACCCTTCTTAGCCTACTGCCACCGTGACCTGACCCTGAATAAGAGGAAGAAAAATGGATGGATGGACCGATGGCTCAAAATGCTGTTCAATGTAATTACTTGATAATGAAAATAACTTATAATAACCATGGTTGGAGATATGAGAATCTTTCAATATTCCTCCAGCCAGTAAGGTGGCAATGAACACACCGCGTGTAATGTTGCTTCATTAAAGTCAGAAGTAAAATCTAAGTAATGACGAAGTTGCCATGGAGATGAGACAGTTAGCAGTGACAGTAAACCGGCTGAGATGATCAAAGCTCGGACACATCAATGTAAGATTATTTTGCAGATGTCTGAAATGACTTTGATGCTTTCACATCTTTGTGTAGATATTTTTATTGACTCATACAACCTCTGCTTGATCACTGATTGTGATGACTTGAGATGAGTATTGAGTATATGAGCAAAACTGTGATATTTGTATTTTTTGGAAATTATTGTGTGTTTTAGTTGTGTGTGAATATCTGCAACAATGTGTGTGTGGCTACTGCCTGTCATGACCAGGAAGCTCTTGTAAAACCGATTTTTTAAAAATAAATTAAATTTAAAAAAAACACTGGATGTGCCTTATGACCTCCAGGGGACTCGTGAATAATACATATACACACCTCAATCCTATGTATTGTGTGTGTACTCAAATTCCACTGAGGACAATATGTTTTGGAATATCCTGGAGTGATCATTAAAGCGTAGTAAACCACATACACACTCTGTCAATACACAAAAAATAAGAGCCTTCTGTTAATGTACCAGATACTCCAACACACTCAACACACACGGACACACAACAAATTCTATTCACATCATCATACGTACATACATACATCTCCCAGCTTCTGGGGAAGCGCCCACAGATGGAGACAACTCTCCATTCTCTGGTCCTGATTAAAAAAGCCATATACAAACATTGTGTGAAGTCCATAACAGCGGCCTCACTCAGACAGAATAAACATGCAGCAATGCCGAGAGAAAATATTTAAAAATAAAGACACACAGCGGTGAGTCATCAGGAAAGGCTGAATGCATCTCAGCTCAGCTGTACTCTCCAACGAGCATATTGGGAAGCCGAAGAGAGAGAGAGAGAGAAATTTCTTCTGTGCAGGCCAAGGCCTCCACTGACAACTTGACGTATCGTTGGAAGGTGCTGCTCTATGGCTTGTTTTTAAAATCAAATAACAGCTGTGGCTTTTTTAAACCATGATAATTATGATTGATGACTACCACATGTGCATTGTGTCGGCTGGCGCTGTGACGCTCAGATATTTTCAGCAAAAATAAATGGCCACAAAAGAAATGGGAGAGAGCGAGCGCATACAGATTTTGCAGACTCCGCAAGATGTCACAGTTGGAGTTGCGCTTTTTTGTCCCTATTTATGTGCATCTCTAGTGTGTGTGTGTGTGTGTGTGTGTGTGTAGTGTAACCGGGAAGGGGACTGATTGCAAGTATGTGTGGTAGTTTTGTGTGTACGAAGAATTTTATTTCCATTCATATGTGACTGCTATCCGTCACTCATTTTCCCAGGCATTGTTTTCCAATGAGTTGGCAGATGTGCTACAGTTCCTGGTACATAGACACTGCTGCTGCGTAGGAACTAACTCCTGTGTACGTCTTTGTGTGGTTGTGGGAGGGACAGAATGGAGGTTCATGTGGTTTCTTGTGTTGACTTTTTCATGTGAATATTCAACAGGGAACCATCCCGTGCTATCTTGGCCATCGCGGTGCCAAGAAACAGCCTGATATTGCTCGTAGTACAACACATCTTTCAGCCGGCAGAGGCACACCAGCCATCTTCCCCTTCAGATCTTTGTCTCCTGCTGAATGACGAACTAAAGACTCCAAGCAGTATTAGGAGAAGATGGCACAGATAGGGAGACATAATGCTCATCCCTCAACAAACACACTCGTAAATGTGCCTCTTAATTATTCTTTAGAATAAACCTTTAGAATCACTGATAAAGCCTGCAGTGATCCCTGGAGTGGAAGCAGAATAACATGTGCGTGCATGTCATTTTGTGCATTTAAGCACATTAACGTGTTGCCAATGTTGCAGCAATTGGAGGAGGAACATAATATGGAGATGATACCATTCCCTTTGTCGCTCGTTGTTCCACAAATTGTAGATACACAATGTGCTCTGATGTCTGAGGTTGTATAAAGTGTGTGTATTCGTTTGTGTATGTGAATGTAAGAGAGGAAGGTTTGGCACAGGACGAAAGGTAAAGCAGTGGATAACCGACTGCTTTATGCTATGTTTGATGGAGTTACCATGGCAAAGAGCTTGTCTTAAGGGGGGAACGGAAGCATGAGGTACATTTCCATTCATCAGAATTGCCCTTTCTGTGTCCCTCTTATGCTTCTCTATTACTCACACTCCCTCTTTCTCACATGTTGTTCCTGATTTCAACTGAAATGCAGCAATACATAGTACGGTAGTAACAATAATGTCCTTTATCATATTTCTTCTTTGGCATCAACAGAACTACTGAAGTATGATATCAGCGCTGTGATCAAAGGCTATGTGTGTGCGCAAGTGTCAATGAGCCCCTAGCTCCATTGTAGCCACTTTCAAACTGGAGGCACTTTTGATAAGAACAAGTGATTCAGCACAGCAAAACAACTTGCCACATCATTTGAGAAACAATTCTGTGGTCATTCATACTCAAGGTTGCGGGTTGCTCCTGGGGGGTGGTGATGGACCACCCTGGTGTGCGAATGTGCCCTAAGATGTGAAAAGCAGTCGCTTGTATGTTTCCATCATCAATAGTAAAATGTTTTAGTTAGATAAAGCTGTGCATGGGCAGGATGAAAACAGAATTCCATAATTTGTTCATGCATAAAATTACAACCAGGTATGGCACTTAACAAACCTGGAAAAAAAATGAAAAAAAAACTATGGTTGGCCACGAGAGGATTATTATTTTCTCTCTTTCTCACATACACAAACAACAAAGGAAAAAAAAAAACTTCCAAAGCGCCGACCCTCTCTGCTACCTTACTTATTGTCTTTCTTCTTGCCTTCCTGCCTCAACATTTTCCTTCACTCAGGTGGAGACTAACCAAACAAACAACCAATAATGGTGGTAAGCTCTATACCTTTGAAGGCGGATTATCTGTGAGAAACATTAAGGTAATATAGGGTGCTTATACCACACCTTGGCTTTCTTTTACAGTAAGTATGACAGTAATGTCTTCAGTCAGATTTAGTCAGTCTGATCCTCTTTGCTTAACTCTTTGAAACAGTTAATGCCACAATGAAAGAAGATCTTTGATTCCACACAATGAAACTGGTCGTCAATGCCTGGGCACAGCCTTAAAGTGGGCATAAGTGGTTGCATTCCTGTGTGTGCGTTTGTATATTTGTGTGTTCTTCTACTTTCATTAAGCGGTGCTAAACCCCCAGAATAAGAACCATCATTACTTAAACGGAACTTTGTAATATACAAATACCAGGCCTATTGTGTATAAATAGCCCTAGAATCATGGTCAATTAACCATATATGAACAATTATTATTAAAGCAAACAATGGGACCAAAACCAGGATAAGCAAGGACAGACATGGAGCAACTACCAACGAGTACCCTCTGTCACTACTGATAAGAAACATTTACAGAGCAAGCACTGGCATGACACTAATTACCTACTTATGTTTAACCTAAAAGACGAGTACGGATATGGGAGTAGCCTGAGTCCATGTAGTTCATTGCTCATTTTATACTTATTTGTGCACATTTTCTGAGAGGTTATCAAAGTAATTGTCACCAATGCAGCCCTTAAACAAACAATACATTATACCCAATCTGTACCACATTATTTAAGCAAATCACATTAAGACCAGCTAACAGAAAGTACAATCGTCTGTCTTCCAAGAGTCCCTCCATCGTACCATAAAGGGATGAAGAAACTTTCTATATCAGTTCATCCTGTTGCTAATCCAAAATCAGTGGTCTGATGACCGGGATCTGAATCCAAATACATGGTTGTTGTTCTCTGATGTGGTTTGAAGGTCATATTGTCTTGTGTATCTCATTAGTCTGTATGTTAATGTCTTAAACGGAAGTATTTAAAGACGCATAACGAGGCTGAGTGTAAACTGTCAATAAAGTTGTATGGTATGGAATTACAAATATAAGAGTTAAGTGAAAATGTGAGAAACTTCTCGAGCTTCATGTTACGATTGATTTAATGACCTCGTTTCATGATCACAGCTTCATCTATAGTTGACGTTTCTGTTTTTGTCAAAACGTTGGACACTTCACTTCCATCTTTTGGATGTAATTGCCAACTTGATGGCCTCAAAGCTGAATGTAGGTCCAGACAGATACAGCAAAAAAGATGTGTCCAGTCTGCGTATGCAGACTTTTATGAATGAACCTGATGAGAAAGAAGCTGATTATTTTTTAAGGTGAGTGTTAGCTCTCTTCGTTTCTGAATAGACATGACTTGGGTTGGCATTCAGTTTATCTTACACAAACACAAACACTTGACACGCATACTCGCGGTTATGCACACATGCACAGAGTGAGGAAGGAAGGTACAATGCTGTCCTCCCCTCCTAGTTCCTTTCTCCCAGACTTCCTGGGAGGGGTGCACTGCCCTTTGTGTCCGAAGGCACTCTGTCTTTATCTTTCCCTCTCTTGTTCACTCTTTCTCTCATTCACGGGGCACAAAGAGCGAGGGAGAGGGCGAGGACAAGTCTTTCACCTGGACAAAGATGGCCAAGGGGAGGACACCGCAACAAAGGAGCAGAGAGGCAGAAAGGAAGGGAGAAGAGAAAAGGGGAAATAACACGACAGAAAGGGAAGATGTGTCTGTGTATTTGTTTTTCTCATGTTTTTTGCCCTTTTCCACTCACTGCGGTTTTGAGGCGAATGACATGCGGATGTCTGGGTTAAGACCACGGCTGTTTAGTCTGAAGCCATGTCATGGGAAACATATTCATTACCCCTGGGACTTTCATTCATTCATACACTTGTATACCCTGCACAAACAACCACATGCACATACACACTACGTCCGCTCCTTGTCCTCCCACACACAAACCCTGTCATGAGACGGAAGGGAGTGGGGTGAAAGGTCAAGCACTTCAGTAATGGAATGGGAAGTGTTGGAACAGTCGGCACTACACAACATGCAACTGCCTCCGACATGTGGACCGGACTGACAGGCAGCTGTTATGGCGAGAATATAGCTTTCTAGGCCAGGAGGACCTCCAGAGCCTGGCCAAAAGTCCACTAATCTGTTGTTTTGTCATGTATATTATTTCTGCATTCATTCAATTTTGTTTCATGATATTTGCCATAGAGACACTTTTTGTTCCTTCTTAATCAAAGCTGATGGTTTAATCCATGTGAAGGAAATAATTCATGAGCACAGAACAAACACGAGCCACTGAAATCTGTTGAAACAGGCGTGCAGAAAAGGCGTACAAATTTTACCACTTTTCTGCAGATCCTAAAAATCTATCACTTTTATGAAGCATGTCTATCCTACACACAGCATTCCAGCGGATTTGAAACAGCAGCTCCAGCAGTGAAAAAGATCTGATGAGTTTTAATGCCAGGCTATACTATGACTTAATTTGGTTGAATGGCAGAAACAGGAGGCACTGGATAGAAAACTCCTTAAATCCACTTCTGGCTCACCCATCCTTTACTGCTGTGCTCACAAATCTATGATCCACTCATCTGCTCCATATATTTAACTGCACCCATGGATAACATCTAGACCTGAACTTAGATCAACAGTTGATGAAATCTTACCCCATCTCAGTGAGGAAATTCTGCTGTTGTTGGTTTAAAGAGATTTAGTTTGGCCTCTTGCCCTGCATGTAAAAAGTCCAGATTTCCTCCTTTACTCCTCAGACGTGTAATAGAGATGTGAGTAATTCTGGCTGCAGTTGCAGAGGCTCTACAGCGGTAGAATTCCCTCCAGCCAACCTTTTCCAGTGGATGGAAAAGGCACCTGTGAAGACCAACCTTGGCAAGAGTAATTTTACATTGTCAGTTCACTGACCAGGCTGCTGTTTCTGCATTCAGTTAACCTAACCCGAAAGAATCCTTTCAGCTCTTACTTTGCATTAATGAATCTCTATATCTTCTTTTTTCTACATCTCCTTTATGTGTGTGTGTGTGTGTGTGCGTGTGTGTGTTTTTTGATTCTGTGGCAGCCTCTTTGGACCCATCACCTAACTCCAGTCTCTGTGATCCATTCGCCATATCAGCATTGCTTTATCAGCGGCTTCTCGTTATTATTATTCTATGATGCTTAATCTGGGGACTTTCATTTAAAGCATGTGTAATTCAGTTTGAGTGCGTTTGTTTATGTGTGTGTGTGTTTGCTGGTAAGGGCATTAAGGATCATTAACTATTATCACCTGCACACAGTCAGTCCCGCATGAGCCACTCTAGTCAGCCACCTTGGTCAGCGACCACACGGATAGACAGAGAGAGACAGACAGAGACAGAGAGAGACAGAGAGACAGAGAGAGACAGATAGAGACAGACAGAGACAGAGAGAGACAGAGAGAGACAGAGAGAGACAGAGAGAGACAGAGAGAGACAGAGAGACAGAGAGAGACAGATAGAGACAGAGAGAGGAAGAGAGAGACAGAGAGAGACAGAGAGACAGAGAGAGACAGACAGAGACAGATAGAGACAGAGAGACAGACAGAGACAGATAGAGACAGAGAGAGACAGAGAGAGACAGAGAGAGACAGATAGAGACAGAGAGAGACAGAGAGACAGAGAGAGACAGACAGAGACAGATAGAGACAGATAGAGACAGAGAGAGACAGAGAGAGACAGAGAGAGACAGATAGAGACAGAGAGAGACAGAGAGACAGAGACAGACAGACAGAGACAGATGGAGACAGAGAGAGACAGAGAGAGACAGACAGACCCATGTTGAGGAAGCTGTGTCTTACCGTACATGCACTGCCATCAACACTGATGTAAACAATGCCTTTTATATCTACAGCATGTTTAGGTTTTGTTTTTTGTTTTTTTAATTTAAAGAAAAGTAAGGGGGGTCCGAAAGAAAATGGCCGATATTCCATTAAGATTTCAAAAATACCATTTGCAAACAAATAGATTTTCTTGTACTCTGAACATGCATATTAATAGCACCTTTGTCTTATCATTATTTTCCTATTCTCTCTATAGAAATAGGAGACATTCAACTTTAGGAGCTAAAGCTTTGGGCTTTGAAATCAATGGGAAGAAAGTGGTAAAATTGAAAAAGAAGATGCAAACAGGTAATATATTGTTATATTCCTGGTTGTGGTTGTTGGTATTGTTGTTGTATTCCCTGGATCTGAACGATTCGAGGAGGCTTCCTTTCTCATGAAGAGGAGGAGGATGTTGGAGCAACCCTGCAGCAGGAAACTGAACATTTATTTTAGCGGAGATAAAAATCTGCTCATCGTCAGGAAGAATAATATTACAAAAATATATATTAAGACATAGAGTGAGACACTTGTCGTCCCACAGATGACAGTTTGTAGGTGTGTATGTGCATGGGGTCACCAAACCTGCTCGTACATGTCCTAGAACAGTTTGGGACACTTATTGTGGCCAGGCCGAGGATTAGACAATGCTTTCTCTGTAGTGGAAAATGCAGGGCTCCTGCACTCGCACAGATTAATGCACATACTCACTCACGCACACACAAACATTTCCATGGATTCCCAGCATTGGAAAGGGACTGAATAGGAATCTGGGCCATGCAGGCATTCTGAATCCACTCAATCAGAAGAAGCATTCACCGCACAACCACACATCACAGGGAGCACATTCCTCGCCCCATGTCATTCTTACGTCACGCTGCCATCACACAAACCATACAGACCTATATTATCTGTCTGCAGGCAGAGGGCTTACACATGAAATACTTACTACTGGTGTCCACATGCAGAGTCCTGTGCATAAACAACTCCCCTTTACTTTCCTGATCTCCACCTCCTCCACCCGAGTTACCGTCAAGATCTGATGTCACGATTGCTTTTTACCTTTATTCTAAAGGCCCGGCTATGGAACGGTGGTGCACACTATGGCCTCTGTGTCTTCTCTGCCTTTCCTGTGGGAATTATCATTGTTCCATTGTAGAATTCTACCTGCCTACCTGCCGTATGTCCCAGAGCGACATTTAAAAGCCTCCCAGGTTACTCTCAGTAAACCACAAAACCACTGCTCTATCCAACTGCATATCTCTTCTCCCCAACACCCTTCTTACATAAATGTCACTTTTGTAGTAGCAAGCCCAAGTGGATTTTGTTTTCTGCAGTTGTTGACCAATGGGGTCTCCAGGGAAGCTTGGAAAGAGCTGAGGAATTAAAAATAAGGCACTTTATAGGGAAGGATGTTGCAAAAGATGAGCTGGCAGAATAAGGAGACACATGATGGAGAAAGCAGTTTGGGAAGTAAAAATTTTCTGTGCAACATTTGAAGCACATATGTATGTACGTATGTAATGCAGATGTATTAAATATACATATACAAATATCATCACACTTAATACATGTGTATTAAGTATGATGAGACAGACATGTCTCTTTCTCCCTCTGCATAATCAGAGGTGCGTACCTCTCTTCCTTACCTCTAATCCCATCTGATAATTAATTGGCTCATAGCCAGCATACCTCGTCCACAGCCAGCATACACACATACGAACTTAAAAGGTAAAAACATTTATACCAATTGGCTCGAGTACAAACCCATCATCATTCGCTGCCCTGAGCCACACATTAGATGTATTCATTTTGATATTCTAAGAAACTCATGGCCCATCATGGAACATTTTCAAACATAATACATGACTAAGCTCTACCCACGCTCCAACAACATGCTTAAACACACACAAACTCAAACACACTCTCACCTAATGGATTTACGAATTCTAGTCCTATGTGAAAAGGCCAGAGGAAACAGGTGAGGAGAGGAGAATAGGTGGGGGAGGAAAGATAGACGTCTGGAGCCAGGACACTGATCCTGGGGCTGATAGCTGCTTTATAGAGGATCCTCCACATTACACACACACACAAAAACACGCACACACACAGACACATACATTTTCCCCTCAATCCTCCTCCACACTAACATCACTCACGGTTTTTCCCCTCTCTCTCTCGTTCTCCTTCAGACATGATGTTTACAGTTTGACCCTCGGTCGCTCATGATAGCAATCATTCCATCAACGTAATGGCTAAATGACACGCACAAAACTGTTACCGTCGGTCACCATACAGGGGCAGGAAGTCGTCTCCTGCATGCATGTGTATGTATAGTGTGTGTGTCTATGTCTTTGTGTGTGTGTGTGTGTGTGAGAGAGAGAGCTTAACCTTTACTGAGCATTCTAAATGGGACAGCACAAAATTCTCGATCACCAATTTCTTTCTTTTCCCTTATTTTGACCTCTTTTTCTTCATCCTGCCTCTCTACATTTTCTTACACTCTCGCTCCACAGCCACTGGATAGAAAAAAAATCCCTAAGCAGTCTGGGTGGTCTTCACTGACAAACACACATACAAACACACACACACATACACTCATACCACAGACATACACACAAACACAGTAATACCCTAGCTGTGGTTTCCTGACCTCAGCCAAAACACTGTTAGAAGTACGCCGCACTCGCCAATAACAAAGTATCACCTAATCGCTGCTCAGCTCGAGTCACTGACCAGCCCCGGAGTCAGACATAGGGAATGAACATTCTCTTGTCCTCTCATGCACACTCTGATTACCACTGAACGCAGGTGGAGGGTGAGTAAATAACGACATACTCCAGCCACTGAATGATATAATCCATTATTTTATGTGTATTTGTGTATTTGATTTGGATGTTTAGAGGTCTGTCTTTTGGACAGCTGACTAATTAATGTGCTTTCAGCAAACATCTGCGACAGAAAAGCAACTTAGTCTGTCACTATGACGTCATCTCGTATGATAATTTACCTCATGCAGCCAATAATAAAACAGGATTAACTTCCTCATTGTATACAAAATGAATTAAGTGTTAATGAAAACAATTACACAGATCTCCACACACAGGCACACACCCTTGGGCACTGTCTTTCCTCTCCAAGGTGATATCAAAGACCGGACTTTTCAAAGCGTCTTACATGACAGCTCATGTCAAGTGTTGCCCACGGAAGTGCTTATTGCCATAAATCTCTACGCATTCTGCTCAAAGTTGCTCGGAGCATCTTTTGGAGGTTGGATTCCTTTGGAAAGTCAACCTGTATTTACCTAGGAATTACAACACAATTGTTCCTAGTCCTACTGTGTCTCCACCGAGACACTGTCCAGATGTGAAAATAAAAACTAGAAAATAGAGTGAATCATGCATAGCCTTGATTGCCCTCTTGATCACTGTAGCATGTACTGTTGTGCTTACTTTGAAGAGCTCTCCGATGACACGGATGAATGATGTCATATACTTTCACAGCATTGTGTGGATGTGGTTTGTAAAGTGGATCGTTCCCAGGCAAATCCTTGTGACCTCGACAGCCTACACCATGTACTGGCGGCTAATCCAACTTCCACAGCACAGCGGGATGTGCTGGACCGTTCGAAAGACCCAGGTGGGGATTGCTCCATCTCTCTGCTGTTATAACCTTTTTAAATCATGGGACGAAATGAGAAACCAAAGCAGCAGGCTCTAGGTGGTTTGGGTCTGCATGCATGTGGTTAGGGTTTGGATGGGGAGATTGCTTTGTTTGTGTTTGATGCAAAAGAAAAAATCTTTGTGTTTGTCTATCTTAATTTGCTGCGGCATCTCTCATGATGTCCTACATTCCCTTCTTCCCTTCCTGTAGTTTTACAGTGTGTGTGTGGGCGTGTGCGGTTGGTCGCTGAGTTTATTTATTTTATTCTAAATCAGCCCTCAAACTCACTAATTGGTCCAATTCCACTGTTAGGTAACAAGGGGAAATGAACAATTACTCTTATGTTTGTAGGGAGCTATTTATGTTTGTACGCATGTGTGTGTGCGTGTGTGAGTGTGTGTGTGTGTGTGTGTGTGTGTGTGTGTGTGTGTGTGTGTGTGTGTGTGTGTGTGTGTGTGTGTGTGTGTGTGTGTGTGTGTGTGTGTGTGTGTTTGTGTGTGTGTGTGTGTGTGACCATGGACTTTTGCAGAGGGAGTCTCTGTGTGACATACCCCACTTTTGAGCCAACCACCTGATGTTCACTAAGGTAGAGTGATCCTGGAGGGATATTGAGACTGGCCTCCATAGACCCTACATGTGTTTTAACTTTCAGAGGAACACAGTGAAACCCGGTCATCGCAGACTCCCATGACACCCAAAGAGTCATGCTTCATCATCATCATGTCAAGCTGTCCTTTATGTGTCTCTTTTAGAGTCGTGTGTTTCATAAAATTCTCTTTCCTCACTCCCACTGAATTCTGTCCCACAACTCTTGTAATACTTGTGGAGCCCCTAGTGAGCAACTACTCTATCACACCCTGTTTCCTGGATTTGACTGGTATCACGTCGATATCACTTATCACAGCGGGTCTCTAATCTGCCCTCAGAGGATTTTGCAGTGAAGCAATTTGTGAGATGTGGCACTTTGCGCAGCTGGGGGGTGTATAAAACCACTCAGATCTCTCTTATTTTATTAATGTAAGCATGAAATGTTGGTCCTGCAACTTATTATGGTAAAAAATTCTAAGATGCTTTCAGATGCTTTAACTACAATTGTATTGATTGTAGTTAAAGCATCTGCCATTCCTTCAAACACAGAGTCATAAATCATATTCCAAAAATATAACTCCTGTAGTATTTGAAAATTAAGTTCTTCAAAGTTGCAAATCAGGTTATTAAGAAAAAGAAAATAGTAATTTAGTTTTTTTTCAAGACACTTGCCAACCATTTCTACCTGTTAACGGTTATCTGAGTTCTGGTATTAGAGAGCAGTGAGATATATATATTAGTACCATGAAACTGGTAATGAAATTTCACACATGCAGACATCTGTGTTCAAACATTTACTCTTTACAACATGCGCACACACATACACACACACACACACATACATGCACTCATGCTGTGTCTCCAGTTGGTGTGGGGAAACCTGATACAGAAAGAAGTGGGGTACAGTAATTTTGCCATAATGGCCAAGGCACACACATGTTCCTGTTCAATCCACTCTGTTTTTACACACGTGTGTTCTCCTGCCGTCACACATTTGACTGCTGCACGCTCCTCTATTTTTAAAGGAGAAACTCAGCTACCATTCAGGTAGCATGAATCAAGGGGGTTTTTGGGTAAGCAGTTTTAAATGTTCAAAGTGGAAAGTGGGACTTGGTATTGTATCGTACATAATATAAGACAGACAATATAGTAATATAAGAGTCATAATGAATGATTGGAGATTTGAGGAGGAGATTTAAGAGGTGATGCCCAGTGGAGCCACAGAAAATGATGAATGAGGTTGATGAAGCAGTCAGGAGACCATCAGAGGCCTGAAAGTGAAAAGAAGACGGCACAAAATAACACACACAGGAAATGTATTACTCACAGGTACGTGGTGAGAGGGCTGAGGTTGGTAGGCACAGATGATAGTCCCAACTCTGAGCAGTCCACCATCAAAAAGATGCCGTCTTCCTCACACTGGCATGGAGATGGGCATTTATCTGCCAATGGCACTTGTCTGTCCTGAACCTGTCCGTACCCCAAAACTCTGGAAGACGACCCCCAAACTCCTGCAGCCAACCAAGCAAGCAGCAGCACAGGCAGCATGTCTGACAGTCCACCTGTCTGCCGCTACACCTGTAGAGATTTTTGTCTGTCACCCTCACCTCTGTCCTTACTGATGAAGGAAACGGCAGCCCTGATGAAGTTAGGAGGATCCAATGATGAACTGCTATTTCAATCAGTCCTGGCTCTTGTCAAAACCGGCTTTTTTTTTCCTGAGCAGGTTTTCCACACTTTGAATCTGTTCCTGTCACAAGTTCTATCTTTTCATCTCTCTGACAGTAGTGTAACATATTTCATTTCTCTTCTGTCTTCCCCCTCAACCTGTTCTCTCTTTCCTCACTGTGCTACTCCCCCAAACACAGTCAATCTTTCACCCTCTCTCTCCCTCCTTGTATATATATCTTGCTCTCTCTGTCTCTCTCTCTCTCTCTCTTTCCTTACCTATTGTAGAAGGAGCATGAGTTGTGAATGAGCCACCCTCATTGGCCCACAATTTACGGATGGGCTGGAGCATCTCCGGAAAGTAGGAGGGGCCCACAATTCTCAAACTTTTCCCTCTCTTCCTTTCCCCCTTCTTGCTTTGACCGGCAGCTCAATGTGAAGAAAAGGATTGAGTGTTTAGTTTGAGGAAGGGAGCAGAGAGGAGGAGGAGGCAGCGGCAGCGGCAGCGTGGAGTAATGGTGTGAGACAAAATCTCTCCTCACTGGACGTTTTGAATGGAACCAGGAGAAAAGGAAAGAAAGTGATGAGGGGACTGAGATGAGGGAAGGGGAGCAACTTCTTGGGGACAAAAGTGAAGGCAGCAGAGAGTGTTTGGCTGTATGGGAGGGATGCAGAGGGTCAAAGTGTGTGACTGGGAGGGACTGTTGGGAGGAAATTGGAATTCTGACACTTCAGCACCCCTCAGTCCGCAGAAAGAGCGAATTCAGTGTCTCGTAAGTCACACCTTCTCAGGTTTCTGCGACTGGAATGTCGCGATCAAATGCAGGCAGAAACAAGCACACACACAAACACATGCCCACATGGACACCCCTAGAAAATAACTTATTATGAGAGACTGGCGCAAAGGAGCTCAAATATCCATTTCCCATATGCACACTCCAATCCATGGAGAGGGCAGTGAGGATGTGAGAAGAAGTGTCAGCTGCGGCAGGTTGCTGCATTACATGGTGCCTCTGTGATCACTACCTGATTTTGTACAGAATTTTGATTCTATACTTCTATTCTATACTTTTTAACAACA
Organism: Lophius americanus; assembly: GCA_037951165.1. Classification (NCBI taxonomy): domain Eukaryota; kingdom Metazoa; phylum Chordata; class Actinopteri; order Lophiiformes; family Lophiidae; genus Lophius; species Lophius americanus. The sequence goes on from JBBDHG010000001.1 coordinate 6,897,956, forward strand.
GATAATGCTTGAATGGGAACTCTTAACTCTTAACCAAATAACGTGTGCTAAAGTGCGTGTGCATTCTAACAGATTGCACGTTTGGTTGGCGTGTGGTTTCCAGGTGATCGACTAAGAATAATTGCGTAAATGACAACAGGTGCAAAAATGGTAGAGGCGGTAATATTTAAATGAGGGTTTTGCGTGCGTTACTGAAAGTATTAGTGGAAGAGGCCAATAAAATAATGGTGAGCTACAACATATTATCCTGAATATTACTAAAAGAAACAGAATATGGGAGTGTATCTGCGAGAAAGTCAGTGCGGTTTGTAATACAAGAAGAACGACAGTTGAAGATGACAAAATTAAAAAATTGCTTATAATACAATCTTGGTTAATTAAAGAGGTGTGGGCCGGTTGAAGACATGCCTATGACCACAATTGAGTGGCAGGTGCAGCTTGCTTTCTGTGATGAGCAGACACGCACATTGAGGAGCATCTTTTTTCTTTCACTTGATAAATTGAATTTATTTATCACATTTACTAAATAAAAAAATGAATGTGATTCATGTTTTAACAGTTTGATGGATATAGTCGAGTTGTAGTCTTGGAGATGGATTCAAACATTGCAAAGGAGGTGAGAAGGACCACCAGGCAGCAGGTCAGCAATGGATCTGGCCTTACGGTGGCTATCGGTAACCTGGCAATAGGGATCGAAGATGGTGTGCAGGTAGTGGTGGGGTCTTTCTCCCAATCCCAAGCGGTACCACAACTGAGCAGCCAGGGAATGGAGATGGATGAGAGCACAATGTTCAAAGCCCCACATGTGACCAATGGTCATACTCCTCCATGTCCTGCTTTAACCCTTGATGTTTGGCAATGTTGTGAAACACAACAAAGATCTGACAACTACAATCCGGGCCAATTCTTTCTGGGCTGTATAGAAATGCTCCTCCAGTGCCGTCCAAACAACGGAACAGGCGTTTCAGTATGCCAAACTGTGTCTGTGCACAACTCCTTTCGAATTTAGTAAATTCAGACTCAATCACAAACACCGAAATGTATTTTATGCTAAGAAAATCCCATTGCGTGTGCTTATTTAACATATTTGGATCTAGTCCTCCCCGCATTTTGTGTGCTAGGGTAGAAATGGCCCATATTTCATATTCATTAAGGCAAACATATTAAATGGTCAGGGCATGTTATTTTGCACGTTTGGAAGATGCAATCCAATAGATCAGCTGCTTATTAGTTTTTGGGTGCTATCAAATATGCCCATGTTTTCAAACTCACAAACCTTTGTCAAATCAAGCGCTTAGAATTTACATGAAATCTTTCCTGAGTTCTTGATAAATAAATAAAAAAAGGCTTAATTCTAAATTCTATAATTAAAGTAATGGTCTGATTGCTGCTCAAGTAGCAACAGCTTCATTTTGTACCTCAGATCAATTTCAGGCAGTTGTCCCAGCAGGAAATTCAAAAACAGAATAAAAAGGTTGCAGCAGGCCGGGGTAATCAGGAAAATACGTTAATGAAACTCTGCACGGAGAGATGGAGGATGAAAGCACACTTTCTTGTGGTGATTTTCATGTTTTGGATTGCATGCAACGGATTGCATGACCTTCCAGAACCACCCAGACTCATAAAGTTGTTTTAGACCTCACTGGAGTAACTGAATGCATAGTAGTGGAAAACAAATGATTTGTTTTTACATCGTTTCTGGAAAGCTGGGGCAGGGAGAGCTTTCATTTGACAGCAGTAGTTTGTTACTTCCACCCAAAGACGCACAACCAAAGCAAAGAACAAAGATAGAACATCTGAAATTTATAACACACAAATTCCCTGAACAGAACTTGAAAATGGCTGCAAACAAGCTAGTGCTTGAATTTGTTTTATTTTATTTGAAATGTTAAACTTTATAGTTTTATATCTTTGCACACTCATACAGAGTTTGTCTGCCCCACCGGTGGATCTGCGTATCTCTCCTTTTTGACCACCATTCTCTGAAGGCTGAATAGTTTCTCATTAATTAATTAACATTCCTATGCCACTGTGTTTTCTGAGGGGCCTTTGTTATGGTCCCACAAAAAGTCTTTCAGAGCTGTTCTTCACATAGTCTCTCTCTCTCTCTCATGCGCTTGCTCTCTCTGTTCCATCCTCTCTAACTCTTTGTTTAAACATGTTGCCTGAATTGTTTTCAAGCAATGTTCTATGTTAATTTTGTTTTGCACATTGGCTCTCCACCTGACACTGCAAATACACGGGCTTCTTGAGTGAACTTACAGTCCACCCAAGTACAGTGTACGCACATACATCCCCACAGGCACATATGAACCTTAAATTCACATACACTTCATACACCTGCACATTCCACCTCTACATTTTATGTTGTGCACAGAGCTCTGTCATCTTTTTAAGTAGATTTTAATTTTCTTGCCCCAGGGAGCCTTAAAAACCACGTATTCTATCTGGCATGTTTGGTCTCCTGAACGCCTCTGTCTCTTTCTATTTTCTTCACATTTATCAACTTCCTCCCCGTCAATCATAAATGTGCAAATAACCGTGCATGGTTATCCTTCATATTTAAAAAGCAATTTATGAATAAGTTAAATGTCAAGCTGCAGTTACAGTTCTGATGTATAGGGTTAAATATGGATTATATAAGTTTAAATATGGATCTGTAACTATTCACATGTGTAATTCCAGTTTGTCACTTTAAATGCAAATTCAAATTGAGTTAATTAGGTAGTTAGTTGGAATAGTGACATAAATAATTTACGAGCAAGGGCAACTATGCTGTACATTTTTGCATGCAATCAAAGTAATAAAATGTGTTATGGCTATACTGTAGTGTAGTTTTGAGCAGGGTGTTACTGATCCCGTTGCATTAGTAATAAACCTCATCTGCAATGTAAAGCCGAAGCTAAACAGTTTGTGCTCCAACTGAACAATCCCATTGTCTAACCATGATTTGAGTGCTCAGACTGTAAGTGTGATACAAAAAACTAAAGCGCCCCGTCAGCCCCTGTGGCCAGTTCTGGCTATAGACAATTGTCAATAAAGATTCATTTAGAAGTTCTGAGGCAGGAAGAAGTTTGTTTGCTAAAAACATGGAAACCAGGCCAAAACGAGCCGCTTTGATCATGTGCAGTCCACATGTCGAAGTGCTGTCTCGCATGATACTGAACCACGGGTTGTTCCCAATGGATAAGTACAGTCCATTTACCAATTATCATTTGTGCTATCCTGTGTGCCAAAACCTCTTAAAAAAAAAAAGAGGGTCGGTGTAACTGGACTCAAAGGTGGCGAGAATCCTTGGACAGTATGGCTGGTCCATGTTGCAGAGGAAATTGGAGGTGAGCAAGCTATTATTACTCTATTGAGTGTTAACATGATAGTTAGAACTGTTCCACAGCCATGAACCATTCATTCTTCCTTGCTGACATGTTCCTGCCAGCCATAAACTGCAAGTCCTACTATATGACTACTTTTTGTTTATTATCCACATGATGCATCGTGTCACCATGGAACCACAGATGCTTTGTTCGCCACTTTATACATGAGAAAGTGGGGAGAAAGGCGCTGACCTCTGGGGAATCTACACTTGCACTTGCACTGCTTCAACTGTCAAAGGCTGACAACGACTATGTTGCATGAAATTAATCCTATCTGGTGGTCATCTGGGATCTGCTGTAAAGGTCTTGCAACCCCGTGTACACTGCAAAACAGAAATCATGCCTGTTGAACCTGGAATGTCGCCTGTCTCTAAAAATGAGTTGCGTGGCTTGTAGTGTATATCGGGTCCAACCTGGACTCAAATTGAACGGTGTATCCCCCTACTTAACCAAACAATTTCATACACCCATTTGCTGATACTTTTACGTTGAATATGTCAAACAAACTGTTGGCTTAAGATGAAAAATAATGAAAATGTTGCATTTGCAGATAGGAACACCTCATCCACATAACTAATGCTTTTGTTTGTGTGCCACATTTGGTGTGCTGTAATTCAGTAGGTCTGAGTGTCAATAATGTCATACATTTTTTAGATAGGAGAGTCAAATGAAATTCTTCTTGGGGCGACAGAGAGCCATTGTCTGGCCCTGGGTTGATTGAACTCTTCACAGTTGTTTGCATGTATGCAGACATTTGTGCATGCCACTGAAAAAGTATGCACACACTCATATTCTCCCTCTCTCGGTTTCTTTCTCACACTCTCTCACACACACACGCAAGCTATCAATCTGCATCAGATCAAAGCCAGGGCTCCCTCTCTCTCCTCCCCCATCTTCCCTCTCTCCACTGTGCTCTCTGGGCTATAAACACTATCCAAGCATCGGCAGCCTTGAAGACACAAAGACAAGTAGCTATCTGACACCTGACACTAACTTGAGAGCAGTCACCGTGGTTTACCTGAGAATAAAACACACACACACTCACAAACATACAGAGACAAGGGTACCTGAGCTCCTTGCAGCAAGAGGAGTCTATTCAGGAACAGAAGGGACAAAGTCGCCATGCCCCCCCCAAGACATACTCCGTCCCATCTCAACCACATCCAGTGCCAAATCACACACACCCAACCCTTACAAAACACCTTTCCTACCATACTCCTGCTCATCCAGGACCTGCCAGTGTGAACAGGAGTGTGTGACTGTAGTTGCGTGTGCAGATGCATGTGCTTTCAAATGTGTTGTTTCTGTATTTTTGCATGCCTGGGCGGTACAGACACAATTGAAGACTAACCCAGGTATACTTTGCGGAAGCAAGTGAGACGCCATGGGTAGCCCCTGGCGGCAAACTTAGGTGTGTACTCTAGCTTTTCATGTGAAACCACCTGAAAGCCAACAAAAAGGCCGCTCTCCCTCCTCCGTCCCTCCCCCCATCCCTAGATACAAAGAAAAGTAATCAGTGGAAGAAAGAGCAGCAGAGGAAGGGGGATGAGGTAAGGGGATGGGGATGTAAAGGTGGGACATGATGGTTGGTGAAGATGGGGTGCTGGGCCCTATTTTTTTTTAGATACTGTTTCCAGTACCAGTACCCTCAAAAATGTTCAAAAATGTTCTCGTAGAGAGAATATATTTAATGTAATATAATTGTCATGGTCATTATTTCAGTAGTAATAGAAGAAAATAAACTAAATAGAAGAAGACATGAGTCTCCAGAACTTAAAAATGACCTTCTTCATTATGAAACATGAACATTTCCGTGAGATGTATCGTACAACTACCGGGGTTCTCGTCAGGCAAATTATCCTCTACAGATAAGATAACGTAACAGATGAGGTGTTATGAATAACATACAACAGTATACACACACTAAAACTATTTGATTAACTAATTAAAGTTAAGGATAAAGTATTGATTATATATACAAAAATCAACTAAGACGCTAATGCCATGTTACTAAAGTCATTAGTATTATTATCGTAAGAATTCTTCATACTACAGTACTTTGGGACACGTTTATGTGTGAGGCACCAGGGTATCTCTATCAGGTTTCAAGTCACGTGTTTGTGTGGGAACATGTTTGGTCTAACTGTGTTAATTACTCCGAAATGACAGAGGAAACTGAAACTCCAGAGTTCTATCAAGTCATCAATAGGTGGTGGTTGTAGATGATGAATAATCAATCAGCCAAGCCTGCTCTCGGAAGGTCCCTGCTGTTGGCTCCAACACGTCTACTATATCCCAACATCTTCAGGATATCCATCCATCCCTGTTTGCAGGAGAACATTGCATTCACCAAATAAAAATAAAAATTTTGGACAACATATATCATAATTACGAGAATTAGGAATATATGTCTGTTTTTTTGCACACGCACTGTAATGTTTATCACGCATCTGTAACTATATCTGTACTTTCACCGGCTGAGTGACAAAGTCGTGTTTGGCCACGTTATGATGTCTCATTAGTGTTTTCCAACATGAGCAAACATGCTCCACTTATTATGTTGGGAAACCTGCGTTTTGTAGCTTCATTACTTTTAACTTGAACTGCAAAGCATATTTAATAATCTATAAACTTCTCCGTTCCTCCAGAAGTTGGACTCTTTCAATGCTTCTCCCACTGTGTTTAAATTTCTGTTTCGTCACTCAATACCTGTGAAATGATGCACTGCAGTCCGAAATCAGGATAAAACGTATACATGTTAAAACATCCCGCCTTTTATAAATATCTCATAATTCTTGTGATATAAGAAAAAATGTATCAGTTCTCACTCCGGGATGCTGAAGCATGTAGTGAAACATCATTACGTGGCCAAACACGATTGTGTCAAACAGCCGGTGAAAGGCCAGGGATAAAGATTACAGGGCATGTGCAAACAAACAATCAGATCCTCCTTTCTCGTAGTCATGAGATCCAGATCTCGGAATTAGCAGATAAAGTGTAAGTGAATTAAAAATGCATTTCCGTACCTTTTTGCCCAAGTTATGTTTAAAATAATTAAACTTGCTAGCTCTCGTCCAATGGTCACTTTCCTGAAAAGTTTTAATTATTTTTGGCCCGTTTACATTCAGATGTTTAGCGAGTGCATCAATCGCCTGCCTCTCCGTTCAAAGTGCTAATGCTAATTAAACAGCCTTCACTAAACGAGAAGCTCACAACAAAAAATAAAAACAGTCATGTTGCATTGCCTGCACGGAAAAAAATTGGATTTTCTGTTAGTGTACCAGATACCACAACACATTTACACACAAGCAAGAACACACACACTCGGACACACGCAAAACACATACACATTACATAAGCGACCAAGCACACCGGGACACATCAGGCACATACACTGTACTGGCTCGATCATAGTAGCAATGAAATTCAATGTTAAACGCAAGGGAGATATTTAATTCCCAGGACACACACCTGTCAGCCAGATTATTATAACCACCGACAACTGAAGTGAATAGCATCGATCTTCTGATCATCATGGTTGCCCATCAGTGGGTGGATATATTTAGCAGAAATTGAACATTTTGTTCTCACGATGATGTGATAGAAATAGGAAAATCTGAATAAGTGAAAGGATCATGGGCGCCCAGAGTTCATTGACGTGTGTGGAAAATTATGCTAGCCGCGGTTGTAAGACCCCACAGAAACTGCTGAAAAGTTTTACCATTTTTGATGCATATATTATTCAGAGTATCTAAAATGTTTGATTTAATGTGTTCGTTGTATATTTATATTGGTATAAAATGGAAGCATATTAGCCAAACGAGTCATATTTATATTTTAAAGGTGAAAGGGAAAGACTGCCGTTTTGGTATCCCCTGCATACATAAAAATACTGACAAAGTTTGACGTAGTATCTAGAATTAGCAATAATGGACAGTCTTTATTATCAATTTGTTACACAGTTATATACAGTTCAACATAAGGAAATAAGGTCTCTGCGTCCACCCATCCCGGCAGAGCAGTGGGAATGACCTCTGAATCGCCGGGGAGAAAATGGAGAATATAGGAGATATAATATGACATCTCAATAAAGTATTCAAACTGTTACAGTATTGATTTTTAAATTATATATATTTTTTTAAACTCTTATTCATGAAATCTGACACCGTCATGAGTGGAACCTCAAAAATGAGAAAAGTCATCAGTGAGATAAATTATGCCTTTCAGGTTTTCAGAGTTTTTCTTCAGAATTGTTCTTTATTTCATGAATTGCATTTAATAATAGTCATTTTTGTAATGCTCTATTGCATTGTTGTTGGCATTGCACAGGTTAATTTGAACTCAAAGGATACATTTCTTTAATGTGCAGTAAACAAACACTTTTCCTCTTTTCCTCATTCAAGAGGAAAACATGAGCTTTCTTGTTTTCAATCCCCAGGCTGGCATTTCCTAGGTGTTGACAGTGTAATATAGGACAGGTATAATGTCCATATAGTCTTACCAACGCTGGCAGGTCTGCACCTGCACACAGCCAGAGAGACGCTCCACTCTGTTTGATGCTATTCAAAGTGATGCCACCGACTGTTTTGTCAGGAGTTGTGCTAGGTAAGATGTGTTTGTGGGTAGCTTGTGGTTAAGTTGTGTTTGTAGGTAAATTGTTTGTAGGTAAATTGTTTGTAGGTAAATTGTTTGTACTTTGTGCTTTTGAGTATAAATAGCTATCTGTCCTTGAAATAAAACGTTGTTGTGTTCACTGTAGGCAAGACTGCATGAATATTTGTAAGTGCAGCGGTGTGTGTTTGTGTGTGTGCATATGTGTGTGTGTGCATATGTGTGTGTGTTCTCACATGCATGCATTAATGTGAGTGATAAATGCTTTACCAGTTCTGCATGATGATATCTGCAACATGAGTGTGGGGGGAGACTGATGTGGAATGTTACCAGTGAATGAAAGTATTTGATTGTCTACACAGAGTCCCATCCATGCAGAACCATGACAGCACTAGAAGGAGACACAATATACTGAGCGATGAGGAGAAGAGCGTGAAGATTGGAGGTTTCACAGCCTAAAACACATCTATACACGGCAGCAGTTGAAAGATTATATCTATAAAAAAAAATCTAGGCATTCAGTAAGAACAATTACAGTTACCAGAAAGACAAAGTGAGTGCATGATTACTATAATTGATTTAAGTCGTACCATGATGTTGTTTAAGCTTTATGCCCCCATGAGTTGAAGTTTAAATTAACTAATGAGATGGCGCCATCTTCTGTCAAAAGGCAGAACAAGGTCATAGCAGTGGATCAGGAACTTTCTAATCTCAAAGTATGCGTCCAACAGCACAGACTGAGATTTTTGTTCTACATTAAAGTAGAGTATTTCACTGGGTCTTAGGATTTTATAACAAGTCATATATAGATGCAGTAGCATCAGAAAGTGACGCTCCTCAATTACTTGGGTAAGCCCAGAGTAGTGTATATTGTTTTGATTATATGCTATGACCAGGCTATATGTAGGCTTTTAGAAAATATTGAGGTCCAAACTTTAAAGTTGCTAAGGGGCTTTGCGTATCCTTATTGTAAATAGTGAATAACCTTTATTTGTGTAGCACTTTTCAAAACAAGGGTTTTACAGGATAAAAACGTGAAATTAAAAGACACCCAGATTGACAGTAAAATATCACAAATAAAATTAAGAGCAAAATGACACAATCTGGCAATGACACTGTGAGTTTAGATTACTAAAAAGGTTTCTTGTGAAGATATTTTTAAGAACTGTTTTTTAAAGGATGTTACTGATTCTGCAAGCCTACAGCAGGGAGTTCCAGAGCTGAGGGTCCTTCACTAAAAAAGACTGGTGACCTTTGTCAAATATAATTGCACAACAAAAGCTTCAAAACCGATAAATCTACTGTTAAACATTAAGCCATGAGGATCAGGATCATGAACATCTGTGGTATTTAGGCCTACATAGTCGGAATGTCATCGGCTCAGTCTCATATTTGTATTGAAAAGCACCAGCACATAATGCCCATCCTATCCTGGGGACTGTTCCGTAAAGTATACAAAGAAAGATGAGGCCAGCACCTAACCAGAAACAATACAACAAATTTACTCATTTCAAAAAATTTAAAAAGGGAGCACATCTCAAGTCGTTAAGTTTCGGAGGACAAAAAACTTAAATTTCCCTTCTTTGTTGGCCTCACCTCAGAATGTACATTCTGAGGTGAGCCAAACAAAGTGTTTAGAAAGAAAAAAAAAATTCAAAAATGGAGAAAAAAGCAGTCACTCATAAAATATTAGTTAACTCAGGCTTGGTTTATTATATGTCAATATCACTGCCAATCAATAGGTTTATATACAAAAGAGAATTAATCCATGTGTAACTAATTTCCAACTAGGGGTGTTTGAAAGAAAGGCATCTAAACGTAAGGTTGAGTTAAAGAGTCTGATGTTAGATCCTGAATCAATGTTAGTTAACAAGATAGTTAATTCATCCAAAATCAACCATTTAGCATCTTGAATGATTAGCTCTGTTTAACGCAGCAAAAACCATAGCAGGAACTGTTACTCCTATGATATCTTCTAAAAAATGACATTTATTATTTATTATTTATTAGAGAAAGTAACAAAATTAGTGCCCCATGGGTCAGTCCTGTAGCCACTCCTTTTTAGTCTTTATATCAATATTATTGATCAAAATGTGTCCAATACTATGTTTAATTTTTATGCTGATGACACGTTGTTGTGCTGCACAGCCCCTTCCCCAAACCAGTCACTCGCCCAATTACAACTTGCTTTTAATACAGTTCAACAGAACTTTTATGATTAAAAACTTGTGTTAAACGCAGAGAAAACTAAAGTCTTAATGTTCTTAAATGATAACGTTAAGCCACAGAACCTATCCTCAATTGTCACCTCGCGGAATTCACAGATTGGGTCTGTATTATTTTACAGATATCTTTGTATTTTGATTCATGAATCTCTCTCTTTTACTCCGTATATTCATTGGCTGGTAAATAGGCTGAAACTGGGTTTCTATTTCAAGATTAAATCATGCCTTTCCTTTGAATCCAAAAAGAGACTGGTTGCTGCTACTTTTTTGTCAGTCTTGGACTATGGTGATGTTTTGTACATGCATGCCTCGTCTCAGAGCTTACCAGCTCTGAACACTGTCTATCATTGGGCTCTGAAGTTCATCACCTACTTTAGACATCTCACCCATCACTGTTTGTTGTATGAGCGCGTTGGATGGTCTCCTTTGTCTGAAGTTTGACTAAAATACTGGCGTATTATTGTTTACAAGGCTATTCTCGCTCTTCTTCCTTCTACCTTCTGACCTTCATCAGTCAGAGGAGCTCTGGAACCTATGGTCTTCATTCTCAGGATGTTTCCTCACTGTCTGTCCCAGGGGCAGAACTGAACTGGGTAAAAAGGCATTTATGTTTGCTGCTCCCTTTGCCTTGAACGATTTACAAAAATAATTGAAACATCATGACTTGGTCTCATTGGATGCTTTTAAGAGAATGTTGGATGACTTGGAGACAGAAACATCTGTTTGTAGATGTTCTGTCAGATCTATGGTTTTTTTTATGATTTTGACCAAATTCTGACAGAAATGTATTGATTATTTCATGTTTTCTAGAATGTATGGCTGCTGATTGTCAGTCTGTCTGTAACTTTGACTGTGCTGCTTGTCTGTCTGTAACTTTAACTGTGCTGCTTGTCTGTCTGTAACTTTAACTGTGGTGATTGTCTGTCTGTAACTTTAACTGTGGTGCTTGTCTGTCTGTAACTTTAACTGTGGTGCTTGTCTGTCTGTAACTTTAACTGTGGTGCTTGTCTGTCTGTAACTTTAACTGTGCTGCTTGTCTGTCTGTAACTTTAACTGTGGTGATTGTCTGTCTGTAACTTTAACTGTGGTGCTTGTCTGTCTGTAACTTTAACTGTGGTGCTTGTCTGTCTGTAACTTTAACTGTGGTGCTTGTCTGTCTGTAACTTTAACTGTGGTGCTTGTCTGTCTGTAACTTTAACTGTGGTGCTTGTCTGTCTGTAACTTTAACTGTGGTGCTTGTCTGTCTGTAACTTTAACTGTGGTGCTTGTCTGTCTGTAACTTTAACTGTGGTGCTTGTCTGTCTGTAACTTTAACTGTGGTGCTTGTCTGTCTGTAACTTTGACTGTGGTGCTTGTCTGTATATAACTTTAACTGTGCTGCTGCCTTTCTTGGCCAGGAAACTCCTGGAAAATAGATTTTTAATCTCAACAAGGTTTTCCTGGTTAAATAAAGGTTAAATGAAAACATTTTTTTGATAACCAGCAGTCCAACTTCTTCAGTTACCTCTATCATCTGAATCGTTTGATGTTGCTCACTGCCCGCTTTGTTCCGTCATCAGAGATCCAGCGTTTTGCACAAAGACATGGTCTTACGGACAGGAATACGGAAGGACAGATAGTGGTAGATTTTGTGAAAAGAATGGAAATGGCAGTGGTGAACACGTATTTCAAGAAGAGGGAGGAGCTCAGAGTGAGATATAAAGGTGAAGGTAGGAGCACGCAGGTGGACTACATCCTATACAGAAGAGGTAACCTGAAAGAGATTAGAGACTTCACGGTGGTGAGAGGGGAGAACATAGCCAGACAGCATAGAATGGTAGTATGTAGGATGACTCTGGTGGTACGAAAGAGGAAAAGAGCAAAGGTAGAGCAGAAGACCAAATGGTTGAAGTTGAGGAAAGAAGGCTGCAGTGGGAACTTCAGGGAGGGGCTGAGACAGGCTATGTGTGGTAGTAAAGGACTGCCAGATGACTGGGCAAATACAGCAAATGTGATAAGGGAGACCGGTAGGAAGATGCTTGGTGTCTGATCTGGGCAGAGGAAAGAAAATAAGAAGACTTGGTGGTTGAATGAGGAGGTTCAAGAGATTATAAGCAAGAAAAGGTTAGCAAAAAAGAAGTTATATAGTAAGAGAGGTGAAGAATGTAGGCAGGAGTACAAAGAGACACAATGTAATGTGAAGAGAGGCCTGTGATGAGTTGTGTGAGAGCTTTGACACTAAGGAAGGAGAAAATGTTGAAGTGAGAGTAGCTTTGAAGAGAATGAAGAATGGAAAGGTGGTCTGTGATCTACAGGGGTATAAAGCTGATGAGCCACACAATGAAGATCTGGGAAATAGTAGTGTAAGGTAGGTGAAGGAAAGTGGTGACTATTTTTGAGGAGCAGTATGGTTTCAGCCTAGGAAAGAACATTACAGATGCAATGTTTGCTTTGAGAGTGCTTATGGGGAAGTACAGAGAAAGCCAGAGGAGTCGCATTGTGTCTTTGTGGACCAAGAAAGACGCCAAGGGAGGAATTGTGGTATTGTATGAGGAAGTCTGGAGTGACAGAGAAGTATGTTAGAGTTGTGCAGGATGTGTATGAGATCAGCATGACAGCGTGTGAAAAGTTATCTGTGACAGAACAGTAGCAGCAAGATCGAAGGGAAAGGTTTACAAGACGGTAAAGAGACCAGTCCTTCTGTATGGCTTAGAGATGTCGGCTCTGACATCTGACAGGAGGCAGAGTTGGAGGTGTCAGAGTTTAAGATGCTAATTTTTTCTTTCGGGGGTGACGAGGATCGGCAGGACTGGAAGTGAGCACATCAGGGGGACAGCCCAGTTTAGGAAGTATGGAGAAAAAGTAAGAAAGGCCAGATTGTGATGGTTTGAACACATGAGAAGAAGAGATAGTGGACCTATTAGTAGAAGGATGCTGGAGATGGAACTGCCAGGAAAGATGTGGTGAGAGAGGACATCCAGTTGATTGAGGTGACCAAAGAAGATACAGAGGACAGGGCAAGATGGCAAAAAAATTATCCGCTGTGGCGACCCTTAAAGAGAATAGCCGAAAGAAGAAGAAAATGTGGAAAGAAGATAGACCAAGTCAACCGCATTCAACTCGGAACACAGATTTTCCCTTTCTATTGGCATTTCAGTTTGTTTGAAATATATGTCAAAACTGGTTCAACATAATGCATGACATCTTATCAAAGCATTAGAATTGGTTCGCAACTTACCTTTAGCGCCAAAAATTGAATTAGAGTATAATTTTTGTAACTTTCTTGCATGATAATGATAAGTTACAAACGGGGTTCCCCGGGGAATGCCGGCTTCCTCCCACAGTCCAAACACATGTGATATAGGTGAGCTGGCGACATTAAAATTGCCCTTAGGAGTGAGTGTAAGTGTGAGTGATTGTATGTCTCTATGGGTCGGCCCTGCAATGAACTGGCGATTTTTCCGGGGTGTACCGCAACTCTTGCCCGATGTCAGCTGGGATAGGGTCCAGCCCCTCCCCGTGACCCAGAACAGGATAAGCGGTAGATAATGAATGAATGAATGAATGAATGATTTTTCCTATGTTATTGAAAAATAAAATAAAAACAATTGTATGTAGAGGTTTGCTCCTCTCTGTATCCTGCAGCACTCGGCGCACACCTTAAAAGGAAGAAAGAGCCTTTTGTAATTTCGTTTTTTTTTCAGCCTTCGGTTGGACGTGTCATTTCCTTCTGGTCAGAATCCCCCTTTCTTCAGTCACAAACAAATTTCTGCTGACTAGACAGAAGTTAGTAGTCCAGTTCGCTGATGCGATAATGGTATAAAGAGTCAGACCTGCTCTTCCTGGAAAGTACCTTGAGACAACTGTTGTTGTGAATTGGTGCTATATAAATAAAGATTGATTGGTTGATTGATTGAATGATTGATTGATTGATTGATTGATTGATCGATTTATTGATTGGGAACCCTTTTCAAACTCCCATGGAGATGTTGTGAAATCTTTAGAATTTTCATATTTATATAAACATTCTTATAGCTCTCGATTCTTTAACTGCTATTTAAGCAAACAACTCCTTCAGAGCATTAACTGTCCTCTCCTTTCTATTACTGACCGCTGTGAGGTCTTTGTAGGTTTCACCAAAGCAGAAGTGAAAAATATCCAACCTTAATCGGTGACGTCCTCTTCTGTGGAAAGAGGAAGACTTTTTCCTTTGATAATGTCACAAGTCGATCTAGTAAAGTCATTTTCAGTATTAATTTACAGACAAGCTAACACAATTATCATGATCTGTGGGACACCCCTAAAGGTGCCGAAATCCCAGAAGGAAAAAAACAGACTGGAAGTAGTTTCCATAGATGTAATGATAATCAAATAAAACTGTGAAGTTCATTGTTCTGGTACATCCCTTTTTGAAATTTCTAATTTATTTTGTGTTTCCCTTTGATTGAATCAGTGTTGGATGTCTTTTTCCTTCATACGACGTGACTCTGGCATTACTTTGGTTCACACTGAAATATTTCAACCAAAAAGGGAACCCCAGACTTCTTCTCTGTTCAGATTAATGGTTTGGATTAAATCATTTCAACAGCAGTTTGAGTTGATAGTCATGGGATTTCGTTGTCACACATTGATCAATGGACTTCATTTTTCGACAACTACTAAGTCAATTGGTTGCACTAAATAATTGTATCAAGTACCAAATCAAGGCAAAAGGGAGCAGCAAACATAAATGCCTTTTTACCCAGTTGAGTTCTGCCCCTGGGTCAGACAGTGAGGAAATATCCTGAGAATAAAGACCATAAGGTTCCGGAGGTCCTCTGACTGATGAAGGTCAGAAGGTAGAAGGAAGAAGACCGAGAAAAGCCTTGTAAACAATAATACGCCAGTATTTTAGTTAAACAGCAGTTATTTGAATGAAGGAATATTAGGGCCGCCTTGAAAAAATTAAAAAAATTATATGACGAGAATAAAGTCGAAATTTTGAGAGAAAAAAGTGTGTAGTAAGACTGGCGAGAGGGAGGTTTTGCATGAGCTTGGGTTTTGCAATCCCTTGATGCGCTTTTTTATTGCTTCATTTAGTGAATCAAACAGATATAATGCACAAACATTTCATGATAGCATTTCTTAACTTCCGGGTCATGGAGTCAAGTGACTAATAGTAAAACTATACAAAAACTATCTCTCAATAGTGTACGATGTTTTGGTAATCCCAAAATATGTGTGTATAATTTCCCACCAAACCACATATCCTCCAATATAACTCAGATCTGTTACCATATTTTGAGGTGATCAATGGGGTTTTGAAAAACTGCATCTTCAACTTCCAATCAGATTCCCTCTATGTTGAGCTGTTGGTTAGTTTATGACCTGCTTTAAATGATTCTTCCCGTCCTTCATGTGATATTATGATATTTGCTTCCCGCTCCAGTCGTTCTTTAGCATTCATATTATTATCATAAGATTCCGGCTGTAATGTCTTGTAAATCTTTGTAATCACGCTTTCAATCAACAGTTCCTGTATTTTAGCTGGTTCTTGATTTAAATGTTCCCATTCTTTATGTTTCTGAATATAATGTCCTAGTTGTAAGAATTTATAAAAGTAGTTAATTGGCAAAATTACTTTTTTGAACAATTTTCAAAGGAACAAAATTCCTTTGAAAGTCATTCAAATTACTTGATAGTTTGGCCTTTGAACATTTGTGATATATAAAATAATCCTTTGCTTGTCCATTTATCAAACCCTGCGTCCATAGACGTCTTTGTAACTTTTACGTCATAAGATGATGAAGTGGCATTACCTCCAGAACGATTCATAGAAAAGTGATGCAGGAAAACAGATAGTTGTTAGACATGAATCTGTCACTAATGAGGCGTCACGTTCAGATGTGACAGGATGCTCAAATCAAACACATCAAACGACAGCAGATGTGTGGTGGAGGTGTCAACCTCAAGCAGGAAATACTCTATGATCTCGCCAAGCTATGCTACGTGTTCTGACTTTCCTCCATGCAACTCGGACTGGTTTCAAAATATTTCATCAAAGACCCTCAGGCACTTTGTTGAACTCTCCGGAAGCAAAATCTCACGGTGATGTGTTTGATATGTCCTCTTAGCTCTGACTCTCTTTATTGCTTATCTCACAGGGAAAACAGATGATTTATGCACAGTCTAGTCTTCACACTCCAGTTTGTGTTATCCAGATAAGGCCAGTGGGTTTGTGTGCGTGTCTCTGTCATTTATGAGTGTTTATTGAGACCACAGATTACAGGACTGTCTACTGGAGGACATAGACACTTTTTCGTGGGAATGAGAAGTCCCATCAGTTCCCAATCCCGTTCCTTATCTCCACCATTCCCATATGAGTGATTCATTTTAATTATCCTCCTGAACGAGGACCACTTGACCACCTCACTGCTAGCAGAATGGAATGATGTTTGGATAAAATAATTAGGAATCAAGCCGTTCAATTTAATGCGCATTTACAAAACACATAAAAGGCTGAAGTAAAGACATATGATACAACTTTGAGACAAAAATAAGAAATAGTCAGTCAATGACTAGCAAGTCAAAACATTCGAAGGAGAGAATGAATAAAAAATAAAGAGAAGGATTATACGAAAGTGACCAAGCGGAGATAATCCTGGACGTCAACCTCAGGTTTTGCATACTTACCAGCTTCTCTACGACACAGCTAATATGCCAACAAGACGGCAAGGCCAACTGCCTCCTCACCTGCCAGATTGTTCACCTGGCTCACCTGGCCTCCGCTGGGGCTGTGCCCATGGGTGTGAACATCAAACAGAATTTGAAAAAAGAAAAAAGATGTTGCTCCCTACAAATTACAAATATTCAGGTATACCATTCAGTCCCCTCAAATTCATAAATCAACATGTAATGAAGAATGTGAGCATATGCCCCCAATTCAAATGTCATTAAATCAAAGATGTTGAATGTTTAACATGATAATCAGTCCCGCTGTCATATAATATATGCTGGTCTTTGTTCATGGTGGGATTATGTCTTATCACCTACCACTTATCTTTTAACACACTCACAAACATGCACACACACAGTCTAACATGCACACCTTTGTGTCTAGGCGGCGGGGGATTTTCCAGTAACCCACATGTGTACAGGTGATTTGCGTATGTTCACTAATCATAAGGGTTTGGTTATAACTGCTAACCCACCACACCTGGACAATCACAGACACATAAATATACAAAAACAGCATATACAAAAACCGACCCACACACTCGTCAGCAGTAGCCGTGGTAATTATCTAAGTTCTAATTTTTCTGTTTCATAATAACACACTGATGGCTGCTGGTTTTTATTTTATTTACATGTTGAAGTGTATTCATGGCCATGCATGGGGCAGTTTTCCAAATTCACCTGCTACTCTGTGACAGTCACACCACACAAGTGATCCAGAAATAACACAGAGAAAGTGATGATCAAATCTCAGATACACTCAAACACAATCTCTGCTGCATACATTTCTACGTTAGATTAGAATTTACCGTAATAACAATAAAAAAGACAGTGGTCACTTATGAGAGCTAAGTATTATGAATGTATTTTTGTAAATAAATTTTTTTTAATACATTTACATACAGAAATAATTAATGTATAGCTAGCTGTAGCTCTAACTGTCTTTCTCACTGAAAGGGGCCAATGTCTTTCCAGTCTTATCACCTTGTTTTTATCCTCCAGGTGCAAACTGAGTTATAGGAATTGTAACTGTCACACATTTCCCTCAGCACCGAGGGTTTTCCCAAACATGTTTATCAAGTCTTTTTTTATGAAGCTCTTGAAAAGTGTTTGGCAGCGAATAACTTCTACTGCTGCTCCTTCAGTAACTTCTGATACTATACTGCAGCATTTGCTTCCACGACTCCTCTGAGTTTGACCTTTGCTACTCTAAATATTAATATTACTTCCACTGCGCTGCAACTACTACTCTGACTATTTGACTAGAGCTTCATTGGAAATAACTCCCTGAACCAAGTTATAAAACATATTACTTACGTATTATTTATGTCAACCAGTCCCTCAAAACTAGAATTTGAGGGACTCGTTTTCAAACAATGTTGATTGAAAATTAGAATACTAATTATTGCTAAATACCTTTAAGCAAATATCACTTAATTAAGTGCTAAATCATACAGTTATGTTGAATTTAATAAACAAAGTTAAATATTTACTGGTTCCAATTTTATTGCCTGTATTTAAGACAGTTTTGTGACATGTACGAAGCACTATTATGTAATCTCCACACTCTTTAATATTATGTTAACACAAAGAAACTCCTTTGAGGTAACTGCCAAACATAAAACTATCAGGTTATTTCAACAACAAAAAAGCAATGGCTATGCTGGCAAGGTAATGTTTCATTAACTGAACACAATTATGTTGCATATATTCAAAACAGTTATGTTGATTTTTTTCTTTTTTAATTGATTTAAATTGTTGTTAAACAATTATTTGAAAACACAGGAAATCACAAATGAAATCATGCAACAGAGAAGTAAATGAAGCGAATCATCATATCAATCATACCAGCCAAAGGTTTGACGGGATGTCAATTTCAGAATATAAAACTCTGCTCTTGCCGTGGCATTAGCGTTACTGATACAAGACAGTGAAGGTTCATGAAAGATAATTATGATGCATACTGTGGGCAGTGGAGGAGTGATGGGAATTACAGTATATTTATAACCGTAGCACCGATGAACAAACGTTATATTTATATACAGCTACAGTAAGCATCTCTGAGTTTGAAAGAATGTGTGACATCATGTACATTGTCTATGGGAAATTCTTTTGATATTTCATGGAAGCTATTATTCCACCTTATTGAATAGGTTTACCTGGCGCTATGGACTTTGCTTTTAAAAGCAATTCTCTCTATAAAAATACAACAACAACCAAGTTCTGTATAACAATTGGTTATTATTTTTAATGAGAGCATTTATTATGTTAATAAGAATGTAATGAATGTGTCTGCATACGGGCAAACAGGCACAGGGTAAACAAAGTTGTGCAATGTGTGTGAGTGTGTGAGTGTATTTTTGTGTATGTGTGTGTGTGTGTGTGTGTGTGTGTGTGTGTGTGTGTGTGTGTGTGTGTGTGTGTGTGTGTGTGTGTGTGTGTGTGTGTGTGTGTTTGAGACAGAGAGAGCATGCAGTATTCCAGGTGTTCCGCCAGGCCAACTGGAGGAAATCACTGGCACTATTTGCACAGCTGCTGCACTGTTTCACTCCATTTTCTATGACTTTTACACGCGATTCTGTAGATAAGTATACATTTATTTTTTTTAAACGTTTTATGTATGGTTTGTATCCAGAAATAAGAAAATGTGAAATTTAGCTTGTTGGGTTTTCTTTTTCTTTTTTTCTTTGAGTAATTTCTGTCTAAAAAATAGATATCATTTTCCTAGTCTACATCAATGTGAAAAGCCTCTTTAGGAGCATGGGAAACGCAAAAAAACAACAACAGATACTTAATGTAGATGCCTTCTGATGTACTCATGACCTATTTAAGATGTTTCTCTGCGATGCATGCCGGGATAAAGGATACGAATGTTGACAGATGTATATTAAACCTCTATAAATTGACAAACCGTGAATGGACATCTTGGAAAATGCTTGACACTTGCATGTATGGCATACATTTATAACAAATCCAAAGTCCCAGATGCCTGTGACCTCCTTGGACTAATGATATATGATTTGTGTGTGATGGGAGGTATTGTATATTATTCTTGGAACTGTCATCACAACAAGATTAAAACTTAAGCTGTGTTCACATGAATGGCATCCGTCATTTTTACAACCCATCAAAATTTAGTGTAGAAATTCATCAAACTGAAATATTAGGCCCTTTCCCCAGTGGGCAACTAGTGACGCTAAATCAATAATTCAATCATTTATAGTTCACCTATTTCTACAGAATCAACTACTGCTCCTTGGACCTAGCATGAATCAGCTCCCAGGCTTACCCTCCCATACAGCTGCAAACAGCTGTAAGAGACCTTACCTTTTGAAGTATCAGCAAGCTTGTTGTTTGCGCTCACAAATCATCACCTGGATTTTTTTGTGTTTACAAACTGTTGTTCTCAGGTTTAGAGTTACCGTAGCAGCTCATTTTTTGAGATTGGGTGTCATTCAATAGTTAAGTTGTTGGATTTGTTGAACCCACAGAGCAACTGATGTACATCTGCCATCAAATCAGGGAAATAAGGGTTGAGGGTGATTGTGAGGCAAAGTCTGCCACTGATAAAGCTTTCATTTCAATTCAATTTGACTATCCATCTATCAATCAATCTCTTTCATATTCATGGACAGGGTTTTTCTCTGCTTCAGAGTTTGCCTCTGTCAGAGATAAAAATGTTTGGGGAAATACCGCAGCTGCACATAATAGAATGTCTCCGTTGTACACTGGAATCTACGTCCAAAGTAATCAAGCACTTAGCAACTGTGAAAACGAAATGCTCTCTCTGAGAGTTCTTAATAGGATTGCATTCTGATCATGGGATGTGATGTATTGTGACACATGGGTTTATAACAACAATGTTATTTTTAGAAAGCCACTCTAAAAAATAGTGTGCAGCAGTTACATTCATCGTCACATAATTGAGTCTGAATAGATTTTAATGCTGAGGGAGTTTTTCTGTTTATGACTTTTACTCATCAACATGTCGGTTAGTCAAACCATTGTCCACAGCAAGAGATACAAAAAGAAAGAGAAACCTTACCATTAGCTGATGCAAGTGATTTAAGACCATTTTATCCCCCAACAATTGAGAGTTATTAGCCATATAGACATAAATGTGTCATTAATTAATTATAAATGATATATAATGTAATTTTTGGTAGTTCATCTTGGTATTAAATCCCACTAAGAAGCATTCATTCTGTAGCACAGAGCTATAATACATCCATATTATTTTAAACATTCGCATTTATTAAAATGACTTTACATTGAGGAGCACTTCAGCATTTCTTTATATTTGGCTATTAATTACATAATGTATCATGTGATGAAAGACTTTGTATAAATAGTAGAGCAATATATTGAAACACCCTTAAAACTTCCTCATTTTTTGCTGTGGAAGACATTTGAAAAATGTTCAGCCGAAATAAACATATGTATATTTCTCACTGAATCATTCTTCAGATTTTAGCTAAAACTATATTGTAAATTTCATTTTACTGCTCTCATAAACATGTTCAAAGCTTGAAATGTAGGCATTTTTGAAAAAATGTGTGGCATACAAGTAGATGATGTGAACAAGTGTGTGTACAGGAAATGTTAAGATGTAATATATATATATATCCGTCTTAACCAAAAGAAACATGTAGTATAGCCTTGTTTTTTACATTTCTCTGTCCTATATAATCCCCTTTCTAGACCAATTTATTAATTAATCACATTTTTATGCATACGTGTGTTATATTTTAACTGCACAGGCTATAAGGCCATATGTGTAAAGTCAGATGATTATAAACGCTTCTTCAAAAAAGAAAAGAAAACACAGATGCCCGACACATTTCACACATTAAATCACATAAAACATTAATAGCTAAGAGAAATTCACTGAAAAGGGTGTTGAAATATCATAAGCAATCTGACAAGAAAGACAGCCCTCATTTTTAAACCCCTCCCACTCTATAAAAGTATTCAGTGACTTAAAAGAGAGGTGATGTCCAGGTTGAGCAGTATTTTGGTGAGATTTCACATGATTCTCCCTCTAGTGCCCGCGGATACTACTTCAGAATACCAGAAGAAGTGAATTCTGACTTAACAAGGTACAGAAGTTTTTTCTTTGTTGTGTTCATTCTCTCAGATTCCCACTTGGTTTGTTGATAAGTTAGAGAAGTCTGTGTGATGGCTCCTTTCACTTCCTGCTCATGTGTGGAGCAGTGAGCTCAGTGTCTGATGTCTCACATCCATATTTTATCTTTCCAGATTGTCCTTGGAGTATGCCGGTAGAAATGGAGATGGTGAGTCCAATAGGGTTTTCTTTTAATTGCGTGAGCCCTCCGTAAATATCGTAGCAATAAAAGACTGCACTTAAACTTGGCAATTTTGGAATTATGCTTTACTTTATGCACCAATCCACCATAACATTATATCCACTGACGGGCAAAATCCGAATCATGAGGTCATTCTGTGGGAAATATTAGGATATATATACTAGTGTAGATTTTGTCTTTTATGTGTATGGGTTGGGAGCAGAAGAATTGTCATGCACAAGGATCTTAGTGACTTTGGCTGCAGGTCTTGTTGGGTGTTGGATGGGTCTGAGGTGGTTAGTACTAACCAAATGTGGTCAAAGGAAGTACAGTTGGTGAGGAGAGTAAGTAAGTATGTGTTGTCCAATCCTTCAGAGGAGCTACTGGAGCACCATTTGCTGACAAAGTTAATGCTGGTTCTGAGGGGAAGGTCTCGGACCCCACAGTACATCATAGAGCTGTTTAGGGGGCAATAAATTGACCTTCATAATTTTACACAGATGCTTTAAATGTCATGGCCAACTGCTGTATGAAAGCAATGAATATTATTACAGAAATGATCTCTCTTCTTTAATATTTTGTTATGCATAAACAATTCATAGGTCATTTAAAAGTGATGAATGTGAGCATCCCAGAGTAAAATTGATTTCTATATATACAAAACTGAAGTCCTTACCAAAAAATCACTGTTCTGATAAATAAAACAAGAGTTGTTCAGTTGTTCAGTAATAATACCAACACCGAAGCTTGACTGACATAAGACAAATGCCACCGGCTGTGTTTTCTCTCTATCTACATCACACAAAAGACTTGCTCAGGTGAAACCCAGAGAACTTGTGCTTTTCTGAACGCCGCTCTCCTGCTCTGTGTCTCCTCAGATGGCTTACGTAACCGAGATCAGGTTGAGTGGCGATCGGGGAGACTGGAGTAGTGTTGCTCCCTCTTCCTGCCCTGAGGTAGACCTGGAGGTCATAGAGGAGTACCTGCAGGAGCACTCCCTGGAGGTCCAGTCTATACACTCACATTTGTTACCCCCAACCACAGCTGGGCAGCAAACACATTCGCACCAGGGAACCAGGATCACAGGTTAGCTTGACGGTGGCACTGAGGATGAAGTTGATGATGGTTGTGATGATGTTGGTGCTGATGATGTCTTCTACCTCTCCCTCCATAGTGAATAGCTGGTCGGGTCAGCATCCGTATGAGTGGCACTGCGGCTCTCACACTCCTAGTGAGGAATATGAAGATCGAGTACAGTCTTCTGGTTGGCCTTCTCATCATGACAACCAATGGGTAAGTTCAAGAACGTCCAATCGTTAACTAAATCACCCCTCTCATAGCTGATTATACTTCAATATGCCACACAACTGAGTATTTTGATGCTGAGCTAAGACTTTTTGGTTGGTTCTATTTGTGATGATTCATGAGAATTGTTCAATTAGTAACATATTAATGTGTTTCTTTGTATATCTGCTTCAGGACCATGTGGCATATTCCTATGAGACACCTGTATACATTGACTCAGACTCCCAATCCAGCAGCTCTCAGTACCAGGAATACCAAGATACCCCTTCGCCGCTGTCTGACAGGGAGAGCAGGAAGGACAGAGACTCCCTGCCTCTTGCTCCTCTTTCAGGTATACACTGCCCCACACACTCAAACACATACACACTTATACTCACACTCACTAACTCACACCTCACCCATCACCTTATGTGCATCTGAGACACAAAGCTCTAAACAACAAAAATTGTAACATGATACATCAAATTTCTCTATATTTAGAACAGAAACACAGATGGTCTCACATAAGCATGTGTCTCACTCGCTGCCAGCAAATTGTTTTTCTCAACATGTCCTTCCTCCATTGCAGGAAAAAGGAAGGAACGGTTGTTCCAGTTCCTATTTGAGATGCTCCAGACACCATCAATGCGAAGTTGCATCTGGTGGGTCCAGTCTCCATCCGGCACTTTTCAGTTCTCCTCTCAAAACAAGGAGCACTTGGCCCAGCTGTGGGGCCGGAGGAAGGGTAATCGCAAGACCATGACCTATCAGAAGATGGCGAGGGCACTGAGAAACTACTCCCGCACCGGTGAGATCCATAAGGTGAAGAGGAAGCTCACCTATCGGTTCGATGAGAAGACGCTGAAAGGCTTACAAGGAGATTCTAACATAATGTAGGAAGCATGTTTGAGAGTTTATATAAACATAGATTTAGAATGAGCACAATGGCTATTCAAAGAAAATCACTCTGATTGTCTCAACAATACACCTTTTTGCTGGTTCTGACTCTTTGGTGAGTAAAAAAAAAGATCCCACCAACAACTAATACTGAGTATTTGAAAAGCCAGAAGATGAAACGTCGTTGTTTAGATCATCATTTGTAGAGAACAGGACCACGGGGGAGAAAACAGGAAGTGTTGAGAATGATGTAATGAAGTAAACTGCTTGGAAAGAAAATGTGTGAAAATCAACTGGCATTGAAAACTATGTAAATCTAAGAGGTTGTCACATAATATCTGCTTTATAAGTAGAACTTGAATCGATCATAAAATAAAAGTTGTGTTTTTTCTTTTTTGTGAGTCTGCATTACAGATATTCATCAGATACAAGATCATTATATAGATTAATTTACTAAATGATTTGTGTGAACATGATATGTGTATTAAAAGATTTTTCTTTTCAAGATTAATGAATAAATCAGAATTAAACCCTGTCCATCTATCTATCTATCTTTCTTTCTGTCTGTCTCTCTGTCTGTCTGTCTGTCTGTCTGTCTGTCTAAAGAGAAGTGGTGAAATAATGAGAGTAATTGAGACTTAGATAGGAATAATGGATACTGAATTGAGACTAGAATGGGAAAGGTAGACAAAGTACTATGCTATCTCATGTTTTAGATAATTGAGGGGGTCTTTTACCAGTGCCTTGGGTTAGGTTCTAGAATGCATGTACTGTGAAATGATGTTATGTTGGTTAACATTAAACAGATAGATAGATAGATATGAATAAAGGGATTAAGGGATTTTAAAGTTTTAAATAGAAATAGTCTTATACTCAACTTCCTTTGTTAAACACATTTATTTACTATCTGCATTTACTTTACAGACAAATTTTCCTGGCAGTGTCACTCTACCTGGACATCCAACACAGCATTATGTTGGACCGCGATCAAATTAAAGTGTTTTTATTCTTCTCTGTTTCCCCGGGCCTCAAACTTTAATGATGTCTGAAAGGAGCTAGGTGGTTAACTCTATCCTAGAAAATCTGATAATGCGTTGGTGGAGTCAGTGAAGTGTATAGATTGTACATAGTAATCTGCATGAGCCAATTAGCTTCTGCTCCATTGTTTCTCTAGCACTGGCTGTACTATTGGAAAGCTGGGTGAGTGTTTCATGCTTTCACGATTGTTTCAAGCTTTTGCTGACTCGGACCTCTCTGCTGTCACCGTTTGCTACAGCCTTTGACCAATATGTGCGGTTACACCAAAAGTAAGATTTGGACAGCACAGACACAGATGCTACACTGCTAGCATACTTTCTAAGCTAATTTCTTAATCATCTCTATTTTACCCCTCACTCTCAGATAGAAAGCCCATAAAAGGCTTTTTTGGAAAGCTGGAACCTTCCCTGTGTACTAGGGGTGTCTAACTACTACTATATAGCATTTGATTATATAATTTCATCTCCACCTTCCTTTAGCACTCAATCCTGCATCTTCCTCTTCTTAACATCATTGTGTGCTTCAACTTATTTGAATGTGATATGGCACTCACATCTTCAAAGCCTTTCTGCTCAGGTTGAGGAGGGTATCAGCTCCCTGGATCTGGTTCTGCTTTGGTGGGATGGCTGCTGGATTCCTCTGCACCTGAACTGTTTCCTACCATTTTATGGTTCTGATGATATCCCAACGAGGACACTTCATACAGGCAGGTGACAAAGCTTTTCTAATGTAGAAGCAGTCTTCAGTTGTTGGGTTTTTTTCATAATGAAAGATTGTGTTCACAAAGAGGCTTTTGCTTTCAATGCAGTAGTAGACAATCACATTATAATATCACTGTATCACAATTAGCAAACTTTGTCTGGCTTCTCTCGTCAAAATAATTAGGAAAACTAAGCAACTAAGCTAAGCAAAAAAGATTTAATCAATACGAAAATAAGTAAGTAAAGGTAGTATCGGAGTCTAGCAACAGTGTAAAGGGACTTAAGTGCAGGCGTGTATGTGTGAAAGAGAGGGTGTGACAGAGGTCATATCTCTGGGATAAAAGCTGCACCTCAGTCTATTTAGTTGTGAATTTTATTGTACCGAAATGTTTGTTGGACAGTCTTATGTCAAACAGCCTTCTTTCAGTCTGCTGGCATATGGTCCACACGTGTAAGCTCCAAAAACGCTAAGGGGCACCTTCCCCACTAACTTGAAGTTCTGCTCACTCTACAACTTAGCATCCAGCGTTCACCAATACCAAGGTGCAGTCGAGGCTACACCGCTCCTTTGTCCGAGATTGGCCTTTTTCAGTTTCATATTGGTTGAGAGGTGTTGGCAGATGTTGTTAGAGCATGGAACTTAAGTTTTTCCACATGTTTCACCTGTCGTATTTAAACAAGCTAAGTTGATGATGGAGCCAGTTAAAGATGAGAAGAACATTTGACTGCGTACACAGTCCAGCAGGTTGCCTTTGTTTAAAGGGAGGCTAGTGGAAGTGCGCTCGTTGACTTAATATGGTTGGTCTGCGGTAACCCCTTTTCCACCCAGCTGGTTCCAGGGCTAGTTCGGAGCCAGAGGCTGACTAAGCACCAGGTCTTTGCTTTTTCGACAGCCTAAGCACCAGATCCTGGCTCTCAAAACTGGTGCCAGACAAGCACCAATTCTTTGCTGTTCTATTGCCAAGAATAGATTATGTAATTGGCTGGGGGCGGGGTTATTGTGAAAAACAATACTGGTGCAAACACTGACCTGCCATTTACATAACAACCGAGTGATTTTCATCTGATAAACTAGCAATAATTATTTATTTTTTTTTACTATAAAATTAAAAACAAAAGCTGTTTTTTCGTCTCTGGATCACAATGTTGGCTTCCAAAGCCAGGAACAGAACATGCATGGAGACGATGATGTCCTCCATCTACGTTGTTGTGCTTGAGTACGGCGCAAGCGTTGCTGGGTAAACAGACAGGGACACACTGACGTTATACGGGGGTGTAATGGCGTAGCTCGGTGGCTCCTTGCCAATGGAATAGCAAAACAAGTTCTTAGGAGTTGAGCTATCTAAACCAACTAAGCACAAGCACTAGCACCAGCACCGAACTATCCCCAAGTTCTTTTTGGTGGAACAGGGTTAGAGACCTAGACTGTCCAGGTTAATGACAAGTTCCCAAATTCTCTGTCACCTGTTTGGTTCCTCTAAGTGTATCAGCACAAAGTGCAGGGCTGTTACCAAGGAATCATCTGCTTGTCCTGTTGATAAAAATCAGGCAGGATGATGGTTTGGATCCACGCATGGCACCACATGGCAGTAGTCTTTCAATTCTGTCAGATTTGTAAGGAGTCAAAAATAATGATGGAATGAATTTCAAAGACGAACATTCATGAAACCGTGCATACTCTTGATCCGGTGTGACGTTCAGTGTTTCTGCAAACTTTGAGTCAAGGCTATCTCATGAGTCCCCACTAGAGTGTGCCCTAATATAACACATCTCAGCCACTGCAGCCAAACACAAAGCCCAACTCCTTCAAATTATAGAAGGTGAAAAAAAATGACAATATTTCATTCACTGATTTCTGGACAAACAATTTGCAAGTATGACTTTATTGAGGTGTACAAGTTTTAATAAATTGCTATTAAAAGGTTTCAATCAATAAAACTCTAACATAGCACATAGCTACTAGATTTTTGCTGACACTTAAGAATAAATGTGATACTTAGCCATGAGAGAGTGTCGAACATCCATGAGCGTTCAGTGAGCTCCTCAGGGAAGGCAATAGACTGTATAGTTATCACCTGAGCAGGGTACAGTCCCACCCACCAAACTATACAACCTACTACCTCACCCTGACAGAACCCAAATCAAATTCACGTCCTGTAGGGGAACACCAAAAATAATTCAATTCACAAGCAAGAAAAAAAACATCTGGAAATGACAGTTGGTGAGTGGCTGACTCAGCTGTCTCCTTGGGAAAGACAGTAGATTGTATAGTTATCTCAAAAAGAGGTTATGCAACCCCACAACTATTCAATCTACTACCTCAGCCCCAAGGACAGCATCCATGTTGCTTCAGAATCACAGATCCACAAAGGTAATTCTCCTGCAACAGTACAAAAAAAGAGACACAGAGTAATGTGTTAATTAATTATTCATCTCTGGAAAAACATTTTAGATATATCCGTGTCAGACTGACACGATTGATATCTTTATGTTACATTTCAGCATGATGTGCTTAAAGTAAGTCATTGCACAATGGGGTTATGATAGACTAAAAACAAATACTGTAGCAGAAAGCAAACATTGAAAAGTGGTTACTCTAGGAATCAAACAACTCAATGACTTCCTGAGACACTGGCACGTGATCGAAAGAAGAAGAAAAGAGCCGCTTGATTCTGCCAGGAATTCGCTTCCGTTTTTGCCAAAAAAATTTGCTCATTCCAGCGGGCTATCCCTGCGTAGGCTGGCTGCTGCTCCTCCTCGGGCAAAAGTACGCACAAAGATGCCTGAAAACATGGCTCCCATCCGCTGCCTTGGTTTGAATACAAGGCTGGGATTCTGCCCCCCAAAACACAACAAGGAAACACAAAATGGCGTTTGTGCGCCGGCCATTTTAGGTCTTCTTAAAACAGTATGAGGTGTACCTTTCAGGGTTTTTTTTTCTGAGCCTGATTAATCACATTTAAGAAAAAAAACAGCTGTTCAATTGTGGGTTATGGAGAATCAATTTTGTGCCAAGAACTTAGAATAATCTCACAGATCCAGACACACTCACTAACGATGCATACAAAGAAATAGTAACAGTAATTTTGAGTTTCATTTAAAACAAAGTCTCTAACTGACCAAGCAGATACTTCAGTCATCCTTCAAATATTACATTTTTCTTGACTAAAGGTACAGATTGACCTGCAGGTTAACATAGCGATGACTGAAGGGTTAATGAGTGCCAGACTATATGCAAGACCTGACAGACAGAGAAGGGGTTGGAAGCGATGCTGCTTGCATAAATTAGCATACAGCCACAACCCCTGAGACTCGGTCCAGACCAGTCCATAGTTAGCATTCAGTAGACCCTGCTCGTCTGATTACAGAAGACCAGAAAAGACAGAATGGGTGGAGGGATGGGTTGGCATGGTGCCCAGATCTGCCATCATGCCAGTTTAAGATCTACGAGCTCCGTTTGGTCACCAAGAAATGTCCTCTGGCTGGAGCTGTATTTGAAGGACAAGTGGGGCAGACTTATAGTGATAGAACATAATATACTCGCGGAAATTGGTCAAATTAATGAAGATTTAACGGTGCATCTGAGTATGGCCTCAAACAAAAAAGAGATTATACTGAATACTTGTACGTAATTCTGTGCTTCTAGGCTAATTAAGAAAATTGGCGTCCTACACAACTCCTGACTGTTTTGGAAACACTGAGGTCAATCTCAAACAGTCATGTGAGTTTTATGGGGTGCTTTTTTTGTGATCACTAACTTTATCTGTGGCAGATGAAAGGGGCACACATAGTTTCACTGGGTGAAGTCACTCAACTTCTCCGAAGTAAATGTCCCTCCAGCCCATAAGGAAGCTGTAAAAATCTCCAATATAAATCGACATAAATGCACTCTGTTGGTATTTGTCTGTCTGTGTATCTGTTACAGAAGAGATATGTGGCTGAAGGGTATTAAATTATTATTAGTAGTATTTTGTGTAAGACATTGTCCTCTCTTGGCCCCTGACAACACAGCTCTGATGTGTGATGTGTAAATTCTGTTTTTAGAGACAATTTCCGGCTTTATTAAATATTCCTGTTTCTCGTAGATTGGGCATCCCACAGGCCCACGTCAGCTGTAGCAGTGGGGATTTTATGTCTTTTCTAAATAACTTTGAAACAAATCCACAATTTCAAAATGTTTAAATGTCTCATTCTGTTAAAAACATTTAATATCCATTGCTTTATATGATTTAATTTTCAGAATACTGCACAGAATAGAAATTATAATGCAAAAACCTGCCAAAATTTTTTAATTTTCTGTCTTTCTGATTTTTTACTAACTAACTAATTGCCTGGATGAACAACAAGTGTTTACTATACAGACTTTACCAAAGTATAACACAAAAAGCCCCCCCCCCCACCCAATACTATTAAACCACATTAAAGAAAAAAAAATCTTTAACAAATCAAAACCCACGGGGAAATTAAGATGAAAATTAACGTGTAAATAACAGGATATAGCTTATTCTCCTAAATAGGAAAAGGATTGAAGGATTTGTTGCTGACTAAAACACAAATTAATCAACAATTCCCCAAACACACACCGTACTCTAATTTGGCAACAAGGCTCATCAGAAATGTTGCATATATTCACAGGAAGCAGAAGCAGGGAAATACCTATTGGATTTCCTTTACCCTCCGTCTGAGAGAGAGGATGAATACTTGGCAGACAAAACAGTCGTGACACCAGACGATTGGTGCAGGTTCTTCTGTTTTCTCTCCCTGAGCTTTGTGCCAAGAATGGGCAGCATTTATGTGCCAGGCAGAATTTCAATGAGGAAGGAAGGAGGTGGTGATGGGGAGTAAAGAGGAGGAAGAGTGGTGGGGTTGGCAGAGGAAGCATGCCACACAATAAATGACAGGATGAAGAATTCCCACAGTCAAAAAGAAGCGAGGAATGTCTTACTCTTGCCTTAAAATTGCGCCCAGGTATGTTGGATAAACGGAAAAGTGGGCTGATCCTCACTAGATTAACATACAGCTTTTATCATCACTACTTTTCTTCCACCCTATTCCCTGAATGGCTTGCCTGATTTCTCAATTAAAAGATGATTGACATGATTACGGAGAATTCTCCATGCCCATTTGGAATGTTTCCCACCCTGAGGTTTCGTATATCCACATTAACAAAGTGTAAACACACAAGGCCCGTGTTCACGCCAGAGATAGAATACCACATGCATGTGCTTAGAGAGAACCACACGGAGCGAACGCAGCACAGTCGTGTGACCCATGCGAACAAATGGAGGTCATGTAACACTAAATGATAGTGAGATGTAAATGGTGTTTTGTATCATAGATGGTTGCACACATGCTGCATAAACAAGGTGTTTGATGAAAAGATGACCCAAATAAAGCTTTATTATAAGGGAACCATTGAGTTAACTATCACACTGTGGAATTTTTCATCTACAGATACACCCACAGAGCAGAATCAAAATGCGGCAGGACACATTTAGATTTTTTGATCTATCATTCTCAGTTTGTCCCAACATTACAAAGAAGTCTGGATGAAAATAAAAATGACTGGGATTTGCCCTATTCCTAATTTACTCTTTCTATCCCCTCGCATCTTTTTCACTTGTCTATGCTTTGGCTAATGCGCCGATGAGATGTGTGGTTACCATGGTTTCAAATATTTCTGATAGCTCAGATGCCTGGCCTGGCATGTTGCTACACGCCCACATGATACAGCCTTTATGGCACACAGAGCAGGCCACATGCATGCGCATACACGTGCACACTTGAATGCATGCGTTTTCAAAGAGGATGTACACAAATATTTATGAGTGTGTGTGTCATATGTCGGAGCAAAACAGCTGCAGCTTCCTGCATGAGAAAAGAAACTTCCTGTTGCCTTGCTGAAACCGTGGTCGGTCAGCCAACATATTAACCAATCAGCTATGTTGAGGCTGAATGCAGGAAGTAAGCTTGACTCACAAACATTATGAAGCAACATGATAAGTTCATCTGAGGATAAGAGAGGGGCGGGGAAAGAGCGCTCCCACTCCTACCTCTCTCTCTGTCTCAGTAACCCTTGTACTCCGTTTTTCTCCAGCTTCTTCGTTTGTCGCTCATCACAATCAAATGTCAAAATACCGAGAAAAGCTTTTTTTTGTCGGGTTTTTTTCCCTAAATAATTTAGCAACCCATGGCACTGCAGAACAATGTGGATTGACCAACAGTGGTATGGAGGAATTAAGAGTAGTATACCCATATACCCCATTGGAGGGGTATTTTGAAATGGTCTGCCCATATTCAACCACGTGGCACGAAGGCGCCATCTTAACCAACCGGTGTTTAGATCTATAAACATTTTTGACAATAGTCTGATACCTAATTATACTAACAAATTTTATTAATTTGATGTAATTTGATGTTATTAAATTTCTCCCTTGAAAATCAATTGAATGATCAAGTATTGTTGTTGTTCTATCTCATTCGGGTGGTGAAAATGTTGTTTCTTGGCACTCTGGCCTCTGATACAAGACTATAATCTAAATATGCATTATGATATGAATAATTGTTTCAAACATTATTCCTTGCAGCTGATTAAGATACACAGCAATAAGGCAAATTTTGTCTAGTATCTCGTGTTTTCGGACGGACAAGTCAGATTGGTACCGTTTAAAATCACAAAGAAATAATAAAAGGTCTAATATTAAACTGAAGTTTTCTGTTCAGAGCCTGCCTTTTTCATTACAGTGTTGTCCATCTTTTCTAAAGCTCGGTTTCATCTATGCCATTCTTTCAGGCACAGTAACCTGTGGCGCAGTGTGTCGAGAAAAACTTCACAGTTGCCACCCTTCAACAAACTGTCACACCTCTAGATGACAGAGAGATAAAACTTACACAAAAGCTCCACCACATATCTGAGTTTTCACAGTGGCACAAAGTGCAAACAGTATATAAAGGAAATAAGATAAAAACCAACGATTGCCCTATAGCGATCATAACGGCTGTATATGATAAGAAACCTGCCAACTGTCTTTTGGGGACAGGTATTCAGTATCGATCGGTGGCTGAACTTGTTCTGAACTGAACAGAGCAGCACCTCTAAAGTCTGAAAGTAAAGTAAGAAGGCCTACCTTTCCTCCTGCCATTCTACTGAGAGACACCTGTTCAGTACAGAAAGCCACAGAAAGATGGGCACCACCATGTCAGAGCCTGCTGTCCTAGAGCAGAGAAGGAAGTGGAAGAAGGGGACGAATGGGGAAAAATTTTGTTAAAGGAAGCAGACAAAAAAGAAGGTCAGCAGGGAGTTGCGGAGTCACTCTGAGCTCTACAAAAGTTTCTCGCATCCATCGAGCGAAAATGGCGATAAGCGAAGTCCAGAGTGGCAAGCGACGACGACAGACACATTTACAAGAGGAAAGCCATGGTGAAGGACAGAAGAGAGGGTGAGACAAAGTGAAGGAGAAAGATCATAGAGCAGTGAGAAAGACCGCAAGAGGTGTCGCAAGATAAAATAGTGAAATACCTGGAGCCTGTACATAAGCAGCGGGCTGGGCCGGAGGACTGGTGGAGAAGAGGGCCGTGATGGCGGGAAGAAGGAAAAAGAGAGGAGTAGAGCACACCCTCTGAGAGCTACACCCCCTTCCCACAATCTCCTCCTACTGGCGCGAGTGCGTCTGTCCGTACACAGGGTGACAGAGGGACGTCTGCTCAAACACAGCCCTATCACACACAAACAAAAGACAAAGCCTTGGTATAAAACCCACTGTACAAAAAAAAACGAAAAGAAAAGCTCTATAACAAACTCACAATAGACTCACATCACTTGCAGTTGCATATGACTAAAACGGAGACAAACACACAAACAGGCAGACGGAGGATGCAACACACACATAATCAATCCGCCAGCATTTGGATGGCCTTCTGCTCTGCCCTGGGCTGTGTTTGCCTCAGTCTGCCTGCCCACTTTGGCACCGCTGCCAAGAGGGAAGGGGAGAAAATGGAGAGGAGGGGGGTTGTAGAGGCACGGAAAGAGGAAGGGAGGGTCATGCTGGGCAAGAGAGGGGGAATAGAAAGAGGAGGAGTCAGAGAAAAGGAGTTAAGAGAGTAAGACACCAAGAAGACATGAAAAAGAAGAAGCTCACAATATAGTGATAAGACACAGTGACACGAAACCTCGGGACAGCAGCTGTGATGTGAATCAACTGAAAACACAACTCTCACCTTGTACTGTACTCATGCACTGTCCAGCGGTAACAGACAGATGGCGAGAGACATGCAGATCACGACTGCTCCGCCATATTGTTGCATCAAACCACTTTTGCATGATCAATAGATCAAAAAGATCAACCTGGTTTGATAAATGAACTCTTAAAGCGGAGGAAAGTAGTTGCCAAGATCTCTCGTCTCAAAGAGGTACCTCCCAGTAGGTCAATATCTTTTTGACATCTTTATTCTGTCTGCTCCTCTTTGCGTCTTCCCTTATCCTTTCCTCAATTTGTCCTTTCCCTCCCTCGGGAATAATATCTGCCCTCCTAAATGGGAGGGGTTTGAGGGAGTTCAGCTAAGTGAATCAATGAGTGAGGAGGGTGGATATTTCGGAGAATTTACTTTTTTTTCCCCTGCTGTTGGCATCTTTCCCAGGGCTCCCCTTCGTACACCGGCAGGACACTTGAGTACCAATGCGGATCTTGAGTCAGCAAGCCATTGCCTCCAATGGCCTCAATCATTAGGAGAGAAAATATAAATTAGTCTGTTCATAAATGGCCGACTGTCTCCATAGCATGCTTGAGACCAATCGCTGCATCGGAGTGGGTATCCCAAGCCAAACCAACCAATCAGAGCCCACTTATGTGCTGACATCATTTTGAAAATGCTGAGTACATTTTATTAAAAATAAACACATTGTCATCTTCATTTCAAAACTTACATGAAGTACTCAAAGGCAAAAAGTACAGCTTGGTGTATATTTGACAGGAAAAGTACCTCTGCTGTAGTACCTGGTCGTTCAAACTGACCAATCACACTCACTGCACGTATCAGGAGTGTCTACCTGCACCAAAAACAGCCACCCCGAAGACAAAACAGGCCAAAACAGTCCCGTTTCTCTGCTTCAATCTCAACTTTTCTCAAAGATAGGACAATTGACACACACACAGTCATACTACACACACACACACACACACACACACACACACACACACACACAAACACGCACGTGGTGCACTCAATCCGGTTCTTCCGTGGAAGCTCAGATCCAGGCAGCAGGTTGGACAGCCTTTCCACCTGACGTCACGTCTCCTTTGTATGCATTTATTTCTCTCCTCAGCTGAACTCCCTGAACCCAAAGTCCCCCCCCCCCCCCCCCCCCCCCCCCCATCCTGTCCTCCAGCTCTACGCTTACCCCCTGCCAACAAAGGCGGGCAAATACAGTATGGCTTTAACTAGGGAGACTCAAATAAGGAGAGACAGACACAGAGAGAGGAGAAACAGGGAGAGGAACCTTCGATGTCTCTCTCACTTCTTCTTTCTCTGCTTTTCTTCTTCGATCGCTGCCTGCGTCTCTTCCTGCTTGGCTAGTAAAACTTTCAGCTGCATGGTGGCCCGGCCTCTTTTGGCAGCTCTCCAGCTCTTGACTCTCCTGTCCCCTTGCAGAGAGAAAAGGCGGGGGGACAAATATAGTCACAACTTGGCTGTACTGTACAGATGCAGATGTACTCTGCTGAATGCACCGCTGTAACCATTTTTATCTTGCATAAACACACACAGATGCAGGAAAAAGAACTTTGGGACATTCCTTCACCACAGCGTATAATAAAATGTAAGCAAAACAGTAGTGCATAGAAAGTACATCTCATGCAAAATGCAAGCTTATGATTGCTTGAGACATTGTGCAGCTCTTCAGAGGGCTGTGCCACGGTTGTTATGTGAGTCTGCCTTTAACCGAGTCTAACAGCTGAATGTGATAACTGTGTGTTTAAGTGTTCACACCCAGGTCACACAGGGACACTCTCGCTTTGTTTTTCTGCTGGCGTCAATAACTCCAGCAGCTCCTTTGCTTGTATGAACCGACAGATTTGCAAAAGCACATTTTAAATACCAAATATTTGCATGATTTCAAATAATAAAGCTAAGCGTCCACTTTTTATTACATGGGTACACATGCACACAGTCACACGCATACAAAAGACGCAACACAAAGGACAGGGGACATACTATTATAATACCTGCCTATGTTTGGTGCATTGAGTTTTTAATACTGTGTTGATGCAGATGTATATCAATTAGAGTAGGCTATTCTTTTAGTAATTATTGACACAAAATTTCAGTTTGACTTATTCTTACAATTTTTTATTTATTATTTCAAAAATACCCCTAATTCTTCATCTGTTTTACACAATTTGTCTACATTGAGCAACTAAGAATGTTTTATATTATATATAATTGAATTTTCATTATATGGACAGTGCCAAAATTTAGTATTGCTCTTTAAACAAAAGGGTTGGAAAAAAGAAAAGAAGATAGGAAAAAGATAAATACATATTTAGATGTAGATGTATATGTCTACAGGCAAGCCTAAGTTCATAATACATGCAATTTCACTTTCCAATTAATAGAAAGACTCAATAATTATAGACCATGATCCCGGTTGAGTTGCTCTTCGGTTATTATTCCTTTAAATTTAATAAATCTATTTTTAATCATATTGCGACTACCACATAAACTTTTTTTTTTCTTCCTACATTATTCCCACACCCTCAGAGAGGATAGAAATACTATAGTCTTACTTGCAATTGGGTTAAATTTGGTTTTAGAAGCAACTTTAATTAAAAATTCTCATTACATCTCATTGCTATAGTAGTTCATCTAAAGTTTATGCAGTACGACTACAGACATTCTCAGATGACTGTGATTGTGGGGCGTATCAGGATAAAGGTGAGTTAAGGAGCCTGATTGAAGAATTCAAAACATTTAATGCGCAGGTCAAACTGAATACCTCCAAGACCAAAGAGATGTTTGTAGACTTCCAGAGAACCATGCTCCCTCTGCAACCGGTACTGAGGAGGTTTACATGGGAATGGTCAGGAACTACAAGTACCTGGGGCCACAACTTGATGATAGACTGGACTGGACTGGACCTAAGCTGGACTTTTACTGCTTTTCTTTGGCACCACTAATAGTCACAAGTTACATGAGAGTCCACTCAGAACTCATATCACTTTGTTTTTTTTAGTAAATTTATCTCAATATAGTATAGTGTACACTATATACATTATAGACTATTCTAGGACTGCTATCTATCTATCTATCTATCTATCTATCTATCTATCTATCTATCTACCTATCTATCTATCTATCTATCTATCTATCTATCTATCTATCTATCTATCTATCTATCTATCTATCTATCTATCTATCTATCTATCTATCTATCTATCTATCTATCTATCTATCTATCTATCTATCTATCTATCTATCTATCTGTCTATCTATCTAATATATGTTTCTGACCAGTTTCAAGACTTTAACTGTATATTTACCAATGTGACAAAAAGTTTTGACTTCTGGAAGTGCAAATATATAAAGTAAAAAAGGAAGAAGGATACAAATTGAATGAATTTGATTCCTCCAATTAAACAGCCCAGTAGATATGTGTACTTGTATAAGTGGCAAGAAAAGCATTCCAAGGCGGTTGTTTTTTGTGAATATAAACCTACATTGACCATAAAGGCAATACCTTGTTCAACAATGGAGATCAGTAACCTCATTGTTAGATGAAAGGATTGAAATGTACAGTTTGGACTTATACGAC
The DNA here is from genome assembly GCA_037951165.1 of Lophius americanus. Taxonomy (NCBI): domain Eukaryota; kingdom Metazoa; phylum Chordata; class Actinopteri; order Lophiiformes; family Lophiidae; genus Lophius; species Lophius americanus. Next base: position 6,935,891 of record JBBDHG010000001.1, read on the forward strand.
ATAAGTTCACAAATATCTCTGCATTGAAATGCAGCACATATGATGATTCTGTCATCAGCACTGTTAGTCCAGAAACATGACACTGTCCATCTAGTGGCAAATGTATGTAAATGCATTTTATAAATGAAGACTAGAGAGCTTGAAGAAAAGTTCAACTTCTAACCAACAGGTTTTTGTTTGTCTGTCTGTCTGTAAGTCAATCTGTTACTAAAAAATACTTTATGAACTGGTTTTCATTTAATTTATTTGAGAGGTAGGATATGGCCTGAGGAGAAACCCATTCAATTTTGGTGGTTGTCTGGATCATTAGCTGGAGCTAGAATTTTGAAAGGATTCTTAAGCATTCCTATGGAGCCTCTCCGGTGACACTGAAGAAAAAAAATTATCTCGTGGCCATTTCTTCATAACTTGTGGGAGCGACTTATTATTTTTTGACCGCAACTTAATAAGGCATGGTAATGACTTATTGTCTTGCGAGATAATTATCTTGTGGTCACAACTTAATAAGGCGTTGGAACTACTTATTATCCAGTGGGAACGAGTTATTAAGTTGTGGCTTCGAGATAATAATAAGTTGTTCCCACATGTTATAAAGATATATATTAAAATATTATCTTAATATTAAGGTTATAATATTTTTCTTCAACGTCACCAGAGTGGCTCCGTACATTCCAGAATAGGGACAACTACAATATAATTGCTTCTGACTTCATGAATGATGGAAACACAAGTACACAATGACATGGCCACACCATATATCAAATCATCATCTGTATCTAATTAATATTAAGGTTCTGGTAATCCACAGGGTTTAGCCCTCATGTCAAATTGACCCCTTTTAAAAAAAAGAGTTTAAATGGAAAAAAGATTGAACTGAGCATTTTTCAAGATGTTTGTTATATGGAGAACACTTCATAGATTATAATTGTATAGAATAAAGATTTTACACCACCTAGTAATTTAAAAAACGTTCATGGAGTCCGGAACAATTTGATCATTTGAAAACACACAGTTCAGGATTCCACGATGTTTGCAAAAACGTTCTATATTTGCTAAGGGACCTGCACGGTTTTATTACTAAATATTATAGCTCTTCTTGCAGTTTGTCTCACAGATGCACATCGAGGCGGGGCAGTAGGTCACAATACGAAACATGAGCAAGAGAATGTCTTGCCATGGAGTTGCAGAGCTGCAGTCAGAGGAAACTGAGACAGAGATTGAGGTGAAAGATGGGGAAGCATCAGAACATGAGGATAATGTGGAGACCAATTCTGAATTTAATAGTGAATTTGAAGAAGGTCAATCTGATTCAGGCGTCACAACAAGAAGTTTCTGGGATCACATCCACCTCTAGGGTCTTTCTGTGAAGAGTTTGCATGTTTATACCTTAGTTTGTGTGGGTTCTCACAAATTACTCCAGCTTCCTCCTACCACAGTTTAAAAAAAAATAGGTGACTGTTAATTGCCTGTAAGTGTGAATGGATGTTTATCTCTAGGTGTCGGTTCTGTGATGAATTCACGGCTTTTCAGGCTGTAGCATGCCTCTCAACTGAATGACACCAGCAAGAGCCCCCATGTCTGCCAGAGGTAAGGAACCACGTCTTGCCAGGGGAAGAGCATTGCAGCCTTCCATGGGCTCTCAACCATCCACAACCAATGTGGACCAGAGAAGCAGCACTGCAGGAAGAACAAAAATGTCCAAAATTGGACATATGTGACATATGTATTACTTGTAAACACCTCTACAGGATTCTCTAGTTGAGACAAATGGTAAATATGATTATATCGGTAACCACTATTACTTGATGGAGAGTTTGACTATAGAATAATAGTTCCTACATGATTTTTTTAGTGATACCTATTGTAATTTTATTGTAATTTTTGGGGGGTTTCAACCGTGAATACAACAACAAAAACTAACACAGCATGGGGCTTAAATGTATAAGGCTCACAAGGCAGTCTTGTGGCCTAAGCTGTAAGCATTTAGTTAAATCTCGGAATGAACTCAAAAAGGTGATCTTCATCCTGATGAAAAGCACAATTTGTGAAACATTATTTTTCTTCAATAACTGTCAAACTAAAAGGCATGAACTATCCAAGTTCCCCCACTATAGTGTATTTCATTGAAGAAAAACAAAAGCCTATAACTGGACTGAGTAAGAGAGACAAACAGCTCTGATCCAATGTGCTGCCCTTCAAGATATATGTGTATGATATATATTCATATACACATACACATATATAGAAGTATTTGGAACACATAACCATTACTATTATTATTATTATTATTATTATTATTATTATTAACCAAAGCCAACCATAACCTTTACTTATTTCTCACTATCCTTTTGATTTAACTCATGTAATGTAAGTAATGTACTCAGTTTGCTGGAATGATGCATAAAACCAAGATCACTTGAGTAAACTGTACTTAAAATTGTGTTCCTGGAGTGAAAAGAGGTAAGTGGTGCAAATGTGTTGAAGAGCAGTAAATAAGAAGAATCCACAGACTGTGTAGATTGGAAACTTTGAAGACCCAGAACATTTTCTGGGTCTCTACGTACATTATGCAACTACACTAAGTTTTTTCCCCTGTCAGCTATGAATTTTAGCAGGCCATTTTGTCTGTATATAGTGATAACTAAAACACCTGGCTGCCCATTGCTTCTCAGTGGGGGGTCAAAATGCATACAAATAATGTATCTAAAATAATATAATATAATCTATGTTGTACTTATGTATAAGTTGTATAACTTAATGTGATAAATAAATGTTACAATATTATATTATATTATTATATACAGCAGAGTCAAGAGCATAATGCATCAATACTGATGAATGTCACATGTCTTCTATCCTTTGTTAATGCTAATCTTAGTCAAGTATCATAAAAATGATATAACCTGCACCATTGTTGGTGAGCATAAAATAAAATCATTGGATACTCAGATGCTCACCTAAAGTTTTCCCCCTTGTGGGGAACTAACTTAAAATTGTAAGACTTGGTGATGATTGTTAATAGTAACTGTTATCGCAACAATTAATTGCATCTCTGAGGAAGACTTAAATTTACAACTTTGAAAAATAAAATGTCTAAAAGTTACCACTTCAAAAAACTTCATTGTTTTGCGGGGAAAGTTTTGCTGAAAATGTTAAATAGTTTTTGATCTTTGGTAGAAACAAAACCGACTTTGAGAGCGATATTTGTTCCAACTTGTAACCATGGAAACAACAACAAAGATAAAGGAAACTGACCCACTTTAGATTCTGATTTATTTGGGCAATAAGGTTTTTAATAAAATTTCAACAAAATTCAAATTAATATTCTATAATAATTTTTTTTAATAACATGCAAACCGTATTTCTCTTCTTTGATTAATCGTTTTACACAAATTGGAATATAGTGTTATTTGTAGCTCTCTGAACATTAAAAATTGTTTGTTCCTTTTTATCGAATACACAATAATAATAAAAAAGAAGGGGATGTAGAAATCACCCCTTTTGGAATGCTAAACCTCCATTGGTCCATTTATCCGGGGTCGGGTCTCGTAGAGAGCAGGCTAATACCGGATTTCCAGACATCCCTCTCCTCAGCAACACTCTCCAGCTCATCCTGGGGGATCCATAGGCGTTCCCAGGCCAGATGAGATGTATAGTTCCTCCAGCCAGTTCTGGGTCCAACCCAGGGTTTCCTAACAGATGAACCTGGCTGGACATCCTCCACAGGGAGGCATCCAAACGGATGCTCGATCACCTCAACTGGCTCCTTTCGACACGAAGAAACATTGGCTCTACTCTCTCCGCATATCTGAGCCCCATACATTATCTCTAAGGCTGAGCCCAGCCACTCTACGAAAGAGGATCATTTCATCCTATTGTATCCTCAACCTCATTATTTCAGTCACTCCCTAGAGCTCATGACCATAGCTGAGGGTTGGAAGGTAGATGGACCGGTAAATTGAGAGCTTTGCCTTATGACTCAGCTCTTTTCTCACCACAAAAGACTGATACAACCCCATCATTATTGCTGATGCCGCATCAAACTGCCTGTCAATCTACTGTTCCATTTTCCAACCACTCGAGACCAAGACACCAAGATACTTAAACTCCTTCACATGAGGCAGCAATTCTCCCCCAACCCGAAGGGGAAAGTCCACCGTTTCCGGGCAGAGAGCCATGGCCTCAGATTTGGAGGTGCTGCCTCTCGTACCAGCCACTTCACACTCAGCTAAAAAGTGCTCCAGTGCACACTGGTGTTCATGGACTGATGAAGCCTACAAAACCACATCATCTGCAAACAGCAAAAAAGATGCAATTCTTAGCTCCCCAAACCAGACACTCTCCTTACTTGGACTGCGCCTTGAGATCCTGTCCATGAATGTCAGGAACAGGATTGGACAAGGGACAAGCTTGGTGGAGTCCAACATTTACTGAAAACGTGTCTGACTTTCTGCCCAGCAGCTCTTACTTTTGTTAAACAGGGACTGGATGGTCCACAGCAATGATCCCGCCGATACCCCATACAAGCCGCCTGGAGTAAACTTTCCTAGGAAGGCTGAGAAGTGTGATCCCCTGTAATTTAAACACAGCCTCTTTTTTAAAAAAAAGGTAGGACCAACAGCCCAGTCCGCCATTCCAGAGGTATTGACCTTGTCTGCCACGTAACATTGAATGGGCGTGTCAGCCATGCCAACCCAACAATTTCCAAAGCCTTCATAAACTCGCTGGAAGGTTTGCCAGAACTTACCTCCCCAGGAATACGTTGGAAGTTCCTCCAGAGGTAAGAACCCAGTTCACCCTCTCCATTCGTTTGGTTTACCAGGTCAGTCCAGCAGCCTCCTTCGGCATCTGATCCTACTCATCACCAGGTGGAGATCAGTGGACAGTAGGGCTGCAACTAACAACTGTTTTTATTTTCAATATTCATAGAACCCCTAGTAGCAATGACTTCATGAGTTTCTTTAATGACAAAATTACACTTATCACGGACAAGATCCACAACCTCCTGCCTTCAAATGGTTCAGGACTATGTTCTAAGAAACAACAGATTCACATGGGGTACATTTAGACTGCTTTAGTCTTATTGATCTAAGTCAATTAACTTCTTTCATTTCCCCATCCAGATCTCATACATCAAGGGTTCTCAAACTATGGTATGCGTACAACCGGTGGTGATGTTCTCACCTGCTCTGTGTGCGTAATACATGTGTGTGAGGGGCTGCACCTTGCATTTTAATCAGGTGAAAGATTTGAATTGCCAGTTTTATTTCTATTCCTTTGCACAGTGTGGTTGTGGCTGACTAGTCAAGAATAAGAATAAATATTATTTCTATTGGGAAAATATTTTTTTCCTGTTTGACCTACGTTTAGCTGAATTGGTTACTTATCTCTACTAATGTATTTTTACATGGGTCATATTGGTGGTACTTGGAGAGCCGGAAATATTCTGAGGTGGTACGTAGTTTAAAAAGTTTGAGTACCACTGTCCTAGAGCCCATCCCAACTATCAATCAATCAATCAATCAATCAATCTTTATTCATATAGCCCCAATTCACAACAACAGTTGCCTCAAGGTGCTTTCCAGAAAGAGCAGGTCTAGACCAAACTCTTTATATAATTATCTACCCAACCAACCCAACAAATTCCTCCTTTAGCAAGCACTTGGCGACAATGGCGAGAAAGAACTGCCCTTTAACGGGCAGAAACCTCGAGCAGATCCAAGACTCAGGGTGGACGGCCTACTGCCATGACAGGTTGGGTTTGAAAAAAAGAGACAGTGAAAGATACACAGAGAGAGTGAGAGAGAGAAAAAGAGAGATAAGGGTGAGGAGAGATACAGACGGGGGAAAAAGCAGCAAAGATATCAGCTAGTCTGCTTAAAGAAAGTTTACCCTTAGTCAGCAACTCTTTATTAGAAATCATCAATGTCTTTAAATTCAGGCTTCGTACCGCATTACTATAAAATAGCCATAATCAAACCATTGTTTTAAAAGCCAATTCTTGATCCAGAGGTTTTGGCAAAGATAAACTAATACTTTAGTAGTCAATATCTAACTTTCGCTTCCTATCTAAAATCCTTGAGATAGTGGTAACCGAAATATGGTGTAATTTTCGGTCCAAAAATAGTTTGTTTGAGGATTTCCGGTCTGGTTTTAGAGTTCACCAAAGCAAAGAAACAGCACTGGTCAAAGCTATAAATTAGAACAGACTGGTCTCTATTCTGGTCTTGTTATATCTGAGTGCTGCATTTTATACTATTGAGCACCAATCTATAATACAGAGACTTAGAAACGTAATTGTTATCATTGACACTGCATTAAATTGGTTTAAGTCCAATTAATGTGACAGGCCTAAGTTTGTATTTGTTAACAATGAATCCTCCATGAATAGCAAAGTTACCCATGGATTTCCCCAGGGATCTGTGCTTGGGCCAATATTATTCAAATTATATATGCTCTTTTTAGGTAACATTATCAGGAAACACTCCATAAACTTTCACTGTTATGCAGATGACACACAAATTTACTTATCAATCAAACCAGGTGAATCTAATCACTTATCCTATTCAGGCATATCTAAAAGCTTCTTGGTGCGGGGAACCAAGAACCTTAGAAACAATATATCTTGTAATATAACTACCCCGGATGGTACGGCCTTGGCCTCCAGCACCACTGTGAGGAACATGGGAGTTATCTTTGATCAGCATATGTCCTTTGACTCCCACATAAAACAGATTTCTAGGACCGACCTTTTTCATCTGCGTAACATTTTGAAAATACGGCACATTCTCTCTCAAAAAGATGCAGAAAAATTAGTTCATGCATTTGTCACTTCCAGTCTGGATTACTGCAATGCCATACTAGCAGGCGGCCCCAATAAGTCTCTGAAACCACTCCAGCTGATCAAGAATGCTGCTGCACGTGTGCTGACCAGAACCAGATTAAGAGAACATATATCACCTATATTGGCTTGCCTGCTTAGGCTCCCGGTAAAAGCTGGAATCAAATTCAAAATCCATCTGATCAGGTACGAAAACCTTAACTGTCAGGCATCAACATATCTGAAGGAACTTATAGTTGCATATTGTTCAACCAGTGCACTGCGCTTAGAATGCAGGGTTACTTGTAGTCTCTATTGTCTACAGAAATAGAATGGAAGCCAGAGCGTTCAGCTATCAGGTTCCTCTACTGTGGAACCCTCTCCCTGTCTGGGTCCGGGGGTAGAAACCCTCTCTACATTTTAAGAGTAAGCTTTAAACCTTCCTTTATGATAAAGCTTAGAATTAAGTCTGGCCTATGCTAGCTCGTAGCTATTCTGCTATAGGTTTAGACTGCTATGGGATCACCAATGATTCACTGAGCATTTCTCTCTTCCTCTCTCACTTTCCCTCTTTATACAGCCCTCTCACTTTAATGCATGTCACTGGATTATTGCATGTTACTAACTTGACTTCTTCCCTGAAGTCTTTGCTTTGTCACGTTGCAAGTTCATATGGCTGGTGGCTGCATCTGCTGCTGTGGACCTGCCCGCTACCCACTGATTACAATATGATCACGATGGAATTTAGTCAGCTCATGTTGCATGTATTTGGCAAATCGCTGATGATAGCAAATATTTATAAAATGCATAAATAATAGATAGAGAGAGGGAGGGGGGAATAGATAGATAGATAGATAGATAGATAGATAGATAGATAGATAGATAGATAGATAGATAGATAGATAGATAGATAGATAGATAGATAGATAGATAGATAGATAGATAGATAGATAGATAGATAGATAGATAATGATTATAAAGTAATAATAAAAGCAAATTTGCCCCATTTGTAATTACTGTTCTTACATTTGATTTTATAACCAATTTTGTCTATTGCGTTGATTATTCATTGCAACCCTAGTGGGCAGTTCTGCTCCTGTCTTCACCTGAGCATCCAAGACATATGTCCGCAGATCTGATGATACACCAACAAAGTTGATGGTAGATCTTTGGCCTAAGGTGACCTGGTACCACGTACACTTTTGAGTAATCTTATGCATGAACATGGTGTTTTATATGGACAGTCCATGACTACCACATACATCAAAGAACCAACAATGAACCACTCAGGTTCAGATTTGGCAGATCGTTCCTCACAATCAAACAATTCCAAGTTTGTCCATCCTTGCCAACATAGTCATTTAAATTGCCCTTGGAGAACCATAGGGTCCCCGGATAGGGCCCTATCTATAGGTGGGTTGATGCATGTAAACACCGGGTCAGAAAAGATCACAAGTCATGCAAACAGGTGACCGACATTGTAATTCGGAAAGGTCTAATTTGGAAAGGAGAAAAGTGGCCCATGTAAACCCACCTCATGGTACCACACGGGCACTCCAAGAAGGCCGGATACTCTGAACTGCTCCCTCAGGGATTGGTTAAATGTAGAGAAATATCTCCACTATGTTGTACTGTGTATGGCTGTATGCGATAAAAAAGGATTTCTTCTTCTTCTTAACTGTTTAATTCAGTCCGTAGGCAGAGACAACGATCAGAGTCTTCCCTCCTGCAACCTTCAGTTGCATGAATGCGACCCTCTTGTTTTCCATTGAAAACTCCAACATAGAGTTGCTCAGAAGGCAACTCCGAACAAAGATATAGTCCAGCCTATCCCCAGGATTATGGTTTCAGAACCTAGGCTGGGGGTAGAGGAGAGCCCAACTAAATCTAGCCGGCCCATCTGCATATTCTCAAGCTCTGTTTCTTTGCCTCCCAGAGAGGTGACATTATATATACTGTATCTGTATAATGGAGCTGCTGCAGCTACTAAATTTCCCCTTCTGGGGATTAATTAAGTTTTTTGTATTCTATTCTATTCCATTCTATTCTATTACACAAACCTAGAACTACTCGGCAAAGCCAGGGGTTGGCACGCCCTCATGCTCTCCGTCGCCTGCTGCCCGTACAGCTTTGCGCCCGACCCCAACGCCCATCCCTGAAGGTGGTGAGCCCACAGGGTGTGGGCTTAAGTTAAAGGTGGATATGCTTGTTGTACTGCAAACAAATGCAGTTATATGTTCAAGCATCTGTGTTTGTACAAGTTGGACAATCATGATTCCAGTGAACCATATCAAAGTTAATAAATGATTAAAGTGTCAAGAGTCAGGCACTGATGTTGAAAACACTACAGAAGAAGAAAGATAGTCCTGGAATGACCATTGTTATTTTCAGGAAACTGAGAGTAATAACTCTCAACAGTCTACTTTTCACTTCCTGGTTATGAGACAGAGGTGCAATGTAAAGTAAGCTAAAAAATAAAATCAGATTCACTTACCATCTCATTTCTATATTTTGCCTATTTGAAATGTATAATTTATGATATGTATTTCAACTTGTACATAATTCCTGACATGATTTGAACTAAATCCCTGTCTTTTTGTTGTTCTTCAGTGCTCTTTGTAGAAGCCAGAAAAGATAACCTAATCTCCACTGAGACCAGAGACCTCTCTGGGGAAGGGAGAGAAATTTGTATTGACAGGCTGTGATAGACATGTTGGCACATGTAAAAAAGAAAGCAAGGAAATTTGAGGTTGGGCAATCTGTCATCTATGGGATGTTTCACCGTGAGGCACAACAACAAGTTTAAGCAAATTTAGTTATATGTACAGGTTTTTAATTTTTATTAAGAGTAGCTTTTATTAATGAACTAGTAACAGACTAGTAACATAAAAGAACAGAACACATCCGCTTTGCTTTTACACGGTAACCATGTACTGTTTCCATCTATTAGTGCCATGTCATCTGTTGCATGCGAGTTCTCTGAGATGCCCTTGGCAATGGTAATACTGCCGTCCAGTGGCTGTATGCAGAGACAACATCAACTTTATTGCCAGGAGTTGAGACATTAGACAATAAAACAATGTAAGGCTCTTTGTTATTCTTGTTTCATTTCCTTCAGATGCTATTAAAACCTTATTTAAAAAAGAATCCCTGTTCCGTGTGGACTGCATAAGCAAGGCCTTTTCCTCCAATTTATCTCACCTAGCGGTATGGGAGAATGAAAAAGTGGATGAGGTAAATAATTAACCAGAACACAGCCAGGCCTCCATGGATGGCAGCCTTATTTCCCAATATGCCAACACACCAGTTGGAGTTGCATAGTTTCACAACTATTTGTCTTAATACATATAGACTAAAATTGACGTTAACAGTGGAATTCTCTTCCTATCCGAAGGACATGAATATTATAGCATTTTATTAGCACTGTAAGTGTCATTTTCTAGATGTTATTTGAAACTACAGCAGGTACCTCCTGCTGTGGTATGCAACCACTTTTAACCAGTAGTAAATAAACGCAAAGTCCATGAAAAGAACATGTATGAAACACTTCACCAAAATGTCAGCATTCTTTCATAATCTTAGCACTTTGAGATTTGATCCAAATGTAAAGTGCATTATAAATTAAAAGTTTTATTATTATTATTATTATTATTATTATTATTATTATTATTATTATTATTATCTTGTGCATACTATGTATTGTTGGGTTTTTGATGTATCATACTTCAAAGAACGCTCCTACAGACACTGGTACATCACATAAATTAAATTATAAAAATAAAGAAAATGAGTGCTGTATGGGTTTCACACACTCATATTTCTCTCATGAAGCTAGAAAGTATGTCTTAGTTCATCCTCATTCACCGGTTTCATGTTAATCAAATTGTGGTTGTGATAAAAAAAAAAAGAAATTCTGGGATTTTTTCTTTTTTGCGTAAATATGTGCACGCTGTAACTCAAATACAGATGACATGCAAGAGGACTTTCTGTTTTCAGTTTATAGACTACTGCACAGGATGTGTGCAATTCTAAACATAATTTTCGATTAAGAAACCTAAAGCTGCGATCTTGCCTGGAGAACTCTGGACCAAGAGCAGTCGTCCACTTGGCCTCATTTAAACTGCATTGTTGGTTTCTGCAACCTCAGATTTTCCTATTTTGGATCAAATATAGCTCATATGGGTACTGGATTCATTGATCCCATTGGTTCCAAATCTTTTTCAGCCTGTGACACTTGAAAACAAAGTAAAGCTTTGATGTTAACTACCAAACGGTGTATGAAGCTACACAATATCTAGGTAATAGGTAATAACATCCATCCAATACTATTATCAATGAACATGATGCAGTTCTTTCTCTGCAGTGAGGAGGGAAAGCTAGAGATAGAGTTTTATTGAAGCTGTTAATTGGGTCATAAAGGTTCCATCCATCTTTCTTGTACATCAAAGCCTAATTATGCTCAAAGTTGATGATGGATCTAGATATGGATAGCCTGTCCTCTAATTTCACACGTGTTTGTGAAAAGTTTTTCCGATCTAACGGATACAGAGGGCAGTCACAATGGAATAGTACCCATGAAAATCATAGGGAGTAGGGAGTTGTAGTTATAAATCAACTACAGATCTGACAAATGTCTTTGAACGCGACAAAAACGTAAAGTGAAAAGTAAAAAGAAAAGCCTCATCTACACGTCACAATGTTTTTATTGATCTAATAGACCTGCATTGAGTATACTGTTACCTCCACCTTTGATGTTTTTTTTACATCATCACGTCCTGCTATCGTTATCCTTATTTACCTATTTGTTGTTGTCAAAACTCTTCACCCTTTCATGCCATCTTGTGGTGATATCGTTGCCAATGTCAAGTACATTTAGATGCATGTGGCACAGACTGATACAAAATTCGAAGTATAAACGGGCCTTAATAGAAAGTATTTATCATAATTGAATTCTTAAATTTGCTTAATTCTTTTATACATTTTTAGGCACAAACGATCTAAGTGATTTTAAGCCGTTGCTCACATTTACTTATGATAGAGGGTATGGTCTATCAACTTCAGCAGAGGTTAATAATAATATAATACATTTAATTTATAATGGTTGAGTCTTTCTAGTGACGTGGGCAAATGTGGGTCCTTTGACACAGATTTCACTGTTATAATCTTATCAAATGCAAAACAATTTCATAATTAACTTGATCAAATTACTTTTCAACACACTGCAGTAGGAAAGGTTGCTTGTTTTGGGCGTTTCACAGAATCCCTTCTTTGGTGCCTGTTTTTCACCCCTGGTTGCTTGTTTTTATTTCAAGACATGGCAACAACCATACCACGTTACTACTGTTTCTGTTCACCTTTACAACTTCATTTTGATAACTAATTTTAATCTTTACAGCTAACAACCTCTATTCTTTGGAGAACTTTAATTTATAATATGATTTTTATCTTCATCTTATTGGATATCCAACTTACTTATCCAACAAACTTCAGGAGACATACCTATACTGTATTTTTATTCCAGAAAACCGAATGAGCAAGCAACGGTTCCCTCTCCCCTCTCTGTCCCACCACTGGAGTCTCATGTCGTGGGAGGAGTTTGCGTTGGGGAACCACAAAAGTTTTGCCAGTGCTCATGTTTTCGACGCCACGCCTCTGCGCGTTTTCCTCCGCGCGTTGATTTCATACCAAACTCATTCTTAGCATTCCGCCTTTTTCTGTCAAACACACTCACGTTCTGCCCGGGAAACAGCCACCATCCAGGGGGGAGAATCTGCTGTGGAAAGCCGGCAGTAAGGAGAGGAGCGTGCGTGTGCGTGACGGAGGAGCAGGGGAACCGTTTTGAGGTGAGTGCTCTCTCCGACTCTTTGTTGTGTGGAGCAACTTTTCTGCTGCAGCAGCTGCTTCGCTCCGTGTGCGCCTGAAGTTTTGGGATATTTGACATATTTTGCATGTTTCACGCTGCCGCTATGCTGATTCAGAGCCTCGCGTGTATGCAGGGAGCGGGGAGTTTATTTACTCGCTCCTCTTGTGGCGTAAAGGCTGAGATATTGAGGCTTTTGCCGGACTTGCTGTGAAGTTTGTTGAGGTATTATTAGCTCGGAAGCTAACAGGTTAGCATAGCAGCGCGAGCCTCTTACCACTAGTATGGTTGAACCTTACTGGGATTCGGTAAAAAAACAACATTTCACTCAGTGCGAAGTTGCTTTTTTTCAAATAATTGATAACTTAACATAACATGTTATGTCCTATTTAGATCTCAGGCGGAATATGCCAACTCACATTTGGCTAAGTTCCAAACGTTAAACGTGATTTCATTTTCCCTGTAACATTACCAGCGAGCAGATTGGATTCATTTTCAGTGAAAGTGGGGCCAACAAGAGAGACAGGTCTATCTTGTTTAACAGAAGTCAGAGGAGGAGAAATGACACCTCTGTTATTCTCCACCACAACTTTACTGAGTGAATTATCTGATCAGATCAGATCTTGTGTGAGGCGAGATAATTGTAAGGACTGAAGTCTTTCTGATAACCTTAGTGGTACCACTGCTCTTCCTACTGGTCCAGAAGATAGGCCTAAATATGCAATGTGTCTCACTGTGTGCTGAGCTCATAGCTTTATTTAGCTCTCTGAGCTAAAGGCACCTCACTGCTCTTAACCATGACCTTTTGGTCACAGGGGGCTACACTGAAACATATTCCCCCAATGCCTGTCCCAACTTTGCATCGCCACCACTCTGGTACATTACAAAGTTGTTGGGATTCAGACCATCTGAACATATTCAAAGTAAGAATAGAAAGAAAAATTAAGATGACCATATTTCTCTTTTGTACATTAATATTTTTTGTATAATGTCATACTTCTCACTTTAATCTCAGATGTATAGATTAAAATCACCAGAATGTAAACAAAGTAAGAATACGATAAATTAAGTTGACCCTTATTCCCTGTGTATTCTTTTTTCTTTTTTTTAAAAGTCATACTCTTCACTTTAATTATGATTAAAATCCCCATTTGGAAATAAAACATTTTTTGTATCCTTTATCCTCTACAGTACATTTTAGAATTGGATGAATGTGTTTTGAATAATGTTGATTGGTCTTCAAGTTGCATCCTTTCAAATGAATGTATTAAAGTATAATAATTATTATTATCATGCATAACTGTATACTATTCAAAAATAATCCCATGCTCCCCTCTTGCAGTACCCCAAAGTACCCATGCGCCTAATTGAGACACTTAGTTCGAAGAGGTCTCACTTCGACTAGAATTGAGGTTGTAGTTATTGTTGCTATTAAAGTGGACTGATTAAGAAATGTGTGTCTGATATTCTTTTCCCCTCATGTTCCTAAAAAGGGTTGGCAAGCATTTAAAAAGTCGTGGTATAATGCAGTGCTGAATGATCATGTTAGTTCATTGATTCCCAATAGGTCAGTGGTAGTAGCAACGTTGTTGACAGCTAAGAGCAGGGCTGTCATCATCATGAAATATTAACTGGCAATTTATTGTAATGTCTCACCACTATGAGTCGAATAACACTGTAATAATACACACACTTTCTGAAAAACGGCCACGTTTAAACTTGGACTCTCCGAAAGCATTCTGTAACAGTTCATCTCCTGAATGGACTGGTAGTGGTACTGGTACTGGTAGGAACCAGTCTGTCAAGGTTCACCAACTCTAAGTTGTGTATTTGCTATTGGATTGTTGTTTTTTGACATAAGTAGTTTTGACAGATACTTTTTTGCAGCAAATTTGATTAAACACCTGCTTCACGATATTGAGCTCTCATTTATCATTTGGCTTTAAAACAGAAGTTTCTACAGCAAGTTTGGTGCTTGGCATTACGAAAAAATATCCATGCTGTTCATTGAAAGATGGAAATATGAAATTTTTTTTCATCTTTTTTCCCCCCACAAACTTTTGTATACCGTAACATGCAAGTAGTATTTTTACTACAGACTGTATGCTATTACATGTAACGCTGCTGTGGAATAATATAAATGTGAGAGGATAACATACTTTTTGTTTAGTATGTTAAACTAAATCATTTTGTTTATTGAATGATTATCTTTGAACCAATGGGATGTGATTACATCGATGATTCCTTTGTGATAATTGCTGTGGTGAGGCTTTGGTCAGGGTGGCTGACACGGATGTTTGAGTTGATGAACGAATCAATTTGGCAACGTTTTTCTTGGTCTTCGTGGCCTCTTTCATCATGCAGAAGTTTGTGGTGTGTTCTCAAGTGGTCAAACTAGTTAGTTGTGTTGCTTTGTGGCACAGAAACAACTCTAAAACAGCCTCTGCATGAGTTTCATTTTTGGTTTACATTAAATGCCCCTACATCCAATATACTTCCAAACCACATTGTGACACACTTGTCGCCTACCCCTCTCGACATTTAATTTAATTTTTGACATCATTAGTTGAAAATTAGTGATACTTTTTAATGTTATCATTATTTGACTAGACTGCACCAAAGATTTTATGTTCAGGCACTGGAAACATAAAATAATTTATGATTCTCAAGCTAGTGGTTAAGGGATGCTTCATTCGCTTTGTCGTGCAGCGTACATTTTGAACGACGATATCACTCGATCATGTTCATTGAATTGTGTAGAAATTGTCATCTATATTGAAATCCAATTAAATCCCCATGTGCAATTTAGTCTTCTTTTTTTTATCATTGCAAACTCCAACCATATTAATATGCAAATGGTTAAATTAAAACCTCTGACACTTTCAGTCAAAACTGAATGTTACTTACATTTATTACATCCTATGGAGTAATAAATGGTGGTGGTAATAGGAGATTTCCCAACAGATTTTAGTGGGAGGATGGGCCTTGGGACAGACTAGATCCCATTAAATTTTGGTGTGGATTCACGTAAAGGGTAGGATCCATTATTGTTTTTTAATATTGTGTGGATCTTTTTTCTTCATATTCGGCAATTTCTATATTTTCTCGTGTACTGTATGGTTTTTAAGGGGGTCATATCGAAAAACCTGGTTCCTTCAGATTTAAATATTTTTTCATAGGACATAGCTTCTCTGTAAATTATGGTTACAAGTTTCAGGGCTAAGAGTTAGATTTTAGATTGAATTAAAGAGCTTGAATCCTTGTTGAGATCCATCCCATTCTGCATGAATGCATGCTCCTCCAAGCTAAGACAGTTTTAAACTGCCTCCATTGCTGTGTCTTTTCAGGACTGAACTGATTCCAAGTAAAATGTTTTTAAGATAGAGGGGATCCATATTTCTGTAAGATGGTGTGTACTGAACTGAATGAATTAACTTTGTGAAGGCCTGTGGCACGGCCATAGGAGCTAAACAGACAAGCATCAGACTGGTTGGCCATGGTGGCCTTATGTACTTTACACAATTCCATGATAGTTGCATTTCACATCATATTTTTGGATAATAAGACCAAAAATAACATAAATAAAGATGAAAGTAAGATACAGAATCATCATTTAAATGAAGTAAAGAATGGAATGCATAGGATTGAGTAAAATACAGTATTTTGAAAGTAATGCAGAAAGACAAAGCGCACGTGAGTTTCAAGTCTGTCTCTAGAAAGTAATACAAACTGTAGCTAGTTAAATGTTGAAGTTATAAGCTTTCTTTTAAAAAATATTCAGTGATCTGACATCCTTGAAACCCATAGGTTGTGTCTTCAGTAGTTTTGGACAATAGCTGTATCTCGGATTTTCTTTTGCCTTTTAAAGGGAACCAGCAGCTGAACATAAAGTTTTAGAACACGGGTCCTGAATATGGGAGTTAGCTTTAGAAAGTATGTTCCAGGAATATATATTTATATATGATTTTAAAGTTGGAAGATATTTTATCATCTCGCGATCCATCACATTATACAGCAATTTCACACAAAATTTAGTACAACCCAGAAAAGCCGTAAAATTTCTTTGTGAAAATAATGACCAGTGGTGTCTTTACTACCGCGAACAAAATAGTATAGTTAAACAGATCAATTCAGGATAATAACTGCCAACCTCCTACAGAGTAATGTTTTCAAGAACTTTCATGTCCTTTCACCTGTTCTTACAGGCTAATATCTTTCCTTATCATCTCTGTAGGATCCTTATGGCAACAGCACAATGTTGTCTACGACGACTGAAACTGGGAGGTGCAGAGGACGCACCTATGCATTGTGCGTCCAATAAAACCCACCACAGCAGGAGAAGCTTATTGACCACACCGTGGTTTCTCTTTGGCAGGGAGCAAGCTAGCCCTCTGGAAGACATTATGCACCAGGCAGCGTTCATGTTGCACATGTGTGCCTGTATTTGTAAAGACTTGGAGCATCCTTACAAATCCCTAACAAAAGAATGCAATTTCCTCATGCGGGCCATTTTAGGCAAAGTTGCAGACTTTTAAGACCTTTTCATTCTCATTACTGCCTTTAGCACTTTTAGATTTGATCCAAATGTAAAGTGCATTATAAATTAAATGTATTATTATTATTATTATTGTTATTATTTAGTTTCTGAATAAAAATTACTGTATTAATAAGAAATAGGTTGCTCATCAATCATCTCAGTGAAGTGCTAAATCCAAAATATAGTGAGCTCATTCCAAAAAATTAAAAAGGTCGCACATCTCAAGTCTATACGTTTGGGAGGATAATTTACTCAGATTTCATTTCTTTATTTTGCTCACATCAGAATGTACAAACGTTTGAACGCTCTGATGAAGGCTTTGTGCCGAAACGTGTAAATATTGATACATTCTGATGTGAGCCAAATACAGAAGTGAAATGTGAGTTTTTGTCCTCCAAAACTTAAAGGCTTGAGATGTGCTACCTTTTTAAAAACATTTTTTTGGAATAAAACATTATATAGCACATGTTTCTGTAGAATTTATAGCTAGACTAACCCCTGCTACGTTGATATGTCTTTAAAAAATAGATTTTAAGCTCTAAATGCTATGCCATTTTTCCTGTCAGTTCTTAAAGGCTGAATGCCAGGGCTATTAATACACTCTGTACTCATGGAAGCTGTAAACAACTTCAGATGAATCTGATCTTGCTCCTGGTGGAGTCTAAGACATCTGTTACAGTTCTAGGCAAACCACTGAGACCCTGTTCCTGATTATCTTTCACAATGCGTGTAAGATGTAAATTAGCAAAGTGCAGGGAGACTCTTGATTTTCTTTGCGTCTCTCATGAAACTTCCTGCTTTTATTTTGTTTATTGTGAGTAAAGTTCAAATTACAAACTTATGTCACATTCGATAATATCCCAATGTTATTACAAATGTAGGCGACCATAGAAGCCCATAGAAAGGGAAATAATAAGATCCTGACCCTAGTTTATTTTACCATCAATTGCATTCTACTCGCTGTTATATACGGGGATGTAAAATGGAAAATGATCACATCTGTGATTATGATGCTGGTAGCAGAATATTTCAAAATATTGTTTGAACATTAATAATATTACTTATTGATTATCCCAATAGTTGTCAATTCACAGTTGTATTGATTGAGTAATGGACACTACATATCACCGCATCTCCAGTCTAATATATGCACACAATATATACTAGAGCTCGGTGATGTGAGTAATAGGAGAATTTAGATTGGTTTTTTTTTTTCATACCACTGAGATCCAAATTCTTTCCAAAATTTATTTTTATTTTTTTCTAATACCTGATATAGGATCAACAAGGCAAACAGAATATATAATGCTGCAAACTCCAACAAAAAGGAAAGTGCTATAGAAGCAGCGTAGCCAGTGTAAACCATATATATATATTTAGACAGATAGATAATGATGGTTGTAAAGAGTTAAATCCATATTCCATCGAGCAGCTGCTCAATGCAGATTACCTGTAGCAACATACTGCGCAACGAGAAGGAGAGATAAAGAGAGTAGGTTTGAAGAAACAAAGAGAAACAAGTGATAGAAAGTTGAAAGGTATTAGTCAAGTGACCCGAAGAACGAGTTTTGGAGTGATAAGATGTTACCATTCCTGTGTAACGTTTCTCTGCCTTTGCTACGCCACCCAAAAGTATGATCAGAGTTCAGGGCGAATTTACACTTTGACTTTCTTTTCTTTCTTTTTTTTCAATTCTCTTTGTTACTAAGGGGAGTATTTTGTGGAGACAGCTCATTGTCAGTGCACTTACTATGGCAAATCATTGCTTGCACTGTATGGGTTTTTGACTGTCGGTGACTTCTCTGAACCCAAAAAACTTCCACACCTCTGACTGAAAACGTTTGTTTTGTGGATGAAGAGTGTAGTTTGTTAGATTCCCCGCTTTCTCATCTGCATCACCTGGTGTATCCTCTGAATTCAATCTTTATTGATAGTTTTCTCGCATTCGGGCAAGGATCTTTTCTCCACCGGTGACTCTCTCTAGCTCGCAATGTAGCCTTTAGTGTGTTTACCTCAGTTTCATGTGGTCTAACACAGCATAAGTCACTGGGGGAAAAAGTAGAATTGTTACTTTAATGCAGCTCATGCTATGAATTAAAATGCTACAGAATTGCTGTACTTCCGAATAACAATAATGTATACTCTTTCTTACCACGTTTATAATACAGTTAATTCACACAGTACAATGCTGTGAAATTATTTCTCAGCATTTGACCCATCAATGAAGAATAGTGAGCAGTGCCTGGGACGTCAATTGGGGTTCAGGGTTTTGCTCAAGAACCCTATGGCATGTAGACTACATGGGCAGTCTCGTGGTTGAACCTCTTTTTAGAAGGAATTGCTCATCCATAGGAGATTCATACATTAAGCGTCAGTTAAGAGTTTCCGAACTGGGAAAGAGCTAATATTTATATTTGCATTGCTTGAAATATGCCCAATTTAAGATTTAAAAAAACAAACATTATGTAATAGCAACAATGAGAATGTTTCATTGTTTTCATAAGGCGTGGGTGTTCATATTTTTTCCTTTGCCAACAAATTACAGGAAAACATTTTGAAGTCAGTGTTATCTTCTCGTGAAGTCCAGCTGTTGGTAGAAAATGAAAATAAAATAAAATATCTTGTTTATTATGACTTGTACACAGACTATATACTTTAGGTCATGCCTTAGTTGATAATTTAAAGCCGTTTCCCTTCTTCTTTAATTTCTTATAACTTCACTGATTGCGAGAACTATTTGTCTCAGTTCATCAGAACAAATACCAGTATGGGTTCAAGTGGCAGGTATTTTGGTGTAATTGATTTTTAAACATGAATTGGCCCAATCCTGGAACATGGCTTGGAACATGGCTTGAAACATTAAAGTATTACATTGTATTGTTTCTATTTTGTGGGTAGTAACTAGTATAACGTATTTGATGATTATCAATTTCTTAATTACTACATGTAATAATGACCAACTAACGGAATTCTTCTATGCGACAAATATATCCATATCTTATGTACATATCTATTATGTACATAAAAATAAATTGTGGGCTGTGCTCTTGTGTTAGTTAGTCACCAGTGATAACATTTTATTCCTCGCCCTAAAAGTCTCTCCTCTTGTAACAATTGAAGTGAGTACCCAATATTCCAAAGCACAAACATCTAAGTTGACCTCAGCATTTTCAGTCAACTAGCTACAGTTACCACCTAAATCAACAGCCACTAGCTAAATGAGACTGTTTTTTTCTATTTCAGTAACAAACATCTATTGTTTTTGTTAATATTGTGTTATAAGGGCTTAGAAAACAGTGAATAGTTGAAAATGTCATGTCCTACGTGTTGTAGGTGTGTTGTGGCAGGAGCCGCCATCATTGCGTCGGAGTGGAGTTGCCGTGGCAGCCCTGATGGGGTGCAGGAAGAGGTCGGTGATGGCGAAGGATTGGCAGATGGAGCGGATCGCGCGTTGGACGGAGACCCAGAGGGAGTTTGGAGTCCAGACATCGAGCAGAGCTTCCAGGAAGCTCTGGCCATCTACCCTCCCTGCGGCAGGAGGAAGATCATACTCTCAGACGAGGGAAAGATGTATGGTGAGGAAGTGCAAATGTCCTCAGATAATTTCTCATCACCCACTCTATCCTCTACTTCCCTACTCACAAATTAAGTATTCCATTTTGTTCTGAATGCCTGCTCAAATGCTACACCCAAAATGAAAAAATTGATATAGAGTATCACTCTACCTTGCTTAGTTTAGTTTTGCTTAGTCGGACATTTTTTTGTCTTGGCGCCACAAACATTTTAGATCAAGCTGCTACAGCTGTGTTTTTCAAACGCTCAAACACTTGAATTGTTTCTTTAACATTAAAGGCTGCAACGCAGGAACCCATTATGACACACTACATACAACCCCAAGGACATCTCACTAGAATAATTTTTTTGTTTGTAATTCTGCTGCATAAACAGAAAAAATAAAAACTTTATAATCTATCAATATTTATTGTGCTTATTTTATTTGTTTAAAAAAACATTTTCCAGTCTTACTTTACTCACAATGCAGGTAGAAAAAGGAGTTGGCAGTTGAGTACCTTGTTGTAAAATAATTAGTTTACACAAATTAGTGTGCTTCTGAAAGTAATTGTGTACCCAATTACAGGTACGTTTGCCAAAGTGAAAGGGGTAAAATATTAAGAGCACGTTCCATTTTTCATTTTCATAAATAAATATTTAGTAGGTTGTAACTTGTGAAATTATCTTTTGTAATGTCTTGTAAGTGACCATATGGATAACATGTTTTCCTGAACTTGAACGATGGTCTTACCGTGTCAACAAAAATGACACCCTGGGGCTCCCATTAACTCAGACTTGCAACCTGTCTAACATGGAGGAAAGGGGAATATCTCTGGTCCAGCTGCTTGTAGGATCTGACCTTAAGAAGGGTTCAGTCCCATACAGAGCTTTACAAATATCTTCAGTCCCCCGGTTTGATTGCTCTTTCTACTGAAATACAATTAACGTTTCAACATATAACTTATATTTGCCACCTACAGTGCGTTAAAGTTCTTTTGATATGAGTCGGACCCCAAAAAAATATCTTTCATAGAAAATACAAACAGGAACGTGATGTTTGCTTCCAGATATGTAGTCAAGTCCCTTCACTTGGGTGAACCTCATTTCCATTACCAAACTGATTCATTTGGAAATTTATTGTAGTGCTGAATATTAAATTATCAGTAAACTGCTCTACTGCCAACTTCCTTTCCAAGTCCAATAAGTTTAGGGTACATTTGTCAAACTCAAGGCCTGCCGGCCAAATCCGGCCCGCACAACAATTATATCTGACCCGCGAGACAATATCTAATTTTATTGGAAATTATTCTATGAAACTCATGAGAGGGAGACATAAAAAATTAGTTATGCTGAACTAAATCGAATTTGAACTTATTTGAGTATTTTCTATTCTGTTGGTTTGTTCATAATTTTATAAAATTAGTAAATAAAATAAAATAAAATTATCATACTACGTCTGCTCAAACATGGCCAGTTTGAGTCCTGTTTGGCCCTCGATGGGTTTATGTACAACTTTCATCCTATCATACGTACCCTTTGATCATCCTATCCTCACCATGTGACATCATAGGTCAACTGCATAGCACCCGATATAAAAATAATAATAATAATAATAATAATACATTTAATTTATAATGCACTTTACATTTGGATCAAATCTCATAAATTGCTTTATCGAAAATAATATCCTCCTAATGCTAAGGAAGAAGGCTCCAGAATCAGAAGAAGGCTCCAGAATCCGAAACATTAGCAGAAGTTGAAATAAACAACTTACACATTGGAGTGGTTGAGATCGATCTACTTGCACGGTTTGTTTTTTGTTAGTGCCACCATTTTTCCCACTTTAAAAAAAAAATTTGCTCTTTTACAGATTAAACAGTCTGGTAGCGCCCAGATGTCTGAAATAAAGCGATAGCTTTGTTTACATGACAGTTTTGTTGAAAACTCATTGGCACGGATAAAATTCTGAAAGCATAAAGAAAACTGTCACAGAAAAGTAGATAAACATAAATAAGAACTCAAAACATTGTCAATGAAAAGAAATAAAGCAAAATCAGAGGTTGACCGATTGCAATTTTTTTGGCTGATTCCTGACAGAGACATCTATGGTGACTCAATATGTGGAGAGGCAAAAAAAAGGGGGAAACATGATTGACAAAATGATTTTCTTTAAGTTATTATAACCATTTTACCAAGAGAGATGACAAATATCAATGAAATAAACATAACTGGTCACGTTAAAGCACGAAGAAGCTCTGATGAAGCCCATTTATATATACTAGAGATGCACCTATTGCAATTTTTCTTGCCGATCACTAATTTTTTTATATGGTAACGTATTTTAAGTGCTCTTATTTTTGAGGAGGATAGTGGAAGTGATGATGCTGGTCAGTATAGTGAAATGTGCATGTATTATGATCTGTTGAAATTCATATGTCCTCCCATCCGTGCATTCCTTAAGCCAATTGTATGACAATTTCAAAGTGAACATAAAACTGTTAGCTTCGTTCAGTCTATTATATGTTATATCTTTCTTCACGGACTTCAGGCCTTGTGGCTGCCTCCGAGCTTCTGCTAGCTTTAGCTGCACTGCTAAAGTTATCGTACAAACTTGCTATGTTCCTCGGGTGATAAAATTTGTTGCTTGTGCCGAACGCTTTCGGGTAGTTCCACCGCAGCTTACATTTTATTATACCTATGTTTAACTATAAATCACAGCATACATACATGCATACATACAGCAGGTTCTGAGCTCCTGTTAGCTTAAGCCGCTTTGCTTACGTTAACTTCTCAACTTAACATTGGTTGTTTCGCCGCAGCTTTTTTTCTAAGTTTTAAAACCATGGATGACAGCATATACAATACAGCAGGCTTGGGGCTTGCTCTGAGCTCCCGCTAGCTTTAGCCGCTCTGCCAACATAAGCTTAACTTGCTATGTTCCTCAGGGTGATGCATTTGAAGTAAATGATGAGTCAGTTGTGCCAAATGTTTTCAGGGTTGGAGACATCCCTTATTTTTTCCTATTTATGTAACAAATTGCAAACTGCGATGTTGGGAGCCGTGTTAGTTCCTGGTTAGTGTGCATGTACGGCACATGCGTGCAACTAGCCTTAAGTGATGCTGCTCGGCCGATTGATGATTTGATCAAACCAGGCCTCCCGGTGTTACAACTGTAGTCAAAATGAAATGAAAGAATTTGTAATAGCGACCATTTTATTTTCACTAGATCATTTAAGTGAAAATGAATTTAATATGTTTATATTAAATTCCTTTGATATAAACATTTCAGTTTGAAATTAAAAAGTACTGACAGTCACTGTTCCAGCTACGTTGTAGTGAAACTATTTTTTAATTTAAAGTAGAATAACTAACTAGTATAGCTCACACCCCTCTCCATTTTGCTGGCTCAACCGCTTCTGTGACTAAATTTGTGACGTATTTTGAAGTTACTACCTCATTGACGGCCTTGGCTAAAGTCCCAACATTCACATTTTTCTGCAGAGGGTTTGGATTCCCGTTTTGGGCAGCCTGTGTGGTGTGTTTGTGTGAGCATGTGTGTTGTGAGGAGAAACAGGAAATGTGATTCCTTGTGACAGAAAGGTAAAGTTTGTTTCTCCTTTTGTGGAAGTTTGGACTCACTGTGCCGACCACTTCCACTCCCCTCTCAAATAATGTCTGTCCCAGTGTAGCACACATTCACACATTGGAATGCTAAACTGACAGTTTGAACACAAAAAATACGCTCCCATGAACCCACTGATGCCTCTCATTTCAAATCAGCCCTTAGTAGCCCACTCAAAACTTTCAGTCAGTATAAACTTGTGATAATTACAGTATTTGATGTATCTACTATTAATGCACTATAGTTTGTGTGTGCAAACTTGAACAGTTTAGAATATGTTACAGATGCCTTACTGAGTCCAATCTTGTCAGAATGCTAGTACATGTTTTACAAATTAATGAATTGCAGTCATTTTGAAACAAAGTCCTGTTGAGCATTAATGTACTACAGTTCATGGATAGGTTCGTGCGGACATCATGGTCAAGCATTTTAGTGCTACACATAATTCACTGGAACTACCAAGGTCAGAAAATGATATCCCTTCTGTAGCTGTTAAAAGCAGGGGAAGATTTTGAATTATATAATAAAAAAAGCAAAATCAGCTTCACCTCAATGCAGTATTTAACTCCTCCCATCAAACTAAGCTAGCAAGTATATTGCCAAATAAGGATGATCACCATAGAGATCTAATGCTCTTGTACACACAGTGTGACACGGATAAAGCAGAGGCTTCGAGATATGAATATGATATTCACTGTGGTACTATACTGTACTGGTTTGTTGAATGTGTATGAGGTTTGTGGTTTTAACACTTGAACCATTTTGCACTAAATATTTAGTGGTTTGTCATTTGATCGTATTATGTAGGATTCAGAAGTTCTTTTTCCACATTAACATAAAAGTGGAAGAGGAGAGGGGACAAATGCAATTAACATTTCACAGTGCAACACGGATCTAACTTTGCGATTAAGATACAGATTCCCTACAAATTACAGAAATGTTTGATCGTATGCATGTGTATTACCTGTTCCATAAAGCACACTAAGGAAAGCAGACATTGGCATGCAGCATCTTACTTGAATGAATCCAACATCTACCAAAGAGTGGCCCCACAAATATAAAGAAGTTCATATAATCAGAATAATTCAACACAAAAGCACATTACCTGGTCTGAATCAGCTCCTTTGGTCGATTTTGCGAAATTGTGCAATCTTAACAGAGCTCATTTGTATCAGCCTGATGTGACCTGAGCTCCTATTGCAGCACTAATGTGCGTTATTCTAAAGCAGCTTGAGATGTGGAACATAGGGGGGGGGAAAGTAATTATCCACTGATCAAACAGCAGTGTTGAAGACAGTGGCGATGAACTCCCAAGAGATATTTCGTATGCAAACATATGACAAAATCAAATATCTACTGACCAATACCAAATACAGTAATGCAGCAGCTGAAAACCCCAGGAAACGTGAGCATTTGGGTTATGTGGTAGGGTGCAGAAACATAGGTGCAAGTGGGTGTTTTATGAATTAAAGCAGACCACTTGGTCTGAATCAGACCCATCTGTTGATTTTGGGGAAATTGTGTTAACCACGCAGAGTTCATTTGATTCAGCCTGATGTGACCCAAGTCCCTATAGCATCACTTCCCAGAAAGAAATCTGGTGATGTGGATGATGTTAATGGTTGCGTATATGTGATTAAACGACTGCAGCTGTGAAATCACTTTGAAAGGCTGTGTCCATTCACCTACCTTTTTATTTTTATCTAAGCCTGACCTCTGCGGCAGCATGAATAGTGAGCTGCTGAGACAGTCGGTCATCTGGTGTGGTTTGGAGATGGAGGAGGCAGGAAAGGGAGTTGGGCTGACTAAGCAGTCTCTAATGACTACATATGGGAATGTAACTATGTGATGCCATTTTTCACTCCATTCCTGTTTCTGTCAAGTTTGGAATTCTGCCAAACGCTGAAAAACGGACAAATTATCACACATAGTCTATAATGAGAGAATCATACTGCCATTGAGACTGAAAGCTCCACAATCCATGTAATTGTGTGTGAGAATACAGGAGACTTTTAGAAGTCTCATCGCTGCCATCTTCACAAAACAAGTTTTTTATATGAACCTGTCACACACACCACTAAGGCTATTGAATGAATTCAGTACAACCTAAACATAATCACTTGATAGTTGAAATCCTCACTGTTACGGTGAGTTTGATGTCACGTTGATTGGAAAGTTTAAAGTGCTCATATTCTTGCAAGGTGTGTTATGATGGATGGATGAGTAACGTTTCAACATCAAAACCAAAGTAGAATATGGGCTGTTTTCAGCAGACTTCAGATCAAATACACACTTAGTTAATCGGATTAGATTAATGTGTCCTGTCCACATTGACGCTTACACTCGTGGTCGTCTGATTGAATAAATGAGTGTTTCGTGATATAATTAAAAAGACATAAGCGTAGTTTTTGCACATACCACTGACTAGTAAGGCGGACCTTTATTTGATCAACTGAGAATGCGTGCCAACAGACAGTGTCACTCATCAACATCGTATAAGTGCACATTAGCAGTAGTTTTGAACATTTTTGATTGTGTCCTGGGTAACGTCGTAAAAAAAAAATACTTAAAGTAGTCTGAATTCCAAGCAAAGAAAAATGTGACTAAATTTACCCTAAAACACTGCTTATTTGCTGTGTCCACTGAGCCCTTATGACTAGACTACATCTATACCAGGTGAAGTCAAATCCATCTTATTTCTATATATTGCCAAATCACCACTCTCAAATAACTTTTCAAAAAGAGCGGGTCCAGACCGTACCAATTATCCTGCAAATTCACACAAAGCAACCTGTTTTAAGTTAAAGGTTTAAGTGCTCACTTCTGATTTTATCTATCCCTCTTAATTTTAGGCAGAAATGAGCTGATTGCTCGCTATATCAAGCTACGAACTGGGAAGACACGCACACGGAAACAGGTAAGCACATATACTGCTATACATATGTTTCGGTATGTTTATATAGTGTGTATATGTATCTATGTATTTATTTGTATACATTTATGTATGTGTATATATGTATATGTGTATATATGTGTATATGTATGTACATATATATGTATATATACATACATACATGTGTGTGTGTATGTATGTACATATATATGTATATATACATACATACATGTGTGTGTGTATGTTTGTTTATATATATATATGTATGTGTATATATGTATGTATTTATGTGTATATATGTATGTCTATATATATATATTTCATTGTTATTTGTCATTTCTCTTGGTAAATTTATTATTATTATTTTAAAAAAAATCATAATGTCAATGTGTGCTGTGCTTCTTTTTTTTTTTCAATGGGGTGTAACCCTCGCTCCGTAGGTGTCTAGTCACATTCAGGTTCTGGCACGTAAGAGGGTACGAGAATACCAGAGCAGCATCAAGGTGGGTGTCCACTGAATCAATTCTCCCTTCTCTCTTTAGTCACATCCCATCTTCTTTTCCTTTCCTTCATCCTGTCTTTTGTCAGGTCTCTAGTCACCTGCAAGTCTTGGCCAAAAGAAAATCGCGTGAGATTCAGTCTAAGCTCAAGGTACACGCATTTACTGTCAAACCGCGCTTTGCTCTGCATGTGGTCCGTATGCCTCTCCACATATTGAGTCACCATAGATGTCTCTGTCAGGACATCCAGAAGATTTGTCCTTCTCTGCTGAGGATTTGCCGTTAATATGAGAGGATATTTGCATTTGGGGTTCGGCCATAGTTGACATGCATCTGCCCTCAGATTTGTACTAATTCCACGGGCAACCAGGTGTTGTGGAGATTGCAAAAACTCTTTTATTTTGTGAGAAAACATGACATTTACATTAAAAACCCCTGGGAAACCTTGTTGGAGAAGTACAAATCCAGTTTACAAATAGGCACATGGTTGTAAAACCATCATGAGGACAAAGGGATGGTGTTGGTCATGGCTGAGGATACGTGGTATAGAAGGTGTCAAAATACACCATTTCTACTTGGATGATTGAAAGCAGTGTAGTCCAGTGTGAAGACCGCTTTCCTGAAGCCTTTGTTATTCACATCATCTATGAAGTGGATGGGCACGGTGAGTCACATGGTTGCGGCTAGACACAAGCTCTCTGTTTATATGGTTTATTCTTGGTCAACATCGCTCGCCTTGAATCTAAAATACTAACAGGTGATGATTGTTTCGGAGGACACGTTCTTTGTCTTGTGCTCATCAAGACATTTTTTGTTTTTAGCGTAAGCTATCCACATTTCCGCACCCAGGAAGTCTTTGCACAAGCGGTGCTGTAAAGGGAACAACTGTGATTGGTCAAGACATAGTTTAGGGGGTACTTCATTTCTCTTGCAGCGACGCATTGTATGGGAGGAGCATCTTAAAAGCCAGCACAACACGAGCGAATCAGTGTGCAGAACAAATCAAAGGAGTTTTTTTTGTTTTTTTTAAGGATAATTCAAGTTGGAAGTAACGGATGAGTTTTCTGTTTCTTACTTGTATAAGAAGTAAGAAGATGAGCATGTGCATGGCTGTCCTATTGTACATGGATGCTTACACACACACAGAGACACATGCAGGGATTGTTTAATGTGCCCTTGATCAGATTTCTCTTTTAAAATCACTTCTTTATCTCCTTGTTTTCACCTTTACATCTCTTGTAATGTTTTCACCTTATCTTGTAATAACCTGTGACATTGTTTTGCAGGCATTGTGTATTTGTGTAACACTCATTTGGGGTTTTTGCATTGTATGGAGCCAAGTCAGTATATTTTCCAGTTAACATCAACAGTCTTTAAAACAACTTGTATTAATAAGCTGTAGTTTATGCTGCAATTGTTAGCATCAATGTTTTTGAGCTCTGCTTGACTGTTTGACAAACCAGGGTGGGGGTTTACTCAGATTAGTGAGAAATGTGTTTTCCACAGTGAATCTGTCATCTGCTTTGAATTTGAATCTCCTGAAGTCAATTAATAATGTGTCTTCTTTGCCATAGGCCATGAACTTGGTAAGTTTTGGTTATACAACTAAAGTTTCTGCTTCAGGCTTTGTGCTTCGTGGTTGGCATCACATTACCTGGTACTTGCTAGTCCCCCAATGCCGATCTCCAAAGACTTTGCTCGTTATTCATTGTTTTTAGTGGCTTTCTTTGTTAAATTAGCGGTGATGGCTCCAGTCAGCTCCCGTAAACTGCTACTGGGTGCACCTCCTGCTTTGGCATTTCCCCCCGCCCCTATATTTGCTTTGCACTCTGCCCTGTCTTCCCTCATAGTTACTGCATCATGCTACGTACTTGATAATATATTGGCTGTTTTGCTATCTAATTTGGCCTTAGCCGACTCTAACTTTCAATTTGGATTTTCAAGATAGAGAATTATCATTGCTATTTCTTTTTCCTTCAGGACCAGGTATCCAAAGACAAGGCACTACAGACAGTAGCCAACCTTTCATCAGCTCAGATTGTCTCTGCTAGTGTAATGAAACCCCAGACTCCCTTCCCTCCAGCAGTCAGAGTGAGACACAAACACACACACATATCTGTTCTTTTCTACCTCCTGGAGAAAACTGTGAGTAATCCTATCTGCTCTGTTTTTCCTTGTTTTCTCTCTTTTTTTTTCTTCTTTTTTTTCCAGTTTTGGCCAAGCCCTATTCCAGGACAGTCTGGACATTCTCAGGAGTAAGTATCACTTGCACCTTTATAGTTTCATGCCTGGGCTGGTACAGGTGCTCATTTTTTCATTACTACTCTTCGCTTTACAGCATCAAGCCCTTTGCACAGCCACCGTACACTACACTACCAGCCCCTGTCCCTGCACCCATCAGTGAGTGTGAACACAGCCTCACTGTTTGAGCTATTTGTATCGGTTGTTACATTAAATGTGTTTCTCTTGGTCCTAGCAGGTTACGAGCCCCTGCCTCCCCCGCGTCCTCCAGCTATAGCAGCTCCTGTATGGCAAGACAGAACCATTGCCTCTGCAAAGTTAAGGCTACTGGAGTTTTCTGCTTTCATGGAGAATCAGAGAGACCGAGAGACGGTGCAGACATCCAGACATCTAAACAACAATATTAAACTGGCCAAATCTTTGCTCTCCTTCTTATCACCTCTCCTTCCTCCCTACAGTATAAACACCTTTTTGTACACATTGGCCCGTCGAACCCAGGCTACAATGACCCCATGTTGGAGTCCATAGATGTGAGGCAGATTTATGACAAATTCTCTGAGAAGAAAGGAGGTCTGAAGGAGCTGTACGAGAAAGGGCCGCACAACGCATTCTTCCTTGTCAAGTTCTGGGTCAGTACGCAAAACATTGCTACCACTGATTGGTTGTTGTTTGTTTGTTTTTATTACATTTTCAGGAATGCATGCTGCAGAATAAGATGTTAGTAAATTTGATTAAAACAATGTGAGTGAGTCGTGGGACAACAATCACAGGGTCATAATCTGTAACCTCACACGGGAGGTCAAGCCAGTGTGATGCTGGAGCACGGATTCACACAAGAAATCAATTCATCATTTGTAGTTGATAGTCAAACAGTATTTTATTTAACGGTGACCAGTCGAACTGTTTTTACATTCGGTTTTATTCAGCTAAACACATTGTGTCCTTGAGGTCCAACATGGCCAGATGAATGTATTTCATCTCTTATAATGACTCGCAAATGTCATTATGAATTATTTAAAAACTCAGGCTTGCTTATACCCATGTTTAATAGCCTACACTGTTGTTGATCTTCTGCCATGGTAGCGCTGCGCAATTAATCGGACAAGACTGCAATCTTGATTCAGACGTATACTCGTTCTTATTTCTGAAATACAACGATTCTGTAGCATTTTATAATAACCTAAGCGGCGCTGCACCTGTAGCTGTCTCTCTCAGCCAATGAGAACTGATTTTGGATCATCTGATGCTGAAGTGCAAATACAAAATTGCGGGGCAAAACTAACCCAGAAAAAAAAATCCGCTAAAGCAAGGGAGTACTAACTCAATCCAACCAGCCACAATGAGCTTCTGTCGAAAAAGGGTCCCCAATCTGTTGCGTGGAAGTTTTGTAGGATTCAGAGAGAATGACGAGAAGAGAAGTCAAGAAAAGAGAGAAGTCAAGAAACACAAGTGTTGCACGTGGTTTTTTCTCCCAGGAGCACCACTGAAGATGTAAAAATTCACTTCTATCATCTTCACAAAGGTCTCCCCTACTTTCACGTGATTGAAAAAAGAGCCATGCCATGTGTAAATCCGTGCACTCTGTGCTGTGTGGAGGAAATACAGTAGAGCTGCCTGGAGTTAACCCTTTAGTGCCTACGTATATCTATCTGGGTTTACAAACGCTTTTTCATTTCTCATGTACATAAAAAAGAGAAATTATAACATAACAACGTGCTATTTTTTTTTAGCATTTTCACATCGTTGTATTATCATATATTACATACATTTTGTTCGATCCCTTTCAGTTAGTTGAGTGCAACAACACAATTCTCATTGTAGCCAGAATCACCGAGCCTGACTTCATGGCCTTTTTTCAGTTCCTCTGTGTGTTACTGTCCAGGGTTATGAACTGAACAGTGTAAAACATCAGAAAGTGTGTGTGTGTATGAGAAAAACCTGACATTGACCCATTTATAGGAAAACAGAATTGTGTCCTATTAGAGGTCAAAAACTTTACTTAAGCAAGAAAATGCACCTTAGATTCTTTCTTGTGTTGTGTCTCAATGGGTTTATCCTGTTAATAAACCCCCTTTGAGCATGTAAAGGGAAATAAAGTTTTGTACAAGGAGTTACTAGTAACCCGGAGAAGCACTCACTCACAGTCCATCTTATTACCATTGATTCAGGCTGACCTGAGCGCTGATGTTGAGGAGGGTTCTGGAGTGTTCTACGGAGTGAGCAGCCAGTACAGTGGAACAGAAAACATCACCATCAGTGTCTCAACAAAGGTCTGCTCCTTTGGCAAACAGGTTGTGGAGAAGGTTGAGGTGAGAAACTGAATATTTTTCTGTTATTATTAAATTCATCAAAAGTGTTTCCTCTCATCATCATCATCATCATCAACTGTGGTCTGCATGTATGGATTCCAGACTGAATATGCACACATGGAAGGAGGGAAGTATGCGTTCCGCATCCATCGTTCGCCCATGTGTGAATACATGATCAACTTCATCCACAAGCTGAAACATCTGCCAGAGAAGTACATGATGAACAGCGTTTTGGAGAACTTCACCATCCTACAGGTATGAGATTCTTACACAGCTCTTATCTTCAGAATAATGTTCCTTCATATGTTCTACTATGAAATACTGACCTAAATGTTTTGTTTTCCTGCTCCTGCTAGGTGGTGTCCAACAGAGAAACCCAGGAGACTCTGCTGTGCATCGCCTTCGTGTTTGAAGTATCTACTAGTGAGCACGGGGCTCAGTACCATGTATATCGACTCGTTAATGACTAGCGGCACATTGCGTGCTCCCAGCGACGCCACAGACTCTTTGATACATATCGCGTAAACACTATTTTCCAGCTAAGACACAGATTACCAAGTACTATGCTCCTCTGAACACTCTTGTTTTAACAGACCAACAGTCACACTATCGTCACACCTCATGTGTTTTTGTGTGTGCATTTCCAAACAGCTTTGCAAACATTTTAACATCCCTCGACTTCAACAACAAAGAAATAGGTTAGACTCGGCTTTTCAAAAGAAAATGTAATTCAGTGATTAATATGGTTTACATAAAACATTATGGGTATTTCCCAATATTATGCATCATATGAAATAATATTTTAATTGCAATGAGTATATACATCATAGGTGTGACTGATGTGAGACGAGTTTGAATATAGGTTGTCAAAAAGAAAAAAAAACATTTAATCGGTGTTAATATAATTCTGCCACAATGACCATTTATTTTCCAGTTTGTTTCATCTCTGATAGGTAGGAACTGAATCTAACGATGTCTCTTCTGTCACGGTTTTTCGTGGAACCACAACCTCCATTTGCCTTAATCAAAATGTAAAAGGATAATTTGACATGGCGTACAAGCAAGCCTCTTCTCAGAATGTGATGCACTACATGTAAAGATGTAAAAGCTGTGTTTATATTTGAGAAACATTGTTTAAGTGTAAAGAGAGCCATTTTTAAGTGATCTCGCTGTTGGGGTTCCAGTGGTACATGGCGTGTAGGGAAAAATCTTTTGGTGCCACATTACAATAAGACTACCCTTATTAACAGTTTATAAATGGTTTGTAACTAGTTGATTTATTAAGTTAGAAACTCTTTACGAATCATTAATAAGCTGCAATAGCTTATTAGATATCATGGGTAACATAGGACTGCTGCTTGCCATATTGTGAGCGCACATTTAAATAGACATCTTAGCCTCCGAATGGAAAGTGCTGCAGCTACGACATTGACCATTAAGAACTGTTAGAAGTTTTTCATAAAGGTTAATTATTAACTTGTAAAGGGTACTAACATTTATAAGTCTTTCATAAAGGTAGTCATATTGTAAAGTGATACTAATCATTTGATCAAATCTCAAGTGGTGTTTTATGCCTGGTTCAGACTTCCAAGATCAAACCATAAATTTGTGCAGTGTTTTGGACACCAGGCTGGCAACACTACAATTTTGACCCCGGCCCTTCATCCATGTCAAGTGATGTGATCCTGATAAGGAGAGCGGGTCCATCATGGTTACGAAGGCATCCTGTGTTGGGTTATGCCATGTCTGTGTTCACTTGGTCCTCCTATGGTCAACTTCAGTTCGGGAGCAATGGTAAACAATTCTGAAATGCTAGAATTTTCCGACTGGTATCGTGGAGCGTCCCAAACAACGTATTTCTGTTCATTCATAGTGTCATACTTCGAGAACTGATAGTTCTACGTCGCCCCTCATTCGGGCCAGGAGGAAGAAATTTGTCGCTGAAATCGAGCTACAGTCGTAGCTAGTCTGAACCAGGCATAGGTTTGGCTTGCAAGACGATATGGTCGAGAACTACTTTTAGACTCTGTTGTAGGCATCACTTTAGAATGCAAAGAAAAATCTTTACAGGTCACTGACCCAATCCTTTTCTGACTGTGTGGGTTTGTTGCAGTATTTCTACCTCCGCCTGAGTCGAGATGAGAATGTGCTTTGGTTCGTAAAGCCTTAACCTGAGAAGCACTGATGTATAGGATGTGTACACTACACACTTGTGATGGTACTGTTTAGAAGCCAAAACAAGGAGTAAATGGACTCACTTTTTGTAAAGATGTTTTTGTATTTTACCAGCACAGCTATAAGTGTTACGCTAAACATCATAAATAATGATGGGTGTCATGGTTGAATCTTTTAATGTATAAAAAATGATTCACGGTACCGACCACACAGTGGACTGGGGTTGAATCCTGTCTGATAACACTAGTGAATTATCCAGCTTACACTTTTGCTCTTTGTTTCTAGTTCTGTGTTATGTTTATGGTTTCTCATACACATGTGTACCAGTTCATCTTCTTTTCTTTTTTTAAATATATATATATATTAAGTATTATTTGACTTTACCACACCCTTTAATGTCAAGATTATCTTTAACTCTGTGGAAGGTGACAATGATTGGACTTGATGTTGAGAGAACGTGCGAGCTGGTTCAATTTTAAATATACATATTCACTGTGTGGTCAGCCAAAATTGTTATCTTATTTTTCTGTCTGTGCTCTATTGTTGGCTGTGCATCATCACTCCTTTGGTCAAGCGTGCTCAGTGAATTAAACGTGTGCCTTTATGCTGTATCAATAAAACCACACAGTGTTTGCAGAATAACGTCATGACTTGATAGTGCTACTTGTCAGCTGCAGAAAAAAAAAAAAAGAAAATGTCATTGAAGCATCTTTTTTAGTAGCTTCTTCATTAAAATCACAAATCTATTCTCAGTTAATGAATTTGTATATTTTGAGCACAAACCATGAAACTTGGCTTAAATATTAAGTAAGATAATGTGCCAGACTCTGATCAAATCACAGCTTTATAACTGGATCAGTGCTTTGTAGAAGAAGTTATGATCCATTTTTAATTTCTTTTTCAGGGGGAGAAAAAAAATGGTATTCCTCAAGATACACCTTTCTTTTGTCATGGTAGAAAAAGCACAGCGGAAAAATTACTTTCCAAGCTTTTTTCAAAAAAAAAAAAAAAAGTATCTAAGGTACGAAATATTTAATACATTAAAAAGTAAAGTTAATTAAACTCAAACTAATAAAATAAATAGGCAATAATCACTCTATGGGGAAGGCTCCTACTAAAAGTATAAAGAGTGCATCCGGAAAGTATTTACAGCGCTTCACTTTTTCACCATTCTGCTATAGCCTTTTTCCAAAATGGATTAAATTAATTTTTTCCCCTCAATTCCACACACAATACCCAATAATGGAAAAAGAAAAAAAAGCAATAACAAACATAACACGTATATAAGTATTCAAAGACTTTGCTCAATACTTTGAAGCACCTTTAGCACCAATTACATCCTCAAGTCTTTGAGTATGATGCTACATGCATGGCACACCTATTTTTGGTCAGTATCTCCCATTCTTCTTTGCAAGATTTTTCAAGCTCCATCAGGTTGGATGGCCAGTGCACATCCATTTCCAGATCTCTCCGGAGATGTTCAATCAGGTTCGAGGCTGGGCCACTCAAAGACATTCAGAGTTTTCCCGTAGCCACGTCTTTGTTATCTTGGCTGTGTGCTTAGGGTCATTGTCCTGTTGGAAGATGAAACTTCGCCCCAGTCTCAGGTCCAAAGCACTCTTTAGCAGGTTATCAAGGATGTCTCTGTACATTGCTGCATTCATCTTTCCCTCGATCCGGACTAGTTTCCTAGTTCCTGCCGCTGAAAAAAAATCCCCACGGCATGATCCTGCCGCCACCATGCTTCACTGTAGGGATGGTATTGGCCAGGTGATGAGCGGTGCCTGGTTTCGTCCAGCCATGACGCTTGGCATTCAGGCCAAAGAGTTCAATATTTGTTTCATCAGACCAGAGAATTTTGTTTCTCATGGCCTGAGATACTTCAGGTGCCTTTTGGCAAACTCCAGGCTAGCTGTCATGTGCCTTTACTGAGACGTGGCTTCTGTCTGGCCACTCTACCATACAGGCCTGATTGGTGGAGTGCTGCAGAGATGGTTGTCCTTCTGGAGGGTTCTCCTCTCTCCACTGAGAAACACTGGAGCTCTTTCAGAGTGACCATCTGGGTCTGGCTCACCTCCCTGACTAAGGTCCTTCTCCCCCGATCGCTCAGTTTGGCCGGACGGCCAGCTCTAGGAAGAGTCCCGGTGGTTCCAAACTTCATCCATTTACGGATGATGGAGGCAACTGTGCCTGCTGGAACCTTATATAGACAGGTGTGTGTCTTTCCAAATCATGTCCAATCAACTGAATTTACCACAGGTGGACTCCAATCAAGTTGTAGAAACATTTCAAGGATGATCAGTGGAACCCAGATGCACCTGAACTCAATTTCGATTATCATGGCAAAGGCTGTGAATACTTATATACATGTTATATTTTAGGTCTTTATTTTTAATAAATTTGCAAAAATTTCAAACAAACTTTTTCATTATGGATTACTATATGTAGGATTTTGAGGGAAAAAAATGAATTTAATCCATTTTGGAATAAATGCTGTAACATAACAAAATGGGGAAAAAGTGAAGTGAATGTGAATACTTTCCGGATGTACTGTAAATGCTGCGGAAAAGACCAATACCTATATCTGACAGCTGTCCCTGTTAGAACTGTCTTAAACACAGTTCCATGTCTCATCACCATCTAGCCAGCTAGATGGTGCCATCTCCCCAAAGTTATGAAGTGCTTTCCTGTAGGGATTTTAAAACACTCTTGCTCCTGTTCTCATGTTTAACCGCTTGTAATATAATTTGCACCCAAAAAGAAACCGGGCTGTGTATTTATTGATGTATGATTTATTGGTTTAAGGAAGTTAACAGTAGTATACAGATGTATGTGTTAATGCATTTAATTCATGTAGTTTGTCCTTTGGGGAAGTTTTCTGAAATTAAAGTTTAGAAGGAAATGATCGTCCTAGACCGAAACAATGCTGTTCACTACTGCAGGTCAAAGGTCAAGGCATTTTATCAACCACAAAGCTTGTGCTATCAATTGTTCTAGATTGTGTGACTTGTTGAAGACTAAAAATCCAGTCAAACACCTTTTAAGCTGTTCCCTGGCTGTGGTGACATCGCTCACCCTGTGTGAACTTGTTTGTGTGTGTATGTTTGTTTCTATTCAAAAATAGAGAACATTTTCCCTTTATACATAACACTTGTCTACACTCGTCTCTCTATTGTATTGCTTTTATCGCTTCCCTGCAACTGCAGAAGCAGAAAAAGTGAGAGAGCTTTAGAGTGGCATTTGGCTGAAATGTATCACTGTCATAGCTATGAGGAACCCGAGCACTTGAAGTAGTTAGTTTCATGGAAAGCATTAGTCACAGTGTTATCTGTCCGCAAAGGCAAGATCTGGAGTTGCCAATGCCCCGCTGCCAAATCTGCAGGCAGTGATGAACACACAAAGCCCTCAGGAAGGGTTGTGGTGCTCGACTCAGAAGCCTGCTGATGGTGAAAAAGTTAAAGACAACAGCTAACATACAACATCTCTCAAAAATCTTATCATTATGGAGTCACTAATGGAAGCTTAAATTCACATTAGTTCCAGTAAAATATCAATCAATTTTACTTTTTATCATTATCAAACAATCCCACTCCCAATCCCAAAGATCGAACAGCGGATTGTTGTTTGTCTCCACAATCCGTAGTTACAAGAAATGTCTGACTGATGTTCCCATTGAAGCATGATCCACTTTTCATCCACTTCATTTAATGGATGCAAATCAAGATTAAGATAATTCTGGTGACTGGTCTGCTTTTCTGGAGGAGATCTCAAATACTATTCAATATCTTTAAATAAACAACAGCAAAGTATTAATGTAGTGACCTTCTGCTCTTAAAGGACTTTGATTTATATATTTTTTTATTTACTTTTGTTTACAAGTGGAATCAGTGAGTCGGGCATAACTCAAAAAAAGGAACCAAATGTTTTGTCAAAATTTGACAAATTTTTGACCTTGAACCACCTTCCACCTTGAACCACCTTCCACCTTGAATCCATCTGTCACTCTTGCTCTGTGACAGATCTGTCCTACTGCTCTCAAACATATCCTGTCGTCTCTTCATCTCCTGTGCTATCCCACTTCTTCGCCAGCCTTTTCCTGTGCATACTCTTCTGAACCTCCTCATTACGCCAACAAGTCTCCTTATCTTCTTTCCTCTGTTCAGAGGACACAACAAAGACCTTCAGTTCATCACTACCACCCAGAGCCCGTCTCAACTCCTTCCTTAAGTTAACACAGCCACCGTCCTTCCTCAGCTTCCACCATTTGCTATGTTCCTCTTTTGTACCACCAGAGCCATTCTACATACTACCATTCTATAATGTCATAGGTTACATTCTCCCCTGGGACCACCTCACAGTCTCCAATCTCTCAGATTACATCTTCTGCATAAAGTGTGGTTAACCTGTGAGCTCCCACCTGAACTTTTATGTTACCCGCTGCTCCTCCGTCTTCTTGACATACTCTTCACTTGAGCCATTTCCTTACATTTCGCAAAATAAGAATATAAATAATGTGGACTTTTTCACGTCATATTGTTCACGTTTAGTTACCATTATCTTGTTAAAACTGAAAAAATAATCACATCACAACATGATAGTGACTTTTTATTTTGTATTTATTCATTCTGGCGTCTCTGCGGTAGGAGGCCTAAAACTTGTATTCAGAGTAAATATGTTATTCCGAGTGCAGCTGTAGGTGTGAGACTCTATTTGTGGAACACAATCATCTAGCTGGCCTACATTCTTCCTCCGTCGTCGTCGACCTGCTGGGTCTCGGGTGGGTAGGGCGAGGAGGTGCCTCCATCCCTTGCAGCTCAACTGTAATCTTTAAGAAGCCTCTGCCCCCCCACCCCCACCCCCCCATCGCCTCCGGTTCCACCTATGTGGGGCGCGGTCCCGTGGGTGGAACTGCCTGGAACTATTGTGGGAACATTCACTCACTCGGTGATCTGGGTAGACTTCTTCGCCGGGTTTGTGTGTGTGTGCGCAGTCGTGTTCGGGACACCGGTGGACTCGTCGTTTCGGTGTGAGAAGGGCTCAGAGTTGAGATCACGATGTCTCTGGAGCCGCTGAGATCCGCCATGAGCAAACAGAACACGGACGACACCTCTCTCGCTGTTCCGTCGGACGACAATCTGCGCTCCGGACAGCAGCGAGTCCTGGATCAGGTGTTCTCCATCAAGAGAAGCAAGTCCAAAAAGGACGGCACCCTATCACCTCAACAAACAAGTATGCAAAGAATAATAGCACAGAAAAGAATCTATTCTGTTTATGATGGGCGGATCTGTGTTTTCCTAACATATTGTTCCACTTTCCTTAAATAATAACCCAGAGCTGTTCTGCTCTGAAAGCCATGCATCGTACAAATGTACCTGTTTCAACAGATCATTTACCTGCAAACAATCACCTGATCACCGGAGCTGCAGAAACGCCAACTTATGTGCGCAAACTAAATTGCTCCTTTCTAACTTGGAGGAGATGAAGATTTAGTGCGTGTGTTGGATAGTGATGAGTGTGAGGAGGAGATGAAGATTTAGTGCGTGTGTTGGATAGTGATGAGTGTGAGGAGGAGATGAAGATTTAGTGCATGTGTTGGATAGTGATGAGTGTGAGGAGGAGATGAAGATTTAGTGCGTGTGTTGGATAGTGATGAGTGTGAGGAGGCGATGAAGATTTAGTGCGTGTGTTGGATAGTGATGAGTGTGAGGAGGAGATGGGTGTGTGGGGAGTTTGGTGATAATGTTGTTATGATTATCTTTAAGGTGACAGTGGGAAGTAACGACTTACATTTGATCCTTCACTGCTGTTGAGCGAGAAATTCTTTTTATAGGCCAACAGAATGACTTACTGTGTATGTTTTAAGCATTTCCCCCGCTGAAAACAATATAAGTAAATTAAATTAATAGTAATGAAGGGTTGCAGAGAATGATAAGTGACAAGAACATATGGGAAGAAAAAACACAATTAAGTAGTATGGAAGTATGACATAGATCAAATGCATTCCATAACTCTTAAGTTGTTAAGACTGTCACGTCTGAGAAGTAACACCTCCAGGTAGTATTTTAGATCGGAGGTGAAGACAGTGAGGTGGTGTTTCTGTGTAACGTGTTTGTTACTAAAGTAATTAGAATGGTAATGACGGTGTCCATTACAGCCATTTTCCAAGAACGGACGAAACAAAATACCTCCAATCTTAGGTTTGCCTTGGGTGTTTAACTTCCTGTTTAAAAATAAGAATAATAATAAAATAGAGGTTATTCGTTGTCTTATTAGAAGAGCACTCCCAAAACAGTAATTTTCCCCACTTATCCATAATCTGTCACTGGTGGTTTTTCTAAACATGCATGAAGTGCCGCCCATGGATGTAGAAAAGCCTGTGCACATGTAGAAAATTACATTTCAGCTTCTCCTTCATGAGAGCTCGTATGTACGGAAGCACATTGCTTTCAACAAATAAAAAAAAATTCAAATACCTTAGCCCGTAATTATGAGATCCTTAACACGTAATTACAAGATCCCTTTCTCCTAATCATTAGCAAACATGAGATTTTTATGTAATCTCAAAATTATATAAAATTTGAATTTAAAACTTTGTCTAATTTTTTTGTAATTTGGTGAATGCAATGGGCTTCCATACTTTTGCCATCAATATCAAACAAATATTTTTTGTTTGCAAGCTATTTATGTCCAGGTTATTCTGTTGAGCTTCTGCCTTCTGATAAATTAAAATGTTTCTTCTCAGTTCTATCCGAGATTATAGTAGTATTAGTAGTATTATAGTAATATAGTATAGTAGCACGCCTCTGACCTGTTTAAAGTTGAACTTCATTCATTTATAATGTAGCCCTTATAGAAGTATTCTGGTAGTAATCTGTATTAAACATCAGTTGGTTGTATTTCTATTAAGTTTATTTCCACATGTGGGAAGGGACTTCTGACATGTGGATTACAGACATGCAGAGTATCAGAAGAGCTGCATGAGAGAAGGAGAAGTGAAGGGATGCGTGTTTCACCAAAATAAATCTGTGCTTATCAGTCTCTGTCCAAACACAGAATCCCTGAGAGCCGTACAGGCGTCATCTGTGCCCCCCACTCTTATCTGTGAGAGGCTGAAACAATGAACTGAAGAAACTAACCCTAACATGCATATCAAGTAATTACTTTCATATTCAAAATATACATAGAGAATAATTTTCCGCCACAGTATCAACACAAACCTACCCAGAAAACAACACACTTTATAATAATATTCATCAGTTCTGCTCAGCACAATGAAGAGTCACCACATTAACTGCTTACAAAGAAAAGGGAAACAATAGTTAAAAGAAAAGTAATTGTAATTAACTCAAATAAAGTTGTTGTTTTTTAACGAGGACGCTGGGGTTCGCAATGAAAATAAATATCTACAAAATATTTAACAGTAAACAAAAGCTGAATAATAAAAATTACAATCACTATGTAAGAGTTGCTCACATCTCTGATGCTGTCTGCCAACAAAACTGTAGAAGCGGGGTCAAAATAATCAGGTTTATCAGCGCTCATGAGTCATTTACTTTGGAGAGGATAATAACCATAATACACCTAGAAACTTTCCCTCATCCTGATTGTTATCTAGCTTTGGGTTTAAGCGCTGAGGTTTTGAGATGTATTTTCTTTTCCTGGTTCTCACATGAAATGAGACGTAAGTGAAAATATTGCACAACTTGGTCTTAAAGAGGAGGGTTCTTATGATAAGGAGAGTTGTTTATCCACATCAATCACAGTGGTTTTATGGATCTTTTCTGAAATCACTCTACCACACAAATAAACTCTTAGCAAATCTTTACACAATGCAGTCTGTGAAGTTTCCTGTTAATTGTTTCTGGAAAGAAATAAACTTTCAGAGACAGATCTTTGAATGGAGACTGTTGATGTGGTTTTCACCGTTACTGTACATATTGAGAGCTGCTAAATAAAGTTCATACTTCCAAAAATTCTAAACAATTGTATTACATATTAATTAAAATGACTCGGTATCTAAATTCCAACAACATTTCTACCGTTTGTCTTTAAAATACATCAAGTGCTGTGTGTATAAATCTGTGGAACCAGACGTAAAAACAATGATTTTGGTGAACTAACCCTTTAAGCTTCTCTTTATTCTCTGAGATTTTCCTTTAGACACTTTGGGAGAATTCTTTTATTTTCCATCTTAGACTCTGCTCTCGTTAGCGGTGATGGCTGTGCTGTTGTTTTGACAAATATTATCCGATAATTAAGAAGT
This sequence comes from Lophius americanus, assembly GCA_037951165.1. Lineage (NCBI taxonomy): Eukaryota > Metazoa > Chordata > Actinopteri > Lophiiformes > Lophiidae > Lophius > Lophius americanus. Next base: position 6,978,663 of record JBBDHG010000001.1, read on the forward strand.
CTTAAACATCTGGCGTGACGTGACGGTGAGCATCAGCTTCAGACAGACAAGGGTTCAAACAGACTCGCTAAGTATAAGGCTGATTTATTTATTTATTTCAATCGCATGGAATGCAGTGCTAAGTCTGCTAACTTTGGCTGATATAATGTCATGTCTGTCTCTCTCTCTGGAGGATAAGCAGGCGTGCAGGTCAAAGGTCAGCGCCTCAAAAATGACTTCTTTCCTAATCAATGTCATAATTTAGGTCAAAGCTGAAAGGATTAACCGATCTCCGTCATTGAAATCTAATCAGAAGTAAGATCTATTCTTAATAAAATGCGGATTAATTAATAAATAACTGAAAGCCAAACCCTTATATATCCCCAAAAGTCTAGGATATTATGGAGTCGTCATGGCAACCACGGCCAGCGCCGCAGATCCTTTGTGTTAGCGAGATAACTCAAAAACTATATGACCCACATAGACCTTTGGGAGAGGGAGGACTGGAGTAATTTTGGGAAAAGTCAGTTGTATATTCCTGACACTAGGGGAGCTTTTTAAGCTTTTTAAAATGTAAAATATCTTTGCATTGGTTTTAGAAAAGAAAGACATCTGTAAAATGACCAAATCCATGAGATGTATTAATAAAATCCGCAATCAAACGACACATTAAACAAAGGTGACTAAAGTACACTAAATTAACAACAACAGCAACAATCCCAGGCTGAGAGGCAACATAACCAGCGGCTCCCAAGCCAGATGTTGGAATGGGGGCTCCCCAGCACTGTTTCAGGCCAGGTGAACCTCAAGAGCCATCAAATGCAAAACGCCTGAGCAGAGATGGAAAGAAAGGAGGGGGGGAGGGACAACCAACATAGGCAACGCATACAGCTATTACACCCCTCCCTTAAAACAAAGTGAGACGAACCATATTAGCTTACCAAAATTACTTGGAGTATGCAGATAATTCCGGAATGGGAAGGTTTTCAGTCTCCTAGAGCTTTATGCAGATCCCTGCACCCTGGAGCCGTGCACTATCATTTAGCAACGTGAGGTCGTCACGATAGCTATATGACATTACAAAGAGCTTCAGTATCTCTCCAAAAGATCTGTACGCATCATCAGTAAAGTGCACCTGTGATGGTTATCAACTGTGACACCAGAGGAAAAGGGAATTTGCCCGTTTAAATCTTTTACAAAAATGAAATAGAGTCAAGTCCAGACAGGTCCTGGGTTGGAATGATTACATGAGGTCTGTGATTGAGTTGGATGCTCTTCCAAATTCTCTGAAAATACCTGCGAGACGGCTTTACAAGAAACAGCTCCATCAAAACTTGGAACATCTGTGCTGCTTGCAGCCTGTTTTGATGAGCCTAGAGTTCACCTGTGCAAGAATCATGCTGTTACACCTCATGTGTCATGTGACTGAGCAGTCTTGGAAAATGATAGACAATCACCAACATGGTTTTTATTAAGTGTGCCTAAAATACCTAGTAAATTTATAGATGAAAAATGTTAGGGCTTGTTTTTTTCAGAATGCCTGTCTTGCAATTTTCTTCATTTCTCTCCTGTCTTCTATTTTTACAGACAAGAGCCCTAAATTTTTTCCAACACAAGACTTTGGAGTCTTCAAGTACCCTCCATCCAAAGCAAACGGACCCCTCCTACGCATGAACTCCTCTCCAGCCACAGGCAACAGTAAATCGGTAATGCTTATAGTGAAGCTCCATCTGTTGTTCAACAGAGTGGCAGGAAGCAAACTAGTTTCCCTTTATGCAAATGCTCTTTCATGTTTGAATACATTTTACTACGCAGAATGGATACACATCCTACCAGCTAATAGGCTATACCACAAGGGATATCAAAATGCCTCAAAGTAATTCTTGTAGCATGTTGATTTTATGCAAGTGAGTGGTTGTATTTTTCCATCGTCTCCTTTCAATTTCATTACAACAAATTACATTTAATGCAGGAGTATGAATGTTTACCATGAAATAATGTGTTTCATTTAGTGTAATTAGCAGTTCACATAACCTGCATTCCTTCAAGCCACCAGTCTTGGTCTCATTTTCAGTGTCATGTCCACTCATTCCCAAAAATGGACATTTTATCTTCAGCCCTTTGGTTTTGTTTGCCTGACTCTGCAGATGTGTGTAAGAATCTGTATTTCCTCTGTCCTGGCCTGACCTTATCTACTAGCAGCGAGCTGAGGCATGTCTCAGGAGCCTGTTGATATATTCCTTCTAATGAAGGCTTATAATCATCATAGCAGTGAAATGGCATTTCAAACATTCTGTTGTTGGTGTCTGAATTCTAGAAGTGGAATGAGTATTTATTTGTCTGGTGGAAGATGCCTGAGTTTGCCAGAGCTACTCATCACAATCTCTGTCTTAGGTCGTAAAAGAGAAGGAAATGTACGCAACGTACAGCCACTTAAAACTATGAGTGCTTGAAACTTAGTATTTGTAGCTCCCACACATGACCTGATTCTTCATTCTTTGGAGGAGAGCTTGACGTGGCAGGAGCAGTTTTATCTCTCCCCACTGTTGATATACCAGCTGTAATTAAATCCTCTCCAGTCGTTCTGACATTTTGCATTAAGGAGAATGGTAGGGACAAAATATATACAAAAATATATGAAATATAACTATAAGCAACTACAGGTGAGGTTCTCACCTTAAGACCTAATATAGTTTCTGCGTTCTGTTTTCACACAGCCACAAAAAGCACTAGACAGCAGATATAGCAATCTTGCATCAAGTTTTCCTATGATGTTATTCCACCGCAAAGCAATCGTCCCTTGATGGCTCTCACACTCAATCTGAAAAACATCCCCTAGAGATTTGAAAAAGCTTAAGTGGCCTCCTTTATTTTTAAATCCTTTATTCACGTTTACTATAAGTCTGCAGAGTTACTGAATGAATCTTTATTTCTTATTGATAATGTCTGCCACTTCACTGAGCCTGTTTCTAAAGTGACCCAGTGGCAGCATTTATAAGCTAAAATGTGAGTGGCCAATGACGGAGCCCTGGGGGACCCCGCAGATCTGAGGGGCCACAGAGGAGGGAGCATAACAAAGTCTAATAAGAGTCAAATACTTTTCTAAAAACATAGTTTACCAAAAGGTTGAGCGAATCTATCATCACCATAAAATCATTTTACAAGTCCGATTTTTGTCCAAGCAATTTGCCATTTCATGGTAAACATATAGAACCTAAGATATTGAATTAATAAATGCCCCAAAGATATAAAATATGCAAAGAAATGTTTTTTTCCATATTCTTTTTTGGTAAGATTAAGGATATGATGAATAAAAAGTTTTAATGATTAAGCTATTTGAAATACTTCCCTTAACAAGTAAACAGACCACGATGCTTGGTTTCTTAAGGGTTAAAGTCATATCTTACACATCAAGTGAACAATGAAAACTGTGGTTTAAGGCACTCAATACCAGACTGTGTATATCCCAATCCATCGTGCGGCCCTGCACAAGATGGGTCCATCCAGCTATCTATTTTCTGTGACCTTCTATCCATTTAAGGGTGTTGGGGTCGGGAGGAGGCTGGAGCCTATCCCAGCTGACAATGGGCGAGAGCCAGTGTTCACCCTGGAAAATCCTCCAGTTGATCACAGGGTTGTCACATTGAGAAAGACAACCATTCATGTTCTCCTTCACCACCATTTGTGGGAGGAAGCCAACTTCAAGGCAGCGGCACTTCCCACTGCACCACCATGCTGCTCCACAGGATAAGCAGTCGTAAAAATGAGAAAATTTATACTTACGATTCCTTACCTAATTCATGTCACCTAATAAGGCAGCAAAGCCTCTAACCGTTTTTATGTGCTGCTTTTATTTGCTCTGTTGAGTTCGTATCCACCTCTCCAGGCCAGACTCTGGCGTAGGGAGGAGGTTCGTTAACTTCCTAATCAAATGAAGGGAGCATGTAATAATTTGAGAGGAAACAAACTTTTAGTTCTGAACATTCTGCTGATGGATATCTCCTCCGTCACACTTTGTACTGTTAAGTGAAGCCGCTGACCTGCAGCTGGTAGTTGAGCAACCAGTCTGACTTGTGTGTGTGTGTGTGTGCATTCTCCTCTTGTAATTTTTCGAGTATCTTAAGCCAGTAAGGAGACAATGTTTTGTGAGCATGACTAATCCTTAAAGCATTAATCAGACGCGCTCACTCACACTGCACAGGCTATAACTCGTTTTCTTTCTTACTTCGTTTGCAGTAGGAGCCTGATTATGTCCATCCACACACAAAATCAGACACAATATGCAAATAATACTTAACTGCGTGAATATCAGTGGCCCCATGGCGTCGGGATTGCGAGGTCAGGTTTAACAGGTGCTCACATTAAGATCCTCTGTGAGAAGCTGCTCTAATGCTCCAGTAGTCTACTAACACCACTCCCTGTGTTAGTTTCCAGTGACAAATATTAGGTTACTCTGGTATGTGGGATTCTTGATACGCTCTGTTTCTTTCTCACAAACCCAAGAAAAGGAGGAATGCAGACTTTTCGTGCCAATTCAAATCCCACTGTTTTGGTTAACTTGATGGTTAGGCACTTTCTTTTTGTGACCTACTTGCTGCAGAGAGGCTTTAAGGCGCAGGCGTAATCCAGCAGATAGGTGCTCCTCTCTGCCCTCTTGGCGACTAATTTACCCAGTTCAGAATTGTTTTTTCAAATCTAATTTGAATTTTTTCTTTTCAGTTTTACGGTCAGAGGAGTCAAACTTTATCCTGTAAACCAATGGGAAGGCATTTCAGCACATCAGGCACATGGGATCAGCATATCAACATTTCCAACTGGCCCAAGACTCCCAATGGGCTGAAATCCAGTCGCAGTGACCCAGCCCTGGTTGATGGTCCTGCTGTCATGGTGATAAGTTCTTTTTATGATAAATTGCAGTGATGCTTAAGGGAAATACACGATCATTTGCATGTCTTTCAAACAAATGATAGAAAAACTGTGAGTACTCCACAGCATTATAAATTGCTCTTTTTTCAGAAAGGCAAAGGGCAGACTTACCAAAGGCAGAAGTCCATCCCAACAAATAGGCACAGCAGCTATTCTAGCAGCAACAGGAATCAGATGACCACCAGCCTAACACGCATGACCCCGCAGCCCTCTGCCCTGACTCAAACCGAGGGCAAGATGGGCACCATCAAAACATCCAAGTAAGAGCATCAGTTAGCGTGAGTTCGCCTGGTCTTCATTGACTTTTTAGGCAGTGACCAGGAAAACATTATATATAGTTATACAGGATATAGCTGAAAAAATGTAATGAATTACATCTTATGGATACATTTACAGTATGTAGTGTAGTATGTAACCTATAACCATATGACAGTCTTATTCTGTAAGATTCTCCATACACGGCCAACAAAATTCCAAGCGTTGACCAGTTGCAGTTTCTCCAGCAGAAGAATTTGCTTCTTCAACCAATCCCTCATGCAACTTGTGATGGACATTATTCTTTATGGCTGATATTTAAGGGATGAAATAATTAGTCAGTGAATCCAAACAAAGACAGACAGATTCATTGACAATTCAAATATTCAGTAACTGTAGCTTTTTCTTTTCATCTATCAACATTAATGCTTCCTTAGAGCGAGATAAATCATTACGCCTACTGACTGTAGGCGTAATGCTCTTTTGCGGAATGTTGTTATGAGAATCAAAGAGTTCAACTTTCTTCTCAACAGTCTAGAAAATAATCTCCCAAAAACTCTGGGATGTGTGTTGTGGCAAAATTCAGATGAGCCTTCATCTTTTTCTGGGTTAGCAGTTTATTTCTCCCCCCAACTCGCCCATGAATGCTCTCTCTGTGCAGTGTCTTCCAAACAGCCGAGCCAAGAACACTCACCTTGTATTGAGGCAAGAAAGAACTGCATTTCCTTGATGTTTTGTGACTTCCTGAATGAGTCTTAGTCCTCGCCCTGCAGATAATGTCTCTGACTGTGGATATGTAGAGCCAAGAGCTTTAGAAATAACTTTTTAATATATTTTTTTTAACTCTTCCATGACTGATGTAATTCATTAACCTTCTTCCCCTTTTGTTCTGGAATTTCTTTTTTTTATTTTGGTATAGTGTACTGAGAGCCACCTTCATGCTTACGGGCAAAAAATAAATAAATATGCAGTGAGGTGGCTAAACTGAGCTGGTGGCAATTAGGTCTGGGAGTGTCTAGTCCAGCGATAAACAGTTATTGATGCAGTTTGGTAGAATTTTGTGATTTAGTCTCTAATGGGGCATATACAACTCCGGAATAGTTGGTGTTTTATAACTATTTTTGCCCAGTTAATAAAATGATATGAAATTCATTCAGTTTGACTATCCAACATATTTTAGCATGGGATATTGACAAGAATATAAGAAACCCAAAATGCATCCAACACTTGATGAATGAATGAAAATCAATGTTGTTTCCTGAATTCATGGGATGAAACTAATTCCCAACCCTCTCTTGCATTACTGAAGGGTTAACAGTGCGATGACCTTGTCACACCTGACCTTGAAGGAGGCCGTCGAGTACCTTTCTCACTCAGAAGACAGTTATCAGCAGTGTGGAGCAATCTTCATCCAACAGGCCACTTTCAAAGATGAGCGTATCAAGCTGGAGGTCTGAGCACGCACCCTAGTAACGCTGATGCACTAAATACTTTACTCAACAAGTGCAGACACAACCACCAAACACAGACACCAGGGATCTTTATTTAGGCATTGCATGTCTGTGAGGATTGTTCTGCATCAGTGACACAGTTTTCCGAGAAGTTCATTTTTTTGACAAACTTTGTGTAACCTGCCTTTAGGGAGAGGGAGGATAAGGAATTCATCACCACACTTGGCTGATGAATTCTGAACTGTGGTTCAGTTTTTAGCAATGTCTGATTGTCGTGAACTTGAAGACACAGATCTAAATCTACCAGTCTTTATCATAGGTCCTACAACTTGGAGGTATCCCCACTCTGGTATCCCTGCTGCGCAGCCCCAACCCTGCGGTGAGCCAGGCTGCCTCTGGAGCTCTGAGGAACCTTGTGTTCAAGCATCTGTACGTCAAGCAGGAGGTGGATGAATGTGGCGGTATAGCTAAAGCCTTGCAGCTGCTTAAGGAGACAGATTCTACTGAGACCCAGAAGAATATCACCGGTAGGACATTTTTTGATTTTGGAAATAGGACCTTGAAAAATGGTACTGGTGTTTATGATGTTGCTTTTGCTGCGTTCTGAAGGCCTGCTATGGAACCTATCTTCCGCTGAACAGCTGAAAGGGGAGCTGATAGCTACAGCTCTGCCTGCGCTGACTGAAAATGTGGTGGTGCCATTCACTTGCTGGTCGGACAACACGGCCAACAACAATATACACCCTGACGTCTTCTACAATGCCACTTGGTGCCTGCGGTGAGACCGTTTGTGCTGTGAAAATCATTTATTAGTCTGTACCCAAATGTCGAAGCCATTTTTTTGGGCAAAAATTACAAGAATTGACCAGTTGCAGTTTCTCCAGCAGAAGAATTTGCTTCTTCAACCAAGCACTCATGCAACTTGTGATGGACATTATTCTTTATTTCTGATATTTAATGGATGAAATAATTAGTCAGTGAATCCAAATAAAGACAAACAGATTCATTGACAATTCAAATATTCAGTAGCTGTAGCTTTATCTTTTCATCCATCAACATTAATGCTTCCTTACAGCGAGATAAATCACATTAGATAAATCAAATTAGAGGACAAATCGTCTTAGTTGGTAGTTATTGAAGGTTAATTTATAGTTAATAGTGGTGCAAAATCTACTGTAAATCTTCTTCTGTGCACATGATGATTTATCACTACTATCAAATTTGCTAGCAGAGATTGATGCGATTTACAACGTTATTACATTGTAGAACTCTGAGAATAAATGGGTGCTTGACACGTGTGCAGGAACCTGAGCTGCGGCACACAGAAGGAGAGGCATGCCATGAGAGATTGCCGGGGCCTCATCGACTCCCTCATGAGTTACACACAGTCCTGCGTGGCTGAGGAAAACCCGGATGACAAGGTAATCTTATATCTTCTCCTCTCAAATCTCTAGTATCTGTGAACTCAATTTTTCTAGCATCTTTGCCCACTTTGCCCTAAATTCCAGTACACTGGAAATGACAGCAGTTGATATAAATGCCTATTTCAGACCTGCGTAATTTAATGATATTTCGCTATTATTAGAATTTAATCTCAAAGTTTCTCACTTGTTAGTATTTTCTTATGGATTTTGCGATAGAGTTTGGAGCTTTTCAATACAGATCGGGTAGGATGCTCATCTGATGTTGTTGGCATGAATGAAATATGAAGTTCATGCTTCCATCACAGCTGAAAATATATTGATGCATAGATTTGTCAATCAAAAATTCAATTAATAAACCATTTTCAGAGTCGGTTAATGGTTAAGGATTTTTTCGACAAAATTTGTTATTTATTGTTTACATTTGTAACAAAGTAAGGATTTACCGTTTTTTTTTGGTGATCACAACCAAATTTTGAAGTACAAAAATATCCATGATCTATTTGAGAATCTAAATGTTAACATGCCGGACATAATAACTTATCATAATGACTATTGTGGATTTTCACTTCATAGTGATCAGGAAATAAAGATTTATTTTCAAATTTTTATGTAAAATACATACAATACAATAAAAAAATTTTTTTTGTTGGATTGTTTTTTATACAGTATTTCTATCTTTCATATTGTCGCTCTAATGGTCTTAATTTATGACTCTAATGCAGGAGGCTCCACAAATGCTTATTTATACTGTTTGCACCATTGACTCGGCTCAGAGCAGACATTCCACGCATGCAGATGCATTCCGTAGTCTGCTGTAGCGTAGAGGACGCAGTCACAGCAAAACTCGTCTGAAAATTCAGTCACACTTCTCTACGCCAACTTGTGAAAGCATGAACTATAATTTCATCAAGTAGATTGGTAAATCATACAGCACATTTCCCACTTTCAATACAAAAGTATTGACATACATGTGTGTGCACACTGGCCTGCGGACACATGCTTGGTCAAGTCCACACTGCAAGTTGAGCACATGGTGAAATCTGGCAGACAGTACCTGTTGAGAGTGTGAAGGTTTGTTTAATTGCATGTCTCTGCTAGTCTGTTGTTTGCACAGGCCTCTTCTGATGGAGCGGTGGTGTGTGTGAGAGAGACAGGAGGAGAGTTTCGTATATGTGTTAGCTCTTTAATTTTAGTTATAACTGGTTGTAGATGAGGGCTGTTGTTGCACTTATTGTATATTAATGCTGTAATAGTGGTTATGCTTGTTACTGAGGATTTATCAATTTTAATTTCTTCCAGCATAATTTTTACACCTCATCATGCCTCATTAATTTGACCAAACTGAATTTAGGTATACATACCCTTTTTACTCATGATGATTATGTCTGTCTATTGTTTCTAGAATAATTGAGCCACTTCCTCTTTAATTAGTACAAGAAACGTAATACTAGCCAGCGCTTGCTTAAAAATATGATGGATGTTTTTTGGAGTAATTTGAACTCGGAACTACAAATTACAGAGAAGGCAAAGAAGGGGAAATCAATACCCTGAGCTGGCTAAATATTGTAAACACTGCTGAAGAGATTTGAGATATACTGAGTAATCTTTGCTCACTTTTTAGATGCTTTGATTCACTTCTCATGAGTTCAACTAAGAGTGAATCCATGAATCAAAGTGGTTCCCTTTGAGATCCAGATGTAGGACAGTTAATCACAATAGGTATTCCTCTTTTAGTAGCAGTGAATAAAGAGTGAATTGTGTGCAGTCGTATGTCGTTATTAGTCTTATTATACATTTTATTGCTGATTCTCTTCAAACACACTGTTCAATTTGCATAGATGTAGTTCAGAGACATGTCCCGCTTTAATTATATGTACTGTTATGACATGAAGCTTGACGTTAATATCCCCCCTATCCTTTAGTCTGTAGAAAACTGTGCGTGCATCCTCCATAATATGACCTACCAGCTGGAGACTGACTGCCCCGAGTGTTTCAGCAATTTTCTGCCAAAAACAGACGGCGAAGTCGAGAGTAAGAAAAGTCCGATCGGATGCTTCAGCCCCAAAACCGGCAAGGCTCAAAAGGAGGTGGGCATTAACCTCAACACCTCTACCCCTGTGTATTAAATCTATTGTGAGGGGCCTTTAAACCCAGCATCGCCACCCTTCTAATTTCTTTTCCATTTTCTCTTCACAGTTTAAGTTTGACGTGACTCAGGGAATGCTGGATGACAGTACCCCATCGGGTCTGAAGTGGTTGTGCCACCCCAAAGCTATGCAAACTTACTTGTCCCTTCTGAGCTCATCCCAGAAAGAGGGCACCTTAGAAGCCTCCTGCGGTGCTCTGCAGAACCTCACAGCCAAGAAGGGACTGGTGAGCACAAAGACCATAATTGTACACCCTCACTCACTTAGCTGAGATTGATTTAAAATAAGAGAACTGCAACAGAGTGGGATTATGACTCACACCATGAGTCACAAGAAGGACTGATGTGTTTTTGCAGAAGGGTGGGGATTTTCTTTTTTCAAGCAATGAATTTTGGGTTTATTCGCTATCATATTATAAGTATGGTGTAGATATGGTCTGCTGTGTTGAAGATTTTTGGCTCTTCCCTTCCAGGGGTCGAGTGTAATGAGCCAGATTCTTGTTCAAAAGTTGGGAGCTCTGGCACACATGTCATCTCTTCTAAAGTCTCCTAACTACAGCCTGCAGAAGATCGCCATGTCCCTGCTGGGTAACATATCTCGGACCAGCAGTGTGCAGACAGCCATGGGTATGGACAAACATGAAATGTTAAAAATGTTTTTTTGACAGTCTGTATTTAACAGTTACGTCTTTCTTACAGCAAAGCAGATGCTGCCTGAACTCGTCAACTTCATCTCCTCTTCTCCCCGGGAGATTGGAAACAATGATGAGACTATGGCAACGGCTTGCAACACAGTACGGACCCTGATGCTGGCAGACACTGAGACGGGCAAGAAGGTCATAAGAGATGCACTGGTGTCATCCCTGGCTCACCTCAGCGAGAATTCGTGAGTTGTAATTTATGCATCCCTGTGTGAAAGAGCCAGTGGTGACCAACAAATGCATCTGTTTAAAATGGGTGAATAAATGGCCTCTCTTTAGTCGGCCTGACCACTCAGAGTCAGCATTGGTACTGTGGCCGCAGAGGTTACCATACAAGGCGCTACTTGCTCATCAGAGGCGACAACTATTCATACAATCACACACACCTGTACAAGACACTAAACCCAAGCATAACCCAAGCATGAAGGAAGATAACTTCTACAGTGATCAAAGAGAGAGCGCTCCGAGTGAAAGTGGAGGCTCAGATTCCAGTGCTGCTTGTGACAATAAATAGGATTTAGGGTTTGGGCGGGGCTTACCTTTACTCGTAAGTGTAAAACAATGCCTCTATGTTTGTACGGTGATGAACACGTAACCGTAAATGCTTTTGTGTGTTTCATCTGGTAATTGTTTGAAACTTGTATTTGTGTTTGATCATATTGAACAACGTCAATTTAAAAATCCCCAGGAACACCTCTTTCCAGAAACATCCAGTTACTGTGTCGGATATTTTCAGCTCCTAAAAGCCCTTTGGTCTATTATAATCCTATGTGTGGTTGGTTGCGCATTAAGATATCAGCCACCTTTTCAGAGACGCTTCCTCTTGAGCTGATTCCTCCATATTTATCAAATGCATCTGGCAATTTCTTCCTTTAGTTTGGTTTTGACAAGGACAGTATAAACAAATTGAACATACATGAATAATAATTACCATTTCTCCTCTATAATTACCTCTGTCCTTCTATCCTAGGAAGTTACCCAAAGGCAGCAAGTCAGCGTCCCTGCTGCTCTACACTTTATGGAATGACAAGAACTTACAAGGAGCTGTAAAAAAGGTAAGATGGCTAAATGCATTCACAACACAGACCTATTTTTTTTTGGCCGTTATTCTTTTATCACTCCGTTGACTTCACTGAAAACCCATTAGTTCAGTGGTTATAGACAAAGTCACATGGGAATCCCAGCAGACTGGTTTTTAGCGCTCACAGTCTGGTATGGGCGAAGCAGCACTTACAAATTAGAGGAAGGTTCAAGCAGAGGTCGGGCAAGTAGCAGAAGAAGACAGGGACGAGGATCAAACAATATTTTAAAGTTTGACTTAAGATACTTGTAAGAGTAAAAGCCTGCTCTGTGCTTCCATGTTTGTGCCAGAAATGAAGAAAAAACCTGATCTGGCCAGAGGGCTCCTGCCCGGCCATGAGTTGCCTGAACACGTGGCTCATCCGTGTTTTTTCTTCCCACAGTCAGAGAAGCGGCCTGCAGGTCGTTTTATCTGTTTGAAAGTCTAAACTGATTCCTTTTCTCATCCACAGCTGGGGATCGACAAATCATTCTTTGTCAACGACCACACCACGGCAGTGCACAAATCAGCACAAGTTATCGATTGAGTCTTATGGATGCACCGCAGAGCCTGAGAGGTAAGGTTTGATTCTGGATCTGGATCTGATGTGAGATTGATTGAGGTCTATTTGAGCAGTGTGCACACTGTTGATGGAACATTTTTCTCTTCCTGCTTGCAGATGGAAACCAGCATGTTCAGACACAGCTGTGGCCACACCCTTGCAGAGAGGAGTATAAAATGACATTCACATAACTGCCTTGTTAAAAAAAGCCCATTAATTAAGAGTCAACCGTATTTTGTACATAATATTGAGAAGACAGAGCGCATATAATTTCATGACTAATCCTTTGGTGTAGCATGTAAGTAATTTGCCTACGTTTACATTTTGTAAATAGATGGGTGAGTGTGATTCTGGGAGGTGAGGTATGTGTGTGTGCTATACTCAAGATCCACAATACACCGGTCATCGTGGATAGAAACTGTTATCCACAGTTGGAGTTATTGGCAATGTTGTCAAATGTGCGACCAAAGAGTGATTATAATAGAGAAAAGTATTGAAAAAGCTCGAGAAATATAAGTACCTCTTTACAATAAAACTACACCGATGAACTGTTTATGAATCGTTCATAACTAGTTTATCAAGTGAGTTGTGAATCCTTAATAGATCATAAATAATCTGCTGCGACTCATTAGACAATAATGGCGACACCTTTGGCTTGCCAAATAGTGAACCCATATTAATCGTTGAAATTATGGGTTGCGTCTGATAGTTTATCAATGATCAATAAGGTGTTTACAACCTTATAATAAACAATTTATAAATGTTTTATCAGGGTAGTCTTATTGTGAGGTGGCACTGAAATAGGATTGTGACATGATATTTCTGTGTGTTGGGATGAGGTTTTCTATCAGTTGAGTCTGCTCCCTAAGTGAAGCAATTCAACCTTTTTAGTTTAAAATGTCTGGCTTTATTGAAGTTTGTACATTAGGTTTAATGTGCTGAGAGTAGATAGTGGACCGAGCCATCTCTCAGTTCAAATAAGAATAAACACTTGGAATATCCAGGTTTCCTCACATAAGTAAAGGAAACACCACCTTCATCCTTTTTGGTGGGATTTGTTTTTTTGTTATGTAGTTTTGGTTTAGTTTTTCTCAGAATTTTATGTCGTAAAAAAAATTCCACAGACGAGGGGCAGCAGAACAGAAGGCCCGATCACCCATGGTGCTGAGCTTAGTCCGGGGGAGGAGGAGGCGGTATGAGTGGGTAGAACGGAGGGATCGTGTTGAGGTCAGTGGGGTGAGTAGTTCTTTTAGGTAGGGGGGTGCGTTGCCATGGATACACTGGTGAGTGAGGAGAGAGATCTTATAATCAATCCTGGTGGAGATGGGAAGCCAATGAAGGGAATGAAGAACAGAGGTGATGTGTTCGTGTTTACGCCCTCTCATCAGGATCCTTGCAGCACTGTTTTGCAAATACTGAAGTCTTTGAAGACTTTTATCCGGGATCCCGATGAGAAGTGCGTTACAGTAATCTAGTCACTTGTAAATGCACCCCTGCAGCTCAATAATTAACCCGTAATATCTTGTTTGCTCAATCTCTGTCTTAAAGGGACAGTTGTGGTTTTACAGGGGTTTTTTGATGTGTAAAACCAACCTGTGTGATTTTTATCACATATATTAGACTCTGCAAACAAAATACTATACATTGAATTTTGGATGGAGCCAGATGGTCATCTGGTTCCAGCTGCAAACTACTTTCTGTTGCATTGATTTCATTGTTTGCTACTCCATATCAATTGTTTTCTTGCGAAGGCTGAGGACACGGAGAGGGATTCAAATATCGTAAATCCACCTCAAATTATCTACAGAAATATGTCTTCCTCTGAAAAAGCCTTCGACATGTGAATTAATTGTTTTTTTACATAGTAATAATGTTAGCTGTTAGCTGTGCTCTCAACAGTTCAACCCAGAGCGCCCAGAGGAGTTGATTAAAGGGCTGGGCCCTCAAGCATAATTTACATGAATGTAAATGATGCTGTTAATGTGCCATTTTTCTAATTTCCGGAAACAAGAAATGCAGTCTTGTTAACTGATAACACGTTTAAAATGATCTTAAAACTCAATATTATGCATTACAAAAATGTTTTCAACTATATGGTTTAAACACTACATGACTTAACTGACTGTCTTTTGTTCCCTACAGTCAGAGGTTTAATTCGTTCGAGGAAGGTTGATGTCAGTATTGCTAACAATGTATTTTTTGATGAAATGTATGTGTGGGATGTAACGCGGATCATTCCCTGTCATGCAGTTTGTACTTAAATAAATAGCGGACTTTAAGACAATGTCGTCACTGGTTTCTTTTCTTGACATCAAAATCCTATGTGATAATGTATGATTGCACCATACAAGGCATGCTGGGAGGTAACGAATACCCTGGTCGTTATTTATTTGACTAATTAAGCTGCATCTTCACAAGCAGGTAATATTTTTTTTTAAATATCATAACCTCAAGGTCACAGGATAATTTCTTTTTTGTCTCAGAAATCAGGATCCCCGTGCCGGAACACACACGTACGGTGGTCAACAGGGGCAAACGCACCGCAACCATCAATTTCACAACACGCGCATGCCGCAAAAAAAGAAAACATCTTCATCAAGTTGACAACACACATGCGCGCTGTCAATAAATAAATCAATCAATCATGTCTACATCAACTTCACAACATAAGCACTCTTCAAAAGCCGCAACACATTACGAAACCGATCTGCAAACGCCACAAGACAACAGAAGTATTAACAAAGGACACTCAAGTCAAGCATCCCCATAAGTGGCTTTATGTTGCTTTATTTAGTCAATAAAACATATATGATACATAAACATGTCATGATATTTTGATTAGCCTGATACCTTCCATTAACTTCCGGGTCCTGTAGTCATGTGACTTAGAATAAAAGTTTAATCATCATTGCAAAAACAAGAAATATCTTTGATAATGACCTTAATATCCTACGGTAAACAAGGTGTATTATACTTGCTGAAAATTCTTACCAGCCATTTTAATAGCAATTGTATGAGACATTCTGACCATTATGTACGTGTTGCTATCGCAACTGAAGTCATTATGCGCAATGGTGATTCACTTTTTTTTTAAAAAGTGAATCACCATACCCCTTAGAAACATCAATTTGTTTGTATGGCGTAAACGTACTACAAACAAATTGATGTTTGTAGTATGTTTACCCCGCTGGCCATCGTACATATGTCCTAACTGCTGAATTAGGCTAAAACTGTCCCATGGGAGTCCCTATACCTGCATCAACTCAACATTCAGATCAATCCTTGTCATTAAAGCAAGATTAGCTTCCTCAGAAGAGAAGCTCACCCTGAAAGAAGTGGCAGTTCAGTAATTAATCCCTCCCAACAATGATCTTGAAAATTTAAGGCTGAGATTAAATTCTGCACGATTACCCTGCAATAAAAAACATATAAAACTATATTAAACACATATTAAAGTTTTCATGGCGTAGCAAGATATGACAAAAAATGAGATGATGTTATTAACTTGTGATCTGTGGATGACAGGTTTTGTCTTCGGTACGCATCAGACCACCTTGAGTGACTAGTTTTTCAACTGCATGTCTCATCAATTTGTGTGTCACTCAGAAAGCGCACAGCAAAAATTCTTCTGATGTTCATCAAAGCGAAGATGAAAGCAGTTGGGGGTGGAGCATATTTTCCTTTATTTTTTGCAGAGGAGCATTTCCCTCCTCAATTCCAGTTAAATTAATATGATTCATTGTCTTTTGGCTTTGTGCGTAACTCAGTGTACATGCATGCATGTGTGTGTGTGTGTGTGTGTGTGTGGGTGTGGAGTTCTGGGCGTTCAGTCAGTGAGCATCATGTCAGAGCCTGTCTCAAGATACATGTCTCGCTCTGGTTTCAGGTTTTCACACGCTCACACTCTGAAGTCTGAAAATGAAAGAAACCATTCATTGAAATAGAATGGCTTTATTTACACCTTTAAAGAAGCAGAGTTTTAATTTTAGTGCATCTTTTGTATGATTCTCCATTCCTTGTCGGTTCTTAGAGTGGAAGTCTGTCTCCAATGTCTTTGTGCCACTTCTGCCTAAAAAACATAGAAAGCTTCCCCAGAGCCAGTGCACTGTTTGTCCTTTCAGGCTAATCTGCACACACGGCAGAACAAGCCCTTTACATCAGTAGATATAATGGGCTTTTCTACGAGCTAATGTTTTACAGACTGAACCCTTAATCACTGAATATTGAAGTTAAAGGACGGGAATCGAAACAGAGGAACACAGCAGAGTGAGATAATGCTGTCATGTAGGTAAGGTTTTTTTTGTGCAACAGGTGAATCTTGGGTGCGGCAAGAAGGTTCAGGTTAGGTTTGAAGTGGTAGCTGTAGGACAGGCTGACGATTGCACCAAACACTCAGCATATCTTCATCTACTTCCTCAGGCCTCTCTTGGTTCTCTTGGAACTGTTGAAAAAAAGAGGAGTAAATTGAGCTGAAATATTTGTTTTACCTACAATAAAGAAAACTCCCATCATGCAATTTAGTCAATGTTAAGTGTTTGCAGAATCCTCAAAAAATTCCAAAGATAAAAACAAGGCTATCCACACGCTGTGACATACAGTATATGTGAGCGTTCCCAATCAGGGAACACAGTCTCGGGGGACTGTGCATTTTAGAAGATAGACAAATTAACAGCTAGGGGCCACTTTCCAGTTTACGATTACATAAACACAGACACAAGATGGTTTCTCTTAACCCAGTTATTATACCCCAGTGTGTTATATTTAGAGATACACCTGCGGGCTTAAGAGAAAGCTATTAAACCTGCAGGTTAAATAGCTCTCTTGTAAGGGATATATATATGTAGCTGTATATGTAAGGGATATCATGGAATCATTATCATCGCCGCATCCGCTAGAGATCCTTTGTGTTAACGCCATAACTCAAAAATTGTTTCATGGTCATTTTCACATTTTATAACACATTAGATTTTTAAGCGAGGAAGAGCTGGATTGATTTGGGGAAAGATCGGTTCTATATTTCTGACACTAGGGGGAACTTTATCTTCAAAAGTTTCTCGACCATAATTTCTCGATCTTTGGTCCGATTCAGTCCAAATTTTGAGCCTATGAATCGATTCAAAGAGGTCTATCTTGAATATAACTTATATATAAGTAATATAAAAAAAATTTAGTAATATATAAGTATATATATTTTACTTTAAAAGCTCATATTTTACTCACCAAGGAGACCTTTTTTTACTACTTGTATTACTTGTACAACGCAGGGGAACAGCGACTTTTTTGGAGATAGACCCTCGGTGTCCATGATAGAAGGATAATCCAAGTTAAGGGTATGTATAGAAGTTGTGTGGGGTTAGTGGTGGGGAGGCAAAGACCATGCATCCATCTGTGCTCCTAAAACTGGATGTTAGTTTTAGTCTGACTGTCTTTTTCTTCTTCATTCGTGTGGGATCACTGAGACAAAACCTAACGCTCAGAGTTCCTCACATTTTCTGATGGTCACTGACGCGGTTCCTCAGCACGTTGATCTGGATCAGAAAGAACATGTAAATGTTAATCCAATGAGTTCGGATGAATGTGAGCCTTCATGTGTGAGTACTGTAGATCACACACCTCATATTTCTGTCTGGTGAACTGGTACTGAAGCTCAAACTTCTCTGCCTCAAGCTGATTCATCCAATCCCACAGCTCTTCAGCTTTCTCCCTGTGAGAGTCGGAGTAAGATTCATCTTTTCATTGAATCATAAATGCCCCTGCCAAACAGAAGTCTCAAGTAGCTCTGAACCTACTTGAGACCTTCCTGACTCGAGTTCTCGATGTCCAGAGTTTTGCGTCTTTCACTCAGGATCTTCTTCTTCTTCTCTCTCTCAGTCTGCCTCTTACCGCTCCGTTTTTCTGTCTGTTGGAACATGAGGGGGGAAAAAAAGCAGTCCACTTTCTTCACATGTCAATGCTGTTACCTTTATATTTTTGAATGAACCCTCCACTATCTCACCAACTTCTGCATGTAGCCTCCAAAATGGAGGCTGGTGAGGGTTTTCTTCTTTTTAGCATCCTCCTCTGCTCTCTTCTTGGCCTCTTCATCCTCCTTACGAGTCCTCTCATCCTAAAGAAACATTTATGGAGAGAGAGAGAGAGAGAGAGAGAGAGAGAGAGAGAGAGAGAGAGAGAGAGAGAGAGAGAGAGAGAGAGAGAGAGAGAGAAAGAGAGAGAAAGAGAGAGCCAGGAGTGAAACAGATGTCCTCCAAAAGTTGCAAACAATGTTAACTACATAAAGATGACAACACCTCAAGACGCTTCTGACGCTCTTTCTCTCTGTCGCTGCGGATTCTTTGCTGCTCTGCTCGCTCAGAGCGGCGCTTCTCCTGCACAAGAGAAAGTCACATTTCAACAGAGCTTAAACAGGATTTGTTTGCATATGTTTAATTGTCTGTGGTGCGCGGACTCACAATTCTCTCCGTAAGAGAGATTAGCTCTTCCTCTTCCTTCTTCCTACTTTCAAAGTGAACCTCAATCAGAGTCTGAAGCTCCATCAGGTCTTTCTCCATCCTTTTACGGTGTATGTCCTGCAGAGGGAGAAGGTCAGTGCTTATTGTACTGAATGTTTGGCGTCTATGATTTGTTATTGGTCCCATGTTAAAGGGAAAACTGGTGGAAAGGAAATGAGTGAAAAAAATAGGGGCTTCAGTTTTCATTAAAAAGGGCTATAGAAAAGGTGAAGACGTTTAAAACGACACCTTCATTCAAGATGCTTCACAAGCAATGATTCATTCTGGCAGTCTCAGATAAACACGTCCTCCTTTAACACTCATATGTATTTCTCTTCATATATACATATACACTTTATTTCTCAACGCAAACAATGAGTATATTCCACTCTCACTTACATGTGGTGTATTTACACCTCATTACATGTATTCTTCTAAACCAGTACATTCTAAGTCCTATATATATATAAACCAAATATAAACCTATAATGTATATCTCAGTTACATACATGTTATGTTTTGGACTGAAAATCAATCTTTCCAATTGTGCACAGTATATATTGTTGATAAATATTTTGTCTCATCTTATTTAAAGACTGTTTCTTTCATTGACACGTCAAGTTTTCTCCTGAAGCAGGAAGCAGAGATAAGAACAAGTACAACACAAGTTTTTTTTTGTTCACTGTAAGGTTGTATTTGATAATGATGGATCTTATTTTAATCATTTTATACATGGGGAACTATTACATAGTTTTTTTCACAATAACAGCCTACATCATAAATTATTATCGATTTATGATACTTACTAATAATGTAATTCTGCAAATTACGTAACCTAGTAACTAGAGCTGTCAGACAAATGTAATAGAGTGTTCAGTAAAGAATGTGCCTCTAAAGTATAGTGAGCTAAAAAAACAGCAGAAAATGGAAATATTTCAATCAAATCAAAGGCTATACATTAGGCTACTTGATATAAATGTACCTTTTTTTTCCTAGTGTACTGTCACATCAGAATCTACATGTGGAGGAGTTGGTACAAGGGAAAAGTTGGTCTTTGTAGTTTTCTGCCGGTGGGCCCTTTCTAACATTAACTCCCCTGGGAGCATAACATAGTAATATCACTCAAGGGGTAAAGTTACACAGTGTAGGACATCTGCTGAGGCACATAATCCAAGCTATCAATCCTAATCGATAGTTTCCACTTATGTTTTTCTCTAGAGCAGACATGTCAAACTCATGGCCTGCGGGCCACATCCGGCACGCAAAACATTTATATCCACCCATGTGAAAAAAATCAAATATCTATATTAACAGGCAAACACCACAGTTACTATAAATCCCAGAATGCACTGCGAAAGCCGGCGCGTCAATCAAGAGCGCCAGCGCAATCTTTCCATCCCGCTCCTCTGATGTCAGATATCATCGTTCTTCCAGTCATTCTAATAAACTCTAGGCTGATCCTTAGAACAGATGCTACAGAGCCGAGTGAAGGCAGAGGGGACAATGATGACAATGTTTTTTAAAACGCTGAATAATAAACGTATTAGTAAGTCGCACACCCGTATTAATAAATAGAACAAACACTGTAATTAACCTATCGAGGTGCGTTCACGTCCTCCAGAAATTCAACATATTTCTGATGCTCCTGACTGCAGAAAAATACGAGGAGCAGCAGTTTACTTTTACCTTTTTATTATGGCAGAAGAGAGAAACGGCTTAGCCAGCAAGATATTTACTACAAGTTGTTGATTTTAGATATATTTTGGAGCTTGAAATAAAGTAAGCCTCAATATAGCTTCAGTGTAGGCCTCAATATAGCCTCATCGTAGGCCATAGTGTAGCCCCAATGTAACTTGACTGTAGCCTCAGTGTAGCCTTCAGTCTGGGGATCAGTCTAGCCTCATTGTACGCCTCGGTTTTGACCTCAATGTAGCCTCATTGTTGGCCTCAGTGTAGCTTCAGTGTAGGCTTCAGAGCTACCTCCTGATTGACTGCATTCCACTGTCATCTTCAAACGCAGTCTGAACAGTACTTTAACATATGCAGGGATTCCTCCCTTGCACATAAGGAGGACGTGTGCTGGAGGGACAGAGTTCATTGGGTGTACCTCATCGCCTCAGGCAGAAACATTTGCATATTGGAACACGGATTCCCAGTCTGTCACTTACATCAAAATCCACCTTCTCTCCATCTGGGATCTTAGGAGGGATGAGATTGGGCATGATAAATGGCCTGGGGAATTGAAGACAGAGAAAATAAATAAAGGGACTATCAATCATTATGACAATTTTTTTGACAATATGACTATCAATCTTGACATTTTTGACGTTCCCTTATTTTTGACTAACTGTAAACTTCAACTTTAAAAGTTTGTACTCTTCATTCTTTACTGTATTTCAGAGCTTTAATACAGGGAGATCTAATAATGATTACACACTTATATATAGTAACGGAGCAGTTTAATTATTCAGTATACTGACAGCAGACAATAACTGAAGTGTGAAGGGGAAATTTATTAAAACTATTATTTATATATTGATGTCATAAATTGTTCATGCTCCCTTAATACCCTCAAACAATGTGAAAGTACTAAACATTCTTTGTCCACAGGTAACAATTTCATGTTTAGACAAGCCAGAGTGTTAGCTGTATCCTCCAATATCATTTAAATGTAAATCCATTGAAAAATTCAAATGCTATAATAGCATATCCTGTATTACATTTAATCTCTTCTGACAACGCTTTCTATAGCGATAGATATAAAACTTCACATCAAAGTTATAATTTTGATACATGTAAATAGAGAGGGGAAACTGTTTCTAAGAAGTAAAAACTATCAAGCTGATTTGATGAGGAAATGAGGAAAAAATTACCATAGTATGATTTTATATTACAGATAACAGGGCAACATTTAAAAAACAATGTGGTCCATTTGATGTATTTTATACATCATTGGGTTCTAATGGGGTAATCTGAAATGCACAAATTTTCTGTCTGCAAGAAAGTTCAGTTTATTTAAGAACAAACTGGAATTTACTATTTCTACAATAGTACTTTAAAAAAAATCAAAGATAACATTAATAAAAATTACTCACTTGAATTTTGGTTTGGCCTCCTCCTCTGTTTAGACAGAAACAAATGATGAAAGAGCATATATCTATGAGCCCATCCAGACATTCTTACTGAGAACACAGCAAAGGCTTTTACAATCCTACCTAAATTTCACAATGGCATGCATGACAATGTAACCCGTACATCCTAAGACAATTTACAAAGGAGCAACAGAAAGCACCCTAACCCTAGAGGGGTGATTAAAACTCCCATTCAGAGTATTAATGCCAGTAATAGAACTGAACCTCAGTGATACCCAAGATTTGAGGTGCTTATTCAGAGCCGTCTGCAGAACTGTCTGTGCATCCCGCAGCAGTCTAGCATGCAGAACAGAAGAATCCGTATCAATAGAGTTAACCCAACACCTATAGAGTTTAAGCCAAGAATTTCAGAGTGTATATGTGTATAACACATAGGGAGTTGCTGAAATATTAACACCGAAAAGAAATAAAAGAAATATAATATATATATTATATAATAAATAATAGGTTTATCTCAGTATTTTAATCACAAAGAGTGTGGTTGTATTTTTAAACACGTGTTATTAGATGTGTGAATCAATTTATAGCAGCAGATGTTATTTTGATGATGATTTTACAATATCAAATTAACATATTTAACACTACTAAATATAATAATACTGCAGATCAACTAAAGCAAAAGAACACTATTGAGCGATTCTCTTTATCGAGACCATCTTTCCACCCAGCTTCCCAGTGGCGGATTTAGCCATGGGCGACATGGGCAGTCGCCAGGGGGGTTACAGGGCTTCTCTGGGCCTAGTTCTTGTATGGTGGGGCAGTGCCATTCTCAGAGTGCATTGCGGGCTCTGTCTCGGTGATCTGGGCGGGTCTCAGGTGTGCAGGTTAAGCAATGTTGATGTTATTGTTGTTTTTTTCTTTTTTTCTTTTAGATGTCGGTTGTTCTGCTGTATCTCGGCGTAGTCACCTCAACAAATAATAATATATTATAATTATAATAATAATAAATAAATAAATAAACTGGAGGAGTATGACAGACTCTTCCTTTTCAGACTTAAATCTGTCTTGCACACTGTAAGGCAGCCAGGTCCGCATTCTGCAGGCCGAGACAGCTGGTAAGGACTAAGAAATGGTTAAGAAAAAATAAAATGAGATAATAAGAGTTGGGAGATGGTGAAGGGCAGAGGTGTGCAGCATGAAAGTGGATGAACTTTAGGCCTATCTAAGTATATCCATCCTTACACATTCTAATCTTCAGATAGTTCCTTAAAGTTACCTGACCTGTCATCCGTCCAGCTGCCTGCTGCACCCTACCACTCCATCTCCGTATTCTGAAGATCAGAATGTGGCATTCCCTCCCGTCATATCATGTGTTATGGAGTGTGGATACCCGACCGAAGCCTGACTGGCCCATCCAAGTGCGCCGGGATCAGACAAATATTTAGAAAATATGTTTGGAGCTTGAACACGTCAGCGAGAGCAGAAGTGGGGGTTCGACAAAGATATAAGTAGAGACGGCCACAATACGCTGTTTATATTTGGGGGCAGCCTTCATTTTAATATGTATTGATAATGTATTAATAACTAATAAAAACAGATTATTGAGCTACATTGCATAAAATGCATGTTAATAGACACTCTCTAAAAATACATTAACAGGCAAATAGGACTCTAATCTGAGATGCTTTTTAAGCTAAAGCTAACTACAAGCTACCCTACCGCAACCCCCACCTCCTTTAGATACCTATTCCTTATGTACAGGGCACCTTCCCAATTGTCCCAAATTGTGTCACTTGTGTTTAGAAAAGCTATCTTCACTCCGAGGACAATGGTTTTATCATTAGTTACTTGCTGTTAGTTAGCTGAGCACTCTGCTTCTTAGAACAGGCTCTCAACTCACTTACCCAGGGGGACTTTCCTCATCTCCATTTTGTGTGTGGGTGGAGCCAAATTGTTTAAATCCTCGTTACTCCATAAATGTCGAGGTGAAATTCAACTGAATACGGAAATTTCGACATATTGCGTGTACCAATTCATCTCCTGCACTCCACAGGAAGTACTGCTGTACCACCATGTGTTGCACAGTGGTAGATACATTAGCTTTGTACCTTATGCATGCTCGCTATAGCTGCCATTTTGGCTCGGCAATCAGCTGAACCTAATTCTGGTATGACCCGGGTTGAAATTGAGTGCATCCAAGAAAAACAAAGAAAGGTATTCCAACATTGAGTTTGGATATTAGATAAACAGCTTTACCTTCTCCCTCCTCCACTTCACCGTCTCTCTCCTCCACGTCACCGTCTCCATCTGAATTAAAAAACAAGCCCGTAAGGGAGATCAGTGTTTAAGACTGTGTTGTACATGTGCATTAGGGGAAAGTCAATCATGTTTTTAGTGTTGAGCGACAGGGTAATGGCACCATGGACCATGATAATTACTGAGTACTGTGTCGCACGTCATGAATAGAAGTAAGGAGAGGAGGGTCAGGCTATCTGGATAATAAGCAGTCTAGCTCTAAATGAGTTATGGCATTTGTATCCTCTGAATGACACTTGACCAAGGCCATAAAAATACAAAGGCAATACATACAACTATAATAGCAGAAGGCAATTAGTGTTTTTTTAAATTTTAGTTTCAGCAGCGTTGGGGGTTTAATGAGGACATAGTGTGAGCCTTATCCAAATCTCAGTTGCAATAAGGGACCAGCATTAGTTTCACAGGTATTTGTTCATGAGTTAAAGGAATGATGGTCCTGAAGCTGCTACTCCAGCAACAGACTGCTGCGCCCCCAGTGTCAAGAAGAGCATCAAAAATAGGCAGGTTCTTTGGTTGGACCGCAGTCAGACTGTCCAACAGTTCAAATACTCAACAGAGATGTGAATTATAATATTTTATTCTATTTTTTCTAACTGAGAGCTCTACTTCTTCCAAACAGTCCAAAAATGAAATAAACAATAGGTTAACTGGTGACTCTGTATTTACCTACATACCTACCTACATAACTAACTGTCTACCTGGCTACCTACATAACAAACTTAGTACTTACTTACTTACCTACCTACCTACCTACCTATCGGATACCGATCTGCCTAGTTACTGACATAACTACCTGTCTACCTACTTACATAACTACTTACCTACCTACCTACCTACATACCTACATAACTACATAACTACATAACTACCTATCTACCTACATACCTACCTACCTACTTATTTACCAACTTCATAACTATCTATCTACCTACCTACCTGTCTACCTACCTACCTACCTACATACCTACCTACCTACCTACCTACCTACCTACCTACCTACCTACCTACCTACCTATCGGATACCGATCTGCCTAGTTACTGACATAACTACCTGTCTACCTACTTACATAACTACTTACCTACCTACCTACATACATACCTACATAACTACATAACTACATAACTACCTATCTACCTACATACCTACCTACCTACTTATTTACCAACTTCATAACTATCTATCTACCTACCTACCTGTCTACCTACCTACCTACCTACATACCTAACTACCTACCTACCTACCTACCTACCTACCTACCTACATACCTACCTACCTGGTCGAGTGAACTGAGTGACACCAGAGTCAGTAGAAAGAATTTTGGCAAGTGGACAAGTTACCAGCCTCCTGTCTGAGAAAACTTACTTAAAGTTTTGACTGGGGATTTACTGATCAGAAGGAACACTTGTGATTTAAAAAACATTTCTGAGTTGAGTGTCCAAAGGTAAAAACGTAGCACAAACAACAAACAATTCCAGTGCAAGTATACGATTCTCAATTACACCAATTTATTTTGGCCATTTCAGACCATCATGCTAACATTTGAGCCTAGTGGCCTGCTTCAGAGCAAGAAAGAAAATGGAGATCAGACTTTTTTCTGAGTCATATAATGGACAACAGCAGGGAAAAATGACTAGATATATAGACAGGTCTGGAAGGGCACACATGGGGACTCATAGGGATTACTCTAATTTAGTGTCTGATGTGACTAAGATAGGTAAAAGAAGAGAACTTGTCATCAAGTGTCTGACTGTCACATCACAAAGTCTAGGGTTTTCCCATCTGTTATTGATAGATGAGACAGATGTAATGAACTAATCCTGAGTTTATTTTGGTTGTCAAAAACCACCTGTAGTACTCTCCGTCTTTGAAACACTCACCTTGTTCTTCATCGGCTTCCTCCTCCGCAGCAGGTTTGTCCACTTCCTCCAATGCCTCTGGCAAAGAAGGAATACGTTCAGCAAACATTTGCATAACACTGATGATACTGGCTCAGTCATATGTAGACACTATCTCTGACATTTCAGTAACCTTTCAGGGCTCATAAGTTGACGGTGAGAGGAATAAGATGAGGTTACAGGTGCTCAACCACAGATAACTGGAAAAAAATTTTTTCCAACGGCAAGCCATGCTTCGACAAAAGATAATACACGATGTCTTCAAAATGAGCGGCCCACCTCTGGTATTCAAAGCAAACAGCATTATGAAGGGTTTGGCTGAGGGTGTGTGTGGGTGTGTTTATCTGGTAGATGTGATGATGCTCCACTTTCCCAACTGACCTCTTATCCAAATTTTAAACGACAAGGTGTTTATTTAGACGCTACGTTGCATCCTTGTTCACAAGGAGGTCACTTCGTATCATAGAATAGCCGAGGCAAAGCCTCGGATCTCTGAGATTTTGTGAAATATACTAAGGGATAAAATTAATGCACCATATAATGCTTGTCTAGGTTTATATTACGCTGTTAATCCACAAAGGTTGGATCAGGGACAGTCCTGAGATATAAAGGATGAGAAATTACTTAATTATTATTTTACAGAAATAAATAAATGCTGAAATATATATTTTGATGTAATTAATTAAATCAACTGAAAGAAAATGTTTGTCCTTTGGTTAGTGTCTTTATTTCTGCATGAAATTCAATACTGCCTACCTCATTCAGATAAAAATATGAAACAATCAATAATCCTATGAATATATAAGATATAAATGAATTATCTTTTTCTTTGTTGATTTTTTTAGTTATTTTAGTATGTTTTCCTACTTCATTTTTATTCATGTATTACTCTTTACTAAAATATATTATCAGATTTTTTTTTAGTAATATCACTTTCTAATGTTCCTGAGCTGAGCCTAAAATTACCATTTTATCCATTTACTCTACCTTCCTATCTGAGAATGTAGGATTGTTAGTCAGAACACTTCATACATAACAAACAAATATATTACAATCAGCTGTGTATTGTTGGTACTGCCATATCACAACGCTTGTGTATCGAGTTCGTCATCATAATGTTATCAGCTCAGAGCCCAAGCAGTACCTTCATCATCCTCCTGCTCCTCCTCCTCCTCCTCCTCCTCCTCTACATTCTGCTCTCCTGATTAGCAAAGCACAGAGCTTGTTAGTCAAGCCAGAGAGCTGGCAAAGCAGCAGGTGGATGATAACGTCACTCATGAATGATTCTAATGTTCCTCTGACGCATCATTGAAGCATGACTAAAATCATCTCATTTTATAAACACCAGCTGTTGTCTCATACCTTCAGCAGCCTCCTCTTCTGCATCACGCCACCCGACATGAGAAGGATTATACCAAAGACAATCACAAACCGTGGATTATGGTGAGGTGTGGTATTGTACAGAGATAGGTTACTTTAGATTAACTAATTACAAGCAACAGTAGAACAGCAGGATTAAATCAAGGTAACATAACCTCCTGACATCCCATTAAAAACTGGACTAGAAATTCATCAGTATAAGACAAATCCTCCATTCCACTGCTGAGCTTGTGAGAGGTTGATATTGTTTTTGAAAATGAAATTTTTTTACATGGAAACCTATTAAAAGCTCAAGCTATAAAAAGACAAAACATAATATTATAGTTAAAATATATTCAGGGTTTGGTGGAGCAAAAATTTATAGTTCCCAAGAAATGTTTCCATAGCAATTTATATAACTGATCTTAAGAGAGACGAAGTTGTTTGAGGTCAGGAGGATTAATAGAAAAATGTAATTACTGCCATCTCTGACTCAACAAGTGAGACTTTTAACACAAGCACACTTTACGCCACACTAAGCCATTAAAAAAAGATATAATACAATTGATTAATTGGGACAGCTGTTGTTAATTCATCCAAAATAACATGACATTAGTTTTAAGAGCAGTTCATACAGTATTTATCAGTGCCTTAGAGAGAATTACGAGATTTCTTACCTTCCACCTCCCTGTCAAAATCAAACACATGCGAATGTCATCATACTGATATAAAATCAATAAGAAATCTGTAATCACCTCACAGTCACATGCAGCTTGCACTACAATTCATGTGATGAGACCGCATAAACATCAAAAATAATTATAGGTATACAAGGCCAAGAGATTTTGAAAGATACGTAAAGCAAAATTCAACATACTCATATTCCTCCACCACTTCCTCGCTGTCAGACATGGCGGGGTGCGATGGACCGTGCAGCAGTGAATCTAGATGTTAGAAAGATTCCATAACTACCTCAAGAAAATCATGTTCTCCTTCGCAGTCGTACCACTTTATTTATAGCTTCCCAACATCCTGTAGCCTCAGTGGTGTTCTCTGGTTGCCCAGACGCACAGCATCCTATAGTCAGTCAGACTTACCTGAGGATCAGACAGAGAGACAGGGAGAAAGGAGAAACGATGGAGACGTTGGATGTGCAGCAGAAGTCTTTCTGTCAGGCTGCTTGG
Organism: Lophius americanus; assembly: GCA_037951165.1. Classification (NCBI taxonomy): domain Eukaryota; kingdom Metazoa; phylum Chordata; class Actinopteri; order Lophiiformes; family Lophiidae; genus Lophius; species Lophius americanus. The sequence continues at coordinate 7,007,502 of JBBDHG010000001.1, forward strand.
ACTGACAGAAATGTGAGGTGTCTCTCGGAGGGTAAAGGGACAGACTACTCTTTAGTACCAATTTAGGACTCTATAGAGCCTTTAGTTGTGTTATTAATAACTTTTTAGATAGCATGTACTCTCCATTATCACCATTCCCAAAAAAGGAGGTAGTATGTGGGTACTAAAGTGAGTGGTGGGCCAAAAAAGGTCATGATAAAGCCACAGTTCCTGAGAGACAATGAGTCACACACACACACACACACACACACACACACACACACACACACACACACACACACACACACACACACACACACACACACACACACACACACACCTACACGCACACACACCTACACGCACACACAGCCTTACATGACAACCTGTTGCTGACAAAACACAGGCATGCCTCTCTTATCAGCTTCCTCCCTCTGCATAGTCAGCTGACATGATGGAGTACATATTAATTTCAGTCTAGACATCAAATGTAACAATGATGCATGTAAAATAATTTCATGACACATATCTCTGGTAATAAACCATTTATTTTTCAGTCAGGCAGTATCTTGCCCACAACGGAAAAAAAGCAGAAATATTTTTTTTTTGCCAATAAGACAAAAATACGTAATCACACGGCTGGACCTCCCACTAATGACGTCAATAAAGCAGCGATAATTAACCTTAACAGCCCAGTTTAAAGTGCCTGTAGAAATCAAACAAAACCTTTAAAGCAATATATCCCCAGCCCTCTTGTCTTTCCACATCCCTTTTCTTCACTTGTTTCCGGTGTTTAAGAAGCAATGCTGGGGTGTATGATTGAAGCCTCCCAATGTTCAAAGCAGTATCCTTCTTGCAAGTGCTTTAACTCATTTTAAACTCACTTATCTCTTTAATATTCCTATATCTACTGATCGTCTGTGCATTAACCGTGAAGAAAAAGCTTGCTTGAAGAAAGAATCGTTCAGTGGCGTCCTAATTGACTCCTCCTTCCGTTATCATCTGAGTTGAAAAAATAAAGACACAAAAAGAAAAGAAGTTATTTTTTTTATTACGTATTTAAATAAAAAGTTAAGTTCAACATGTTCCAATATGCACTGTAGTTCTCACCAGTTGGGCATCATAAAGGAGCTTCCTTCACTTGCTGATGCTTCCAGAACTACTTTTTAAGACTCTGTCATCCCCACTGCTCTCAAACACACTCCTCTTACTGGTGATGTCCACGTGTCTCAAGTCCTAAAATTAGACAGTGGAAACACTTATTATACACTTTATTCTTTTTAAAAGTACTCAACTCCAAATGCAACAGGCCAAAAAGTGACTTTCACTTTTCACACTGGAAGCTATTTAAAAAGGAAAATGGTTTGGTCAGGAGCTGTTGTCCCACATTCCTCAATGCAGTTCATACTGTTTTTTCATACTAATAAAAGATAAGCAGCAGGAAGCAGATTATACCATAGATCCGGTTCAGGACTCAGTGACATAGGCATACAATGTACTGCTGCCCTCTAGCAGCCAGATTCCAGTCCACATGACACAGTTTGAACAGAGAAATCATAACCAGTGCTCTTACAGCAGGATTGTGTGAGGACCCAGTTTGGTTGGTCTTGTTGAGCCAGCGGTTGATCCGGTCTGACATTCCTGATGAGAAGCCCCTAAATTCCTGGAAATATCAGACGCGTGATAATTAGAAGCAGTTACTAATAATGAAGTTCGTACAGACTGGAGAGATGATTGTAAGGAGCGAGGTGCCTACCTGTTTGGATAGTCCCGGGTTGGTGGGGCTGACTGGCTGTTGCTCCTTCTCAAAGAGCCCTCTCTTCCTGGACACCTCGTCCAACAGTAACAGGGTCCTCTGGGTCACATCTGGAGACCGCATCAATTCAGACTTCTACATACATATAGAAGTCATTGAAAACTATAGTAATAGCATAACGAAATTACTATTATTGTTGTTGATACACGGTTATTACATTATTGTTATTTTTTCTTTGCGGACCTGTGCAGCCTGAGCCAGTCTCTCCATCTTCTCCTGAATGGATCTGGATGAAATTCTCTGCCTGGTGCTGTAGAAAACAGGATGAGCATGCAAACGTCAAGCTAATTTAGCAATAATTCAATATTTATGAAGAGTTAGATGAAAATGTTTAGGCAATGAAATCTCACTTTCTCTGGAAAGTTGATGCTCTGTCATCATCTTCATTCTGCTCCTAACCCAAACCCAAGGAATAGTAATTAGCATTGAATATAATACAAATCATCTATGTACATAACATAACTAACATCAGTTTTACTTTCAATGATATTTGGATGTACTACACAGATCAGCTAAAACATGGGCATGTTGTGGGCAAGTGAAAGGATCTGAGTGGCTTTTACAATCTTCAGAGCATCTCCAGAACTGCAGGTGTTGGGTGTTCTAGGTCTGCAGGGGTTATACCAAACTAAAGTAGTTCATGGGGGCACAAAGGCTCATTGATGAAAATTGAGGAGCAAAAAATAACCCATGTCTCCCAATCCCATTGATGGGCTACCGAAAAAAAAATTCTGAAAAAGTTAAGATCAGCTCTGACAGAAAGGTGTCAGAACACACAGTCCATTACAGAGCTATTTTTGGAGGCAAAAGGGGGAGCTTCACAATATGAGGCAGGTGGTCTTGTCATCCAACATCTTTGGCTATATATATATACATATAGCCATAGGTTAAAAACCTGTTACCGAAGGATAATGTAATCAAAGCTGATTATAGAATGAACATCATTGTGATTCGACACTGGGAGGACGTGCTTGTCATCTTACTTTGTTGGGTTCAAACTTCTTGGAGGCCATCCTCACACTTGCACTACATCAGAAGGAAATGGTGAATGGTTAAACCGAGGCAGGAAGGTAGAGCTTAAAGTCTCAACAAAGATATAGTTGTTTCCCTACCTCCTCTGCAGAGGCATTTTCTCTTCCTCCTTCTTTCTCATCATCTGTGGAGAAAACAGTCACTTGTCAGCAGACGTCCAGTATGCTCACCGGTCTCTTGATGTCTTGATGTCAACATAGCAACAAACCAACAATGACATTCCGGTAAATATTCCAGAGCCAGTTCAGAGCCAAATGACTTAGAACCGACAGTCAGGCAGCTGATTGATCTGGTTTTAACAGCCAAATATGCAAATATTGATGCTGACATTTACCAGGTACAATTTGTGTTTTGTGTGGGTATGTCTGATTACCCGGAAAGATTCAGTCCTGGAGCTGTGTTTGACAAACGCAGGCTTGGGTGTCTCCTCAAAGTTGCCGGTAGAGGAAAAGCAATTCTGTGATGAAACAGAATATCATAAATCTTGCTTGAACATAGGATCAGGTTAATAAATTCCCATTCAGATCAAATGAAGGTTTGATGTTCCATCTTTGAGGACTGTTTTCTATGTGTGTATTACTTCCTTTTGAGTGCAATACTGTGACTTCTTCTATTAAACACTAGGGGGATCTGTTGGTCTGTTGGATTGATGAGGAGTAGTTTCAATCCAGGGAGCATTTAAGGGGCAAGACTTCATGAGGTGGGAAGCACAGATACGCTTAAATGTAAGTGATGATGTCAGGCATTGTGTGTGCGTGCTTGTCTGTGTGTGTGTGTGTGTGTGTGTGTTTGGGCGTGTTTGTGTGTGTGCCTGCACGTGTGAGTGTGTGTTAAAATACCTCCTGTGTGTGTCCGTTCTGAGTTGGGCTTTGAGCTCCTCTTGGAGAGGGACTGTGGCGAGGCGAAGGGCAATGTTCTTGAGGTGTCTCAGAGGCTGTCGGAGAGCAAGGGCTCACTGGAGTCCTGCATCCGCTGTCCAGTGAGATGGACACAGAACTGCAACACCGGAAAAACAAGTAAGGTCATTAAAAGATGTCTTTGTATAAAAGCTAGAGATCCTGCATTAGAATATTCATTTGTTTCAGTTTAAGGCCATTTGTCAACAAATGAAAGAAAGAGAAAAGAAAGAAAGAAAGAAAGAAAGAAAGAAAGAAAGAAAGAAAGAAAGAAAGAAAGAAAGAAAGAAAGAAAAGTTTTTCGTAATGAAAAAAGTGTGGAATTATCATAACTATTTCTATGATTTGTATAAGAGGATACAGTATTGTTATAAATTGATAATGATCCTGGACTAACTCACAATAAGGCTACAGAGTATCCAATACTTCACAGCACCTCATTAACTCGTGAAAAGGAACCACCTTAAAAATATATGCATCCATCAGAAAACCAGCCTGCCTCCATGGAATCCAAACCATTCAGACAATATCTTCCCGATCTCTCCTACTGATTAAAGAGATTCCTATTTTTCTGACTCTGAATTTAACATTCTACAGAGTGAATTTTACACATTCACCATTCCCAGGTATTATTTTAACTGTTTACGAATTTATTTCAATTATGTAATTAATTATTATACAGCCCCTTATAAATCATAAATAAACTAATGTGTGTTTAAACAATTAGAACAGGTTCACTAATTGGCAAGCAAGCATTTTTTTTATCTAATCAGTTATAGCAGCTTATTAATGATCTACAAAATGTTCAGGACTTTTTTGTGAAAACTTGCAGTCTTATTGTAAAGTTGCAGTTGTGTGGTGCCCACACTGTAACAACTGGAATCTAAGCAAGATTATTTATCTTTATCAAAGTAACATATAATAATAATAATAATACATTTAATTTATAATGCACTTATGATTATTTTTATTCTGACCGTTTCAAATTACTGGTCTGATGCATAATATAGAGTTTTCTCTGGTTATTGTAATAATATTGATTGCCTAATTTAAGCCTATTTTCCTACATAATGTGAAAATATTCCTTTAATACTTCATGCAAAAGTCGTTGTTTTACATGTTGCACTATATAGGCTGAAATCAAGCCTTCTTTCAAAATGATGGGACAAGCATTTGTTGATTTCAAGCATATTTACCTATAAATTGAGATCCTTTCTTTGCATAAAGACAATCAGACTTGTTTTAAATCTATGTGCACTAGTTTGAGATATCTTTTTTGAGGCTAGATATTTCTACTTGTTTTATGAAATCCTGGCAATTTAAAATTTCTTTCTCTATTGTCAGATAATTTGGCTTGTTTTAAGTACTATAGGATTAATTTTAATACTGATATTTCTTGTTTTTCTTTTGCAGGGCATAGTTTTAATACAATAGAGTCTAAGGATGTCCGCATGTGGACCATAATTAAAATCAGTAACAAAGGCCATTATGAATAATGAAATCCATAACCCTTATCTTTGTACAAAAAAAGAAAAAAGGAACATTTGATCAGTAACTGATCCTCCTCCAGCTCACCTCTCACTTATGAAAAGGAGAGAAGACAAAAATGATACTCTTCTACCTGACAAACTTGCGTGCTGGTTTGTGGTCCATCCCTGATGATTCTCTATTTTCTTGCTAACAAAGAAAACAAACAAACATGAAGAAGCACATAATATACACTCTGCTATGCTCTCCTATGTTAGACACAGCTTACATTGCATAAAACAACACATCCATGGCCTTATTTGCAGCTATGTTGAATTAAAGGTTGCCTGTAAGTGTAATAAAAGATCAATTATGACCGTACACAGTATCAATCGTCTATAAATGATTTGCATGTCAACTTAGTTTCAAATGAGTCCAAGTTTAAGACAGATCAGAAGGTCGGTACAATAATTCCTTCAGTCTACTAAAATTATATTATAATCATTATAGTTTTACTTTTTGTATTCTCCAAAAAATATATATATACCAGAGTTGTTTGAATCTATCGTCACACTCTCTCTCTTTCTGTCCGAGTTTCTTCACCTAAATGTTGTCACTAACGCACAGCTGTGTTTCCATCTTAAGGAATATGTTCAATTCTAATATCTCATATTTCTCTCCGTGAAGGATGTTTTTTGAGTTGTTGATGCAGAGGCGAGAGAATGATTAACTCACCCTGTGGGGTAACAGTTAACTGTGATGAACTACCTAGCAGACTGCCACCGCTGGACGCTCTGCGTTGGGACTGAGTGATGCATTAATGGTTTGGTTGTGAGGAAGGTTTTCCTCATGATTTGCTGCCAGTGTTGTCCGAAGATTTGTCTCTAAATGAAGGCAGCTCATACTTTGTCATTTTTATTACTCAGAAAAAAAAGATTTGACTGGAACATATCTCACCAATAAAACTTTTTTATCTTCACCCAGCAAATTTTAACCCACAAGAAATTATTTTACATCTGAATATGAACACTTTCATCCTCAATTTTTTTTTAAAAATTTGCTTATTTTCAGCTTGTTTTGGTGAATTTCAATCCATATGACATTAAATCCACTCTGAGAACATATTTCCAATTATTTAACATAAAACAAATGAGTTTTATTAATATTGATCTATCTTTGTGGTGTAAAACATTAACAGCAAAGTTTCAAATTTGATGTATGTCGTGGAATTTCAAATGATAAAACAAACTCTCAAGGGGAAAAAAATCCATCAAGCTGTAAACCTTTTACTCTACTACCCCTACTACTTGAGATGTTGTTGTTGTTGTTGATGTTTATTTTCTCTCCCTTTGTTGTTGTTGCTGTTGTTTCACTGGACTCACATTGCTTTAGGTTACCCTGAAGGGGGGTAATTTTGTCGTTCTAGCTTCGCTAAACTTCACAGGTATGTTAAGCACAATCAGTAGCTATGCCTTTTTTATATTTTAACTTTTATATCAAATATGTTATTTTTGTTTTCAATGAAAGTATTGTTTTAAGGAGAGACTGATACTTGCGTCTCCAGGGCCCTTTGGCCTTGCTGAATTGGTTAGTCTAGTCTTACAGAGTCTTTGTTCATGTGATAGCTGCATTTTGTTTTGAAGTACAATGGCAAGATTTTTTTTTAACTGATTGATAATTTCCTGCTGCTCAAAGGTAACAAGACACTCCATCTTACTTTGTCTGTGCTGATGCTGGAGCTGCTGTTGCTGGTGGGACAATAAGGTTTGGCTGGTTTTTGGGGTGGTTCTGGTTTGGATGTAACTTTCCCAGAGTGCATTTCTATGCCATGGTCGTCCATAACATCCCCTAAGAGCTCCACCCTGGCTCTTTCTCCTCCACCTCCTCCGTTAAATCCTCCTTCGTTGTCATCGAACTCCTTCTGCCGTCGCAGCGTCTCCATGTGCCTCATCCTCCTCTTTTCATCACGCACACGCACCATCTCCACAAAGTCCAGCTGCATCTGCTCAGAGCTGAGAGCACACACACACACACAGACACACACACACACACAGACGTGACATCTATATGATGGACATTAGGGCAGTCAGTCTGAGGAAGAGCCTGGCAGTCTTGTGTCTGATCAGGTTTCCCTCATCAAGACTCTACAGTTCCTTTCCCTCTTTGAGTACTACTCCTGCTCCAGGTATTTGGCTTCTCATTCTTTCCACCTGTGGTATCAGGTTATTTTTTCATGCATTTGAAAAGCACACAGATAACACACTCCAGCTGAACACTGGTGTAAGAATCCACTGTATCTGCTTCTGAAATCCATTACGAAGCCACACCATCAAGATTTCCAAATACTCCTTAGGCCCTCTTACTCACATGGCAAGGAGAAAGACATATACACCTCTATACACCTACAGCAATACAATCATCTTCAAGCTGATTATCCATCAAGTTTTAGCAAGTAATCCCATAAAAAAGATGTGTTGTTGTCAACAATCCCTGAGCATTAACCTGTTTAGCCCTTGCGACATCTCACGGATGGGTTCTGTCCCAGAGGTGCTGCTGTGACTGATGGGTGTATCTCTGGGTGTTTGGCTGAAGTCATCGTCTTGGTCAGCGGTGCTACTCGAGCTTCTCACCCTCCGCCTCCTCTCTCTCTCCACCTCCTCCTCATCCTCCCTTGACCACTGGTGGGCTAGGCTGAGGACAGGATTGTAATGTGGGACACGGATATGAAACAGAAACTGATGCAGAGGAAAGGATAGTCGCTAAAACCAAGGAGGACACTAACGAATCCAGTGGTTTTACGGTTATACAGAACCTGCTTTACCTGTTCCTCAACGGTTTTTGATTACAGTTACAGTCCCTTGCTTGTGATTGTGTAAGCAACTTTGAAACAACTAGAGCTGCAATGAATCATGATGAATGTAGACAGCAGTTACTGGACAGTTGGTGCCGCCAGTGTCAGTGCAGCTTTGGCTGACGTTTCAGCCGGATGAACACACTGTCAAACTGAATTCATAGTGATATCTGAACAGTGTTCTCTGGCATTAATGTCTTAGAATGCAAAGCAATATTAAAGGAGGAACAAAATGATTAGAGCACTTTTAGAGAATGCATTAATTGGCAGGAAGGCCTCGGAGACTTTGAATAGCAGAGCATCATAGGAAGATGAAAGATATGTTTGGGAACTAAAATTTGAAAATGAAACGGAGGAGCTCTGACTTTTGACGCAGATGTCCAAGGCTTCATTATTAAATTGACCTGTTTAGTGAGTCACCAACTTTTAGTACCTCACACTGCTGAATGATCCGCTTATACTGTAATACTGAAATACAGTAAGACAATCTAAAAAGGCTAAAATCGAGCACTTTGCAGGTGGAGATTCTGCCAGTTGATTACTGATGACAGTGAAAAGGTTTACAGACCCTCAGACCCAGAGGAGTAAGGCCACAGTAGAATCACTGCTGATTAGAAAATACTCTCATATTAGCCAGCACTGTAAAGAGTGAAAGCAGAGAGCGCCTTCAATGCTCACTTACTGTCTAAAAGCAACAGCAGCAAAAGCAGGTGTCATTTTCCCTCCACAAAACTAAAGGTGTGATCTTACCTGGACAACGCCGACCAGTTCTTCCGACTGATGGACATACTGGATCTTGAATCAGTGTAAAGCTCCCAGTCTCTCTTCGCTCGCACTCAGGAAAAGGTATGACTGGAACTCTCGGGAAGGCAGTCAAATTACAGTCCACCTTTACCCCGGTGCGCTCCACTGAGGAGTCATGTGACTGAAAAGGTAAACTAGAGAGCGAGAGGGAGAGAGGGAGAGCGAGAGAGAGATTCTCCATGTATGGTGGAAATGTGGCAGTTATTTTGATAACCTTGCTCTGACAGGCAGCAATAATAAATGAACTATTGCCAAGCAGCTTAAGGGTGGAAAACATTTTACTTATTACTAATTGCTATATAAAAAAACGACCTTGTTTTCTGTTAAAGCATGGTAGAAAACACATTTGAACAGCAATTTTCAAACTGATAGGGTGACTAGACATGTAATTGTCTAGTCACAAAAGCATAAACAAATATGACTCCTTCACCACGAAATCCTACATTGAGAATTTGGAGCCCCTTTGGTGTCATTAGTAGTTTGATAGTTCGATCCCTGAAAAGTCAGGGATGTTATGGAATCATCATCACCGCCGCCATCGCAGATCCTTCGTGCTAACGTAATCACTCAAAAGCTATTTCAAGAATCTTATTCAAATGTTATAAACCCACATGGATCTTAGTGCGAGGAAGAGGTGGATTGATTTCCGTTCTATATTTTCCACTTTACTCACTAGGGGGAGCTTTTTCGAAAAAACAGTTATTTGGACATAACTTCAGAATTAATTTCAGAACTTTAAGGCGATTGGGGACTTCTTGGGGATATAGCCTCATTGTCGGGGACGACAGCGTAGCCTACTCATTGAAGGAAATCAACGTGTCTGTTTTGGTGTTGTGACGGTGGGTTCCTCTGAACTAACATTCGAAGATTTGTCAAATTTGACACTGAATGGAGAATCATAGTTTTCGTAACAATTTTGTCAGTAGTCACTACCATTTTATATTTAACAAATTTCCCCTCAGCTGTAGAAGCAGATTATTTCTTGGATTTCTTTCCTTAAAAACTGCAAAGAGTTCCAGATATTATGGGAATATGTAATTTTGAAGATATATGTGCTATTACCTGTGAAGTTAGAATCAGAAATCCTGTAACTATCTTGCAATGGTAAAGCATCTTCCAGATGATGATCTGGATCAAAGGTATTTCAGTCACATCATAGAATATATGACAAAAAACAGAAAAGTTTGAATTGGTCTGAATGATTAAATAGAAAATGCAAAATGTGTCCTTTTTGTCAGGGACTCTCTTTACAGTGTGAGTAAGACTTTGGGCCACACCTTTCCCTGGAGTCCCTTGTTTCAGACTCTGACCCCAGTTAAGCCTCAGTTAAACACAACACTAACACACACCCTCCAACTTCCTTCCTTCCACACCTGTACCTGCCAGATTCTGTTCAGACCTAAAGGCCACAATAAACCAGGTGATCTACTGTTCTGACCACAGTCACCTTCATGAGCATCAACATTTGTTTTCTGGGTTTGCTTCACTCATATTGAGCATTTCATGGGAATACTCGATGCCTTGTCACGGAAGCAAAGAGCTTTCTCAGTTTTCATTTGAGGGAAAACGGAATCTGATGACACATGACTGCAGCACTTTGCATTCACCTGATTCAGCGATTATGATTAGAATCCCATCACACAAGAGCTTCTCACACCATGTTTTATGAACATGCAAAGCAGAAGCTGAAGAAAGCAGTTTTATGTATGAATGGACAAGGTGCTGCCGTCAGCAGCTGGCAGACATCAGCATATCAGCTCTCCGGCGCGCCCATGCAGACAAGTGCTTCAATGCAACAGGAAGAGTCTGAAGCCCTGCTACATTACTCGACTTTATAGAACGACACGTGTCACAACATTTTAAACGCCAAATGGTTTTAAAAGTTCCTTTTACAGCGTTCTCGTTGATTTTCAACTTAAGAAGTGCTAATTAATAATATCAATCAATTGTAATATTGTTATTACTTATTCTTTATTATATCCCTGAAAAGTCTGGGATATCATGGAATTGGCATCACCACATCCATTTCCAGTGTCCGCCACCACCGCAGGTCCTTTGTGTTAACACGATAACTCAAAAACTGTCTCATATTTCATTTTTCAAAATTTAATACCCACATAGACCTTTGTGAGCTTCATCTCCAAAAGTTTTAGGGCATATTTTCTCAACCATTGGTTGGATTTATTCAACATTTGGTGCATATGAATCGATTCCAGGAGCTTTATCTCTTAAATAGCATATTTTACTTTACCAGGTCATATTTGACTCACTAGGGGGAGCTTTTTCTTATTTAGATTACTGTTTTTCAAACGTAACCTCACATTTAATTTAAGGAGTTCAATAAGGGAGGTTGCACAATGCATGAGATTGGGGGCTTTTCGGGGATATACCCTTATGTAATGAAAAATATGAGTCATGCATCATATCATAAAATAATGGCGAAATCTGTGACTTTCCTAAACCTTGGGGATTGTTGTGCATTGGCGGAGGTTTGCGCTTTGCTTTTTGGATTTATTTAAGTGCATTTTTTTAATAAAACCATTGAGCACACATTATCACATATTAAATCACACACAAAAAGGTTGCACTCATTTTGAGTATTTTATTGTGTTAGTTTTCATATAAACCGGAGCTGAGAGACTCCATGCTTGTAGCGTGTCATCATGTATGAGTATATGTTTAGGCTTACTTAAGCCAGGTCGTCTTCTTATGAGCTGAAACAATAGTTGGCTTGCTGATTAAATTACAATTGTAATTTGTCTTCAAGAGATGCAAGCTGCATTACTGTACAAATTTAATCCAAAATATTTGGGCTTCTGGTTAAATTTTTATCAAGACCTAGACAACATGGTGCCATGAGAAAGTCACTGTCAACACCGTATTAACAAAACAGAAAAATGATAGTTCCTCAAGAGAAGTAAGGAGGCCCTTTTGTACGTATGAGCACATCTTGACACATACGTTGCTGGAGAACTCAGAAGAGTGACAGCTTTAGACATTAATGCAGAACACGCAGCAGTAGCACAACCAAAGGACACCAGATCCCCCTTCTAGACATTTATTGTGCAGGACCCTTAGCGGCATCGAACATCTTCTTTCTCCCTTCCATCCCGGACATGGCCTCCACATTCTTTCTCCAGTCACTATCCTCGACCGGCCTCTTCTGCACAGACACAGCAGAGAGATAGAAGGTGTGAGAGGAAACATAAAAGAACGACAGCAGTCTTTGTTGTTGTTGTTGTTGTTGTTGTTGTTGTTTTTAAGGAGACCATGAGGATAGCAGGCTTAAAAACGAAGTCTAAGCCGCTGAGATCCATGATGTCATCCTGGAATCTCCTTTGAAATACCGTATAACCCTGCTAGAAAATCTGTTTTACAGAGAACACATCCATGCAATCAAACACACACGGATACACAACCTTCTAATCTGCACATACTGTATATACACACCCACTGTGTAAAGAGCTGCACCGCTCACAAAGGCTTCTCCTCTGCGTACAATGGGACCATTGTCTCATGTTCTTTACCTCCCCTGAAACACACATGATCACCACCCTGCTCCGGCCTACTGCTCAGCCTCTCAAACACCCATGTTCACACGCACCAGTGGTGCTCAGCTATTCGGTGCTGCTTGACGTCAGGTGTGTACCTGAAACTTCAAAGCAGTATCTATGCCCTCAGGAAGACATCCAACTATTTTGAACCAGTATAATTGTCTTCCCTGTTTACACCAATCTTGTTTTCCTTCTGCACAAACCTTCTCAGTGTCCTCCTTCTTGACAGACTTCAGGTTGGCGCGGAGGTCCATTGACACTTTGTGCTTGGAGCCCAGCAGCGAGCGAAGGATTGCGTCAGCGGAAACACGAACGCGTCGAAGACTGGGCCTCTTGAATTTTCCCCTTAGGTCCAACACCTTGATGTTCAGGTCTTTAATCTGAGACACAGATAATGGCACTCAGACCTGGATTTTCACATTGTCATAGTTTTGGCCGGGGGACATGGATTCATTGGCTGATGGGTCAAATCATACCTCACGTGTGTTGAGCGTGACTTTAGCTTCAATGTCATATCGCTCCTCATCCACCACATCAATCTTTTGATGGAGCTCTTTGCAGAGGTCCTGAACACACATTACACACATAAAACTCACACAAGATACAGAATGTAATTATGACACAGATTTTATAATGAGGTTTGCACCTCGTTTCTACTACATTCTACATACTGGAATTCTTTAGAGCAGTCATTCTCAAAATGTTTTCAATATTTAACCCCTTTTGGATTAATGTATTCAGCAAAGTCTAAAAAATCTGTCTAAAATATTCATGGTGTGAAAAAATCTATTTAAAAACCAAAAACCATCACTGAATACCTTTTTGGGTTTTTGTCGTTTTTGTCCACTTAAATTAAACAGCACTGTAGTTATAATTGAAAAGAGGAACTTATTGATTTCTTTGGCTCGGTTTTAGCATTCTTTATTACTTTTTCCTTCATAATTTTGTCTGCGACGCCTCACTTTTTCAAGTATGAGTTTTTGTTGATTTTCATCACTCAGTATCCAAACGTCTCACTTGCATTGACTTGCTTTAACCACATTTAATTTAGGGTGTTAAATTTAAATGTGGTTTATTGGATTTCAAAAAACAAACATATTATAGCTACAAATATTTTCACATATGATGCATGACTCATATTTTTCAAAGCAACCTCTGAAGAAATCTCAGAACTACAAAGGACCTGTCTGTGCACACATCTGAATATGCTGGCTTGCAACTTGTGACACACTCATGCGGAAAGATTGTAGCAAAAGTCAGGTAAGGTTTTCCGTTTTGTGTAGCTGTAGGATACATTTTTTTTAACTTATTATTCCACATTTGTACTTGAAAAATGCTGTAGTGATCTCTACATATTACACATGTACAAATGTAGAGCCACGTTCTATTTTCTATTTATTTTCATTTCTAAAGGGTAATTTAAGTCATATCTGAGAATAAGGTCCTTCAAAAATAATAATAAATAATAAAATAATAACTCTTGGTGGATCTCCCGCACATATAATATATATTTTTGAAATTCTGATTTTTGTTTCGAAAAATGATTTTTAACTTTTTTATCTCCCCCCTGGATTCTAATATAATTTTGAAACGGTGCCTACCAGTTTTCTTTAAATTGATGGCAGATGTTAATGTCAACAAAAATCTGAATTTGAAAAATAACAACAGCAACAATTCATTGGTATTTTTAATTCGACTACTGCTTTGCAGCGGATTGACAGTGTAAGCTTCGCCAGTCGTACAGTGTGAACCCAGCAAGGAGTATCAGATTAGAGTTAGACTTAGATTACGATGAACCAGTGTAGGGAGAGGAGATTGAAAAGGATGTGGACCATTTCCAGGAACACAGACTTGTTACCTGTAACTGCTGAAAGTTCATGCCACTGGTGCTTAGAAGAGGGGCCCGCTCTGCCAGGTACCTCTGTTTCTCCTCCTCTTTCACCAGGACCTCCTGTTCCAATTCCTCTTTGGCCTTTGCCACCATCAGACTCTGAACAAAAATTAAATGAACATATAATATATTATAGAATGTTCTTACATACATAAACATACAGTCACAGAAAGTCCACACGATCCTTTCTCATTCTCACTTAGTACAGACACTGGATACTTAAAACTTTCCTTTTTAGCAGAACCTATAACTTTAATTAACATTAATGCTTTTGGTCATGTTTTTATATAGTTAATATTTTATTTTTTTATTGATGCTTTTATCTGCTTTTGCTTTGTAGCACTTTGAGATTTGATCCAAATGTAAAGTGCATTATAAATTAAATGTATTATTATTATTATTATATGAAGATTCATAAAGAAATTTTAAGGAGGGTACCATTCCGCCTCCTTGCGGCCAAACACTTGAATTGCATGATTATTAAGCAGAGTGATGAAGCTCTTACCTTCAGCATCAGCTTCCTTGAAGCTGAGATCTTTGGTTTCCTCTGGACATTGGTAAGACAATAAATAATTAATGCTTTGTTGCAGCTAAAGATTATCCCATGGACAGTTTCTGTGAAACGCGTTCAGCAGAAAGATAAAAATGTGTTTTACCTCGGGCCTGTAAAAAAAAAAAAGACAGAATTTAATGTAAAGGAAACATATAAGAAAAATGTAAACAAAGAACAAAATAGTTTGTCCGGTGCTTATGTTTACATGTGTAAAATTAGTAAATGGTTTAAAATAAGAAGACAGAGCCCGACTACTTACAAATGCTCAGGCATCCTGCTGAGGAGATCACACTGAAGGAGAGGCAGGATTAGAAACAGATTAGAAACTCACACACACTCAAACTGAGCAGTTGTTCTGGTCATTTGCCTTTGGACAGCAAGATCAACTTGGCAAATTTGCGAAGCATGTATCAGCGAATCTTGCTGTCAGCAGGACGGTTATGTAAAAGTCTCGTCATTTCAACGCCTCTGCTTGTTTCCTTTATTTTGCCACCTGGTTTTCACACCTTGCAGGAGTTTGACTCTTGCCGAAACAGCTTGCATTTTTTCTGGCTTTGCAAAAAACATCATTATAGAACAATTTAAGTCTTAATAAACAAGTTATTCAGATATTCTATTCTATTCTAATCTATTCTATTCTATTTATATCGCACCAAATCCTCTCAACTCGCTTGAGAGGGTAGGGTGGGTCCAGACCGTAGTCAGAGACCCAACATTTCTCACATGAGCAAGCTCTTTGTGAAAGTGGGGTGAAATAAAATGTCTTTTAACAGGCAAAAACCTCAAGCAGACCCTGACATTGGGCAGGCTGAGAGTGAACGAGCCAGAGAGGACGAGAGAGAGTGAAAGAGAGTTGGTGAAAGAGGCAGAGGTTGGGAGGTAACAGGCATGTGCAACAATAATAGCAGCTTTAATAATAGGGTTATTGCATAAAGTCTTTACAATAAAGTCTGTAAAAAATGTAATTACTCACTGGTGGTTATAAATCCACCCAGGACTCATTCTGGGCACATTATTATATGATCATCTAGACCCGATATGGAAGCGTCATGGGATTCATTAAGGCAGATGCAATATGCAAATGATGTGTCTGGGCTTCCTGCCCAGACACTAAACACATTTAGAGTGTTTTCCAACAATGAAAGAAATAAGACTCATTAAATTGTTTAATTTTGCGTTTCATAGAAAACAGCTCATTTTGATTAGCTCAGCTCAACCGTCTTTGTAAACTTAAATCTCTAAGAGGTTTCGGTAAAGCATGTTTTAAGAAAACTATTTGAACCTTTATAGACTTTTTTTGGGCTGTATCATGGTACATAATTCTGTTTAAAGCACTCACATGCTTTAATATGACAAAAAAAAAATCCCATTTATCAAACAGAACTTTCCCAATTGCCATGGTTAATGCCACCTCCCCTGTGGCCCCTTTTACCTGTTGTGTCCTGCAGGGCTCCATCCTTGGCCCCTTACTCTCTAGCATATACATGCTGCCACTGGGTCACAATATAAACAGATCCGTCACATTTTTCTATATGAGATAGATACTCAAAATGAACTCAACCAAACAGCTGAACATGGCAAAGGGTTGATACTCAATAGATGATCGTTGAAAACATTGTGTACATTGCACCCATGTCAAAGTTTTAAATACATTTGATAACATTTGATAACAATATTGGACACCAACAGTATCCAATACTGTTCTAATTCTGGAATACCATCCAAAGTGGTCTAGGGAATGACAGCTAACCATTCACATTCAACACTGAATTATCACACGCATGCGTAATCAAGTAATCAATAAATGGCTGAGAACAACAATGGCGACCATAAATAGCTGTTCATCTCATCGGGCTATAGTTAAGGGCTTTGAGCTTTTGAGAGGTGACTCTTGTATCCACACCAGTAAAACAGTGGTCCAGTTTATGTAAGGAGTGCATCCAAAATGTCAAAATAATTCTCAGACCCCTCCTTAGGTGGGTAATTCTTGCCGACCACATGCAAAATATCATGAGGAAATACAATGTTTAAAGTCACAACTTGTTTCTAAAGCATATTCTAACCATACTGATGCCAATGCATTATTCCCCCCACCTCCCCTCATGGCTTTCTGACCTTTCTTTAATTGAGCAGTTTATAGCCCTAAGCCCCACGTTCTTTCTCTTGCTCCACCACACAGTGTCTCTTTTTGCATCCCTCTCCCATTTAATCCTCGGTTCCAGTGGACAATGACACCTCATAAGACCTGCCTGATGAATTTACAGGCTGCTCCAGCGTATTAGGAAAATTCCAGACTGATAGCCGTCTCTCCTGTCGTTCATCCTCATCTTTCTTCTCTGGATTATCTCAGGGAGTGGCATTTAGAGAGGCCGCGCTCCCCAAATAGACCAGAGTACATGTGACGGCAGCTGTGGAGGGTGGATTGTTCTCTGGGTTGCCCATTCTGGATCAGGGTTTTACCATCAGTAACTGATGGATGCCTACGAGCCAGCCTGGCGCATTAACTTGGCAATTCAAAAAACAGCCTGAGGTTCTTCGGAAAGTTCTCGTCAGGATATGAACACAAATACAGATTTAAACTAGATGGTATTATTTCAATTGATCTCCTCAGAGAAAGCCTCTATATATATATATATATATATATATATATATATATATATATATGTATAGTGGTTAGAAGTAGTTATTGCCCCATGTTTGAACCAAAAATATCAATTTTGTATTCTATATGAACATCTCTTCTGACATATATGTCTACCGATCAATAATATTCCCCCTATTCCCACCCTTTCATTTCCTTTCTATGAGCCACTGGATTATGATTTGTATGAAAACTTCAAACAAGAAATGTTTTTAACAGACAATTCCACATATATAAAAACCATCTTCTATTCAGTTTGTTTAAAGATGTGTAGAAAATAAAGAAAAAGACCTGACAACACATACAGACGGAGCCTTACCGATGTTGGAGCAGAGGAAATATGAGACACCAGCAGGCAGGATAGACGAGTCAGGGATGATACCCACGATTTGGTGTCCCTCTATTTAACTGCACCCCTATTGTCTCCCTCTCTCTTTCTCTTTTGTTAGTGGACGCTATTATTAGGTAAACCCATCTCTCTCACTGCCAATTCTTCCTCTGCCATTTGTCACTCTCAGATTCATTATAAACCAGGTGCCAGTACTTATAGTTGCGGGGAGCTTTTGGTCTGCGTGACGTGAGGGACTGAAGTCAGTGACAAACCATAGCAGGAGTTTGGGCGTTAACGCTGGTCAAAGATTGCTTGGGAGGGAATTCATTTTAAAAACTGTTATACTTCAACAGCAGCTTGGCCTTTAAAAAAGGCAACTTTGATCTGTAGGTCAGCCACTTTGTTCCAGATTTAACTGTTGCAAAAACTTTTCTGAGGTATACCATGAAATCTTGTACAATTACATTTGTGATCCCCACAGGATGACTCCAAAGCACTGTGATCTTATAAATCCCTTGATGTCTGAGAAATTTTAAATAGACTTTTACGGTACACAAACAATGAGTTAATGAAAACAACTAATCTACATGCATGTAGGTGGACTGGTGACTCTTAATTCTCTGTGTGTGTGAATGTGAGTATGAATGGTTGTTCATCTCCATCTGTCGGCCCTGTGGCGAACTGGCTGCTTGTCCTGGGTGTGCCCTGCCTCCCGCCGAGAGTCAGCTGGAATTGGTTCCAGTCTCCTCTGCCGCCCTAATCAGGACAAGCGTTTAAAGGAAATGGAATAAAAAAATGGAGCTATGATGAAGTTGGACTTAGAACATTTAGTGTTTTCTCTGTTGAACCCATCTCCAGATTATTCAACTTCCTTCGGTAGTATCTCTGCATCAGTCAGAGTCAAGTTTCTGCTAAGAAACTATAAAGATCATCTCGTTTTCTATCTGGTACCATGGTAACTCACTCACTGCTGGGTCAAGCCATCACCTCAAGCTCTCAATCAGCCAGTCTTTCCCTCATCTTTTGTCTAGACATTAAATCACTTTGTTGCTTTACCTAATAATAATCGTACCAGTATGTCACAAGAGGAGGTTGACGTGCAGAGATGAGCATTTAACTCAGAAACATTGCTGTCGTTGAGTATAGTATAGTAACAGACAGATCAGACAGCTGGCCACGAATGAGAAAGTTTTGTCTCTTTTCATATCTAGTTCTAACAATTAAGATACTAATTTGATGGAGTTTTTGTCGATTCCAAACAAAAAAAGATTTTGAGGAAGTAAAAAAAAAAATGTTTTATTGTCTTGCTTTTTAAAAATACAATTGTATCATCACTATATCATAGTTAAAATGAATTATCTGCAGTTGACCCATGAGGTGTATGGACAGCAAATTGGGATTCATAGTCCTGTATAAGAAACCTGCGGCATGAAGACATTAAGGCTAATGTTTAACAGGAAATAACCAGCATCAAGGAACCCTTACATGAAGGCATGGATTCTCAAAGACAGTGCAGTCAAGAAACTTTAAGGGCTTCAATTTTATTTTGTCTAGTTTTGGAACAGCTTGCAGTCTTTCAAGTGGAATGACTTTCATCCTAGATTTAAGAATTCTAACGAAGCATAACTAACTTGCCATATTTTTCAGCTCAATACAAGACAGTTTAATTATTGTCTTGATTATTTTACATTAAAAGCATGCTTAAACAGTTATCTGTTTACCCAGAAGAAGTACCTTTATACTACTTCTCCTCAGTTTAGGTTTTATTTTAGTTTATTTTATTTTATATCACTTTAGTTTTTATATTAGAGCTAAATTACAATAGCTAAACACCTTTGATGAAGTTATACACACAGAATAAAGTGATTCCAACAATGCTTTGAACTTTCTCGGGTAAATAAATAAATCTGAATCCGTTTGAATACCACATACGACTCAAACCAAATAAGAGCATACACTACATGTAAAACTTGGAGGTCCAAACTGAGGCACTGTCTTTACTCAACAGGGGACACACAGACCTCTGGTGGTTTAATGTGCACACAGCAGACAGCGACTCTGTTTGAAGAAGTCCAGTCTTTGCCAAAGGATTATGCACACATTATTTCACATTCTACCAAAACTGATCCAGTAGTCAGATCACTGCCCTACCTGTCATCACATCAATCTGGAAAGGCAAACATCATTACAAAATAAGTTCTGGCTGAGCCAATGTCATAGGACTCTGCTTATGGAACAGCACTTCACTTCATGCCTGTGTTTTTCTGCTGAGAAACCAATATACACTCCACAGTGGTGAAGATGTTCAGACAGGGCATTTCACGGAGCAGTGTAACAACACACTCTGAAGGACTGGACTATGTACTGCACAGAGTACACACACTTTCACTTCTCCACTGATGTCCCTCACACTGCACATGATTGTGTGGGTCTACACCTGTCCTACCCTCTAAGATGCTGTGTAGACTAATGATCTGTCACTGGGTGGCTCCACCCTCTGCAGCACTCCTGGTCCCTTGCTGACTCACACAGTATGGGTAGCTTTGGGGTTTTCCACGGTAACAAGAGAAGTCAGTACACAATCAAGCCTTTATTCTTGACCTGCACTAAGCACCACAGCCGAACACAGTTCCCTAAAACACTGCTGTGTTCCTGTCACACACGCACACAAAATATGCTTAAGTGAGCAGTGTATGCTAGCCCTCTCTAACAAGAATCTGCTGATGCAGAGACCTTCCTGAATTCCACACTGGTTTGCGCATGTGCTTCCTTAGGTGAATGTGTGTGGGTGGGTGTTTGTGTGCTCATGCCTCAGGCTCACAGTGCTTCTCATTAGTCCTCTTCATTGCTCAGGAAAGAAGTGGTCTGACTCAGAACGAGGCTACAGTGTTTGTCTCTGCATCTATAGGCTGTAACAACAAGGTCATACCACAACTGGAAACAGATGAGATTAGAAATTAATGGTTTGAACCCAAATTAAGGTAAAGCTGGCAGTTATCTTCATAGTCCCAAATACAGAAAATGGAAAATATCAGGGATTCAAGATACAAAAGAGACAAAAATTTATTTCGTAATTTCTAGTGTAATACTGCATATGGTTTCAGCAAATATATAGAATGCAATATGAGAAACATTTCTATTCTTCATGTATAGATTTAGAAAATCCATACCCTTCTGTTCAGTCTTTAGCGAAAGTTTTCAAAGAAAGTAAAAGTGTGATGTGTTTCCATAGAAAATAAGACTGAAAAAACAAAGTGACATGTGTGTTTGCAGGGTTAGAGATCGATTTCCAAAATAGAAAATCAAGGCACAAGCGGTAAGGAGTGGCCCACCACATCAGTTTCTGTCCATATGATGACATATTTTCCTTTTGCAGGGCTCTCCTTCGTGACCATAGGTCACTACAGAACAAACAGTCATCAAGACTTGCAGTGGATTCCTAGGCTTTGTACGGAAAACCTTATTAAGCCCATTTAGTAAGACGCAAGTGCTTCTGCCACCCTTGGTCTCAGTCATTTAATCCAGACACGTTAGCAGTCGTTCTTGTATATCCCATCATACCGTGCACCACAGAAGATAGCCAGATCTGATGTCCCCCGCCTTCTCCACTCTGATTGGTTCACTCATTGGTTCACATTGAAGAAAGGCTGGAAAGAGAAGAGCAGATTTTTAATATTCAGTTGTTACAGGGGCAGCTGATGGTTGTTTCCACAAACTGCATTTCTAGCCAGCTACGGGTTGGTTTCACTGTTACCACGGCTGCCAAGTTAATTTGGGAACTTGACTAGTGCGGCTCTCTTGAGGAATCATTGCACAAGGATTCCTGGACTATGAGCTCATAGTTCAGACTTACACACTCAAAGCATGAGCATTCCACTTGAGATTTCACTTCCAGCACATAACAGTCATGTAATGTGATGGTGTCAAAAACTGTAAAGATGTTTGGCTCTGACCGCCCCAAATGGACCACAGTTTTGATGTCAGTTAAATAACTAAAGAAGGACATATGTTTACGTGTATGTGTGTGCTTTTAAAAATAATTGACTGTCTGGTGAGGGTGAGGCATGTAATTTATACATGTATAGATATATATACATTATAAATTATTATAAAGGCCAATGACAAGCTATGACAAACTCTAAATTACTTTCACTTTCTTACATTGAATAACTAGTAATAAACTTCAGCAAAAACTAGCCCAGAACTTGGATGTTTCCCAACATGTGCCACCTTCTCATTCCTTAGTCTGGATGTTTTCATTCCATCCAAATGCTGCTTCCATTTGTCACAACGAATGACGTGAGTGCAGGGGTTCAGTAATGGTTTCTTCCACTATGTTTGAGTTCCAGAGCATAACTAGAAACTTGTTTTATATTTTAACATGAAACTTTCTACACATTACGTTAAAGCACAGATGTGGTTGTGTTTTGAAATCAAGTTGTGGAACTTCATTTTTTCTTATTCCATCCATTGTTAGAAACTGGATTTAGCTAATTCTGTTAGTGGGATTTATCTCAGATTAGGGTTTCTGGGGGGGGGGAATGTCTTGAATAAAAGTTTCACGATTTTGTGATTTTGTTTTTGTTGCATCGAATCATAATATTAACATTTTTGTTTGTCTGAAATGCAAATATGAAATAAAATTAACAAGGTCAGCTTTAATAATTGTATTAATCTCTCTCTATGTCTTGCACCTGTGGCTGGGAATTCTGACACCAAAATACCATGTGTGCGTTGTTAAAATTGTGATTAACTTGTGTTTCAAGCTCATTTTCCGTGGCACAAAGGAGCTACAGAAGAATCCACCTACACTCGCTCAAAAAAGTAAACTTTGCAGGTTTGTTAATTGAATTTAATATATATGTCTTACCTTTAAACTTTGGCCACATGAAAAACCAAAACTTGTTAGACCAACATTATGATTGTATGATAATCATATAATATGCATAATAACACTAAAATAATAGTATGTATGTATTGCATTTATTATAGTGTATTTAGCAATAACAATAATATTAATGTATTATGTTGATTATAGTGTCATTACATCAATAACACGATGATATTGATTGTATACTCATTTAAAGTTTTGAGTGAATCACACAGTGCAACTCAGACTGGTGGACTTTGTTGTCTTATTTGGATTAAGTTAGGTAAACAAAACTGCTGTTGGGTGTAACCCCCCCCCCCCGATGAACCTTACATTTCCCCGATCAGAGCTCCTCATCCTCCCCTCCGCTTGCCAGGTGAGCCGAGAACAGGTGTCGGTTCCGTCCCGTCTGCACGGCCTGCAGATTCTTAAAGCGCACCAGCGCCAACGCGATCTCAGCGTTCCACGCCGTGCCATCCTGAGAACACCGAAAGTCGATCTCTTTCCCGGTATCCATGACCACGGTGAAGTAGACCAGACCTCTTTTATACTCCACGCAGTCCACCGTGGCCATGCGCTCGAAGCGGAGCTCCTTCGCTTTGGGGCTCCAGGCGAAGTTGGGAGCATCACCTTTGCCTCTGGTGCAGCTGTTCAGGCGCAGTCCTTCTTCCGTGAGCACGCAGTTCTTCTTCTTCCACAGCTGCAACAGCCCGCTGCTGCGCTTCTCCACCAGCCCGTCCCGCATCACTCTGACCGGGAGAGTCATGGCCAGGATCAGCACAACCTTCAGAAGGAGCCGAGACAGTCCGCTGTCCTCCTCCAAACACTCATCTCACTCAGGTAAACATGAGCTACGGGATATATATAGACCATATAGAGACAGTCCTTGCGCGGTGACGTCGAGCTGTGTCTGTGAGCTGTGTCTGTGAGCTGGTCTGCCTGGATATGTTTGAACATGCCCGGCTCCTCCGTGGACCTTCTCCCCTCATGTGTATCACTCCGCCCCTCTCTGGCGATGGCAAGGAGATCTGGCCAGCAGCATTTTGTGTACGTGTGTGCGTGTGTGTGTGTGTGTGTGTGTGTGAGTACCCACGAAACATAAAAAACCAGTGTGTGTTGCTGCATGTTCAATAGCCCACTCGGGTCACTGTTCACCTTCAAGCATCCATCAGCATGGATGAAGTACATAAATGAAATCTTTATCTCATATAAAGTGCTTATTTTTGATTAGATTCAAATGTCGATCACCTCGCAGTCCTTGAAATTTTATGAGAAGCTGCTTCTTCGAGCTGGAATGTGAGTGGGAGGAAGAGAGTAAATAAAGAATTTAAACGTAATGTGTGAGGGTGTGTGTGTGTGGGAGAGAGAGAGAGAGAGAGAGACAGAGCGAGCTGGAACAATTATAGTTCAAATATATTATATATATATTTCTTTATATACAGAGCAGATATAGAGGATGATAGAAATCTATGACAAAGTAAATAAAACATTGATTAAACTAAAACAAAGTAGAGAAACAGCTCAAATTAAAAAAGAATGTATCACAAACTCTGGCTTTTCCCGATTCCCAGAGTTTCTCTTCATTTGATTGTAATTATGAGTGACAGAACAATTAAACCATGATCATTGACGGTAACATGGCAGATGTGACAGGTGAGTTTTGCGTGTGGAATGAAGTTTTAATTCCTCCACCTGTATTTAGCCACTGGTCTGATGTGTCACTGCCCAGGCGGGTTATGAGAGGAATTGATACCACAAATAAATGCCGAAATTAAAGTAGCATATTTTTCCTTTTGCCTACAGTTCTATTTATCCATTTTAAATGCTTTGTGACATACTGAGTTCTGAAGATATGATCTGTAGAGGTGTTTGTCTTCCTTCATATGTAACGGAACTAGTTTCTTGTAGGAACTATTGTATGCTATACCAGTAAAGATGACAGGTGAGTTTAAAAATTGGTTAAGACAGAGAGAATTTATTTAAATAAGTGAGAAACTGAAAAAAATCAGAGTACAGAAGACATTTCTTCATGATATTCACCATCAAATACAAGTTTATTGCAACAATTATTAAAAATCCTGATAAACACGTTACAAGTTGTCATGGTTTCGGCCTCAGCAAATGCCCTAAGTGATTTTATGTTTCCTATTACCAAGCAGTTGTAAGAAATCTATGTTAAATCAATTATTTTGAAGGAGTAGAGCAGAAGTATAGTTGGTCAGTTTGTTGTGGGCGTCTGCTCAGATAGAAAAATAAAGTGCGACCTGAAGTCCTCGTGTTTAACAAAATCACATGCATGTTCTATTATTGTGCAATTTCAGAGTATAAGCATGTGTTATAAACCCTCAGCTGCACATATAAAAAAACAAAAATGTAGCACTGTTCCAAATCCATCCTCAATGATAAGCTTTTCAGGGCTTCTTACTAACTGCTAAGCTAACAAGCTAAGAACTGAAGCTTATTTCGACAAGGCCTTAATAAAACATAATTCTCTAGTTATACTTGAACGTAGTTCGTAATGAATCTATCTCTCCTTTACCCTCTGTACGTCACACACTAGCGCCTTACAGTGGTAGAGAATTTGAGAGGAAATGTGGAAATTCTCGTTTGACAAACACAATGTCAATATTGTGTTATGATTGTTGATTGGTTAGGGAGGATGCCATCCTTTGGAGTATATTTTCCTGTATTTTGGCCAATAGCAGATAAGCATGAAAATTTTTTTGATTGAAATATATTTAATGGATCTAGTAGATCTTGCCTTCAGAGGATAGTGAGGTCTATCATCGGACCACCCTTTCCTGCTCCACACATATAACTATACTGACGCATTATCTGAATTGCAATAATGTATTTTTTCCAGAGAAGATGTAAAATTATTTTGTTAAGGATACTGAAAATTTAGAATTATTCGAACCAATCACTCTTTTTATAATTCGATCGGCGTCTTGCTTCTCAAAAAGAGAGCAGAACCATCCTTAACTGCCTCTATGGACCATCCTTCCATGTTACAGAATTTATTTCCCATATGAAACTAAGCTGCATCATGATGTAAATAAAGCACTCATGACAGAAGGGATATCACCTTTGAGTAACACCTAAGAAGACTTAGTTTGTGTCATTATTTCCTTTCACGGTCATAATGAGATTCACCTCTTTGAAGTAGTGATTATTCCGTGAAATGGATCATAAAAAGTTATTAGATTATCTCAGAGAGGACTGACAAAATTTTTTGCAGAGACATTCTGACGAGTTCTTCAAATATATTTTTGCCATCTTTAACACCATAAACAACCTGCTGTCTTGTTCTTTCGTCTTTGAGAGAAGGCAAACAATTTCCGCAGCCAAAACTAAAAAAATAAGCACACATCAAAGATAAATATTGCGACTGGTAAGAGGAACAATGCATTTTTTTATTTTAATCTAGCCCCTTAAAAACAGGAAAACAAACATTTATTCAATTTTTGTACTAGATAAGAAAAATAGGCACAAAAATATGATCATTTTATTCCTTGTCATGTTGTTTTGAAGGCACAGCATATTTGTTTACAAAGACTAATAAGGTGAGGATGATGGATTGAAAATCCTCAAATCAGCGTAAAAAAGATTATTCAATTGTAAATAATGAAATGTATTATAACTGGTAATAACTGATTACTAGTGGGGATAAAGTGTCTGGTCAAACTGTGACTGGTAATCAGTCACATTTGGCCGATTTAAGCTTTTTGCAATGCGGGCGGCTGTATCTCAGTAGGTAGAGCGGCGGTCTCCCAATTGGAAGATCGGAAGGTAGCCGGATCAAGTCCCACCAGGGTTTACTTGTCGTAGGGTCTTCTAGCAAGACCCTGAAAGCCTGGCTCCCTGAACTAAAAAAAAAGGGGCTGCCCACTGGTCCCTCAGGGATGATCGAATGCAGAGAAATAATATCAATATTATTCTCTGCGTTTTAGTGATCAATAAAGGCTTTCTTCTCCTTCTTTTATGGAAGTGTCTGTCTGGTGTACATTTGTGGCCGCATGCACTCCCCTGCAGGATGGAAGCAGTAGTGAAGCTCTCTGGAAACCAATTAGAGGTCTCTACTCAGTGTGTGTCAGGGCCCCAGCTCCTCCTCCGTACCCATAGCCCTTGGGACCAAAGCTTTTACCGTAGCAGCCTGTTGAAAAGAAAGACAGAAATCACCTCAGTGCTAATGTGCCAAAAAATGTAAAAACAGGTCAGATAAAGTAAGCAACTATATGCAGTAATTTCATATGGTAAATCTAAATATTGACTGTTTGATCAAATGTTGAATCTGATTTTTAAAACAAAAATCTAAATGTGAAATCTAAATGCTATAGTTAGCTATAAATGTTAATACTATGTATTTCCCTATTTACCACACTGCTTGTCCTCAGAGTTAGAAAAAATAAAATAAAATTGTTACCTGTCAACACGTCTAGAGATTTAATCATTATTATCCGGAAATTTTGGAAGGGTCAATTTAGCAGTGATTCGGTGTTTCAGTAAAAAAGGCCAAAAGTGTGACTATAAAACAGTTTACACTGTTTATGAGCATGCCAACTACGTTCATGCCAACAATGTCAGACTGCTGACTGTGAACTGTGGATTGTCAATATTATCCAACCGTCACCATAGCTTTGCTAGAACACAAAAAAAACATCCTGAAGTATGATGTAGGCTTTTTTCATTTGGTGCTTTGAGACAATAAAATAAACTTACTTGAGGATTAAACACTCATTCCAGATAATTAATTTAAGTTATTGGTTTGTTTTTCAACCCCTCAGGCATAACAAATGTTCTCTGCTTGTGGGCAATCGATTGAGTAATTGCTCAATATAGAATCTATAATATACATTTAATATTTAGGTTTAACATTACATTTTAGGATTTCACACCGACAAGTACATTTTCATTGATTCCCAAAAGTAATAATGTAAGCCCAGAAAAATCTAAAAAGCTTATGTGTCTACTTCTGCCATTAGTATTTTCAGTTTAAGGAAGGTGATTGGAGCCAGAGTTGTGTAACGCGTACTTGTGTTAATTGTCATGTTAACACTTGCCACAGTCTGGTATGAACAGCTCAAATATTTGTTTTACAGTCATTCAGTATCACCAGAAAATGGGCTTCTGTGTAATTCTGTAATTGCTTTGCTTTATGTTATGATTTTGCAGAAATAAAAACCTCTGCAGTAGACTTCTCCTTCCCTCTCAGCTAGCGTCGTTGACTCTAAGCTCTTTCCACATGTGGCACAGGTGAAACATCCAGACTTATGCCACGACTGTAAATAAATAAGATCCATTTTTTAAAAGGGGTTACTTTGATAAAAGATGACATGTATGTGTGTGTGTGTTTGCTCTTACACCCCCAGCTCCTATCACTTTCTCCGCAGCATAGACAGACTTGCCACAGCGCATGCACTTGTCCGCCCCTCCAAACCTCTGAGCTAGGGGGGAAGGGTTTGGGTTGGTGGTAGGGCGATGAGGAGCAGGTCTAACAGAGAGCCATAGAGAAAACATGGGTACAGGGCATTGAACACATCATAAAAGTGTGTTTATGTGGTACTCACTGATCATGCGTAATACCCAGAGACTCTCCCTTGTCCGTGCTGAGGACCCCTGCTCCCTGGCCGTAACCATAGCCTTTTGGTCCATACTTCTTGCCATGGCAGGATTTGCAGTAAATTTCCTCCAAATGAACAGCAACCGTCGTGCTGTCCAAGCCTCTCCTGCACTCCACTGAACAAACAGAAGCGTTAACATTCTAAAAGAAACAAACCCACAGAAAGTATATTGTTGTATGTTTTTTATGCACATTCAAGCTCTGATGTGGCACCAACCATTTCCTTTTATGGATCAGGTCTAATGAAGGAAAATATTCTCATCTAAATTCTCTTACTGGAATGTTCTCTTACAGGGGCACGAGGGACACAAATATCTCCACTAAAGACTGGGGTCATCTACAAAAATGTCTTTCCAGATCCAAGAGTAATCACACAGATCATTGAGGCTTGATCTAACCTAATATATTGAAAATGATTACCAAACCTACCCTATATGATGCCTTTCCAACAGTGTGTAAATATAGATGTTACATCAGGTTAGTATTAAGTATTATTAGTATTATTTGTAATGGTGACAAGGGACAGACAGTCAACAGTTTTCCCACTGATAATGACAGGAAGCAGCAAACACTTAGGGCATTGGAAGCAGCAAACACTTACGGCATTGGAAGCAGCTCTTGTGGAACCTCTGGTTGTCACAGATCACTTCCTCTGCAAAGTAAACCGTCTTGCCACAGCGGCCACAATTGTTTCCTCCTCCTAATGGCATCCTTTTGATATGCATGCATTATAAAGACACCCACACACACATAGTCATACACACACACAATTGACATAGTGATAATGCAGTATGAGCTTTAGAATACATTTATCATTTTTTATCCCATGTCATTATTGTCCAGAAATTGTCTAAAAAGATACAGCACCTTAAGGCAGGGATTACTAACACCTCAGCAGGACATTCAATTTCAGTATTTTCTTCTTGACTTGGTTTAAGCTCCTGTAATTTATGTCTGGAAATAGGCCATCAATTAAACCCATTTACTAGAGTTTTTGTTGTAATTAACCACTTTAAAACCTCCTTGTTTAATCACCAGTAATTTTGTGTTTTTCCACCCAGCCCATCAAGTTGCAATTTAACTCCTGACAATTCTTTCTGGCTTCTTTTAAGAACCAGAAAGTTAGTATGGAGGAAATGAATGCCACAATTTATTTATGCGATTATAACAGAATAGTTGTTCTTTCTTGAAACAGCCACTGGGATAAGCTAATGAAAACTTTTTTTTTAAGAGTCTCTAAGTTTGCAAGATGTCGAAGATCCTGGCATCCTGCCCGTTTGAACCCTGTGTGTTTCCTAACCTGCCCCTCCCACTCCATTCTGGATTGTCCAGGTTCATCATTGACTGTACTACAATATGCCTGCATTGATTGTAGTACAGTGCTTTCGCTCTAATCTTAGCATCCAAATATCAGCGATATGGCAGCAGTTATGTGAAGAAAAAAAAACAGTCGCTACTCAGATCTTTTTGGACAGTTTCTCTTTTAGTGGTCACATGATAGAGCTGCAGTCTCACGGTAGAGTATGAAAGTATTCGGTCATTTCCTATCGCCTTTGGGACACTTCCTATTTTCAAAGTAAGTCAGAATATTCAGGCTATGATCCTGTTAAGCCTGTGCCAATGTTTTTAAACACCAAATGATGTCTGACTTTCACTAAAAGAGGACGCATCACCCTAAAATTTGAAAAAATAAGGGCTCACACCAATATTTGGTAAAATGAGCTCATTATTCTATGATATGAAATGAAAGCTGTGACTGACGTGGTGAGTGACGAGGAGTGGTTTGGCTCCTGTTACACTGTTATTTTGCATCATCATAAGTACAGACTATTCCTGTTGGCTGTTCCTGACAGTGAAATCCGAAGATCACAGGGAATCAAGAACTATGTGGGGGAGAAGTTTTCTCAGAATATTTACAGTGTTGAAACCGGAGCTCCATAAACTTACTGCATAAATCTTTTATGCAGTAGAGAATGAGTTAATTAAACCCCAGAAAAGTCGGAGATATTATGGCTTCGTCATCGCCGCATCAGATCTTTTGTGTTAACTAAACAATTGATATACTTTCATGGATCATTTTCAAATTTTTATGCGAGGAATTTAGTGCGAGGAAGAACTGGATTGATCAGTTGTATATTTCCAACACAAGGGGGCGCTTTATTTTCACACCATAATATCTCAACAGTTAGTTCTGAGTTGGTTCAAAGTTGATGAATATGTATCAACTATAGGAGATCTATTATGTAAACATTGTGTTCTGCTTTAAAAGTTTGTACTGTATTCACCGGTGGAGCTATTTACAAAAACTGTGTTTTTCAGACACAACTTCCTAACCGTTGTTCCGATTTAGTCTAAATTGGGTGCATGTGAATCGACTCGAGGAGCTTTGTTTTGTAAATATATATTTGCTCTTATGGTTCGTATTGGACTCACTAGGGGGAGCTTTTTATTCTATGCAAAACATTGTTTTCCACACAATACCCAAAAACTATTAACTCAAATTGTATACCCTCATATACTTAAGTGCGAGGAACAGCTGGATAGATTTTGGGAAAGATCGGTTCCGATACTAGAGTGAGCTTTATTGACAAACATTTTCGGCACATAATTTCTAAACCATTGATTCGATGTAATCCAAGTTTGGTGCATATGAATCAACTTGAGTAGATCTTTCTTGTTTATATAATATGCTACTTTAAAAGTTTATCTTTTACTCACCTTGGGGATCTTTTTTTTCAAGAAAAATATAACCTCACAATTTTATTTGAGGAGTTCAATTCGGGGGACAGCTTTTACAACGCAGGGGATTCAGGACTTTTCGGGGATATGCCTTTGTTGTTTGGAGCAAAGGAATAGGCCCAGTTTATCTTATTATTTTTGAGCATGTACTTTATATATCTTAAGTTCGATTCCCTAAGGAAGCTAATTAATTCAAAGCCAGAAAAGTAAAATAAGTTAATTGGTTTTTTGCTCAGTTGTTGAGTCTGGCTTTATTTTCAAGTGCTCCAACCAATGTCAACTTTCTGCCTGGAATAGTGTTCAGGGTCCTAAATGATAAAATTGAAATTAAACACTGTAGATCCAGCGATCTGTACAGTCACAAAGGGCTGAATGGAAACAGCAGTGAAGCAGAAGGAAAAAAAAGGGAAGCAAACACAGAAATGTCAGGAATAGTGTTGCACTAGGAACTAAAATGTTAAGAGGTTTGCAGCAGTCAGCGTAGGAAAAGATGACTTCATGTGGTAAGCCTCACATAAATTTCCAACTGTGTCATGTTTTTGTTTTTTTGAACATTCATTTGGAAGCAAGGCCATAAGGAGCAGCAATGCAAATGTAAAAGGGACTTTCTGCCTATGTAGGAGGTGAGAAACAATGGATTAGAATTGAAACCCAAACATTTAATGAAGTTGAGGAATATTCATTTATATCCTTACAGGCAAATCCTGCTTGGATTTGTTTTGACAAGTCTGCTTACAGGTTTTGCATATAGTTAAGGGACTGATAGGTTGGGGGTTTGTCAATTTGACCACAGAGGAAAATACACTATTTACAAAAACGTGACAAGTAATAAATAATAATATTAATACATTTCATTTATAATGCACTTTACATTTGGATCAAATCTCAAAGTGCTAAGTAACAGTCACAAGTACCTCATAAGGAGCATTCAAAGTGGGTGCAGGAATCATGAACGTGACTCAACTTGAATGCTGGTGTTGTGGCACTGTTGTGTTGTGTTGTGTTAGTGGTTAACTCAGGAAACTCTAAATCGTGATAGCTGTTCAAACAAATGGGCGATCATTGGTCTAGAGTAAACACAAAGCAGCTAAAGTGGGAAACTAGGTACAGAGTAAACGAAACTGAATGCTGGAAGCTTACGCAGTCGGAAGTTTGTTATATAACATTACATACCTGGAGCTAGAAGGTTCTGTCAGTCAGCACCGGGGACAGGTTGAAATTTGACTTCCTCTTAGATGGCGTCTCCTCTTGCTGACCCAGGTGTCCAGTGATGCAAACAAACCCAGACAGAGCTGTTGGTAGCGCTTCCCCACTGTAACACTCTTTCAGATGTGCTGGAAAGGAGGAGCCTCCTTTGTGGCTGCGTGTAGAAGAACAAGGGCGTGACGGAGTCACCGAGAAGGAGGGAGAGAGTGGGAGGTGAGTGAACCACCGCCTGCACAGTGAGGTATTTTAACAGGCACACACATGTTTACCATTGTGTAACATCCGTTTTTCTATTAACACCACTGACTAAATGTTTGTGAAGTGAGGAAACTCATTGTTGAAGGCTGGAATTCTGTCCTATTGTTGCTTGATATATGACGTCAGTTGCTGACGAGTCCAAGGTCTCCTTTATTATCTTTGGTAATAATAATAATAATAATACATTTAATTTATAATCCACTTTACATTTGGATCAAATCAATCAAAAAGCAGCAATGTTAATGAAGGTTATAGGTTCTGCCATAAAGGAAAGTTTTAAGTCCTTTTTTAAATGTGTCAGTCGTCTGTGGAGCCCTGAGATGGTCAGGGAGAGCATTCCACAGACGAGGGGCAGCAGAACAGAAAGCCCGATCACCCATGGTGCTGAACTTAGTCTGGGGAAGGAGGAGGCGGTATGATAAGGTAGAACGAAAGGATCGTGTTGAGGTCAGTGGGGTGAGTAGTTCTTTCAGGTCGGGGGGTGCGTTACCATGGATGCACTGGTGAGTGAGGAGAGAGATCTTATAATCAATCCTGGTGGAGATGGGAAGCCAATGAAGGGAATGAAGAACAGGGGTGATGGGTTCGTGTTTACGAACTCTCATCAGGATCCTTGCAGCACTGTTTTGAACATACTGAAGTCTTTGAATACTTTTATCAGGAATCCCGATGAGAAGTGCGTTGCAGTAATCCAGTCGGGAGGAGACAAACGCGTGGACCAACTTTTCAGCATCACTCAAGGTGAGTGAAGAACGGAGTTTCGAGATATTTCTGAGATGGTGAAAGGACATCTTGCAGATGTGTTTGATGTGGGATTCAAAAGTGAGTTGAGGGTCAAATCTCATGCCGAGGTTGGTGACTGATGAAGAGAGGGGAATGTCAGGACCAGAGAAGGTAATACTGGTTATGGAGGAAGACTGGGTCTGATGTGAGTTGCCAATTAAAATAGCTTCGGTTTTGGAGCTGTTCAACTGAAGAAAGTTGTTTGTCATCCACACCTTTATCTCCTCCAGACAAGTGCGGAGAGTTAACATTGGAGATGATGATGATGATGAGGATGGAGAAGCAGCGGAGGAACATGTGTCAGTTTTTATGTAGATTTGCGTGTCATTAGCGTAGCAATGGAATGAGAGTCCATATCGACTGATGACATGGCCAAGGGGGAGCATGTATAGTATGAAGAGAATGGGGCCAAGGACTGATCCCTGGGGGACTCCACAGGTGACGGTGTGTGTCCGGGACTTTGAACTTCCAAGGGAAACGTATTCTGTTCTGTCAGTGAGGTAGGATTGAAACCAGTTTAGGGCCGTGGCAGTGAGTCCAGTGGTGTGATGTAGGCGGTGTAGGAGTATTCCGTGGTCAACTGTGTCGAAGGCAGCAGACAAATCAAGGAGAATCAGGGGGGAAGGTGAACCAGCATCTGTTGCCATCCGGAGGTCATTTGTGACTCTAAGCAGAGCTGTTTCTGTGCTGTGGGCGGAACGGAAACCAGACTGAAAGGTTTCAAAGAGGTTGTTGTAATTGAGGTGGTCCTGGAGGTGGGCAGCAACTACTTTTTCCAGAACTTTGGAAAAGAATGGGAGTTTGGAAATGGGCCTGTAATTAGTAAAAAGTTCTGGATCGAGAGTAGGTTTTTTGAGGAGTGGTGTGATTATGGCGGCTTTTAGGGCAGATGGAACAAAGCCGGCCTGGAGGGATTGATTTATTACAGTGTTGATCAGGGGACTGATGGAAGAGATGTTAGTTTTCACTAGGGCTGTAGGAAAGGGGTCGAGGGCACAGGTGGAGGGCTTCATTGTCCTGATGATAACCTCAACCTCCTGCTGTGAGATTTCTGGGAAACACTTTAGAGGCTGGGAGATCTCCAACTGTGAGTAAGCAGACTGTATAAGTACAGCGGAGGAACCAGAAAGGACAGAACGGATTGAGTCAATTTTTGATGTGAAGAAAGCCATGAAATTATTACAGTGCTCTTCTGTAATTTCTGTAAGTGGGGGAGTTTGTGGTTTAAGGAGATGATGGATTGTGGAAAACAGCTGCTTAGAATTTCCAGGACTGGTTTAGATTATGTTGGAGTAGAACAGTGACCGAGCCCCTCTAAGGGACCTTGAGTAGACCTTTTAGTGTTCCCGAAAGGCTAGCTTGTGGACAGTAAGACCTGAAGCCTTGTAACGCCGCTCAAGGACACGCCCAGCTGTCTTCATTTCCCGTAGCTCGCGGGTGAACCAGGGGGCTGAGCGGGAGAAGGTGACTGCTCTAGTTTTTACAGGGACGTGATGATCCAGGATGCTACCCAGGGATTTATTGTAGAAATCTACTGAGTCATTGGCTGATACAAAGTTGGCAGAAAGAAGATGCTGGAGGTGGACTCTCATGGTTTCTGGGTTGATGTTTTTTAAATTCCTGAAGTAGATTTGACGTTTGGGCTTAGTGAGGGGGGACACAAGCGACAATTCCATGGAGACGGCTTTGTGGTCGGACACACCCAGATCGTACACAAGAAGATTGCTGAGAGGAGCAGAGTCAGTGATGACAAGATCCAGAGTGGGTGGGGACATCGACAAGTTGCCTGAGGTTAAAACAATACAGTAGTTGGAGAAATTCGGAAGCAAAACGACATGCAGGGGAGTCGACATGAATGTTCATATCTCCAAGAACTAAAATATTGGCAGAGGTTGTGTAAAATGTCGAAAAAAGGTTGTACATCTCAGAGATGAAGGCTGGGTTTGGTTTGGGTGCCGGTAGATTAGAAGTATGGTCATGGAGAAAGGGGGTTTACAATTAAATGCCAGGCATTCAAAAGAAGAGATCTCTGGCAACGGCAGGGGAGACAAGTCCAAATCACTGCGGTAGATGACAGACAGACCACCACCACGACCAGTGCTGCGGGCTTTCTGGAGGTAACAGTAACCGGCGGGACAGGTCTCATTCAGGACAGAAAAATCATCTGGTTGTTGCCAGGTTTCTGTAAGGCACATAACGTCCAGACATTTCTCCAGGATGTGGTCATGTATGAGGCATGATTTGTTTGTGAGAGATTGTGAATTAAAAAGTTCGATTTTAATACTAGATGGAGCAGTGAGTCTCTTTATTGGCCGAAGAAGACTGAAATCCACTCCACGTTTTCTAACCCGCACAGTGGATGATTTTATCGAGGAAAGTCCATTGACAGTAATGGGAAAAGCTGCAGCATTCTGATAACGCGTCTGAGACGCGATAGTGCGCACGTCAGAGCAAAAGGACGGAATGGAGATATCGGAGCGGGAGCGGGAGTAAACAAACTTAGAACGGCAACTTCTTTGAATGTAACGGGGCCGGCGAAGGAGTCCAAGTTGTTTAATAACCGATATGCACAACGGTGTTTTGTAGTTGTTGAATTTCATCAGTTGGGTGGCGAAATAATTCATCATCATGCCAGTCGTGGAGACTAGCCCGTTATTAGCCGTTAGCTTTGGACGAGACGCACAGAGGACGTTAGTAGCCGTTATTTTCATGGAAATGATGCCGAGAAAAAAGCTATCGAACACAGAAAGGCATCAACAGCGGCTTTTGGTGAAAATGTATCGTGGGAAGTGATGAACGAGACGGATAAGCAAACTGAAATCAACGATAAGCAAACAGAAACAGACATAAACGATGAAACAAACAGATACAGAAGTCTCCGGGTGACGGTACACTTGCAGCAACAGGTAGGCGGACCAAATACAGTACAAATACAGAATAATAGATACAAATACGAATATATATCCAAAAGGTTTGCCGGTGACCAACAATAAAAGGTATACTTGTCGGTTAATAGTATTGCAGGCTGTAGAACTCTGATGGAAAAGCGGCGAACAGACAACGCCAGCGTCCTCTCCCTTCAGCGTCCAGACCGCACTACCCATGGTACCAGCTATGTTAACAATCATATTATCAACCAATCATGTTATCCCATCTGACTTTTGGCTAGTGGTGGGGTTCACCTGAACAAGTCGCCAGTTCATCACAGGCCAGAATAATGCTAACCAGATCACATTTGGATTATGCTAAACTAAAAAGGTTGAGAAATGCTGGCTAAGGGCATTTTTTTAAACTTTGTTCCAATGCTTCTCAAATGAATTGAGGCCATCCGCGATTTCATTCCAAAAGTTGAAGACTCGCACTTTACAAGGTAGCGTGTAGGTGTGCTTTTGAACCTATGTAGTTATATGTTTCATGAAAACGTGTCAATTCTCAAACTGTTGGACTATTTGCTCATTAAAATTGTTTTAATGAACCTCTCACCATCATTGCTTGTAAACAACCAAGCCTTAGTCATACTCAGTCATGACCTTATCACCTCTTACCATTAACTCTGTTTACCGGGGAAACGATCCACTCAGGGGTTTTTGAGCATTGAACAACTTTCCACTTTTAAGCGTTGATCGAGTTGATGAGGTGAGGTGTGTGTGTGTGTGTGTGTGTGTTTGTGTGTGTGTGTTTGTGTTTCATACTGCGTGAAAAAGTATTTGACCCACTCCTGATTTCTTCTATTTTTGTGTATCTCATAAAAAAAACTGTATTTATTCTTTCAAACAAAAACAAATCTTATAATCTAAAACACATGCTGCCTGGTCAGAACAAAATACAAGCTTTAAAGGATAATTTTGTTAATAAGGTTATTTAAAACCATAATCAATAGTGCTGAAAAGTATGAGCACCACTGAACTTAATTGCTACTCTTGCAGCAACAGCTTGCTTCCAATAACTTGAGGTCATGCTCTGAAATCACTGTGGTAAGTCAACTACTCTTTGCAGGATTACTGTAATACAGCCACAATGGAGAGTTTGTTAGCATTAAATATTCTCTTCCAGGTTTCACCACAGAACCACAGGGTTCATATCTGGACTTTGACTAGGCCTTGTCCATTTTTATATCTGATGCTTTCACTGACCAGCAGTCGTGATTTGTAATTAGGTATATACATTCAACATTTAAGATGAACATTTAGCATTGGGACATTTAGCACTTAGATTCAACATTTGAATACGTTTAAAATGTAAATATGGAGAATAAGTGATTTTGAAGCTTTTATTACATTTTCTAAAAAATTATTTGGAGCTCAATGTGGTCACATTGTGCTGCTAATTTTACAATGTGCTTTTGTTCAATCAAAATCCCATTATAAGCTGATAATGATGATTTCATCAGTATAATCAACATTTGATTATATCTGTGAGGGAAATTATTAGATAACCTGGCTTCAGTTCACATCCTCACAGCTGCATAGTTAATTTCCCTCTACACTGCCGATGTACCCACATTCTCCCATCAAATTGGTTTTATAGATCCCAACTGATGTTTTGAAAGTGGTGTATGCCTCTTTCATGGCAGAACATATCAACTCAACACTGAAAGGTACCAGACAGAGGCTATACACCTCGAAAAAGTCCCCAATCCTCTGCGATTTGAACCCGGGAAACATGGTTGTGTGACCATGTTGTTTGTTTCCTTGTTTGTCTGTCTGTTAGCAGGATTACACAATTACTATCTTTTACTTATCCCTACGTTTTACCTTCAGGTGACAATGAGATTATCAATGTTATTCTGGCATCACCAGGTGATATTGTTGTGACTATTAAATGAACATGTTCATCATAGCTGTTTTTGAAATCACCGTCCTGTGAGAACCGTGCATCCCGGGAGATCACCCTGTTTTTCAGCTGCTTTACAGTTGAAGGGTTGGACACAAAGTAAAGAAGAACCCTTTAAATTCTGTGGTGGATCTGAATAAAGAGAAGTATAACTTGGGCATTGGCAGTTATACCCTCCAATGTTTAACCATTGCAATTCTATTCTTTAGTTTATCAGATGATCTTCTAACATTATAAACACTATAATGTATATTTCTTTAGCTTCACACTTCAGGGGCTTGACACTTGGGGGACTCCAAAGTTAGACGAGGCCTATGCTGTCGTCCCTGGCAACAAGGGAAAAATTCCCCAATCCCCTGCACTAGGTTAAAAAAACAGTGTTTTTCATTAAGACATCTCCCCTTTGCAGAAAAATATGAACTTTTAGAGTAGAATATATTATATTCAAGAAGTAGCACTTTTTATCATCTTTGGTTGGTTCTTCAGACACAGTTTACAAAAATATAGAGCAAAAAAAACATCAGGAGGTATTTTATTAGATGCTACATGCAATACTAACCCAAATCTCCCACGCACCTTACAGAGGGAGATGCTTTGTTTTTGTCTGAATTTGATCCATCCCTGAGAGCAGTGTGAGGTGCCCGGGGACTGGGGTTTCAGGGTCTTGCTCAAGGAGACACGGCATGTAGTGTCAAGGGCTGTATATGAACCCTGATCTCTCCGTTGCAGGACGTATCCACTGAGTTAAAGTCACCCTGTATTCTGTGTTCAGACCAGTGGCAGATTTTGCTAATTGCGACATGGGCAATCGTCCAGGTCGGCAATTTGCCCGGAGACAATACAGGCTCACGCCGTAGGCACAAAGGATGTCCGGACGCTTCAAATATGACGTTGGGGAAAGATATGAATAGAGGTAGTCAAAATACACTGTTAATATTTGTGAACAGCCTGCAGTGTTTTTTAGCAGATTTCCAAAATTATTAGTAATAAATTAAAACAGAGTAATGCTTCAATGCATACATATACCAGTTAATGCCCGGCCTCTTAATTTTTTAGAACCTTTATTTTGAAACCAGATTAATCTCAATATATATATATATATATATATCATATATTGCATAAATGTGTGCAATGTATGATAATGTTTACATCATTAAATGCCTTATTTTAGTAGATTTTTCTTGCTTCACTTGCTAATTATTATCATGATTTGTATGATTTGTTTTTACTGTTTTCATGGTATGCTGCTGTGGCATTGAAATTTTCCCTAAGGAGGATCAATACATCTATCCTATCCTATAAAGTCCTATCCTTAAAAATCACAAACAAATAGGAATGGGAATAGTGATCTAGGAAGTTTTTTGTTTTTTTAAGTTATTGCTATTAAATAGTCGGATATTATGAGCAAACAACTAAGCATAGCTAAATAAATATGTATTAATTCATGTGTTGTTTTATACAAACCCTGGGTTTGATCTTTCTTTAAATGAAGTTTAAATTATTAATCTGAATTGTGTAGTATACAATATACACAATATATGTAATATATGTATGTATATATATATATATATATATATATATATATATATATATATATATATATATATATATATATATATTGCATACACTTTATTCCTGTATTTTACAGGATATGGTATATGGATGGATGTACATACATTTGTGTGTGTATGTAGGTGTGTATGTATATATATATAAATATGTATTTATATATAGATAGATAGAGATTTATTGTTTATATAATATTTTTATCTAAATATGTCTATAAGATTTCCTATTATATAGTATTATTTTATATAGTAATATTTTTAGTCACCATTAGTAGACCTGCATGCTGGAGCTGCTGCAATGCCTACATCCCCCTTAGGGGATTAATAAAATCTTTTTATTCTATTCTATTCTATTCTATTCTATTCTATTCTATTCTATTCTATTCTATTCTATATTTTAGCATTCAATAGACACTTATTTAAAGCACTGAGCCTAAATATAATCATCAATGACCTGATGTGAAACTATACCAGGGCTTGTACTTGTAGTAATGAATGGATAGCAAGCCATTGGTTGCTCAGATAAGACCAAGCAGAAAGCTGTCTGCTTGAAAAGAATAATTTGTAAGTGGACTTCATGAAAGCTTCACTTTTGCTATCATGAAATAATGCTAGGAGAAGTGATGTGCAGCTGCAGGGGATCTGGTCAAATTTTCTTTGTTTTTCTCTTTTTTTGGGAAGGGGAGGGGGGCATAGAAAGTAAAGTTCCCCAAGGACACCACACAAACTAAAACTGGCCCTGGCCCTGGCCCAATCATTTTCAATAGAACTTTATGGAGCAGCTTTTTAATACTGCTGGCGCTTCAGGTCACACACATTCAATATTCCAATATTTAAAGTGAACATACGTCTCAGGCACAGCCAAAACCACTGTCAGTGGTTGATATGCATGCACATAAATCTTCATGGAACTTCTTATATGCTGTATAATGTCTTGGTAGTCTCAGCTTCTGAAAACATGTAGAAGCTGTCGGAAGTTTGGCTTCTATTATATCCACAATCATCTCTGTGGCGGGCACCTCCCATCCTATCCAGAACTTTATGAGGCTCTTTAGATCAGCTGACGATGCTGTGTTAAAAAGAAAAAAAAAAGAAAAACAGCTGATCAGCGAACACAGAATCTAATAAAAAATGTCACATTTTTAATTTAAAAAATGACAATAACTTTCAAACATACCATTCTCAATAAATCTTTTCAAGTAGGCAGAAATTCGACCCACATCTGCGAGATTGGATTCATCTTGTTCTTCATCATCACTTATTATGCCTTGTTCATAGATAAACGATATATTTGTGGGCCATATGATGCAGTTGAGGATAATCTGTAATCACAGGTACCTTAAACTGTATTTAAAATCATCTATGATTCTCTCTTGGGTTTGTTTTGCTTTTTTTTTGGTACAGTTTTAAATGAATATGAACGATAACATTCAACATACCTCAGTCAGTAAACTCTTATTGTTAATCTTGGGAGGGAAAAATACCAGTGATACAGCTCTACAGTTTTTTGGTCACATTTGTGCTTTGACAATTCAATACTATTCGTGTTTGACAAGGACAATAAACTTAATTCAAAGGAGTTTTGTACCTGAGGTGTGATTTGTGCTTCTGATTCTCTGGGAAATAGGATGGGGATAACATCTCTCCTGTGAATGAGAAGTGGCCATAGTCCTGTCTCTCTTAAGCCTTCTTCAAACTGATTGATTTGTAGCCTTGTTTGCTCAATAACCTACAACACAGGAGACAAAACACAATAGACACAAAGTAATTCATCATTTGTCTTCTCTCTCTCTCTCTCTCTTTCTGGCTTTCACGTGTCATTCATTTAGTACAGCCACATATTTTTAGGGAATAATATCACCTTCCTTGCAATAACTAAATGCCTTCTTTACAATGCCAAATAAATCTTTATTTTGAGACATAACAGACTCTCTCCAATCTCCAAATAAAATTTGGGACATAACTCAGAGAGTTATATTGCCAAAAACCTTTTTTAGACATAACTGAGAGATTAATATCTCAAAATAAAAAAATTGAGACATAACTGAGTAACGTCACATGGAAAGAAGAAAAAGAAAAATCCACCCAGGTTTTTGGTTTCAGATCATTGGAAATAATATGATACTATTTACTAATAGATGCATTGAACACATCACTATCAGAGGAACTTTTAACTTTGACAACCAGTTGCAGTGTTTTTTTTAGATAGAGTTGTCAAAAAAGAGGACTTTGATGTCCAATTTTTCTTATCGCCAAGTAGATATAAGCTCTATGTCGAGACGGCAACATAAATTTTATATTTTTTATTATGGAATGAAATAAACTGAAGGCGTGTTTTTAATAAAAAGTACCTATGACAAAACAGACACAAGAATCACCTTTCAAATATTTGCCAAGGTTATTGTGAAATACATTACAATACATACATTTGTTATCTAATGACAGACAATATGGCATGTTTAGAGATGACGTGGAAAATGGGCATTATTTGGGAAAATATGGTAGAACCAGGGCTTTTATGAATAATTGTAATTAACGGGTTAATGGTCTCATCTTGTCATTATATTCTAATCACAGTACAATAGTTGAAATCAAACTTACGAAGAAGAAGAGCCAACTGCCAGGGTAAACCTGCTGCTGTGATCATCCACCCAAATCACACA
The DNA here is from genome assembly GCA_037951165.1 of Lophius americanus. Classification (NCBI taxonomy): domain Eukaryota; kingdom Metazoa; phylum Chordata; class Actinopteri; order Lophiiformes; family Lophiidae; genus Lophius; species Lophius americanus. The sequence goes on from JBBDHG010000001.1 coordinate 7,049,857, forward strand.
AAATGAGTGGAAAAGTGGAACCATAGATTGTTTTGTAAGATCTGCAGTAGTAGCGGTTTCGAGTTTCTTCCAAATAACCGGGCTCTCGTTTTTTTCATTTAGCTCAAAACCAAAATGGGCTCACAGCTGTGGTATTCTGTTTGGCTTCGACAAAAGAACGGTCCATGTAGGATGTTTATAGATGGGTTGATAGATAAACAACCATTTATGCTAAAGACTAATTTAATTTGCAACCTCTTTGTGGAATAAACACAATCAGTTGACACAACTAAGGAGACTGAATTGGATGTAGTTATGAAATTCATGAATCACTCAGCTGATTTTATACGCATGAATGAAAGTGATAATAACTATTATTATGTTTAGATGAGTCTTCAATAATGATATAATAAAAATAAACAGCTTGGCATTACTGTAAGGAAGAGAAGCTGCTTAGCAAGCCATTTCCTGTTGGTAGCATTCGGTCCTGGCAGGTCCCAGGAGAGGCAGAGCTGGTCGATGGAGACAAAGTCTTCTAATTGTCCATCTCCGTCAAGCTGGAATACAGAAAATTTTAAAAAAGTATGTTTTGTCGATGCAGCATACACAAAAAAAGTAACATTGGTTGCATTGAGTCATAATGGGACATACTGAAATATAGGCCTCATTATTTTTCATGTTCACCATTTGAATGATATCCCGGATGTCGAGATCGGGGCAGTCTTGAATTGTCACAGGCGTGGTCTCCGACGAACCTCCACAGAGAATAGGAATAATTGCAGGGCTAAGGCCGGGGAAACTTGGGCCACCAAGCAAGATGGAATGACCGATCATCCGGCCTGCAACAGCGAACATTTTATTTTCAAGCAGTTCCTCTGCCAGTGAAGGAACGAGGTGATCAGGCTCACCCTCGAAAATTTTGGTGATGACCACTTTTCCTGAAACAAAGATAGATTGAGATTAACTCATCTCAACTTTTATTTGATTACACACGCAGTGTATAGATGAACAAAATGACGTTTCTCGCGGACCATCAAGCAGAAGACCTAGACATACAAATATGGGACGGTGAAGTGACTGAGACACGCAATAAGACATTTGTAGCAACGACGGGATGACAGTTTTGCAATGGATTCCTGAGGCGGACAGAAAGGAACAGTATGCAGATAAAAAGTGACTAAAGTAGGCAGCGAAGTATTTAAAGTGACTAATAAATAAATTGACTGCAACTATAGTCACCAGTTGTCATGCACAGTATAACATGTTGATATATAAATATCTAACAGACAGAAATATTAAGATGGTGAATTTGTGAAATTAGAAGATGTGTTGCTTATTGTCCATTGTCCAACATCTAAGGGGAGGGGTGAGAGGAGGGAGTGATGGGATGGATGGGTGTGGATTCTGTGAGGGATAGCCACATGCATAATAACTGAGAAAATGAAATCTAGATTTTGATGTGTGAAAAAGGTTTAATTTCATGTAAAGTCCCTTTTATATTCAATTAGCGGTTGTTATTATTATTGTTAATGAAAACATTTTAAATTTTTTGTAAAAAAACATTATGTTTCTTGTCGTGAATAACTTCAAGAGGTATTTAACCACTGGAATGATGTTCTTGTCATCAAACTGTAATTTCTATGCGGTTGAAAAATGTAAATATTTCTGAAACTGCTGCTACACGACTGGAGGAAACCGAGACAGGGCTTTGGTATTCCATTTTACTCAAAAATCCTGAGACAGACAGAGAATGCACTGCAGGCCAATAAATGCTCCAGCTGTTAGTCTTTTTTTTTTAATTAATAGTTGAACATGTCAACAGTAGGAGGTTGGAATTTGTACTGTATAAAGGACATAAACAAACGGCCAGTTGCTGCATTAGCTTCTTCAGTTGAATAATCAATGCATTTTTAAAGACCAAGATCTAATGCTCACTTGTATTCAGTAGCCTTTAAACTAAGAACATCAGCACATAGTCTAAGTCAACATCAATGGTGTGCGGCTGCTGTGTCTAACCCAAGTTTATATGGAATCCACTCATGAGTCTGAAAATGACTGTTGATATCATGTGACGCTCGACCCCGGTTCCTATGGCAGCATCACCTGTCAAGACACACAAGTTGGACAATCATCCCTATTATATGTAGAATACTCAATGTCTACTTATAGCACTGTTTGATTTAGAAGGTGACTACCTCTAAGTTTGCAGTGAAGCGGTGACGCCCAATCAACGTTTTCCCTCTTGTAGAAGGTGACCAAGGCTTGGTCCTGCTCCGCCCTACTTTTCCTGATGTCCATACTCAGACATAGACTCTTTGCCTCTACGCTCTTCTTGATTATATCCTGTGAATATAGCCAAGTTGCTTGGTGTGGATCTGATGCTGTTCTCCAGTCTGAGCACCAAAAGGAGCAAAACAATAAAATAAACTACGAGCTCTATGAAATTCTCAGTCCTACCCATGAGAGAATTAATCTTAAAAGAACATGTACTACCTGGGAAGTGAGTTGAAAGTTCTTCTGTGTCTTCAGGGTCTTTAAGAAATTGCCTGATCATAGTGGACAGTCCATTCAAAAAGTCTGGGATAAGAAAAATGTACAATGAGGTGTATGATAAATGGCAAATACCATAAAAATATCCCTGTTTGTAAATGATTTCCTGTGTATGAAGGTTATTTTACTGGAAACTTGTCAAATTACAAGGTGGCTATTTTACAGGTATGCTGTATTGCAGCATTTCTTGCAAGTCACCCTCCGGCCTGCAGAGAACTCATCTTGTGTTTGGAGAAGACCTTTAGGTACAGGTTTGTTTTTCAATCTATGTGCAGTTTTTGACATTTTGACTTAAATTTACATTTAACTTTTTAATTCAGTTTTTTGATTGAGAATTTTTTTCCTTCTCAATAAAATCTAGTAGTCAGTTATGTAATGAGTGCATCAATGAGATTAAACATTCAAGGATTAGAAGAGAGCATTCCATTGTTTTTAAACTAAAAAAGTACTCTAAAATAGCCACAAAGACAACAGATGAGACAAATTTTTTACACATACAGAATTCTGCATTATGGTAAGAAAATAATTTCACACTGGGTGAAATAATATAAACAATGAAAGGTCTTTAGATCTGTGTGTATATCTATATTATAGTATATCTATATCTATATTCTGAGACTTAAAAATTATTTTGTATGGGGTGTTTAAAGGGTTTAACTTTCTTGTTATGCAGTCATTTGATTGTCTTTTTCAATAATTCATATATAGTCAACTTCAAAGTCAATAACGACAATTTTATTTTTTCTTTATTCACTTTCTACTCTCGTTGTTCTGTTTGACAGAAAATTTCTTGCAGGACCTTGTGAATAACAGGAAAGGAAAGAACGAGCCTCTTTGAGAAGAAGGAGGTCGCAGCTGTACTTACCTGTGGAGATCTGTGACAGTCTGCTTTCTGTTCTGTGTGTTTGCTGTCAGTGCTGCTACGGGGTGTGGGTGGAAACTTAAACTCCCAGTGTTCATTGGTTTAACTTGTAAGTACAGGTATTGTAAAAGTGGAGTTGGTCTTTATCAACCTAAGGCAAAAATGTTTTAAACGGAATTTATTGAAGCTAACAGTTAATATTGCAGCCGACGTTGAACTGGATCAAATGGTTGAAATCAATATGACCGAATAAATCCGAATATGTTTTGAAATGTGCTTTGATATAGTACTTTATCATATCAAAATATATTCATCGCCATGCCTTCTTCTTCAGGATAATAGTTATGTCATGTCACCTGATTTGCATACCTGAAAAACGTGTAGACAGATACATGATATCCATAATGTGCCATTTATAGTTTATTAACATAATCCGAAACACATTATTATCTACATGAAAACTGACACATGTTCCTCTGATGCTTCTCCAGCCTCATCGTCATCATCATCTCCCCTGTCAACCCTCTGCGCCTGTCTGGAGGAGATAAAGGTGTGGATGAAACACAACTTTCTCCAGTTAAGCAGCTCCAGAACCGAAGCAATTTTGATTGGCCTTCCACATCAGACCCAGTCTTCCTCCATAACCAGTATTACCTTCTCTGGTCACGTCATTCCCCTCTCCTCATCAGTCACCAACCTTGGATTAAGATTTGACCCTCAACTCATCTTTGAATCCCACATTAAACACATCGGCAAGATCTCCTTTCACCATCTCAGAAATATTTCCAAACTCTGTTCCTCACTCACCTTGAGTGATGCTGAAAAGCTGGTCCACGCGTTTGTCTCCTCCAGACTGGATTACCGTAACACACTTGTCATCGGGATCCCTGATAAAAGTCTTCAAAGACTTCAGTATGTTCAAAACAGTGCTGCAAGGATCCTGATGAGAGTTCGTAAACACGAACAAATCTCCCCGATTCTTCATTCCCTTCATTGGCTTCCCATCTCCACCTGGATTGATTATAAGATCTCTCTCCTCACTCACCAGTGCATCAATGGTAACGCAACCCCCTACCTAAAAGAACTACTCACCCCACTGACCTCAACATGATCCCTCCGTTCTACCCACTCATACCTCCTCCCCTGGACTAAGCTAAGCACCATGGGTGACCGGGCCTTCTGTTCTGCTGCCCCTCGTCTGTGGAATGCCCTTCCTGACCATCTGAGGGCTCCAAAGATGAGACTTTTAAAAAAGGACTTAAAACTTTCCGTTTTAGCAGAGCCTATAACTTTTAATCAACATGGCTTTTATTTTGGTCATATTTTTATATATTGTTATTATATAAAATTATTGATGCTTTTATCTGCTTTTACCTTGTAGCACTTTGAAATTTGATCCAAATGTAAAATGTATTATGAATTAAATGTATTAGTATTATTATTTAAAATAAAGAATTAAAATTTCATGAAAACTAGTCTTCCATTTGCTGAGACATTTCAGAGGAACACTTGCGTCTGTTGAATATATTATTTGATCATCATGGAACAATAGTAGTTCAATTAACATAGATATTAATACATGTATATTTAAATGTATATAGCCTGTACACAAGAACATGTCCATCTTTTTATAGCTTGTATATTTGTCTATTACCTTGTCCAATTATTTTAGAATTTTTTATATGATGTTCGCACTGTGAGAGCTCAGTTAACCAGAGTCAAATTCCTTGTATGTATATACATGGCCAATAAAACTGATTCTGATTCTGAAAAGCCAAGAAATGTAAAGTAATGCAATTTAGCATATACAATTAAATAGCAGAAGTTCACTAATATCATCAGAACGTATTCCTTTGCAGTCATGAATGTAATCTATATTTAAAATGTCTTTAAAATATCCAACCAGTATTGATATATCATATAGGTGTCTTAATGTAAAATAATATGGAATAAGTAGCCAGACTGACTTACAGACCTATAGACTTACATAACTATTACCGGGCTATGTTCCTAGCATTGCTTTAAACTGGAGATATATCGGTCTTAAGTGCTTGGTGAGTGAGGTATTCATGCCATGTATTATTTTTCAGGGTATCTGTTACCAGAATGAGAAAATATAGGCAAAGTTTCATTCATCAAAATACATTTAATTCTGCATAATCAGGATGAAACAATAATTATTACAATCATTTAGTTTACAATATTGTAAAAAAAAAAGATGCTATTGCTAGCAGTAGTTACAGGAATATCAAATAGGAATATCAGTGACAAACAGGTCAGGTGAATCGTAAACTCAAATATGTCATAAAGAAAACTGTGAATACGAGTGTCTCACTTATTGTTTATTTGACTAGTTTCCTGTCGAGTTTGCCTCTTCTAGTGTTTTACCATCCCGAATGAATGGGCAGAAAACAAAGGATCAAATAAGTCTCCTATATACATTAGAGCAACAAAGGTAAAGGAAAACAGAACTATCCCTTTGATTGAGTCCAATCAAAGATAAAGATCAACTTCGTTTTAGAAGGCCTTTGGTTCTTGACTGGCAGCCGAAGGTTGACTTTGTGAATCGGCTTAAGTTTCCAGAGCACATTGCGGAATGTGCTCTGGAAACTGTCAGGCCAGATCTTAACATACGACTGCTCAAAGCAAGTAGGGTTGTTGGAACTCACTGTTCCCTGGGAAGACCGGATAGAGGAGGCCCATGAGTGCGAGAAGTACCTAGAGCTGGAGTGCTGGAGGAGTGGGTGAACACCCCGCTATGAGCCCATCGAGGTGGGCTTCAGGGGCTTAGCAGGGCAGTCTCTACAAAAGTTGATTACTCTTTCCCACCAGAAGCTGGCTGCAAGGAAAAAAATCCACCAAAAACATAACTGAAGCCGCAGAAAAAGGCTTCAGGTTGGCTGTTGTTCAAGAGTGATGATCCATGGTTTGGTGTGCTGCTAGGACATAAGTTGGTCACTGATCACCCCTCGCTGGATCACCCAGGATATGGTGTTTTATGATCTGAGACCTAAAACACCCGATGAGCTTTATTACTGATGATGTGTCCAAGCTGCACCATCTAGCTCACATGTGTCAAACTCAAGGCCAAGACAATATCCCTGCTCCTCTGTTGTCCGATATCAGCGTATATCCAGTCACTATTAAACTCTAGGCTAATGCTTAGAAGGGATGCTATGGGGCCCAGGAGGTGATATAGATGAGAAATTTGTAAACAATAGTTAATAAACGTATAAGTAAGTTGCACCGGCAAATCAATAATTAGGTCTTAATCTTTAATTTTGGCCTCCTCTCTGTTCAGCAAATAGTTTCTATTTACAAATTATACTCAGCTTTATCTCTAAACCTTCTTAAAATATAGGTACTATTGATCAATATAAATTGGCCTGGTTACTGTCAGAACTTCTCTGGCCTTAGGATTTAAAACTTTTCAATGTTTTTCCTAACAGTTAAACTCTGGGGCCATCTAGTGTGAACATGAAGTCACATTATGTGCTGTACTACACAGACGCACATTCTGGTCAGTAGTGAACTTTGGATTCAGCGGTGTGATAATTGGAAAGCAAACTTTCACAGGGAACTGGTTATTTCCTCGTCAAAGCTAGATCAACACGTTATCATTGTGTTTGTTCTTCTTAAGTACTTATGTCTTTAGTGCTCTTTTTTTTCTATACAACATCTCTGAGGAGCTACACTTGGCGGGGGCCCACACAATCAACATATATATCACACATATATCATATTTCACACAATCAACATGTTCGACCCGTTTATCCCTCAGGATGCCCCTCGGGCTGACAGTAATAAAAGTGTCTCATTGTCCCACCCTGGCGGCTGCTTCTGTCTCAGAGGGGGAGTACACGCCTTAAGAAACATCACAAGACTAGCTATGATCATCAACCTCCATAACATACCTGAACCCACCGCACACAACACACATGCATGCTCTCTCGCTTTTTTCACGGATGTTTGCACACTCCTACCCATAATCCCTCAGTTACAAGTCACTTCCCATTTCATATGCCACAGAGACAAAGCAAGAGATCGTGTTAGTCTTTTGTATGAGTGGAATATTAATAATAATTTAATTTATGATTTGTGTTCATGGGACGTGAGTGTTTGGGAGTATCTGGACTTGAGCAATTAAGTGTGTGGTTTACAGCATGATGGATAGGCTACTGGGCTGTAGGTGAATGTGTATGGGACAAAGAGGATTTATGTGTACAGTTTGCATGTGTTCTACGAGTGTGTGTGTGTTTGTATGTGTGTGTGTATGTAATGATTGATTTTAAACCAAAGGGAAGAGACAATAGCAAACAGAAGATACGTTCGTTTGGCGTATCCATCACATGATGTCACGCAAGAAAAAAAACAAGACAACTGACGTAAAACGTTACAATAAAAGATTAAAGTTAGAGAGTTACAGGATGAAACAGACAAAAACATAAGCAAAAAAGGTCTAATGTCAGTGTTTTGTTTCTACTTTCTTTGTTTTTCTCTACGTTAATGGTCAGTCTCAAATAATATGTTGTTTTCTTATGTATAACAGTAATAGAAGTTAAAATAAAGCTCCTTAAATTAATTTCATAATCATTAGTTTAATCTTTAGGTTCCCACAAAAGCAGCCATAATAAATGTCCATCAAAGAGCTACATTTCACTTTGATCCTGTATTCAAGGAGTTGAATCAATACTTGAAGAGTCTTTTTTTTATACCTGTAACTTGTACTTGCAACCTTTGTCCTGTTCCTTCAGAGTAAATCTGCAGACATTCTCAAACTTCATGGCAACAACTGTCAGGGTCCGCTCAGTCTATTCATGGGCGGAGCTACATGACAGACTAAAATCTGATTGGCCCCTGAAGTCCCTCCGCTTGGTTACTCTCTTATAAACATCCCTCGAAACTAAGCAATGTAAGAGGAAAAGTTATAATGGGAAATATTCCTTTCCTTGGGACTCTTGATGCAACTGAAAATGTAATGACAAATATATATATAGATAGTAGATAATGATTAAAATAATTAATTCCAATGAGAGGTTTATGCGGCAGAAGCGGGAAACCGCTGGTTCTGGGGTGACTCGAAAGCAGCACTAGACTGCGTCTGTCAACAGTTTCCACTCTCAAAGGAATTTTGTGGTAAGTGACGTTTCCATGTAATGGCGTGTTTCCTCGCTGCTGTCACGGAATGTAGGTTTGGCTTACATTCCGGAGCAGTAAGCAACTGTGTTACCAGGTAGATAGGTAGCTAACCGGCTTACTGGCTAACAGCTAACGTTACTGGCTTACATTAGCATTAGCTTGTTAAGTCAGTGGTTCTCTCAAACACTCCCTAGCTTTGTAACTTCAGGTTACCCCTTCTCTCAAGATCACCATTTGAAAGACTTGTTATTTTTGAAATACCGTTTAAGTCAAGCCACAATCATTACTGACATGTCACTGACATCTGTCTGTATGACAGAGAAAATACATACATAGGGGAAGAAAAAAAAGATTACAGGACATCAACCTGTAATCTTTGATATCCTTTTAGAGGAGTAAAATCATAATAGTTCATAAAGAAAGTCATCATTTTACACGAAGAGGTAAAATACTATGAAAAGAAGGTCCGAGAAAAAAGTAATTTAATTAAAAAAATTAAAACAAAATTGTAATTTTATGAGAATTAAGTCTTGAAGGAAATTGCCTATTTGTGGAGAAGATCTTATTTCAATAAAATTACAACTTCACTCTCTTAACATTTCAAATTTTTTCTCATAAAATTATGACTTTCTTAGTTAATAAATAATAATAATACATTTAATTTATAATGCACTTTACATTTGGATCAAATCTGAAAGTGCTACAAAGTAAAAGTAGATAAAAAAAAGAAGTAGTTTTATAGTATAGTTTTGTTTTGATGCTAGTATGTCGATATTATGAATCAATTCTCATAATTTACAACTTTATTCTCAAAAGAATTTCAATTGAGCCATAATGCTCTGTTGTATGTCTTTGTTCAGGTTATATGTTTTTTAACTCGAAATTTGGACATGCTATGATAGCATACTATGCTTGTTTTCAAGTGTTAAATGGCCTACACATTTTGGGAGAAGTAGATTTATATCTTACATTATTGCATCTTAGTGATAAAGGAAATGGATGGGATGGGCATGGATGTTGGATATATATAGAGCCCCCTTTTAGCACGTGTAAAATGTGTTCCTTTAATTACCCTTGACTTACATAAATCCTAGATAGTCCCCAGAGTCTACTGATAGATTGAGCATGAGAGTAACACCAATTGAAATTCTCAGAAATAAGGCTCTGACTTTAATGGAAGCGTATTTACTTTAAAAAATTAGGCATTTTGGACGTATTTTATGGATATGATTCTGTTGTGTCTCATAATCTTCATGAAATATTCAGACTTTGTCCCTCATGCCAGTTAGTGTAACTGTAAAAGCACAGCAGAAATGTGGGAAGCGAGGAAGAAGAGGAGAGAGAGTGAGACCCTAGGTCATAAAAATGGAAAGAGGCTGGGAAGCAAAACCAAAATCACTGAGTAACCAGCTTCTTTTCTTTCGTTCTTTTTTTTAACTCAAAACAAACACACTGACAGAAAATCTGACACGCAGTAGTCAAACAACAAATAAAACACAATTGCAGCTTTTCTCTGGTGTTATGAGCACAAATCACTCTGTAAAGGTGAACATTCTTCTCTGTTTTTAAATTAGCTCACATATTTCATGTACTTTAACTACATGTAATTAGATATTTACCGGCTACAGTAAATGAGGATAGATGGGTGAGAGAAACTGAGCTCAAGGTCAGACCTAGGATGAACCAGTATCTCATTACTTAGCTGGAAAAATACATCAGTAGAGGGTTACACTGTACATTTTGATTCCTCCATATTTCCTCCCTCTTTCTATCCACTCTCCTCTTGTGTATCTCAATTATTTCTATTTTTCACTCTGGTTTCTTCCACTGTCATTAGAGTTGCAGGACATATTGGATGACTGACGGTTCTTGCAGACATGCGCACTACAGTACAGACATAAATACAGCAACCCGATGTGTGTGTGTGAATGTGTGTCTTTACTCTCATTTGTCTTATTTTTACCTTTTTCTTTCTTTGACCATTAATTAGCTTTGAAATGTGGATAATGGTTGAGGGTTCTTATTAAGTGCTACTGCATCTGTGTTTTTAATTAATCACATTATACTGACGAGGTCATGTGCGAGTATACCTCCCCCAGACACACACACAAACCAATCTCATCCAGCTAATGGACCAGCCCGTCTCTGTTTTTGCCGGGCTTATATTTCACCTTAGAGAGGGAGGGAGCAAAGCCAACAAGTGAATTACGGACAGAAAAAGAGAGAGAGACAGACATTGTGATGAGGGGCGGGAATACGGCTGCAGGCGTACTGCGGCAGCAGTAGAGCGGCATGACGTTAGTTGGGATTATAATGACTGACTTACACACAAATGCACATGTTTGTAGCTTAGAGGCCCGGCGATAGTAGAAAGAAGAGAAAAAGGTGACGGAACCAGATTGACTTATTTGCTGACTGGGGACAAACTTTGGATTTTGATGCTTGTACAGGGTGAGTTTAACCTTTTTTTCATTTATTTCAAAAAATTTTATATTTCAGTTCATGCAACTGTTAATATATATGCTATTGTGTATCCTTTTGGTCTGTGTGAATATATGCTCTTCCATTTCAGTAAATGTCAGTTTCTGTGGCAAGAGGAATACAATTACATTGAAATTGAATGGATGAGGATGATGTTTACATTCTATCACGGTCAGCATTGTAACAGAGAGATTGTGAGACATTGGAAGAGAGAGGTTAATAGAAAGACAGAAAGATTGAAGAAAAGAGGGGTTATAGAGGAGGGGGTGCTGTGTAACCAGAGATGAAAAGATGTGATCAGTCTTAGTCAGCGTTACAAAGCCAGTGTGTATCAGGCAGCATGCAAAGCATACATAATGGTGTATGTATCCATCTGAGATAGATCAGTCTGGAGTGTTGGACTATACAAGGAAGAGTTGAAGTAATGTTGTGCTCACATGGCAATGTTATGTCACTGTTAGTTACTGTTTGCCCTGCTTCTATTATGAATTGATGTGTGTTGTACACAGATTTTTATGTTTTCAAGTCCATTAAGTGTTCACTAAAACTCTTTGATCATATCAAAAACACATTGTAATTTAACAGTAAAACAATTTTACAGAACTATAGCGTACAGTCAGTGGTGGATATAAGATTATGGACCCTAAAGTGGTTCCTTTCTCAGTAAGATGAACACATATTTCATTCCATGTTTGCTATTGGCCTCATGTCAATGAGCAATGGCATACAAAAATGAATATGTTTTGCAAAAAGTTCCTTGCTTTAGCACACTTTGTATGTAAAAAAAGTATAGGAAATGAAAACTTAATTGAATCTTAACCTGGGGTGAGTCGTGAAGATACATACTGTAAAAAATAAAAAGTAGCTCTCTTAATACATGCCAAGGGTGATCACAAGGTTGATCACACATCGGAAAAGTAAAGACCATCCTTACTCGATTATTTTCGAAATGTCAAAGAATATAAATCAACAGATATGTGACTCACATATGTACTCTGTTCTTACCATAGCCGATATGAATTACTGCCGTTGCAGTTTTTTTTTAATTGATGACAGTGGCACCGTGTTGACAAAAAATATTTACAGAGGAGAATCTGGCCCCCAGCCAGTAACACTACGCCTTACCAGATTTATAACATGGTTAACAAGTTAGGTTACATTATTGCAGTTGGCAGGAAAATTTAATTCTGTGTTATGATGATGACACTATGTGCCATTGCAGGTCAGACCAACCAATACAAATCCATTTGAGATAATGATTTGTAATGTCAAAAATTAACTACGTTTGTGTGTGCCGGTCTGTGAAGTCACTATGAGAACAGTGATTTCAACAAAAGAAGTGACTTTTGTCAATGAGTCACCTCAATATGTCAGCCCCGGAATGGGTAAAAATGTCTGCCTTGTTGGTCGCAGCTTCCTGTCTGAATCAATGGTGAGGCGTTCGGACCAATGGGAGGGAAGCGGTGAGGATGCAACAGAGATCCTGGAAAAAACAGCCCATTGTTCCTGGGACGTTTGAGAAGTGTGATCCAGCTCCTGCAGGCGCTGTACTCTTGGCTTAACAGCACACTGAAGAACCGGCTACCGACTGACAGGTATGACGCATAAAGCTCAGCAGGTCGGTGATTAGGGTCATGACATTTCATAACAAGAAGTTTGTGATGTTCAAATGTTATTTATCTGTTGTGAGATTCTTCTTGGAAAAACATGCCATTCCAGGAATCCTGAGAGTGTGTGACATTAGCATATTATAAAAGGATTTGTTTCGGCACATTTTCTCTCATTCTTCATTGTCGTTATTTTCGTATTACATTCTTGGACTGAATGACCCTCTCAAACACACAGGCACCGCTAATGTCCTTCACTTCACAGAGAGAGAAGCCTGTGTTACCATCTCATATATTGATTTTGTGATGAGTCAGAGGGTTCTAGTCACCAGAATGTGGGAATTTTTGTGTGTAAGAGAGAAAATGCATTTTTCTTTGATCACATGTGGAGTAACTCAGTTATTCATCTGTCCTTTGACACTTCAGTGTGCCACAGGACAAATGAGTTAAAATAGTGTAATAAGATAATGAAGCTAAAAGTTAAACATGTCATCACAGCTGGCACACTTCTGTTCCTCTCTCCGTATGATTATTACTAAAATGCTGTCTTTTATGACTGTAGTGAAAAGTATTTTAATCAGCCAGTGTAGTTCAATACTCAATTTCTGCAGATAAACAGTTTATTGATGAAAAAGAAATCTCTGCTACTACACTTACTGTCCAGCAGATGTCAGTATCATCGTTGCAGAATAGCTGAGAGGACATGTCAATATGCAACAATCTTTACATTCGCTTGGTGCAAACAATCCTTCTGCATGCAATCTGCATGTTATTATGCCATTGTTTAAAATGCAGTGGAGGAGCTCTTTTCATTCAGTTTGAATGATGTTTTTCTTGTGTCAAAAGTGTTTTCAAGTTAATTTCATTTATTATATCGTCAAGTCACAACTAATATTTATAATTAGAATGGAATAATACTCTTGAATAGGTATGTATGTTATTTATGGATGTCACAGAAGTCCTAAATGTGTGTTATGTGATCATCCAAGTTTCTCCAAAATGCAGTAGCTACTGCACTGATACTTGTCTAGCCTATTGACTCTCTGACAGCAGTTTTTGATAATGACCTAAAGATTTAGCTCATGTATAAATTACAAAAATTGCCTCAAATTTCAGCTTCTACAAATGCTGCTTTATAAACGTTTTTGTTGGTTTGGATTGCTGATCAATAAAAATACTCAATTCAAAAACATCAGGGGTTCTTTTACTGCAGGTGATGAGATTATTCATGGGAGGTGTTGAGTCTGAGCCACTGTCCGATGTGCGTTAGTGCGAGGCGCCCACCCCCCCTCTCCCGCAGCCACACATGTCGGCAGAGGTGCTGTGACATAAAGATAGTTATCACGTTTGTAAGTATTTCATATACATTAAAATGTAATAACTCATAAAAAACACACATACAAGTCACAAGTATTTAAACCTTCTGGAAAGCATCAGAAACTCCAGAAAATAATCTTGTCTTTAAAACCTGAGCCTCGGTATGTCTTCACGAGGGTTGCAGTGGTTCAGGAATGACCACTGTATTTCCCTGGGGAATTGCTAATTTCCATACAAATAGACATAGAGTCAGACTGCACCTGTGCTCTTGGAAATCCTAGCAGGAATTGTATCAGACAGGCTGAAATTCAGATGCTTATTAGTGACTTGACCACCCAGGGTTAAGAGTGAGAGGATCGAGGGACGTGGGGAGCAGGAGATTGGGGAGAGAAGTGAGGGGAAAGTGGGATGGATGACAACATCTGTCTGTGTTTACCTACTGCTGCATCACTGCTTCTGTGTACAGCGTGTAGGTATTCATTTGCTCTGAGTCAAATATGAGAGAGCAGCAGTCTGCTGAGATTTTACGTATCAGTCAAAGAATCTGTGTAGCTATGTCTGATCATATGAGTAGGTGAGGCGAGGGTCATCTGGATAAACTTAGTTTTCCGGTATCAGAAAATAAAAGGTTATGTTATTCATGTAAGTTTTATCTATTCTCCTGCAGGAATTTTAAAAGCCGTAGTCCTTTTTCTCATTATGCCATTAGATGTGCTGTTAAATGATCAAACATTTGATCATTTTCAATTCTTGGCATCACAGTTTTTGCTTGTTAATAGATGGCAAAGAGGGCCCAGCATTAGATTTGCAACATAGAGAAATTTTTCTCCGCATTTGACCCATCCCTGAGGGAGCAGTGGGCCGCCTCTTTGAAGCAAACGGGGAGCTAGGGTTCAGGATCTTGCTAAAAAAAGGCCCTATGACGACTAGACCCTTTAGACAGTTTGATGTAGTTTTGTATGGATTGGCCAGTGTCAACACTCAGACAGAACAGGGCTTTCTTCTGGAGAGCAGACTGACAGGTGCAACCAAAGCAGAGATCGTGGAATGGAATAACTCGGAATAATATGAACCTAAAGCAAAGGCAAACACATGATTACATCATTACAATGCAAGGAAAATACTGACAAGAACTTCAATCTTGGTCCGAGTGTTGGTACCACACTGGGAAACTGAGCAACCTACCAACAACTAGACCATAGAACTGTGGTCTACACATTTTTGTGCAGGAGCTGCATGAGCTGATAGATAAAATGTCTGCAGGTTGATTGGCAGCAGGATGGAATGGGCAACCACCTAAAACAAACACACAATCACACACAGTGGCTGTGTCTCAATTCAGCGGCAACTTCCTTCAAAGTTGAAACAGAATATTTCACACAATGCAGTAATCCTTCAAAAAAAAATTCTAGTGCAACCACAATACTTAATAAAACATAAAAATTAGCTGTATTAAAAATAAATGGTAACTGGCTTGACCCACTAGCCAGATTATAAAAACAAAAAGCTTGTCAGATCAGTAAAGGGAATTTGGGATTAAATCATTTCTCATGGGATTTAATCATTTGTGGTAAGAATGACCTGGAACGTGGGCCCTTAGTACAGAGTGGTTGCTTGGAGTCATATATGATCTTCTCTAATCTTGTTGGGGATCAGGAACTATAAATGTCTTCTAGGCTGCTCTTCATATGAATGCCTAGTAGTGTGCTAGCAATAGTAAGTATCTTCCTTATGGAGTTTTTCCGTGCTTATGCTGCTTTATCAAACCAAAAAAGAGACCCTATTATAATAGTATCTCCTATCCCATCAGCTATCATATGATGGGCTCTTTCTTAACATCAACATCTGTAGGTGGAGTTTAGGAGGCGAGTGGAGTCCTCCTACCATGTGATGGACTACTCTAAAACTGGGCCATGTTCCTTCAGATCACTTTGGAGAAGGCTGACAGATGCCATGTCGGTTCTTCAATAGTAGGAATAGTAATAATAATGGTAAAATTAATTATAATTGAATATGTAGTATTGGGGGCAGAATTAGTAATAGAAACTGTTAATGTTAATTATAATTTTATTGTGTGCATTTTATTATTATAAGAAATTGAGATGCTTCACCTTCAATCCTCAAACTGTTCAGGGTGTTTTGTGTTTTACGATGAAAAAGCTTAAAGTTAACTATGTGGAATGAATAATGGGATAGAGTTTGCTACCAAGGATCCTTGGTGTCCTGGGAGAAGACGACCACATATCTGACCTGCATTTGAAAGATTCGAGGAAACGGGACAAGTCTTTTCACGCTGTCGTAACGCATTCAGTTTTTGAATGCAGCATCTGTTGCAATAGAAAGAGAACAAAAGTCAACCATTAACACAAGGAAAGGTAAACAAAAAGCAAACATCATGACGGAAAAAGCTGCAGAGGAAATAGAAAATGAGCTGCTGTTGGCCTTCTGCTGTTCATTGAAGTATTATCAGGAACATGATTCTTTGACCTGAAAAAAGCGGAGAGGAAGCATTTGTCAGACTGTGTAGCTTGATAGACAGATTTATTAATAACAGATATATAATCGGACATATTCAAAGAATTTGACACAAACTATTTCATATTATGCTAGATATAATTCCCGTGCTCGTATCCATTTTTTCATTTTACTCATTTCATTCCTCCGTCCACGCATTTCTTCTAAACTCACCACCGTCTGTTTAGTAGAGCATGTTATATGAAATGTTTCACTTGACTAACGCTCACTGCAGTTTGCCTTTCAAAGAAAACCATAAAGAGCATCAAGATGACGTGTAAAGACCCTGGGAGGGATGTTTTTTTTTGACAGGTAAACAGAAAATATCTGGAATCAAGGAAATCAGATAAGGACGATTCCCTGCTCTGCTCTGCGGTTTTTTTTTACAGTGGGGGGAGCAGTGTGTTTGGGCAACCATGTGTGTTTGTGAGAGTCAACAGTGCAACAGTGTATTGAAATTCATTATGGGGGGAAAATCGGTTACTTGAGAACATAACGCTCGAAAAGCAGCTGGTCAATATGGCTGTGAGCATGTGTCTGTGAGTCGATGTGAGGCTGTTTTTGTATTATCAATTCCCAGCAGGCAAATTTGATTGCACAGATGCTCCGTGTCTTGACTCATGATTTATCATGACTCCGCCTGTCATATGTGCCTGATTCACACTCACATACCGAGGATACTTATCGTCTCAGTGGTGGGAATAGAAAACCGCAGTTTTCAACCTAAACTATAGATTAGATCCAAATGATTGTGAATTTTGTGACTCACTGATACTGTTGATTGCTTTAGTTTGAAAGTTGATCAGAATTCAACTTTTTTTCTCAGTATGAGAAACTCTCTTTCTCTTTGTTTATCCATTTAGGTCAGTATGAGTGGGGGAGTAAATGTGAAGTCAGCCCCACTGAATCGTCCACCAACAGGAATACCCCTCCCAAACAGCCTTTTTCCCTCTTCAATTAAAGCTAGTACCCACCGCCTGGCTAATGACCTATCCAGGGCCTCAACACAAACCCCTAAACACACTCCCACACAATCTCCTTCGTTTTGCCTGAGGAGCTCTGGCATCTCCATGTTTTCCTCTTGGGACCCAATGAGAGAACCTGACCTGAAAAGCCAGGTCTTTAAGCGGAAGGGAGCTCTACCTGTCCCTCAGGTGTCACGCTCTGCCTATAGCAGCCCGTTAACCCAGCGTAAGGTGATGCCACCACACTCCAAAGACACTCTTGATCTAGGAAAAGCCAACATGCCTCACATCCCCTCACAGTTTCCACATGATGGCAACTGCAACAGAAGCACCTTAACCAACAAGAATCAAGCACGGGGAAGGAGCAACTTGCGTCCAACACTCCAGTTCAAGAGAGGACATGACCCCAACACTGCATCCCATTCAACCAGCGAGGTTGTACCTCAAAGAGAGGAGGAGCATCCAGAAAACCGCTCAGCCCACATAGACATGTTGAACAACAGAAACATTCTCCCCTCTCTCCCTCAGACGAGTCACAAGTTTGCCATTAGCAGCCGCAGTGACTACACCAGCCAATCAGATGAGGAGATGGGGACTCCAGAAGACGACAGTCTGGCCTCTTCACCAGGTCCCTTGCTTCTGCCATTAATTGCATTAACCATGCCTGTATTGTCCAAGGCAGCTGAGGGTCAAAGCCTAGACATGGATTCTGTCTCCAGAGAGACACACACAACCAGAGTCAATATGGCAACTGTGGCTCCCTTCAGCTACAGGTAAGTAGTCTTCTCTCTCTCTCTCTCTCTCTCTCTCTCTCTCTCTCTCTCTCTCTCTCTCTCTCTCTCTCTCTCTCTCTCTCTCTCTCTCTCTCTCTCTCTCTCTCTCTCTCTCTCTCTCTCTCTCTCTCTCTCTCTCTCTCTCTCTCTCTCTCTCTCTCTCTCTCTCTCTCTCTCTCTCTCCGTGTGTATGTACAGTAAAAGAACCCTCTCTCTCCCCATAGAACTTTATGTTACTGACAAACACTCATGCACATAAACAAACACACATACATTGTGTGTATGTACAGAAGAAGATCATTCTGTCTCCCCATAGCACTTTATGTGAGTGAAACACAGACACTCAAACACACACACATACAGTGTGGGTATTCACAGTAGAAAATCCCTCTCTCTCCCCATAGCACTTTATGTTACTGACATACAATCATACATACTTTAACTACCACTCTTGCTACTAAAGAAGGGCTCTTGAGGCCTGTTGTTGCCATTATAGTATAATTCCTCTGTATATGATCTGTGTCCAATAACACACACATACTTGATGTTTTCTGGAGCAGAGTTCATTATTCAAGTGCCCTTTGGGTTTTCACTCTCACTTACATATACATAGTATTTAATGATGGAATAAAAACAAGTAAAAACAGGCTATTTAGTGAAAATGGAGTGTTACTGTGTCTATTCTGTGGAGTGATGTGTTGTAACGAAAAGAGTCAATCCATGAGGGGGGAATCTGTTAAAGCAGAATCATTGTGCTGCCAACTTTCTGTTTCTTTTTTGATAATATAGAAATTACCGCAACACAATTTCATCTATTTATATAACACATAGTAGCTCCTGTGTGATGGCTGTCATCTTGTTTGCTCAGAGTGCAAGTCCAGGAATACGATCTCTCACTGGATGAACTAAGTGACTGCTCATCTGGATCCATAGAAGTGTTCTGTGAGGACCTAACACCAGGTTAGACACACACACACACACACACACACACACACACACACACACACACACACACACACACACACACACACACACACACACATACGCACACACATACTGTCGACTATACACATTTTTTTGTCCCATTTCTTTCATCTTTCTCTCCATCTCCTTTGCTGATCAGTAGTTTACACTAGTTCTGTCTGACCTGATAGCCTGAGTGTGCAAGAGAGGTTGAGTGCCCTATTGGCATGTATGGAGGCCTACTTTCTGGCATCCAGACACTTTCACCGCAAGGGAGTAATAAATGGCGCCAAACAAGACATGCCAGTGGCCAACCTTCGGGTCTCTTTTTGTGGAACCTGTATAGACTCACAGGCGACTAAGGAACAATAATTTCTTTGTTTTAAAATTTAGTCAGTTATTTTGTTGGTATGAAGTTCTGCTGTAGTTTTTAGAAGAGGAGAAGGAAAAGAGAGATGTACTCAGGATGTTAGACTATAGGAAGATGCCAAAGGGGATGTGGGTCAATCATTGGATGAAATAGGGCTCCTCCCAACTCGCTGCTTGGATTATTATACGCATATTGATTCCAGCTTCATCTAAGCATTGCTGAGGAATGCTTCGATGCAGTTCACTCTGCAGCTAAGAGTTAACTTAGATGCAGAGTTCCTCCTTTACAGTTTCATTGACCTAAATAATCACAGCCCTAGCATGACCCCATCCCTTTGAGTTATGTTAAGCTCTGCACCCGCAGCGACAGTCATACACTGTTGTGGTCAGTCTGAGTTGAGGGATGTGAACGTCATTCAGAGATAGAACTTTATCGTTGGCGAAGTGTGTCATGTGGCGAAGTGTGTCATGTGTTTGATGCTGTGTCAGAGAGCAGAGGCTCGACCCGGAAAAGTACAATGTAGGTTTGGCTTTCACATAATTATACCTCTAATCTTAAATCAAATCACCAAATCTATTATCCTATACATGTTTGACAGTATGTAAAGCATAGTGAAGAAGTATAAGGGGTTCAGTTCCTTCATTTGAATGATTGAGGTGGCTTTGAGTCTGGCAATGTTGATCTGCCGGTCAATAAACTTACTAATTAGTTATAGGGAAGTTTGCATGCTAACCAGCTAAACTACTGTAGAATGGGATGATACCAATTACAGCTGATAAATATTTGCATCTTAGTGTTGTCAGCATATGCAGTCTTACATCCTTATATTGTTAGTTAAGTTTGAGTATGTAGCTGGGAATGCTAACGTTATTGAGATTTCATTAGTTTGTTGAAGTGGTTGTTTCTTTAAAACTATATAATGACTGGAGATTGATATTTTTATCCTTCCTCTTAGTCGGCTGATGTGATGAGTTTTCAGCTGTGTCTTCGTTTTTCAAACATCAATAAAAAATTATGAAAACAAAAAAATCATAATTGAAAACCCCAAACGTCACAAGTACAACGTCCTCAGCTGAATTAATTTGTAAGATTGAATAGTTTCAATCTGTAACAAGAACTGAAAAACGCTTTGAATCAAAAAGCATGGTATCCCTCTATTATTGTCACGTTGCATATTAAATATCTAAAAATACTGTAACTTATTTCAACTGTTCCCTTTAGGGGTCGCCATATCTTGACCCCGTTTCTATATCTTCCTGTGTCACACCAACCAACCAACTGCATGTCCTCTCTCACCACATCCAGAAACATTCTCTTGAGGGTTCAGCTTTTTCTCCTACCTCACATCTCCAGAATCCTTTAACCAATAGATCCACTATCTTTCCTTTTTGTACGACACAAACCTTCACAGTCTGGCATCTCTTTCTTTGTCCCCAAGACGTCTTACCTTGGTTGTCCATCTGATGTGCTCATCTCTAATCCTTCCCATCCTCGTCACTCCCAAGATAATCTTAACATCTTCAACTCTGCCACCACCAGCTCTGCTTGCTGTCTTTTGGTCAGAGTCCCCGTCTATAAACCACACAGCAGAGTTGCTCTCAATACCGTCTGGTAAACCTTTCCCTTCACTCTCGCTGCTACACTTCTGTCACAGATAATTCTTGAAACTCTTTTCCACCCTGTCAGCACTTTTTTCACCTCTACTACATTTTGACTGTTTCACCTTTATTTATCATTCACACACATGTTGCTGCAACTGACCTTCATTTATCTTCTCTACTTCCACCTCCCCAGATTTTTTTCCACCTTCTACCTACTTTCACTGCAGATCACAATGTCATCCACCAATATCATAGTCCATAGACACTCCTGCCGACCTCATCTGTTAGCCTCTCCATCACCATAGCAAAAAAGGATGGTATCAGAGCCTATTCTTTTTGCAGTCCAACCTCTACCTTGAACTCATCCCTCACTCCTACTGCACATCTCGCCGCTCTCATACTGCTGTCACACATATCCCGGGAGTCTGCCGTACGCTTTCTCTAAATCCATAAAGACTCAAGGCACGTCTTTCTGGCATTCTCTATACTTCTCCATCAGCACTCCCAAAGCAAACATCCTATCTGTACTGCTCCTTCATAGCATGAAACCATAGTGCTGCTCACATATCATCATCTATTTTCTTTAAACCTCTGCTCTACCTTTGCTATTTTCCTCTTTTTTGTATCACCAGTCATCCTAAATACTACCATTGTGTGCTGTCTAGCAACGTTCTCCCCTGACACCACTTTGCAGTCTCCAATCTCTTTCAAATTATATCTTCTGCATAAATGGTAAAATGACTGTACATATATAGCTCTTTTCTAGTCTGCTGAGCCCCAAAACACAACAAGACAAGCCAGAATTCACCCTTCACACAAATATTCATACAGTGATGATTGAGGCTGCCATGTAGGGCGCCACCTGCTCAACAGGAGCGGTAACCATTCAAGCCATCATTCACACACCAATGGAACAGCCATTGGGAGTAACGTGGGGTTCAGTATCTTGCTCAAGGATACTTCGACATGTAGACCGGAGGGGCCGGGGATCGACCCATCGACCTCCAAATAAGCCCTACCTGCTGATGTAGTCTAGCTGTTCCTAACTTCACTCGTATATATAATATATATTCCCGCATTCACTCATGATATGATATATGATATTTTTCAAAATGGTCCCACCCATTCCCCGCTGTTGCACAAAGTACCCTAGGGGTACGCATACCGCCTTTGAGAGAAAGTGTTCTATTTTATTAATCTTTCATGTCTAAAACTCGACCAAAATAGAGCTTTTTTCAAATAAAAACTTTTTAAAAGCTTTTTGGAGGTTTCAAGCAGCTGATTGTGGACCAGCCTTTAACGTCCTCCGGATGTCTCGAGACTATGGTTGTGGCCTTGGAATTGGTCCTTGGAACGCGTTAAAAACAGAACGAACATGTCGTAATCTTCTCTGAAGCTGCATTTACATAGAGGGTGGACTGACACTGTAATAACTATAATTTAGAGAGGGGGGGAAGGGAGGAAAACCTACAGGAAAGCAAAGTGTGGAGGGAAGGAAGAGATTGAGAGGAGTGAAAGGTGAAAGGAGGAGAGCCATTAGAGTCAATGGTTTGATGGATTTTGTTTTGTGTAAGGAGGAAAGAGAACAAACATTAAATATGTCCATTGTGATATGAGGTTTAATATTAAACACCTGGAGGATATGGTAGACAACACATCGCATGAGCAACCATGAAGTGACTTAGTCACTATAGTAAAAGAGGAGTTTCAGTCTAAATTAATGTTTCCATATGCTTCCATTCACTTAGATTACATCAGCGGTAACATAATCAGCTCCTGCATCTAGACCCTAATGAAGACCTGAAACCTCAATGTGACCGTCGCACCATGTGGTCTTCCAATTACATCGCAGACCTCCTGACCTTATCGCTCTCTTGAGAGGTGCATTTGGTGGTGCATTTATTTCTGGGTGTGTATGTATGGTGTGTGCTGATTTGTGTGTGTGTAAGAGTATACAGATGGTGTTTGAAAGATAAATGTAATATGGGCTGTAGATCATTTTTCATCTCCCAGTGAGAAGTGAGACCATGGCCTGATAGTCCACAGGGATAATCAATGTCCATCAGCTGTTTCTCTCACAACCGACCCCACCCAGCCCCACACACATACTGTACACATACAAATACAGAGGAGTATTGATTTACACCTGTTTTCCAAGGAAACGAAAAATCAACATTATTTGACATTGATACAGAAAACAAAATCATTTGTACTTTAAGGTTACACAGTAGAATGTTACTTTTTAACTTAAAAGTCACATTTCTAATTTGTTTTCAGTTTGATGATATTGACATAACAATAACCAAATACAGTTGTAGTTAGATAATGTTGTAAAATCAAAATTCTTAGCTCAATTCTTTTGATTATAGCATACAATTGTTGATTATTATGGAGCCATGGAGTGAACATGGACAAAGAGATAAGCGGATTTGTAAAACAAGCGCACATAACAGGAAGTCCAATGTACTTGCGTTATATAGCATGATATTATTAGTGAATAGCACACGTCCTACAGCATGTTCAGTGCTGTGTGTCAATCTATCAATTGCAAATAAATATTCAAGGAGAAAAAAATAAACTATCACGTTTCTTACATTGAAGGTGAAATGCAGTTGTAGGCTATCCGTACACCTTAGAGTTTTGTGATGTGAAGCTCCAGTCAGACCAGCTAGGAGCAACAGCACAGAAACACATTGGGCATGAACGCAATTGCTGTAGACGTTTTGATAGTAGTCGTCACCTAAACTACACTCAGCTGTTTTTCATAATGTTACAAAAAAAATTGAGTGGGTGAGAAACTTTTATGCCCTGTTTTGATACCCGATAAAGTACTGGTGATTTGCCAAGGATGTAAGCTGCTCTCGCAGACTGCCGGCTGGGATAGACTCTAGTTGCACATAATCCTCTACGGCATAATCTGCTCTATAGGGCTACTTTCACAGCGAGAATCAGGTACATTTCTGATCTATGTTTTCAGATTTGAAAAAAATGAGTTTGTGCAGTTCTGTACTGTCATGAAAGAATCATCACATATGAGCAAAAAATCTGAAAAGCCTCACTGGCTTGAGCCTGACCTTCAAGAGGAAGTAAATTTACCCGAACCACCACCTCACTCGGTGGGATACTCTCACATTATACCAGCTTTAACCTTTAACCTTTTTTCTTCATTTTTTTCCCATATTTTCCAACCTGGGCATAATGACAAGAAGAAAAGAGTTTGACTTTTGCTCCTATCTGTTAAAAAATGTTGATGTATTAAGCGTAGTTCCTTAACGTTACTTTAATAGGTTAGGAGTTCTGTGGTGCAGTGACAGGCAGTGGTATTGAAATGTTGAGGAAAATATCATCTGCGTTTGGGAAAAGTAATTAATCTAACAAATAAAGTGTACATAAAAGTGCACATAATACATGTATGAGCACTAAGGTGGACATGCATATGCTTGTTTAGTATATCCTTTATTTTACCGGGTAAAAAAATCTATTTTCTAAGAGTGACTTGACTAAGTGAGCAGCTGAGATCTGCTTGTGTGTAGAAATGAGTAAAAATTCACGCAAAATTTGACAATTTGCCATTCCTCTCTCAAACCAAAACAGAGCTGTCACCTCCCTCTGTGTTCACCATCTCGGCTTTCCTTTTTATTTTGCCCCTTTGGACATTCCTGTACAATTTATCAGGCACTCAATACTTTCTGCATTAGAGAGTGCAATAGATAAAGGAGGAGAGAAAGGAGCTAAAGAGGGAATTGAGGAATGAGTATACACTCTCAAGACCATTTTGACCTCTGGCGTGTTATGCAGTCAGCCATGTGTGAAATCTCCTGGTGTGTCTATAAGACCACACACACACAAATTGATTCACAAAGACATCTATTTGTCAAATGAATAACCAATGGAGAGTCATTTTGACATGATTGTGACCTTCAGTGTGGTGTTTCTGATGTTTTCTCATTATGTATCTACATTTGTGACATTCATGTTGATTTACTAATGTTTGTCTTAATTTGGCAGTCGCGGTTTCTGAAGCACAGCTATATGAGTGAACTCAATCACAAACTGATGATATCCATTGTTGCTGTATGCACACCACACTGTAACTATGCAACCAGCCTCTGTAGCACAGCATTGTGGGATACCCCCGGGAAGTCTGCTGAAAATGTCAACACAGACATCTGTGTGAGGGAGCATCTATTAAGAGCAATACCATTTTAAAATGCACACATATTCATTCTCTTCGAATACTTTACTTTGTTCCACCGGATGGAGGTTGATGTTTTTTCAGCTCTCAGCTGCGCATGATTCACAATGAGTGTGTGACATTAGCCACCGGAGAGAATGATGTATTTGTTAGTTTAACATTTGCTCCTCCAGAAACAAGAATTAGTAAAAGGGATACACTTACAATATTACCGTGGATGGCCTTTATGTAGCTGGACGGCCCAAATGCTTAAGCCAGTGACTCACTGCTGTTCATCATCCGTACTGAGTAAGACGAAAAAAGAAAAATGTTGTCACCTTGGAAAGAACTCTTATTCATAAATACATTTGTCACTCGGACCAGGAAGGGAGACATGGTATGCATCTGCTTGTCATCTGGTTATTTTTGTGTAAACAGGACATGGTGCAGCAGCAGTGTAGTGTATGTCATATTCATCCCTGTGTCCTGTGGACCCTCTGCGTTTGCGCGCTAGCCGTCACAAGCAGGAGTGTTGAGGCGGTGATGCAGGATATCCCTCTCTTTCTTACAGGCTTCCTCTACTCCTCTGAAACACATACAGAGATCCTTCCTCAACCTTTCCTCCTCCTCCTCTCACTTCCCTCATGTTACATTTTTACAAACCTCTTGATACCTTTTCCTCACTAGTAGTATCCACTGGGCCTTCATTTACTGTTTGCCCTATCTTCTTCTGATTCATTTGCTTTTTCTTCATCTCCTATCCTCAGTCACAATCATCACTTCTCAGTCCTGTTGGCACTAATCCCAACTCTACAACAATTTCACTTAGACATAAAAATGCAAAAACTGCAAACTGAAAAAATGGCCGCAGGGGTACGCATACCATCTGCTTACACTGAAACAGCAACATTCAAATAAGAAAGAAGCCTAGTACTTTTGAATATAATCAAAATGAACAAAATAATCTTCCAATGGAGCGAGCCAATTTTGTTTGGCTAGAATCCTTAGAACTAGCATAATTGTTCATTCTCTGAAAGGATGTAGTAGGTAGTAAAAGTAAATTGTTCTTTACAAGCAACAAAAACACTATCATTAAAGATAAACTCCACTAAAATTACTCTAGTAATTTAGGTATCTTGATTGAGCTGGCTTTAAGTGAATACTTTACCTTCTATTTAGATCTACAGATCTGCTTATTAGCGGATATTACAACCAGTAGCTCAACTTTAAGAAACATTCGAAGGAAGGTTTAGAAAAAGCTTTGTGTATTGCTCGGAA
Organism: Lophius americanus; assembly: GCA_037951165.1. Lineage (NCBI taxonomy): Eukaryota > Metazoa > Chordata > Actinopteri > Lophiiformes > Lophiidae > Lophius > Lophius americanus. The sequence continues at coordinate 7,076,430 of JBBDHG010000001.1, forward strand.
ATGCATTGGGGTGTCATGAAAGTTTTGTCCCATCTTCCCATAGCTCAATTATTTATGGAAATAAATAACTGAATTCCAATTGAAATGATCACTTATGCTTACTTTGTGAATGAATGTTGATGTTCTGTTAAACTGGTAAATTGAAACTAAACAACAACCCCCCCAAAAAAAGGGGGGGATTCTTGTAGAGATTTTTCTTAATAGTTAGATATTACTAAATATTACTTGGATTACCTTATGAAAAGATATGTTCTTTAATGAGATAACGTTCCGAAAGCAAAACACGACGGGCATTACTATTTTAAGAAAAAAAAGTATTTGCCTGATAAAACAGATTATGTTCTTCGAATTGCTATTGTAGTAAACAACACTCCCTTCAAGCGTCAGGCGCCTTGATACAATTGGTTTCATGCAAAGCAGAAGGATTTTCCTCTTCTCTCGCATTATTTTTCCCCTCCCTTGTCCTCTGCTCATAATGAACCGCGCAGTGTCCGTGTGTCTGTGTGTGCGTGTGTGTGTGTGTGTGTGCGCGTGTGTCCTTCCTACCAGCTACTTCACATGACACATGCCCAGTGGAAATACAGTAGTGAATCTGTTTCTAACTGTGTGGAGGTGCAAGGGCAAATAGACTCATGCAAAGTACAGAGACACGCTGCTTCCTTCTGCTTCTTTTTCACTCTCTTTTCAATCTAACCATTCATCCCTGTATTTCTGTCAACCTTTCTCTCTTACCTTTGCATATCTTTGTACGTGTGTGGAACAAATTCCCCCATCATCGTGGCAATTTTTGCCATGGCTCTGTCAGCTGTGGTTATCCCACAGACTTGTTGACACACACAAGAAAGAGAGTGACAGATTATTTGTTTACATCAGCCATATATTAAAGTGATTATACTGTGGAGCCAGAGAGACGAGCGCTGGAACAAACAAGCGGCTGTGTGCTACCATCACACACTTTACCTGTGGGTATACGTGCTTTTAAGAGCCCTGATGCGTGACTCCGCTACACATGCATTTGTGCGCCACACAGACCGGCCTTGTACGTGGTCACTCTTGTTTGACTAACCTTAAGCCCTCATCAGGGAGGTATAAGAGCTGACATACAGCACCTATTAACCTTAAATTACATCTCTTACCCCCCTACTGGCCTGCTCCCAGCCCCCAGAGCTCCCATAACTGTCACCACAGAGCTCCGACCTCAGTGTGGCATAAACTCTTCAACATTGGCTCTTTATTAGAGCTTGCTCTTTCTAATCAATGCCCTCGGCGTCTGTGTTTTTGTCTACTTCTGAATTCCTGTACCACAGAGACTCAGTCAAGGCGAGACGGATAGTAGGCTGTTGGCAGGTGTGCTGCCCGCGTCCCTTAAGGCATACCTTTGTCTTTCTTGGGTTCAGTTGGCGCCAGCTTGGGCACTGTAGAAAAATTAGCCATCTTTTTTTAAGCATACATAATATTGACTGTGGAATGTGAGCAAACAAGACATTGCTTGTTTTCAGTCCGGTTTAGCATCAACCAATTTATGCAAATGCAACGGAAAACTGGCTTCAACCCAAGAGCCTGCTTGTTTGAACACAACTCCTAACAGTTAGAGAGCTGATAATATCACAGCTGTAGGCATTTCTGCGCCCATTCAGGAGAAGGTGAAGTGCACTGGTAACACGCCCAGAAGATAAACACTGCACCAGTTAAATATCCAGACGAGATGCACTAATGCACAAAATTATTTTCTATAATTGTATTGATTGTTAATGAGTGATGATGGATTTTAAGCTGGTTTAGGCCCCGTCATTATGAGAACTGCTAATGGGGATAAAGACAGAAAATGATGACATAATACCCTCGTTAGATCTCCACCCAACTCTTTTTATAAATAGATTCTGTAGGTATTTGAAGAAAGTATCTGGGTCAAATGGGGAGATGACGACGGACCGAGTGATACACTGGAGTAATAAAGATAATACTTAAAAAGAGTAACTTGTCTGTCCTGTGATGATTGAGATAGATGAAGTAACATAGCTGAACGTGCCATAGCTAACAGAGTTTGTGGACACGAGCCTTGGCCTCTCTGAGCCTGTCTTATCAATGTGACGTTCTCGTAGAGATAAACTCAGACACAGACATGCACACTCGTACACATGAACACGAGCATGAGTAAAATTACTTTCACGCATTCCCATACTCCACTCACCCATGCACATGTAGGTTTGTTTTTAACCACTGAGGTATCACAGCGGTTGATCTATTTGATGAATTTGAAGCCTAGCAAACTACTTTATGAACTGCGAGGGGATCGGTCACACATCGGTTTGGAGGATAGAAAGATAGGGAATGAGGAAAGATGGAAAGAAAAATAGAGATTAGTGGAGGAGTAGAATTATGCTGGTGTGTGGGGTGTGTAGATGATCATTTGTGGTCTGCTGGTGAAATGTAATTGGCGACTGACTCGTCTCTTTTTTTTGTGGGAATACTAAATATGAACCCCCCCTCCTACCCTAAGCTTATCACGCAGTCATGGCAGATCATTTAAATCAGCTTATCATTGTTGGGACTCTCTTAATTAGGGTGCATAAGAAAATCTGAACATGAAGGGATGAATAGAGCAGCTAATACGATTATGAGTGATTGTTTGTGCTAGGATGGGTTTTTGTTGTGACTCTAATATTTGAAGTTAAGGATGATGAGTTGGATGCAGCTCAAGCTAAAATTCCATTCTTCTTTGTTTCCGTCTTCCTCTCTTTTGTCACTGGTGTGCTGCATCACACACACACACACACACACACACACACACACACACACACACACACACACACACACACACACACACACACACACACACACACACACACACACACACACACACATACATACACACACAATAAGTGAGTGAGAGGGGGAGCCGTTGGGGAATCAGCTTGTGGGAGGAGAGAGAGTGAGAGGCAACAAGAAAGGAAGAAAGAATATAGGAAGGAGAGAGAGAGAGGGAGCTAGCGGGGGTAGAGTGAGCAAATCAGTGAATGCGGGCGAGTCAGAGGGGAGGAGAGAGAGAGGAAGGGGGATGTTGCTGCTGCTGTTTCCTCTGCGACGGTCTCTCCTGTCAGTTGCCCGCTGCTTGCCCGGCAAGCAGGAGGAAATACAGAGGAGCAGAGGAGCTTTAGAGGGAGATAGAGGAGGAGGTTTTTTAGAGCTAGCAGCACTGTTTCCTCACAGGGAGCTGCAGATACTCTGAGAAGCATTGGATTTAGACTGGACACAGATCTGCACATTCATGGATTACCGGGAGTGAGTAAGGGTGATTGCTAATCTACTGATACACATATTTTTAGCAGAGGGGTGAACCCACTGTTAGGAGTCTTTCACATTCTGTATCCATTAGAGACGGGCAGGAGAAGCCAACCAGAAATCGTCTAGGCATTTTTACACCTTTTGCCTCTGCCCTTCTCTTTCCATCTCTGTCGGTGAGACTGTTTGTATTTCAGAATCTGCCACTGATGCTGTTGCTTGCTTCTCTGCAGGAGGGATGCTGGAGGCTAATGTTGCTAACATTAGCATGACAGCAAATCCCAGAGAGCTGGACCTCAGGTCTGCTGTCTCCTGTCAGGAAGCTTCAGCCCAGGCTATGGCCTCCAGGAATCCATCAGCAAAGCCTTCTTCTCTGCCTCAGGGGCCTCCTTGCACCTCGGGGTCAGAGCTCAAGGTCTACAGACCCACGTCCGGATCTATCCCAATTCCCAATCCATCTGGGCTCCGCAAGCAGCGATCACTCAACAACCTATGTGTGCTCACTGATGCGGAAAAGAAGCTGCACCTTTACCAGTCTCCCCGCTTGAATGAAGACATGAGCCGGTCCAGTGCTGGTGCCAGCAAGTGCGGCCTGACTAAGACCGGTCAGGCTAGGGGTGGAAAACCTCCACTTTCCCGGACACTTTCAAAGTCAGAACAATCTCTTTTCCAAGGGAAACCCAAGTCTTTCTGCTCTCCATCTTCAACTTCTAACACAGGCAAGCCGAGTCGAATTCCTGCCCCTGGGAAACCACTGGGACCTTTTGCTGAGGTCAAGCCTATCAACATGGCACCTGAGACTGGCCAGAGTTCGGACACAGAAGCTACAGACCACCCGACTAAGGATAACGTCAGTGGAAGTGTGAATACTGGAACGAATGTCAAGAAACAAGGGGAGAGGGGGAGACCTACAGTTAACTCAACGGAGGAGAAGAAAGAGAGGAAGGGTATGGAGGGAGAAGAAGATAAGGGCTTTTTGAAGGTGGATCCAGAGTTAGTGGTGACGGTTTTAGGAGACCTGGAGCAACTTCTCTTCAGCCAAATGCTTGGTGAGTCCATATTTTATCCCTGTTTTACAAGCATGACACTCAAATCACTCAGGAATTTTAAAATTATGTCATTATGTCTCCTCTCATCTCCTCTCTTCTCCACACCCAAACCTTTCCTTCCAGCGCTGATTGTAGTTCCAGCATCAACTGGGAATTTTAAATGAGTTCAGTCCATTGCAGCAGAGCATAATGTCAGTGTGTTTTTCACTATACCATACTGAGCCTTAGCTCTGCAGTTGGTGAAATGTGCTCTGTTTATCACTATAGCAGACAAACGTGCTCCATTTACTTGAGTAAAATGAAATTGGTTGTGTATGTCTGCACGGTGTGATCCTTCTAATCAGCTGAAGTAGCAGTAACATCGAGCTGACATTGTTTTGTTGTTGACCCATAGCTCGCGCTGGAGTGTTTTGTCCCAGTAGCATCTGACCCACTGGCTTAGTGAGCTGAATATATTAATTCCCCAAAAAGCTCCTTCCTGCTTCTCTCTGCGTTTTTATCTCACACCTTGTCTGTCTCTCACCCCACAACCTTTTGCACACATATTCACACACTTGTGTCCGTGGTAGATAGAATTTGGACTGCATGATTCGCATCAGTGCTGCAGCCTCTGAATGTCCTTGCTCGCACTGAAATCAGCCATTTGTTAATAAATGCCGTGTGAGTTTAAGTAGCAGGGTGTGTGGGTGTCTTCAGTCAGTAGATAAACTGGCTGCAGATTGAGTCCGGCTCTGGTCACACTGGGCCACATATATAGCCTTGCACCACTCCCTCACCTCCCCAAACCTTCCCTCGTGTCTGCCCTCAATCTCCATTGATATCCGGACCACTGACAGATGTTCACTATCAACCCCCTTCTCCACCCCCAATCCCTTTATTCCCCCTGTTACCGGGGGCAACGTGTGTGAGGAGAGAGGGGAATCCGAGGGCGTGGTGGCATGGGCAGGTAGCAGTGTGCACCCATTTACAGTGCACATACCAGGACACACAGTATCTCAAGTTTTAGCTAAGTGGGTTTGAGAGAATAATGACTTAAATGACTGAACAATGAGGTCGTTATTCAAAGTCCAAGCCAGTGTCCTAATCTATACCTATCATCCAAGTTCCTTATCTTACTACTGTATCATCCCTCTCATTGTTTCCCTCTCTTGCCAGCATGTAGCATCATAACGAGGTGGAAGAGGAGTTAATGGTCGTTATATCTGAATTGGTGCGACAAATTTGTTTTCTGTCCATCATCAAGGCTTCTCTTTCGGTCCTCTTCCTGTCCTCCAGAAGAATAGGAAAATACACATACACTTGAGTTTTCTAAAATCATGTTTTCTGAAACTGAACTGATTCTCAAAAGCTTTCTAGAAAAGACATGTAGCAGTGGTTCATTTTGTGTTATTTCTAAACCTTTTACTGCTAGATAACAATTTTCTAAATTATCTTTAACAAATTGTACCTACCTAGAGTCTAATGTAACACTTTCATTAGTGACAGGAAGACAAGTCCTACATCCCTATGAAACAATATATTGTTTTGCTTTAAGTATAGCAAAATGTCAAAATCACAATGTGTTGCCATAAATATTGTTTGGCCAGGTGCTTGCCAATACACTTCCCTACTCGCCTTGTCTCCTCTCTCTCTATTCTCAGCTGCATGTCACCTAGCACAGCCCAAATCACAGCTTTTGTGACCTTGCCCCTGCATCCCAGTGTGTGTCATGCACGTGGTGTGTCTTTATGTGAGTGTTATGTTTCTGTGTGTGACAATGTTCCTCGTTGTAGTTCTTGGACTGTCATTCTAGGCCAAACCTGTCATGCAGCCAGGTAGGGAGGAAGGAGTTGGAAAAATATAAGATGGGAGAAGGGCTAAGAATTAATGGTAATAGTGGATAAATTTCCACCAGGCATCCCAAACCTGCTTGATGTTTATCATGCAAACCACTGCAGGGGAGTTAAATATTTGTGTTAGTATGCAGTGTGTGTGTGTGTGTGTGTGTGTGTGTGTGTGTGTGTGTGTGTGTGTGTGTGTGTGTGTGTGTGTGTGTGTGTGTGTGTGTGTGTGTGTGTGTGTGTGTGATAGGGAGAGGTTAATTGTGACTTGCCCTCTTGGTTCATCTTTTATCATATCTGGTTCTCTATTTCCGATGGGACGTGAAGCTAATTGGTTTCTGCTCCATGGCTCTGTCATAGGAAGACAGATTATGGATTCTCATTCCCAGCTCCACTTCCCCATATACAGTCCCACCCTCTCCTAATCTGCTTCCTACATATCAGAGCCAGGTGTCATTGTACTGTATGTCATTATATCAACCCTTTCCTTGTTTTATCATGTTATTGTGGAAACTATATGTCAACTGTTAGCTCTTTTTGCTACGGGGAATGCTAGGTGATTCTGGCTAAAATGAGAATCACATTTTTATTTTTTTTAAACTCAGAACTGAATTCGCGATTCTCTCCACTATTTTTTATTCTTGTTGCGGTAAACTATGCTACGCAATATAATCTCTCCCGCTTCTCAGCCACCCTACTGTAGGAAGGCAACCCTTAGTATATTACCACAGCTCGCTTAGCTTCAGACTCGTGTTTGTAACAAAACATAGTCTGGACCAACTCTGAAGCAGAGAATAAGCAATTTTATCTGGGGTGCTGAGCCCTATTTCGGAGGAAGCTTAGCATAGCTGGTTTGATTTGATCTTGTTTTCTCCTCTATCAAGAGGTTATTTTTCTTGATTCACTTCAATCTTTTATTTAAATGTTTCTCTCTCACACGAGCACACAGCTTTTTGCCTCCAGTCTCTCTCCCTCTTGCTCGTCCCACAGATTTTTGTGTGCACCTCATCGTAACATGATTCAACACTTACCTCTCATTGGCTGAAGGCTGCAGCTGGTGTAATAAATTAAAAGTCTGCAGAATTGTTTCTCTTCAGAAATGAGTTCAGAAATACATCTGAATCGAAATCTCAGTCTTCCTGCTTAATTAACATTGTGTGTTGCATCGTAGCTAGTTTAATACACTCAAACATTGTCCTTTAGAGATAAGTGAAGGCAAAGATTATCTGCCATTGAAGTCTCATTGGTATGTATTACCCAAGACAGTCAGCTTTGCACACACACATTCACCTATTCAATGAAGAAAATAAATAGAGTAACAATGAAGGATATTTAAGGTAAAGTATATACATTAGCTTTTGAGGTGCATAAGGATTTGTGTCAGTGTATCTGTGTCTGTAATTTATTTTTCTTTAACTGGACATACATGTTAAACCAATGAGCGAAGGGGAGCTTTTTCTAAACTGGATTTACAGAATGACTTGTGTGACCGAGGGCAGCAGATCTGGACTTGCAGCATTAATTCTCCAAAATACAGGATATTTTACAAGACATATTTTAACAGATCTAGCATCAAGGTTAGATATACAGACAGAAAAGTGCAGTTAATTCTGCTAGTGAAATGACCTGCTGAATGTTCACGGTGTAAAGTAGATGCTGCATATGCTACCAGTGTCATCCACAGCAGTGAACCTCAGACGTGTGCCTATAATGATGGCTCCCAGTGCCATCCAGCACCCATAATGAGGTGTATATGAGAGGGGAATCTCCCTAAAGCAGTGGCCCTTCCCAGCGTGAGGTAGGCTTGATTTAGGGAGAATCCAGTCTAAAGACGCCAGCAGGCATCCGGATTAGGCCTCAGATAAAGATAATGAGGAGATTCATCTTCCATTCCAGTAATTACAAATCTATCCGGCTGGAAAAGACCAGCCATCAAGATTAGAGAATGAGAAGATTAAAACCAAGACAGCATCTATTTGGATGGAAATTTTGATATTTCAGATAATTTACTTTGTGAACGATAAGATAGAGAAAATAGATTTAGTTTAGAAGATTGGTGATGTTATGGGGTATTTGGTGTTGGTCAAGCCGATTGGAGAAATTGGGGTACTGAAGAGAACTACATGCAACTTAATGAGACACAGTTGCTCAAAAACATCACTACTTATTTTATTTATCTTTTCATTGGACAGCTTTTGTGTAGGCATATTTGTTTAGTTGATGGTTACTCTTGCTCATCATCTATCTGCAAAATAAAACACCCACATGAGAAAAAGGAAGATGCACACATGCAGACACATCGTCGTGTTCCAGGGAACGTATCTAGAAATAACTACAAAGACCTGCAGTATTGTCGGCACAGAGCTTGCGTATCTGACACACATGTTAAGTGCATGCATGCCAAATTAAATCACTCGTATACACCCCTGTCTATTTAAACTCAGTCCTTTCATTGTGATCATAGTCTCTACTATGATGCAGGTGCAGTCTGAGTGGCTGCGTCCGTCCCAGTTTTCCATGACTAAGGGTTTCAGGACCATTGTCCTCCCTTTGCGGAGGTGGCAAGCCAAAGTGTGAAGGGATGTGTGGAACAAAGCTTCCCTCCAAGTCTCTCCCTCTCCGTGTCTTCCTCTTCTTCTCGTTCAACTCTGACTTGAGTTGATGGGTAGAAGTGTTATGTAGCCACCATGATATTTCTGGTACATGTTTTGCAGGAGGACAGAGGATTTTTTTTTTTACTTTGTGACAAGAAGAATTCATAGATAGGATTACGGATGTACGCTTTTTTTCTCTGTACAATGTTGTTTGTGCTCACAGTGCTTCTTTCTGGTCAGTCTCTAAGGGGTTTAATGCAGGGAGCCGCAGCATTTACTCTGTCTGCTTCCTGCCATCCTTCTCCAAATCAATAGTGCTTTCTGTTTTGGTCTTTTCAACTCCAATGCATCACACACATATGAACACAAAGCTCCACGTAAAGAACAACGTTTTTTTTTTTTTTAAAGATGTAAAGTCTTATTAATGCCTCTGGTACCGTCAGTAGAAATGTACTTTGATTGTTGGTTAAAATATTCATGGATAGGTTTAATGTAGATTTAGATTTAATGTGATCATGGCATGATGATTCAAAACCCTTTCTGCCAAAAACAGAAACCTGGTGCACCGTAGAGTTTTCTTATACAACTAGAACTTGTCTCCGCACAGATAATGATAGATAAGGTTAGTACTTGGAGGCCAAAGGATAGTATGTTGGCTGCTTAGTAATGATGAATACTTAGTGTTCATCTGTTCGTTTTCTATTTGTGTCCTCCTCTTATGATATGTCTCAGTTGAAAACGCCCATTGTTCATGATGTAGTTATGTGCTTGCTGAAAGACACATTAGTCACACACAAACACATACATCTGACAGTACATCTGACACTGTCTTATGACAGTGTTGTGGTCAGCTTGTACCCACCACAGTGTCACTATAGAGTAACTAGTGCAGGGTGAAGCTGCAAACTGTATGATCCTATTTGCTGAACAATTAATATACCACCAGTTTTAATCGCAAGTCTGCAAAATGGGCAGTCTCGTATATAACTCGGCCTATGCTGTCGTTGCCGACAGCAAGCATTGGAGAGATTGGAGATTTTGGTAGGTAACAATCTAATCAATTCAAAAACCTGATAACGCCACCATTGCTTGATTATTATCATCAAGTTCATATTCAATATTTATTCTCCCATGAAGACCAGAATAGGTGTTTCCTTTGTGTTTTTTGACAACAAACTGAATATATTTTGGTTTGGGTTGGACTGTTGATTAGAGAAAACTAATGTCACCTTAACCTTTTTACGGACATGTATTATCAATCATTCAATAATCTACTGCATTCTATAAGATGTTTGCGCTGTCATCAGCTGTACCATCTCAACTGTCACTTTACTTTGTGAGAACAGGTCCTGCAACAGGAGCAGGATAGTTGTTTGACAAACCCAAACATAACAAAAAACATTTAACGGAAAACAAGTTCTTGAAAAAAAATCGACACAAACATTTCCAGACTTTTTACTCTTCCTTGGTTGTGTGCTTACATGAATTTGAGCCACTCAGTTGTTTCTTTCCTTCCTTTGATAATAGTATTTGTCTGCATAGATTTTTTTTTATCCAGGTCATGGTAATCCCTGTGGTTTGAATCAAAAGCAACTGGACTCATGTTTTGGCTCGAAGACGTTTCACCTCTCATCCAAGAGGCATCTGCAGTTCCGAACTTCAGCTAAAACAGAAGTCCAGTTGCTTTGTATTCAACCCACACGGATTACCAAGACCTGAATGAATGAGAATATAAACACACATGTTGCTTTGTGCTTTGGGACTAACTCCTTTTGCTTGGTTCGAGAGTTTTATTTGACAACTTCAAACCATGCTTGTTTATGTGGTGGTTGTGTTTTGGATTGTGTCTCTTTTTTTAATCATTTCATTCTTAAAGCAATTTATCACAGCATTTCACTTCGTCGCTTTGCACAAAGGAGCACACACATACACTCATTCCTTCTCTGTTTAAAGGTGTAATCTATAAGTGAGATGTTCCTGCGGTGCTATCTCAGTGTTCCCTCATTTGTTTTTTCGAGGAGAATAGACCAACCAAAAGTTTCCTTGTCTTCCGCTCTAAGCCTATAGTGCTGTGGCTTCTAACAGCTCAAGCTTTGGTTAAGGAGATACGGTGTGCTTATGTCTCTATATGTTTGTTTGGGTCAACATCCAGAGCTGGAGATCTGGGCTGAAAGGATAAGATATTGATGGTTTAAACTCTATTGCTGCACGGAGAATTCAGGTCATCAGTCATGTCATCAGTGTTTGAGTTTATTCTTATCCTTTCTTTCAAGGAATCAACTCTTTCCCAGTTTAAAATGGATTTCCAAACCAGTCACCCGCACTGAACCACCCTGACTGTCTCTCACTATCCTCTTTCTCATAGACTAGGCGTTACCATGTTGATAGTTCTGCTATGCAGAGATTGTTGCGGCGTATTTAGCATACACAAATGCAATGATTTGCTCTGAGAGACTTGTGAACCATTCATGTCTCATATCGGATTTGATCTAGCATGGTTGTAATATCCTGTTACAACATCCTGGTAAAGCGGGATCCTTTATGCATGTGTGTTTGTGTGACATGCATATTTAAGTGCATTAGCGTGTGTTTGCTGGTTGGCCCTGTCCAGATGTGCAGGAATGACTATGTTGCAATGCTTCCTGTTATGCAAACTGACTGAGGTCAGAAGACTGCTGCGATGCTGAGCGAGTAGAGGAGAAAGAAAGACAGATGAATATTTAAGTTGTCATGTCAAACAAAATACGCAGTAATGAACCACTTTAGTAGCTAAGCAGGGTTATGTGTATATGAAGCTCATTGTATATACATAGTGAAAAGTTTAACTGGCTTATTACTTTTTATACTTCTGTCTCAACAAAACACTTTATTCACTAAAAGAGTATGGTGTAAAAAAACAAACAAAAGTAATAACAACAAAAATGTTTTGCTAGCTTCCTGTTTCTTTCATTCTAGTATCTTTCTTGTCAGGAATGTTATAATAACTGTTTTTGTTATAGACAACAGCCACATTGGAAGTGTCTGACTTTTTAAGAGATTACAAACAAGAAGGTAGAAGCTGGGCTACATTAAGAATTGCTTGTCTGCCCAGTGCAAGTAAAATGCATGCTAATATATTTGCTAACTCAACTGCCCGATCAAGCAATGTGTAAAATAATTTGTAAATAAAGTGTAGGAGCTGAAGAGTGAGCCATCTCACTTTTCCCTATTTATATATAATAAAGGTTAAACATGACATTTTTAGTTTTGTAGTTGTTGTATAACCAATGAGATATGTAATACTTTCTTTAGGGCTTAGTAAAAATATGCTTAGAAAAATATTGTGACCCAGTGGGTAAAGACATTCTGTGATGCTCAAACCAGCACATCAGTCTTATGATAAGCAGACTGTAGCCTGGGGGGTGTTACAGTGAGACTGACATATAAACACGCACGTTGACCAGACAGAGACAAATGAGACCAGAGGGAAGGAAGGAAGGAAGGAATAGAAACAGAAGCCATTACTCAAACCTTCATTTATTCTATTTTGCACAACTGAAGCTCTCTTTGTTAAAGCCATTCACTCAGGTGTGGGCAAATGCTTAAATTCACGTTTATAGTCAGCACATAGACAATGCACTGTCGAAGAAGAATGCACAAGCACATACACATCCACTTACATACACACTAATGGAGAACTGCTCCTGCATTGACAGAGCCATTAGTATGTCTTAGGGGAGGTTTTTTTCTGTTTGTATTGTAGAGGAAAGTCACAAGACCCAAGAAAAAGATAGCAGTTATTTCCCTCTACTCAAGCAACCATCATCCATCTACATCATTCTTTTTTTCTCACTTTTTTAATGTTTATGATCAACAATAATGTCATTGTTAACAAATCCATCGAAAGACCACGTCCAATTAAGGCTGCAGGCATCTGTTTGCCTGTTGTGTGTGGGATAGCCATGTTGCTAAACACCTGTTGACATTTCTATAAATTTTAATACATTATTATCAAGGCTTGCTTCCTGTTGAGAGAACATCACGCTATCACTGTGAATGTGTTTAAGTATGTCGATTCAGCATGGGACTCTCATCTAACATGTGAGGTTTGCCAAACACTGGACCATTGACAGGAGATTGAAAACTACTCACTGTTTCATGGGCAAAATATAGCATAAATAAATATAAATAAATAAATATAAGCATAAAAAAGCAACTCTGTGCATCTTATCCATGGCCAACGGCTAATAACGGGCTAGTGTCCACGACTGGCATGATGATACATTATTCTGCCATCCAACACTCTGTTGTGAATATCGGTTATTAAACAACTTGGACTCCTTCGCCAGCCCTGTTACATTCACAGATGTTACAGTTCTAAGTTTGTTTACTCCCGCTCCGATCACTCCATTCTGTCCTTTTGGTCTGACGTGCGCACCGTCGCGTCTAAGATGCGTAATCAGAACCCTTCCGCTCTTCCCACTAGTAGCCCCGGAGTTTCCTCAACAAAGCTACTCACTGAGCTGTTTAGAAAATGTGGAGTGGACTTCAGTCTTCTTCGGCCGATACAGAGACTCACTGCTCCATCTAGTATTAAAATGTAACTCTTTAATACACAATCTCTTACAAACGAATCATGCCTCGTACATGACCACATTCTGGAGAAGTGTCTGGACGTGATATGCCTGGTAACAACCAGATGTTTTTTCTGTCCTGAATGAGACCTGTCCCGCTGGCTACTGTTACCTCAATGAAAGCCCGCAGCACGGGTTGTGGTGGTGGTGGTCTGTCTGTCATCTACCTCAGTGTTTTGGACTTGTCTCCACTGCCCTTGCCTGAGATATTTTCTTTTGAATGCTTGGCATTTAATTGTAAGCCCCATTTCTCCATGACCTACTTTTAATCTACCGACCACCGAAACCAAACCCAGCCTTCATCTCTGAGATCTACAACCTTTTTTGACCTTTTGTACAACCTCTGCCAATATTATAGTATTTGGAGATATGAACATTCACGTTAATTCCCCTGCCTGTCGTTTTGCATCCGAATTTCTCCAACTACTGAATTGTTTTAATCTCAGGCAACTTGTCGATGTCCCCACCAACACCATGGGGCACACTCTGTATCTTGTCATCACTGACTCTGCTACTCTCAGCAATCTTCTTATGTACGATCTGGGTGTGTCCGACCACAAGGCTGTCTCCATGGAATTGTCACTTGTGTCCCCCCTCAACAAGCCCAAAGGTCAAATCTCCTTCAGGAATTTGAAACACATGAACCCAAAAACCATGACTGTCGACCTACAGCATCTTCTTTCTGCATACTTTGTATCAGCCAATGACTTCTACAATTACTCCCTGATTAGCATCCTGGATCGTCACGTCCCTGTAAAAACTAGAACAGTCACCTTCTCCCGCTCAGCGCCCTGGTTCACCAGCGGAAAATTAAGGCAGCCAGGAGTGCCCTTGAGCGGCATTACAAGGCTTCGGGTCTCACTGTCCACAAGCTAGCCATTCGGGAACAATAAAAGGTCTACTCAAAGTCCCTTAGAGACGCACGGTCACTGTTCTACTCAAACATTATCAAAACCAGTCCTTGAAATCCTAAGCAGTTATTTCCAACTATCAATCATCTTCTTAAACCACAAAGTCCCCCACTTACAGAAATTAGAGAAGATCACTGTAATAATTTCATGGCTTTCTTCAAATAGAAAATTGACTCAATCCGTTCTGTCCTTTCTTTTTCGTCCGCACTACCTATCCAGTCTGCTTACTCACGGTTTTAGATCTCCCAGCATCTAAAGTGCTTCCCAGAAATCTCACAGCAAGAGGTTGAGAATATCATCAGGACGATGAAACCCTCCACCTGTGCCCTCAACCCCTTTCCTATAGCCCTAGTGAAAACTAACATCTCTTCCATCAGTCCCCTGATCACCGCTGTAATAAACCAATCCCTCCAGGCCGGCTTTGTTCCATCTGCCCTAGAAGCCGCTATAATCAGACATCTCCTCAAAAAACCCACTCTCGATCCAGAAGTTTTTGCAAATTGAAGAACCATTTCTAAACTGCCATTCCTATCCAAAGTACTGGAAAAAGTAGTTGCTGCCCATCTCCGGGACCACCACAAATACAACCACCTCTTTGACACCTTTCAGTCTGGTTTCTGCTCCGCCCACAGCACAGAAACAGCTCTGCTTAGAGTCACAAATGACCTACGAATGGCAGCAGTTGCTGGTTCACCTTCCCTCCTGATTCTCCTTGATTTGTCTGCTGCCTTCAACACTGTTGACCATGGAATACTCCTACACCGCCTACATCACACCATTGGGCTCACTGCCACCGCCCTAAACTGGTTTCAATCCTACTTCAATGACAGAACGGAATACGTTCAAGGTCCCGGAAACACACCGTCATCTATGGGGTCCCCCAGGGATCAGTCCTTGGCCCCATTCTCTTCATACTGTACATGCTCCCCCTTGGCCATGTCATCAGTCGATATGGACTCTCATTCCATTGCTACGGTGATGACACGCAAATCTACATAAAAACTGACATGTTCCTCCGCAGCTTATCCATCCTCATCGTCATCATCATCTCCCCTGTCAACTCTCCGCGCTTGTCTGGAGGAGATAAAGGTTTGGATGAAAAACAACTTTCTCCAGTTGAAAAGCTCCAAAACTGAAGCAATTTTAATTGGCACCCCACATAAGACCCAGTCTTCCTCCATAACCAGTATTACTTTCTCTGGTCACGACATTCCCCTCTCTTCATCAATCACCAACCTCGGCATAAGATTCGACCCACATCTCACTTTTGAATCCCACATCAAACACATCTGCAAGATCTCCTTTCACAATCTCAAAAATATTTCCAAAATCCGTTCTTCACTCTACTTAAGTGGTGCTGAAAAGTTGGTCCACGCGTTTGTCTCCTCCAGACTGGATTGCTGTAACACACTTTTCATCAGGATCCCTGATAAAAGTCTTCAAATACTTCAGTATGTTCAAAACAGTGCTGCTAGGATCCTGATGAGAGGGCGCAAACACGAACACATCACCCCTGTTCTTCATTCCCTTCATTGGCTTCCCATCTCCACCAGGATTGATTATATGCTCTCTCTCCTCACTCACCAGTTCATCCATGGTAACGCACCCCCTACCTAAAAGAACTACTCACCCCACTAACCTGCACACAATCCCTCCGTTCTACCCACTCATACCGCCTACTCTTTCGCCGGACCAAGCTCACCACCATGGGTGATCGGACCTTCTGTTCTGCTGTCCCTCATATGTAGAATGCCCTCCCTGACCATCTGAGGGTTCCACAGACGACTGAGACTTTTAAAAAAGGACTTAAAACTTTCCTTTTTAGCAGAACCTATAACTTTTAATTAAAATGGCTGCTTATTGGTCATATTTTTATATTATTACTATGCTGTTTTTTATTAATGCTTTTATCTGCTTTTAGCTTGTAGCACTTTGAGATTTGATCCAAATGTAAAGTGCTTTATAAATAAAATGTTTTATTATTATTATTATTTTTATTAGAAACCTTTCATAAATGCAAACAGCATTTAGTGAATGAATTATTTTGTTCTTGTCTCCATTGGCATCACATGGAACACAGACAGTCAAACAGGCTGTTTATCTTTAACATCCGTCCTCAAAACAGTAGTCAAAGTCTGCGTTGAGACCAGGGTGGCTGGTAGCCTTTAGGGTATTGATCCAATATTTGTCTTTTGTCCCCTCCCCTGGCATTGGCAACTAAACTGTGTCACGGGGTTTTGAGCGTGTTAAAGTCATAAAATCTTTCTTATTGTAGCAGGATCATAGAACCAGTCTATTAAAACACATATTAGTCAGTTTTGCTTTGGATGACGGGTTACCTTATTATGGATTTAGCTGATCCTACATAAAGTCTGCTGAAAACATTCACTGAGACCCGCCGACAGGATGAAGAAGAGGGACGCTCTTTACACTAGTAAAATATTCTTCTTCTTGCTTGTACACGAGACACGTCTAAATAAATAAAAGCTTCACACATATTCTGCATTTGACCATCAGTCTTGATTACCATATGAACATCTGTTTGAGCTTTGCTGTTTTCAAGATATCAAACAAACCTTATAATGTTGCTGCTAATTCAGAAGCCAGCAGTTCCCTTTAATGAGGCTGTGACTCGAGGAAGTACTATATAGAGCAGAGGACAGTCTTTATTATCTTTGTGCATTTATTATTATACTCTGCTGTGGTTTTGTTGGCAGTATATGCCAAAATAAAAATAAAATGCCCTCTGCCTTCCATCCTATATTTTTCTAAACTTTCATTGCTGTTGTTACTTTGATGTTGTTCTTTGTTCTGTCGAGACCACACTGCATTAAGATGCAGATGTTATCCTGTGCATACATGCAATTATAAAAAACACTCACTCTAACTTGCTGACTCGCATTCTATGAGTTTGTGTGAGCAATTATGAGAAGCTCCTCGGTCAGTTTTGCTGGATAAGCCTCTTCGGAGCTGGAGTGTCTTTTCATGATTGTATAGCGAGGAAGCAGGTGGAGCGCATCATCCCACTTCACATGCATTCATACAAGCAAACACACACTCGCACACACAGAGTTTAAACGAGATTAGTGTGATTCATTTGCACCCCTGGGGATGTCCCAGAGCTGAGAGGGATATTTGCATCTCTAATTTCCCCACTACCACTACCACCACCACACACCCTCTTCCCATGCCAGCTGGGGCCACCAGGGCCAGGGCAGAGGCAGACTGCAAGTCTTTTCAGACATTTGCTCACACATATACAGGCAAACATACACAATCATGCAAACCGTATCTGATCAATTTGACGCTGATGTTAAACAAAGCTCACGTTTAGGGTAATTAAGTTGACTAATTGAATGTGCATCTATGTGTGTGCACCTGAGAGTGTGGCAGACTTTGTCCGGGTTTACAAATTATACAAGTTCTATGTTCCCCACCAACCTTTCTAACTGAACTATTTTCAAGAAGGAAAAGACCTTATATGATGATACATTTTCAGTATCTCTACAATACATTTTATACAATATGTTTTTGCTATGAATCAGTTGCACTGTATGTATTATTATTATTATTATTATTATTATTATATTGTTTCTGAATGTGATGATTGTATGTGTTATGGCTGGATCACAATATTTACATCATCTCTCTAGTGGTGCTTCTTTCCACAGGGCTAATCAATTGTCTATGTGGCTATTTTCTTTAAGGATTATCAGGCCACTTGTATATCTGTTTTCAAAATATACCACTGAATGTGTGACATGAGGATACCCACTGTGCACATGTGTGTTTGTGAGAACAGTCTTTAGTCTGCAGCTGATATTTAGATTGACACCCTGGCAGCTCTTAATTTTCCCTCAATAAAAAAGTTATTGTGGGAAGCTTAATAGCTTCCCACAATAACTCTTTTGTCACTTCGGTTCCCATCACACAGAAGTACACATCAGAGAGTAGAGAGTAGTATGATGGTCATATTGTCTGTGTTACGTATGGTTCATGTAACGGACTATTTGGTATGTCTAGGTACAAGCATGCAGCCCACAAAGTTAGATGATGGATACAACAAAAGGGGGAATGCAGACATTACGGCTGTGCATTGGCAAGAATCTGTTGATACAGTACGTATCACAATAATGTGATATATTCCTATATAGTATAGTTGATTACTTCATAGGTCTGTGAGCTTTAACACCACGCCTTTATTTTGAAATGACTACCTGTGTGCGTCTGCAGTGTTTCCAATGTACACACACCCCCTTCTCTATCCCAGACCTGCGGACTAATAGGGACCTTCAGAGGCTGCAGTTTAATTATGTCCTTTTATTCTTCTCTCTCTGAATCTTAGCATTCAGAGAGAGAGAGCTCTTCAAATGAGAGATAAAGGCTTCAAGATGCAGTTTGAATGTTTGTTGCTTCACAACAGTGTGGAAAAATAATTAGCGCTTGCTCTGTTAGCTTATTGATAACGTAGTAAAATTCCCATATGCATGCTAACGTAGTTAGGATTGACAGTGTAACCATAATCAATCGCTAAACGATCATATACAAATTAACTATTTCACTAAACATATATTTGTCGGTTAAACTTAAAAAAGTTTTTTTTAATAAGACGCTGAGTTCTAACACAACACAAATTAGTCAATACAAAAAATTGTTCAGTAGACATTCATTATGAGTGGCTGTTTACAGAAAACCCCAGCTTTTTGTTGATGTTTTGTTCTGTAGGATATAAAACATTCAGAGTTTAATACCTCCATACCACTGATCAAAGCACCTATCAAATCCATGTAAATTCAATCACATGAAACATAAATGAAGTCTTTAACATTTCAGCTTAAAAATGTCAAAACATATCAAAATTAATTTATAATTATTCTTTCTTAAAGTGAAATGTGACCAGTTTCATTATATGGATACATAATATCATCTGAAATCGATTGCAGGCCCCTGAATTTAATCGAACTGTAATCGTATGTGGTTTATTGTTATAACGGCAAATATTGTGTCGTTGTTCCATCACGATATTACTATCGTGCTGGAACTGGTGATTTACATCCCTACTAGTCTTAGTTCATCTGGTCTCTGCTGGTATTCCACTGAAATGGAAATATTTTAACAGATGAAATGAGATTAAAGAGACTTCTGTCCAGCAGAATGGCCCAGTGCGGATCAATTCACCATATCTGAGTAGATTTCAATATCTAAGGAAGGGGTGAGATACATGTCAAAGTCTTCCCTGGTGGGTTTAAATGAGAATGGTTTATTCAGGCTGGGAAGGTGTGGAGGAACAAAGGGATATTGGTTAGTATGCAGGAAGGAGGGGCTTCTCTGACTTAGGGTAGTTGGAGAGAGAGAGAGGGATCCAGACTGATAAAGTAGTGGGACTTCTGTCTGGTTTTAAAAGTCTCCCCTGCTGTCATGTCCGTCTCATGCCATCATATTTAATTTATTTGCTTCACAGCCAAACAACTGTCCACAGCCTGCCAGTGTTAACTTTGTCAGGACTTCTTGTGTTACTCTAGTTTAGAGTATCAAATCTAGTTTATTCTAGATTATTATTATTAACTGAACTATACTTGGTCCTATTTACAATACATTTATTCCTCGTTACTCATGCTAATATTTGAAGATTTGTTTGTAGTTGTTCTTTTTTTACATTCACTCATAACGTTTCATCTCCTTTTGTCTTTGTTTGCATGCATACATGCAACCCTTGCAGACCCAGAGTCCCAGAGGAAAAGGACTGTGCAAAATGTCCTAGACCTTCGACAGAACCTGGAGGAAACCATGACCAGCCTGAGAGGGGTGCAGCTCAGCCACAGGTCAGCATACCCCCACCACCACCACCACCACTTACACACATAGTGTGGGATACAGTATATTGTGGGATAGAATCAAGAAGAATAAGACAAAAGGAACAAACAAGCCAGAATCGACAGTTGAGACAAGCAGATCCTTATTGTCATTGATAACAGTGTGTTAGGGTGCGGTGGTTAACTGCTCAAGGGCTTTCAGATCAATATCAGCGATCCTGATAGACCAGCAGCCGTTAGTCTGTAGTTTTTTTTCATGTTCCGGTACCCACCGCTTTTCATAATACGGAACTGAAGTACGATTAGATCAAAGCTACCTCCAGAGCTTAACCTGCCAGTGCACTATAATTCACTCAAGACTACTAGGCTCGTAATCATGCTGTGACAAATTTCATGTGAGTGTTTCCCTTGCACGTCTTCCTGTGTTTATGGTTGTCTTTAGAGTTTGTGCGTCTTCAGCTTTTGTCCTTGAGAACTTCCCCTCAGTCAGCCTGTCTATCTCTTGCCACGCATCCTCTCAGTAAAACTCTTTGATTGAAGAGCAAATCAACAGATGGCTTCCTGCTGGAATACATTTCCGCTGCCGTTCATACTTTTATTGTGCTCCAATAAACTGGAATCACTCCCTGCTGTCCCTTAAGACGTGTTGTGCTTTGATGCCTGTGGAAGTTTCTTCTGCAAACAAGATGTCATATATTCAGTGAGAAATAGGTGTTTAGAGTGCAAGATTTGCGTGTATTAACAAACGGATTGACGAGCAAGCAAAATCTTTTACCAAAAAGTGAGGTGTTGCATCCATTCTCTCACTCACTTCCTGTCTGTTCTCTCATAGCAAATAAGTATTTAATACAAAATGTCTTCTTATTTGGTTCACGTGGAAATTATTCTTTATTCTTCACAAAAAATTGTGCATCCGGTCAAACACTGTGGAAGCTATTAACTTCTAAAATGCTAATCTGATTTGTTGCAAAGCTTTTGCACAGGAAATGAATGATATTTTTGGAGTCACACAAACACGTGTGACTAAGTGCACTCGTGACTATGTTGTGCAGGTTTTAGCAGAGGACAAAGAAATGTGTATGCTGACGCTTGGAAGCAACTACTCCTCAAGTCCATGTAAAACCAGTATACAATTTTAAACTGAGGTCTGTGTTAGTGAAGAGGATTCTGGCTGGGGAGAAGAATAAAGTTAATTGGACGAAGGAGCCAGACCCAAAGCTCTTCTGATAAAAATAGAGGAAATGACAGATAGAAATTCACTTTCTTTCTATTAAACCTCTGTCCAACCTTTTAAAACCATTTAGGAGAGCTCATTGGTGTGAACATTTCTCCTTGATCTCTAAAACTTGTCCTCTTATTCATTTCATAGCTGTGTGGAGGGGAACGTGTGCTATGACTGCGACGAAGCTGCTGCGTTCTCAATTTCTAGCCTATCAAATCAGTCCTCTCCTCTGTCATGGCGTCAGGGTCAAGCCAGCCCCCGTCTGCAAGCGGGTGAAGCTCCATCCACAGGTAACACACATTCAGAGGTGCCCCTGCGGATCAACCACACCTCTCGAATCCACCTGATTGAAGCGCTGGATGACCCTGACCCATCTAGCCTGAAGGGAAACTACCTCAGCAGCAGCCGCCCAGGTGGGAAGAGTCCAAGTGAGGATAATGAGGAAGACGATGATGATATTGATGATCTGGGAAATTGGTGAGTTTTTATTTGAAAATTATGTATTATAACCCCTACTTTTTTAACATGAGAAACTTAAATGCTATTTTATGGCCTAATGAAGTCGCAGGAACTTCAGTTTTGTCTCATTAATTACTGACTTACTGACTTGAGGTGAATTCGGCCACCTGTCAACTATTGCTGTTTCACAGCTGCAGTTTAGCTTGTAGTTAGTGGTTTACTAGCATCCCAAAGCCTTGATCAGTCCTTCTGCAATGCATTACATGCCAGGCGG
The DNA here is from genome assembly GCA_037951165.1 of Lophius americanus. Classification (NCBI taxonomy): domain Eukaryota; kingdom Metazoa; phylum Chordata; class Actinopteri; order Lophiiformes; family Lophiidae; genus Lophius; species Lophius americanus. Next base: position 7,098,467 of record JBBDHG010000001.1, read on the forward strand.
ACACCCCTCATGGTGTCAGTCTTGACACTGGCAGCTCTTGCCCCTCCTTGTGCAGCTGGCTCTGCCCTAACAGGGTATGATGTCACAATCATTAAGCCCCTCTCAAAGATCATCCTATCAAATTCAGCTGCAGCTTTTTGCCATCCACTTTCCATGTGAATGACCCCTGCAGCGTTGGCTCAAGTGAGCCCCCTGGCAGAGTGGCAATCATTCTGCCCAAGCAATGTGAGATTGGCCAGTGGTAAATGACAGAATGAGGATTGGTGCAGAGTACCCATGGATTCTTTGGAGTAAAAGTTTTAATGTTGAGCTCAAGTGTTGACTAATTCAGAAATATTTATCAGTCTGTTTTCTGTATGTGTGAAGGGAATTTAAGTCAGGTGGCGTAAGCCTTTGAATCTTAAGCGTCCCCTATAATTGGAAAATCTTCTAAGGTTTTGTTTCTCATACCATGGACACACTAACACCTGTTTGTCTCCACTAGACGCTCCAACCTTCATTTATCATCCGCTATAAAACCATCCACAGAGGAGTAATCCAAGTCATGATGTCATGTGTTTGTGCGGACGGTATTTTTTGGTGACAAAAGCCCCATTTGTTCGAAAACTGAATAGCATTGACAGGTCATAAAAAATAGCATTCAGGAATCCTTAGTCAGTGGGTGTGTTTATGTGTGTGCCTCTCGAGCGTGTCCAGCCAAACTTAACAAGTCCTCGACCACAGCCTGATTTCTCTATGACAACCAACAAAATGCACCCTCAGTCACCACCAGTAAATAAGTTGCAGTTGCAGTGTCACTGTGTTGGCTCCTGCTCGTGGTAGGATAGTTTTGATTTATGTTTTCAGTCAGGAGTGTCAAAAGACTTTAGAAAATAACATAATATATAGACAGGCGTAAAAGGAAAACACAAAACACGATTTATTTTGCATCTCTCTCAGTTTAAGATCAAATTAATTAAGATATTAAAGTTAACGTTGTATAATCCTGATTCCAGAAAAGCTGGACACAATGTAAAATGTAAAATAAAACAGAGTAATGATCTTCAGCAAATTAATTGTGTTGCTGACAATCTTTTCACACTTACCATATGTGTACAATTATGCCAAATGTTCCAGCCTCACACAGTGTTAAAATTTCATTCAAGAGAAAGGGAAAATGAAGAAAAGATAATGTTTATTTTAACAGATGATATGTGATAATTAATCAAATAGAAAGTCTTGGGTGCTCAGACTCTTTGTAAAAATTGTGATTGAAAGGTATGTGTACTGAGCAGCAGAAAGGTATATCCCCCTTTTTGAGTCTGGATACTGATGGTGGAGGCTGATTACTCGGCTGAGACTGATGGATGATGACATTGATGGATCTCCAAGGATTCGACAGAGAAAGGAAGGTGGAGGGTAGGCAAAACAGCAGAATGAAGGAGTGATAGGGTAAGCATTAAGGAGTGTCACCATGACTGGATAGATTGGGCCGCATATATATCAGCTGTGCCGCCTGAATGAGCACAGCTGATATCAACTTTTTTCAGAGGTGCTCCTTGCATTATATTTAAAATAAACACAAAGTCAGTAAGTGTGATCAATACCACATATAATGATTTTCTACTATTATCTACTGACTTTTATGCACTGTCCCAACTTTTTGGACTGTTCAAGTGGGGTAAGGTGCAATATTGTGAAGCCGAGTAAATTCTAATGTATTGAAAACAATATCCATTCAACAAGGTCTTCCCGTGTGTACATTGTAATGTTCAATATACTTTGTAGTGCTGTCAGAGCAGTGTTGATTCTATGGCTGCAACTAATGATAATTTATTATCATTGATTAAATTGGTTGATGTTTATTCAAAACTATCAGTTGACATTGTACAACGTCAAATTTTTCTCTAACATATTGTCTCTAAATATTTTTTAGCATCTTATAGTTTTAAAATTTTAACAACACACTTTTCTCATAAAACCCAAAGATATTCAACAAAAATTGAGAAAAGGGTTAAATGTTCCCCTTTGAAAATCAATATTTTAATATGATGAATGTTAAGCTAATGTTTTTAATTCTCTGATCATTAAATCTTAAACTGGCATCCATTGAATCAATTACATGGTTGTTTAAGGTCTGAAGGCTATTGGATGCTGCTGACTGATATATTCATACCAATAGAGGGCAGAATATAGCTATTCTTACCCTTCTTTTTGGTACCCTCCACCTCAACAACTTGAGGTAGCTCCATGTTGATTTTCTCCCTCATCTCATAAATGATTTACTCATCCATAATATATAGACCATTGCTGCTGTCATATAGAGGTCAAAACACACCACCATATATCTCCCCGACATATATAATACATAGGATTTCCCCACACGCATTATCCATCACAGACACAGGGCAGACAGACTCTGTTTGGGTGATGACTGTACTGTTAAATTGTGAGGAAACAAGAGTCAAAGTGGCCAAGAGTGTGGCCAAAAACATAGATGAGTGAGCAGGATTTGACTAATTGTGTGTCTCAATGTGACTCACTGGAGTTAGACAGTAAGCATGAGTCACATATAAACCTAAGTTCACCGGTACTGACACAGAGACCCTATACACACACATACACATTTAACACATAGTTAGGTCCTTTTGTGTCAGTTTTCCATTTCCTGTCCTTGTCTAGCAGGGGCCGTGTCTCGTCTGATGACTAATATTTACATCTGGAAGCAGACCTCTCACTCTATCCCCCGAAACTCGCACACGTAATTCTTGCCAGTAAACCGCGTAGGGAGTACAATGAGAGGTCATTCCCATGAGTCAGTAATGAGTAATATAATATATATATATATATATATATACATACATACACAAAGGTATTAAACAGATATACGTTATCAGCTTCTTTATGATGATTGTCTTGATGTTACAACCCATAGTTTTAATTTAAGGCTCATCTTTCTCATCAATCCTAACTTCAGTTAGTCAGCTCTCTTAATGAAAATCTAACTCAACATTGAATATCTAACAAACTTAAGACCTAAATTTATTTCTGGGGAATTCCTAAAGCCAAACCAAGGTACAAGGCCAGATATAGAGGATTCAGTGGGATAATAATGTTGATTCATGTCTGCTAGATGTGCTGGAATACTTCTGTTACTGAAGTGTACATAAACATCTCAGCAATTAAGGGGCATGGATCCTTGATACAACTTCCTGTTGAGAGGTTTAAGATGTTATTTCTACAACTGTTTCATTGTGGTAATTACTCTCATAAAATCTCATTCACATTTGTTTGATAGATGTTGTTTGTTAACCTGAGATTGGTGTGAAGGTAATGTCTGTATTTAATGCTTCTCTATGACTATGACTATATGTTATACCCCTAATGGGTGCAAGTATAAAAAGAGACATTCATATTTCTAGCTTACAAGGGCATTTATATTAAAATGGTAGCTATTACAACTTTATATGGGGATCTGTGTATGTCAGATGAATGAGTTTTTCTGGCTCTTAGTTGTCATTGGCTTCTCTTGAGAGGAACACAGTCATTGTCGGTTTTGCTCTTCAAAATATATACTTGTGCATGGGGAGCCTATTGAAGTACCCACGGGCAAGGATTTCATCGCAGACCTGCACAAAGCATAATGCATACGTATAGAATTTGTCTTAGCCTCATCTGGGCTTCATTATTGATCCATATTGTTGTTGTTGAATCGGTGATATTGAGCTCCACATGCACACGTGTCAATGAATGGTTGAGCATGCCGCTTGTTTTCTGCCCGGGTGAGCACAGACGCTTTTGTTTGTGGATGTAGGAGCTCCCATTTCCAGCGACCTCCCCGTAGTAACTGACAGTCTCCATGGTTACGCAGGCAGACATGCTGGTTCACTGAACTAAATGTCTGAATTATGAACACGTTTATTTGAAGCAGAACAAACGTATGCACACAAACACACAAAGGTCCCTGAAGCTTTTTTCAGTGTTTTGATTTAGCATTGAGCCCCATCTGCTTTCTAAAAAAGCAGAAGTGAGCTGGTTCCTCATGTATACCAGTCCAGAACAGAACATAGAACTGAAACAGGAAGAGGGGTATTTTAATAAAGAAGTCACCTGCTTTGAAGTCAAAAAGAGGCTTTGGATAAGCTTTAATCTAACAAGTTGTTACTTCTCTTTTTGCCTTACACTACATTTAAACACTGGATGTCATCTGGTCCTAAACTCATGATTATCAAACCTTATCAGTGTGTGAGTAATGGCTTCTAATGAGGTAAAACGTCCAGATCTAATTACTGCCTTTAAAACCTATCTTCATTGGTGCAGTGGTAGTGATGACCACACTCATGAAGCAGTGTCTCTCTTAGGTCAGCTGTACTATAACCCCATCTACTGGTAAAATAAAAGAACCTCAAACACACTCCTGCACACAGAACCTAATGCAGCCCAACAATTCCCCCTAACACATCTGGATTTGATTTATGATATAGATGATGGATCTATTCTCTTTCTCTTTCTCTTTTTGTCTCTCTCTCTCTCTCTCTCTCTCTCTCTCTCTCTCTCTCTCTCTCTCTCTCTCTCTCTCTCTCTCTCTCTCTCTCTCTCTCTCTCTCTCTCTCTCTCTCTCTCTCTCTCTCTCTCTCTCTCTTTTTCTCTCTCTCTCTCTCTTTTTCTCTCTCTCTCTCACACACCCAGACACTTCCTGCTGATATAATCCTCTTTGGACATACCCAGGGCTTTCCTCTTCCTAATAGCCAGATCTCATCCTGCTGTCCAGTTACAGACATTGTCCCAAAATCAGACTAGAGTCTTTGATCCCAACTAGCAGGTTGGGATCAAATAGGCTCTTATGTGATGTGATGTGGAAAATGGAGAGAAAACTGCCATATTTTTGAGTGTGAGATAAAACAGACACATGTAGTTTGATTGGTCTTAAAAAGGTCAAACAAACGCTTTGGTGTGTCTTTATATTTACTGCTTTCCATCAAAATAGTGTCAGTAGCTTAAATGAGCCAAAGAGGACAATGTGTCTGCTAAGAAACCAATAAAAATCTGAAAGATAGATGTGTATGGGAACATTAAAAAGCCCCCAATGAATGACACGTTCTTGCAGATCAAAATATGGGAATATCTGGTATAAATATCTGGCCATAAATTAAAAACATCTTTGTCTGGCTATTATGCAAATATTTGTGGAATTGATTTATCATGATACTTTTCTGGGTAATTTCTATTGTAGATCACCAGTAATTTTGCCTGTGTAGCCCATTCACTGCTAATATGCCAAATGTACTCTTACTCTTTTTTTTTAATTTTCTTTTCCAAGCATCCATTTCATCCATTTGCACATGTTATGAAAGTCAACAAGCATCTCGTTGAGACCTGTGTTATTGATCACAGCTAAATGATTAGTGTGTATTCATTCAAAGTTATGCCATTGATAATAGGTCAATTCATTTTCCGTAAGAGTACAGTATCCCCATGACAATAATAAATGCAGACTAGATGTGTCGAGAGTTATTTTTTAGGATTATATGAACATGAGTAGAAATAAGAAAAGACAAAATCAGTAATTTATAGCACCACTGAGAAATGGTCAGCAGCACGTTATGTAGTTTGTAACTAATAATGAATGCACCTGAAATATTGGGATATGTGTGTTTACTACCTGCTCTGCTCCGGGCCTCGCTGGGTATTTGTGGCACTCGTTTGGCTCTGTCTACTCAGTGCGATGTGTAATCAATTACTCTCGCTGTCATTATGAAAAGAACTTGACTGAATGGAAGAGTGCACTCCTTCCTTTGTTCAAGCATGTGTGGGCAAAACGCAAGAGAGAACTCCCATTGAGTACACTCCAAACTACACACTCGCTTGATTACACAAGCCATATGCAGATTAGTTTCTCAATACATTGTATCTCAATACATTTTTATCTCCCATTATTGAGAAGGTTTTCCGTTCATTTTAGGTTAACAAAGCAAGGAAGCTCCGATTTAATGACAGGATAATTACCTTTCCTTCATATCTAGTAGCTGAACTGTATAGCCTGGCTATTTTTTTCAGTGATGATGTAACCGGCTCGGGCTGTAACAGCAGGACGCGGCTGACGAAAAATAATGACGTTAATCTGTTTGTCTGCTAAAGTGGCAGAAAAACACACACACGGCCCCACTAGTCATTCACACATAGAGACATCCAAACCCATACACACAAACATATTAAAAGATTTAACAGAAACTAACATATGGTGCTGCTGGGGGATTTGCAGTCCTGGAACCCCCCTGACACCTCCTGCTACAGTGAGGACGGTGTCCCTGTGTATCATTTTTGCATTTAGTTTCATATTAACCTTCTTAATTCATCATTATACTATATTGTTTTGGCCAAACAAGCAAGAGAAAAGGAGTGAGAGTTTCTTGGAATTGGCAGCACATCTGCGGTTACTGTCCCTGTTGCTAAAGAAAGTATTTTCTGTATTTTATTATTCATAATCCTTTTTATGTCCAGGCCACACACACACGCACACATGCACAAGCACACACATACTCATACGTATAGACACATACAGTTGCACACATATACTTGGGTTAATATCTTTAACACAACTGCTTTCTAATGTCAGTTTTTACAAGAATGCTTGACTTTTGTCAGGGATATGTTTGGTTTGACTACAGGCCATTTCATTATTGTGAAACACATTGATATTGAGCAACAAACACATGTTCTGGATCGGAGCTTGGGAACCATGCTTACATCCCTCACACAGTTTTTTCATCATCTGACTTTGGATGGAAAGAAAAGATTGGGTTTTTCAAGAACACTTAATATTTTCTCCGTCTCCTTCCCTCTTTTCTTGCACTTTTATGGCATATTTATATGTATATCTCCTATCTTTACAGATCAGTTCATTCCATTTCATCCAACCAAATTCAAAACCACTGTCATGGCTACAGTGGGTTAGACCCCCTAGTGTTCACCCCACCTAGTGAGACTGGATAAATCTCCATGGAGATGTTATGGGGCAAACCCCCCTAATCCCTGGCTTATTCTAGGGTTGAAACTGAATAAGGGAACACAGGGATTTGGTCAGTAGGCTAAGCACGAGGGGATGCCAGTACGGGGTGAGGGTGGCCACGTGTGCGTGTGTCTATGTGTGTGACACCCACATAGTTCAGCGGTGTGTGTTACCGTGTCAACAATATAAGCGTACAAAGATAATAAATGGTGTGTATGGACTTCGCGTCATATCTAGCAGAGGTTAGAATGTCACTATTTCTGCCAGATGACCAATTCTAGCCCATTTCCTTAAAGGGCAGTGGGAGATCACGCTCTTCCTGGGGATGTTAACAAAATCCACTTTATTTATTTTTTTCAAATGTTATAATCACACCCGACCCCAAGATGAGATAAAAAGGAGGAAATGACCGGAAAATAACAGGCACTAATATAAGCCGTACAGACTGACATCAATGAGTCAACAAACAGGATTTTTAAGACATTGGATCAAGGCTCCCAACTTTGATTTCATACTGGAAGTTTAAGTCAACAACAAAGAGATGTGGATAAACGCAAAGAACATAGAGTATATGAGTAATATAATGAAATCATTCAGGGATGAAGCAATAAAGCACGAGTAATAAACCTATATTACGGCAAATTTATTTGATCCAGAGGGACATATCTATTGTCAACTACTGGATAGAAAATGGATGAAGATAGAACATAATGAAGCCTGCAGACTTTGCTGATCCAGTGACTACCTCTTGCTCCTTTTGCATGGTGATTGTCTTTGTACTGACATTTTCAGTCATCTTAGTTTTTTCTCATTCCACCCAGGTTCACCTTTGTAGAGTTGTGAGATTATTGGATGGATTGTGATGATATTTATATACATTTAAATTATCCTTGGGATAAATTGCAGCTTCTGGGGTGATCCTCTGCGCCTCCTGTTTTGATCTTTAATTATTTATTTATTTTCCAATTATTTAATTGCGGAGATGCTTTTAACAATCATATTGTTAATGTCAGCATGAAATAAGTATTATTTTTGACCAGGCTAGCAAATTAACTTTAGCATTTAGCCCAAATCCTACACATACAGCTTTGGGATTCCGGAATCCCCGCATCAGAGATTGAAAATAATTTCACTGATAAAAATCAACTTGTTACCTCAAAACCTTGAAAAATAAGGAACCAGAAAATATAAATTATTTGCAATGATATACAATAAAAAAGATGTTGCTATAATTGACTGGATTTTTTAATTTTTTTTGTATATATTTTTTTCTTCTTCCTTTTTTTTTTTTTACAAAATATAGAAGGATGGACAAATGGGACTAATCTAACCCAAATAAATTGAAGAGAATTGCTTTGTGCTGAAAAAACTCTACATTATTTAATTAAATGAATAAAAGGAATACCCGTTGATTGCAGACAATGTTAATGTTCTAAGTTTCCATACAGCTCGCAAGACAGATGTGCAAGACTAAATAAAACCCTTACTGTTTTATTTATTACAAGTAATTTTCTTGTTATTAGAAGACAAGTTTGAGGAAATTATCAGGTTCATTCATGAAGGCTGGTTCCCACAGTAAATGGCCAACCCGCCGTCGGGCAAACATACACAAAAGCACATTCCCACTCATTCATGTCCTCCCTTTAGATCCATACAAGTACATGCTTAGTTCCTCTATAGGGGGTGAATGAAGATGTGTGGTTAAGGACAAGCTTTTGGGGTAACTTATGATGGAATCGGCATCAAATCTACGCTGCAGATACACTCACAAACTCAGTCACTCCTACACACACACTATGAAGAGAAAAGCTGAGCCTCAGTTGTTTAACAATGGAGTGTGACGAGGTTGTAATTCGCATAAGAATTCACCTTTCTTCCCTCCCATTGACTCCCACAGTGTTATTCTCTGCTTATTTCGACATTAGTCACACGCGTTCCTTTCAACCTTTTCACCATGATTCTCCCTTCCTGCTCACCTCATAATGTCAGTTCTTAATCTCATCCTTGCCAGTATGAACCAGTGCTCCCAATGGTGAACATATTCTCATTTGTATTTTTAAATCTCCAAATGCGGGTTTGGTGTTGTTCTTCTTCTTCTTGTTGTTTGAGGGGAAGTTTCTGAACATTTCCACTTCAAACTGTCCTCAGCCTTGAGTATAGCGTTCAGTCCAGGCAAGAGCCTAATTAGATACCTTTAGTGCTCTGGACATAGAGAGTCCCACAATTAACCACAAGAGCACCTTTTCAATCTTGGATACACACTTTGATCTCCAACCTTGTGGTTTTCAGCAACTGAGTTTTTAAAATTATATACTATGGTTTGACTCTTCTGGTGGCCATTTACCTGAACTGTTTGTGTTTGTGTTTGATCCTGAAAAGCAGTAATTCAGTCTGATACATGTATGTCAGGTTGTAAAGGTGTTCTATGTTGGTTTTTCTTTGGGTTAGGGCTTAACGAATGCTGCATGTCTCTGTATGGTTCTGTGTTGCTGGTATGACAAGGGGGATGAGCTTTCCCCTGGCGCTTGTCTCTTTCATCAGCAGGGGAGTGACAGGTTCCCAGGGTCATGTGGGTGACCCTGACTGTATAATGTCATTACAACAGTTACATCACTGCCTAATTATAACAACCTGCCCCCGCCCCCCATAAACGCTGAAAACAAGCACTGTCTTTTTAGATACTGAGTGACAAAATGGGTAGAAGTGAAGGAAAGAGGCAGTCTTTGAGAGGAAGAGGATAAACTGTGAGGGAGATGGAGGGTATGCCTGGACAGGAGTCAGAATAAAAGCTGGCCAGATCGCCACTGAGCTCTGTCCAGCGAGCCTGTCCAAAAACTCGGATGAGAGTTGATTAAAAAATGAGGAGCGGTTCTTGCTGACTTAATGATTGCATGTGTGTGTTTGTGTGTATGAGGTTTTGAAACTGCTTTTGGTTCTCCTTATTAGTAATGTTAGGCAACGATGATGGGAGTAACTCCACACACCTGCAGTTCAGCATGCCGATGCGCCAATTAGATCCCCAAACAAATACACACTCACTGTGTGCAAACTTTGACCTCCATGGTAGGGGTGAGCAGCATACTGGAGAATCCCGTATTTGTTCTTTGTGCTTAAATGAGTGTCTGAATCATTCTTCTTCTCTCTCAGGTTTTGTTTTAAAAAACCCTTTTCTCATCTCTTGTCTTTCTCTCTACCGCTCAAACGCTTTTACTTTACTGAGTGTTAATTATCCGCATCTACCCCCTCCTCTGTCTGTCTGTCTGTCTATCTCTGTCTCACCCCTTAACCATTTATTGAACCGTACCAGAATACAGCCAGATCTATTCAGTGGGTTCCACTCCGTGTCTAAAGAGTTTAAACACTGCTGGATGTCTTGAGGGGGTTGTGAATTTGGGTTGTGTGGGGGTGAGGGGTGGGTGTGGATGTGGATACATGATACCCATTCTACTCCTCTGCAAGTCTCCAATAGCCAATACACACTCTGTTACAATAGAAACACTTGAGTAATTTAGCCTCCCTGCTTCATTACTTCCTGATTGAGACTTATTTATGCCCTGTTGGTTTGGCCACTGGCCAGCATTTCTTCTAGACAGTGGGCGACTGTTGAAAGATCTGTATGTCTAAAAGATCAAGAGCATAGGTTTTTATTTAAGAGAGATATCTAAGTCTTTTATGATCTTACTCAAGTTACTCGATGCAAAGAAGTTGAATCACATATCCTCTATTTACCTCTGTAAGTGTCTTCAAATACATTACACAGCAATGTATTTTAGATTTGAAATCTGAATATTAACAATATCACATATTGTATTAAAAAATTTAAACTTCCCTCAACATCCATCATTTACTATATTTACAATAAGCTATTTGGAAGTTAGTGGTAATAAAAATATATAGAAATATAAAAATAAATGGATACTGATATAAGTAGATAATTTTCCTGTATTTTCCAGATGCTACACTCAAAAAACAGATAATAAATGAATATAGAATGATTATACCATGTAGGACTTGCATAAAATTCAACAACTACATTTTTTATTAAATGAAGTTGCCTTGAACTTATATGATTGCTTTTTTTCGTGTTTGCTTATCATGTTTTGTGTCCACCTTTGAAGCTTTATTAAAACTTATGTTTCTGTTACTCTTCACAATGTCGGCGGTAACAGAAACATTGTGGCATGAGCTGCTACAACAACAGGATATGTTGTAGCAGCTCATGTCACAACCAAACACTTTTATGGTTTTGACATGTAGTTTTTGCAAGTGTTCTATGGATTAATTCGATTAAAACACAGATGGTTTCTTTTAGTACTTACCAATTATTTTTGACCAACTCAATTTATTTGGGTTCGATAAAGTCCCGCAACCACCAATTCCGCATCCGCTGCAGATTCTTTGTGTTAATGTGATACCACAAAAAGTCTTTCATGGCTCTTTTTCTAATTTTATACCGCCATAGACCTCCGTGCCAGGGAGAACCTTGATTGAGTTTGGGAAAGGTTGGTTGTATATTTTTATATTTTTTAATGCTAGCGGGGACTTTATCAATTAAAGTTTTCGGGCCATAATTTATCAACCGTTGGTTCAATTTAGTCCAAATTAGGTGCATATGAATCAACTGAATGAAAAGGAGAGGAGATCTATCTTGTATGTATTGTGTTTTACTCTAATAGTTCATATTGTTATCACCAGGGGGAGCTTTTTACGCAAAATACTGTTTTTTTGGAAATACCCTCCTAACTGGTGGTCTTATTTATTCAAAATTTGGTGTTCAGGAATAAACCTGAGGAGATTTATATTGTATCTCATATTTTACTCTAATAGTCAATAGTTTACACGCAAGGGTTTTTTCTTTTCCTTTTTTCTTTGTTTTTCGGACATAACTTCACCTTTAATTTAAGGAGTTAAATTGGGGGATTGCTATCTCAAGGCGGGGGATTGGGGTCTTTCAGCAATATTCCCTTGCTGTCGTGGATGGCAGCATATGCCTAGTAGGGTTATGTTCTTTCTGCAAAATTAGTTGGACAAACCTTAAGTTGGACCTATTTCAAGAAACCAAGTTTAATAATCCCCCAAAAATTATATCAACTTGACCCAAGTAGATGAAATTAAACCACCATTATTGCTTAATACTAAAGAAACCATTTAATCATGTTATGGATAATGAATTAATGAAATCCATTGAAAAGGTACTGTTTTTCAGTGTATATACCAAAGGCAACACAGGATATGTTGTAGCAGGTCATGCCACAACCAAAGCCAGTTTTCACAACTTTGGAACTGAAAATGTGTCTGTTACAAATGAATTATGAATAATTAATATTATGTTATTAACAGTTAGTTAAGCTATTAGGTATCATTTGAAAACCAAATGTCTGACTGAAGTGTTTCTGAAATATGATTGCATCCAACAAAGGGGTGATCCTGAAGTATGATGAGATCACTGTACAGAGATTTACTCCTTGTGGAACATTTTTTAACCTCATATATTTGACCAATTGAAATATCTAGTTATTTCCTCTTCCCGTATATGGTACCCAAACCTGATCGTAATGCCAGTGTTCTCTTGGCATCAGAGGGTGAAGTCTGGGGTTTTCCGGTTGTTTTAAATATTTAAGAGGCTGGAAATGTCTCTAGCTTTGGGGAATGTGATGACTGCGCCTTAATAATGCGGATGAATGCGCGTTAAAGCCTCTCTGCGCTTTTGAAAAATGCACAGCTGGACGCGATCAGGGGCCGGAGGAGAAAGAATTCGGGTTGTTGCCTTACTGTCCATGCCTCCCTTTCTTGCTCATCGCCTCCCTCCCTTCACACAACGAGCGCGTGTGTGCGGAGAGAGAGAAAGAGAAGGAGAGAGAGAGCGAGAGAAGGAGCGAGAGAGCGAGAGAAGGAGCGAGAGAGAGAATTCACTGCGGGAGTGGGTCAGTCGGTTAGCGCTGCTGACTCTTACGGGCGGTTTCCCGGTTATCAGTGGCTGAAAGCACCGGTTGGACCTCTCCGTTTTACGTTACAGCAGCGGGATATGCCGAAAGGAAACAAAGCGGCGTGAAAGCTGGACGGCTGAAGAATGAGTGGGCGCGTGATGAACGGGAAATTGATGCAGCTCCCGGCGCCGCAGCGCGCGGGGAGGACAATGCACTTTCTGTCAAGGTAACGGATGAGACAAGATCCCGCATGTGACTGTGGAGATGACAAGCCTGGTGACAAGCCTGGTTGTTGTAAATAGTGAACTATGCGTGTGATGGTGGTGAACGGGCTTTGTGGAAGTGTCAGTGTGTAAAGTGCAGCTGTACGTCTCATTGATAAAACCCCAACAGCTGCATGGTGGCATGGTTTCAGCATTGTGACTGACAAATCGGGCTGTTGCAGGATACTGTATCAGTCTAGACACAGAGTAAAGAATAGTCTTCAGGTCTGCAGGCACAGATCTCCGTGTGTAAAAACATATGGAATCAGCTGAAACAGCGCGTGAAGGAAGTGACGGAGCTCATGTCTCAGCCTAAAATAGATATATGCATGAGAAGAAACTCATTCCTAGAAATCATTTAATCATTTAATGAGTGCGATTAATGTGCACAAGGTGCGTATGCGCTCATTGTTTGAAGCTGCATGCTGTGACCACTGAATGGCCAGTGTTAGAGTATCAGTCTGCAGAGGCAGGTAGGTGCTTGTGTGAGTGGGTGTGTCCGCATCGATCTGCTGCGGAGTCTACGCTTCTAAAGAGGCTGACCTACATTTTAAACGACGCCTTCAGCTGGTGAATGTTCTGTGATTGGGCGAACAGCTGCAAGCCTCCCCATATCTTCCATAATACCCACCCCATATGGAAATATCCAACAGTGTGCCTTAATAAGTGGGCTATATAGGACAGAAGATATGAGTAAGCTGACAAGGACAAACATTACATATGAAAAAGACATCAGCGAAACCATGGAAACATGCATAGAGTTGTTTATGGGAATAATCATTGAGTTGACTGGACTCAGAAGGTGCATTAAGACAACATGGACAGCAAGATGCTTTTATTGATTGGCGTGTGTGTGAATGTGTTGGTGCAAGATCTGAGGGGTGCTGTAAATAACTATAGGATCACACCCGCAATCTAACCAATTGCCTTGCAGACACCTAGACACCCATAGCCTTACCCCACCCACACACAAACACATCCACACACATATTTCAGGTCCCAGAACACCAACTAGAGTGTTTTTTTATTCATGTTTGAGTTGGACATGTGTGCTTAAATAGACTAACTGCCAAACACTTGATAAACTAGATGATCAAAACCAGAGGTGGTGTTGACAACTGTGTGAAACATTAATCATACTTCATTGACTGTTAGTCATATTGAATACAATCCAACATCAACTTAGCGTCTTTCTCTGTGTCAGTGTGTTGTCATCTGAACAATATACAGAAAGCCCATTCAGCATGACCCACCTCAATATCTACAACCACATTCCTTCACAACACCGTTGTTTCCAAATAGCTGATTTAAAAGCTCAGTCTATACCATACCAAAAAAGAAAAACCTTTTGATGCGATACAGAGCAGGCTCAGTTTATGTCATGTAGCTGTGCACGGGAAGTTTTGGTCTGCAGATTTTATTTCTTTGCCGCAGCCCTCAGCAGATTCATTGAATACACTTTGTTGTAAATAAAGTCAAAATCTTTAATTACTATGTCATAATGACAATACTTTTAATGCGTGGGTATACAGCACATATTCCGTTCTAAAGAGGAATGTTGATTTGGTTTGTCAGGTGGCACTTGTCACCTGTTACCTGACACAGCAAATAACATTTTTAGTTAATGCAGTTTTGCTATACGTATGTTATAAGTGGAACGTCCAGGAAACTTTCACTGAGCAGACTTCAAACGCAACACAAGGTCGTCTTTGTTGTATTCTGGTTATGTTCAGTGATTATGCATTAAACACTCACATGCTATACATTGCGCTGGACCTAATGGATCCAGTCAAGATTAGATTGTTTTGTAAACACACTCAGCTGACTCAGACAGTGTATGAGTTACAGGGGTCAATGGCATGCTTACTAACAGTTCCTGTTTTTTCTGGAACAAACAGGAAGTATGGTTCCTGTTTGTTCCAGAATCCGACCATCCAGACGACATTCTGATTCATTTCTGATTTATTACTGAAATGGCTTAATTTGGTCACTCAAAACCTCAACTCAGCTGGAAGTAAGGCCAATATAGAGAAAAGAACGTATGTTAATTTCATACGACCACTTACGCTTGGTGTTTGTGAAATTAAGTAAATAAGCTAACCTGTCTGGTCGACAAGGTCATAAGAGAGACCTGAGAAGTGAAACAACAGATGCTTGTAACCTGTGCTTGTAAGACACATGCACCTTTTTTATTGTACACACAGGACTCTGTGTTCACAAACAGAGCTCATATTTACACTAGCTGGTGCCCCCTGTGGTTTAGTGAGTTTCTCTGTTACATCAAAGCCAGTGGCGGACCTACAGCCAGACCACAGTTCACCTCAGCAGGCTCTTGGGTACGACAGAGGGCTTTTAACCTAACCTAACAACCGTGGACAATATTAATCTCAGTTGGTCATTATCACCTGATAGTTAAGGAGCTTTTTTACAAATGAAGAGTGAGTAAAGAGCTCCAACAGTGTTGAGAAGTGAGATGATTTCCTAAACGGGATAATTGAAGATGAGAATTTCCATATTTTCTAACTTCTGGATCTGTCATTAAATTTTTTGCCTGTGTCTATGCTCTCATACAATGGCATGCATATATGTCTCTGCATATGTTGGACGATCAGGGAGTGGAATCCCAGAATACACACAGTGGAATGTGAAGTGTGTGTTTGAAGCAGCCTAAGGGCGAGGAATGTCTCCCAAACTCACTGTAACAACTTTAAGTAGCATGACCAGAATGTGTGTGTGTTTTAAGTGACAGCGGGTGATGGCTGCATGCTCATGCAGGGTGCGCCCACATGTGTTCATGTATACAATGACACACATAAACACACACATTCAACAACCCGTTGGACCCCTTTTCAGTATGGGAGTAATGTGTGTGTTTTAATGTGTGTCTGCTTTATCTCAGCCAAAAGTAGTGAAAGATAATCTCTGCCCCAGTCAATGGGCCTTTCATTCTTTTTTGCTGAGGTGTTGTTTGGACAACGTTTGGCAGGTGCTCTGTTGTGTCAAACTCCAATCTGTTGTCTCTTTTTGAAGCTCGAGTCAATTCAAACCAGAGCTACACATCATTTATCACATGCCCCCACCTATTTCTGCATAAACTGGAAGTGCACCGATCGGCGCCGGGAGGCCAAGTTTAATGAAATCGGCAATCGGGTGAGAAGAGACACTGGAGGCCGGTTACATGCCAGTTCTACTCATGCGGTGTACACGCACACCAAGCATGAGCTACCACGGCTCCAAACATTTCAGACTGTAACGGACTGTTCGACGCTTAATAACTTTTATTTTCACTTTGAAATGTCATACAATTGGTTTAAGATATGTACGGTTGGGAGGACGGAAGGTACATTAATTTAACTTGTTAGAATTTTTACAAATAACACGACACTGACCAGCCCTGTTACTTCCACTGCAATCCTTCAAAATGTGGGCACATAAAATACATTACTCATAATTGTTATACTTTAAAGAAAAACAAATTGGTATCGGCCGGTCAGACTTAATAAAAGACAGTAATTGATTAAGAATGCAATCGATGCATCTCTAGCATAATCATATCTACTCTCTACTTATCTCCAAAATTTAATAATGGCTGCTTGGCCATTTAAGTACCATCATGCCTTAATCCTATGATCCGCTCCAGTCAGCACACTGAACATCTCAAAGCTATGTTGAAACTGACTGTTCCAATCTGGGAGATTAACACATGATCAAGTGGTTGCTGTCACACACAGAAAATACAGGACTGACCACAACAATGAAGGCATAAATGTTTTATAAATGGCCGTTTCTTGGTGTATGGGGGGATGGCTTCTGAAATATAATACATAGTACTCTACCAGTTGCTGCTTTTGAGGAATTTCTTAGTCATGTGGAGCCACTGCCCTTTTCCCTTGAGCACTGGCTTACATCAGACTGGTGTCATTGTTTCTCCATCTGCTGTCTGTGCATAAGTTTGTTTATGTCAGTGTGTGTTGGAGGGAGTTGTTTCTATATTACAATGCTACTGTACCATACGTATATCTTCTTTACTGTTAGTGAACTTAACCATCAAATTTCTCAATAATTATCAGAGGTGAAACCAATAGTTTCCCCTCCCAAAACCCAACAGGTTATGGAATTTCACACTGGATTGTTGTCTTTGACGTATTTAAAGGGAGGCCAGAGGTAATTCTACTCCAGGATCCAACCCCTGTCCTGGGCCTCTGTGTGCTGGGGTTCCCCTCATGAGCTCCTCCCCAGTTCTAAGCCATTGAGTCGGAGCTGGAAAACAATCCACACTGTACCCCACACTGAACTACTTATGGAGGTGATTTTAAAGGCTGTTCTACCTTGTCCCTGGAGGGCTGTCCCTCCTCTGCTTCCTGCTCTCTTATAGAGAAGAAAGAGAGGTTAGAAGAAACAGCATACTTTGGGGGGTCAAGGATTATTGGGTCATATAAGGGACCTACTTGTGATCACCTAAAACACTTAACAAGTTTAATGTCTTCAGGAATTTAACTCACTTCGACCCAATTTGTCATGCCCTTTTCATGAGGAGCATGAAGGAATTTTTGTTAAACAGCTTTTAAATCCTTGTTTTAAAATCAATGTTTGAAAGCCAATGTGGCTCTATTCAAAGCCCTTTATCCGCCTTAGATTTTAATTCTGTTTGAGCTCAGTGAGAGGAGCACGAATTCAAAGAAGAAGAGTATGAGTCCGCTGCCTATCAAAGAATCATCTGCACTCGACTCCAGCCTCTGCATCTTTTCTCTCATGTTGTGAAAGATGAAGACGGCCCAGTTGGAGACGGCAAGATGAGGAATCACAAAATATTTGGTTCCAAAAGTATTAAACGACTTCAAGTTCCTTTATGACATGTGGAGCCTTCTTCTGTTTCCACTGTCCTGCTTAGTTTCACAGAGATTAAGTAGATCGAAGTCAAGTTGTCTAAACTACAACGTGTTGACTCTGAGCAAACGTATCTGTCAAAGAAGAGATTCAAATATTGATAACTGTCTCTGGACAATTTTGCTTAATCGTATTTCTAAAGCTGCGTAGTGTTTTTTATGTTCATCACCTCCATCACGTTTCCTCCCAGAAAGCCCATTTGTAGAATATTTCCCCTCCTGGCAGGATGAACCGATCAGGATAATATTCTTTCACAAACAGACACATTTACATCAGAATCGTTAATTCTAACCAATTGTAAAACCCCAGTGTCGCAGTTACTTGAGCAAAGCTGCTGTCCCTAGCTCCCACCATCACACACATAATTAATAATTAATAATTCAAGCTTCACCTCAGAGTGCAATAGCAATTTAGTACATGTGTTATGTGTGTGTTTGTCTCCTAAACCACCAGGCCATATCTGTCAGGGATCTTCCTGTCAAAAGCATCAGGGTTTATCCTTTGCGATGGCCATTTATGGATGTGACCTCTTATTTCCCTCGATGAACTCACACTCACCCACACACACCTACAGTATACACAGATAGTGCATCTCTTGTTGACACCCCTGGCCTTCTCTGATCCCCGTTGCAGATGGAATTAGCATTAATTACAAGCTCATTAACTCCATCCTGTTCTGTAATCCCTTGTAATGCTCAAACACTGCCGTTTGCAGTGTATATATGCATGTTAATAACGCACCACCCAACATAAATAACGCTTAAGAAGAAACTAATTTCCCTGTTTAGTGTACACCCAAAGGGAGGTCAAAGGCAACTTCAATGAGGTAGTTTTAAATGGGTTTCATCATGGTTCAATGTAAGTGCCAACAATAAAATCCAGCAATATAAAACCTGTATTTGGTAGCTAAATATGTCATTTTTATGGATAGATTTATCGTAATTACTCGACAAATGCTACAATCAGTCACACTCCAACATGACATCATTAAGAAGTGGTAGAAAAGCAGTACATGGTTGTACAAGTAATAGTTTAATGGCAGTGTTTCACTGATAACAACATATACGTAATCCAGAGGGCAGCAGATGGCTGATACTCTATGAAAATAAGCTAAGTTAAGCTATATAATAGGTCTGTGTGTATCTCAAACTCAGTCACAGAGAGGTAATGTATACCACGATCACCATAACAACAGTTTTGCAATCTGTAGTGGCTGGATCTCTGATCTATCCCTCATGAGTTGGCGTTTGAGGCTTCGAACTAATGTGACCTACTGAAAATGTTTAATTATCCATTCAAAGTGTTTTGTTAAGATCTAATTCTACTCTCCATTCCTATGGCAATTTTTCCTCTATATGGTTATAAGCCACATATTTCTGTGTATTTACGGGTGTTTGTTTCCTGGTGATAAGCTGGTTAAGTGGTCCAGGGTACCATATTGTGTGCCATCTGTGCACAAAAATCCACCATCTCTTTCAGCCCTACCAGGTAATTGCCCATACACACAATCAATTTAAGCTCATGTGCACAGTCAGCATATTATTTATTATAAAATCTCTGAGAGTTGCATCAACTGTACAGCATTTTATCAACTGAGTATTCCACCTGGTCAGTCCAGTCATGACTGCTGGAGATAAAAAAAAAATACACTGACACTGGGGTGTGGCTGGTTGCGCTGTTCTCCTCTGCCTATGACTTATTTTGTTTTTGGGAGATTGTTTGTCGGTATACACAAAGTATTCGTTGTCTGGATCACTTCCTGTTGAATGTGTCCAGAGTGAAACCTGTAGAGGATGTTGAAGCAGACAGTGAGTCAAATTGTTTGCTGTTGAATTTCTTATTTTATTCAGAAGGTTGACCTCTTGAGATTGAGGCATTCTTAAAATAATATCATTGTCTTAGCATCCTTACACCTGCTCTGTCAGGGTTTTTGACCGTTAGGTGTTTCTCATGTGTAGAAAGAAGTGTCCTTTCAGTGCCCCCCGACCATGACTTAATGGCCATGGCCCCTACTGTTTTCTTCCTCTTCAAGCTGCTCTGAGATATATCAGCAAATACTGAGTAGTACAGAGATAAGCACTGACCATGCAGCTCACCCTATTATCATCTTTAGCACCAGTCACAGTATTTAGTCAAAGACAGACTTAGGCTTTTGAGAATCTAATGACTTCTGCAGCCCTTTCATGTGTGCCCCCTTCGGTTTCTGAGCCGACTGCCCACAGGCCAGTCGGCCAGTGCCCTACTTTCCATTTGCCTGGAAAGGCATCTCCGCAACCAGGAACCAGTCTGATTTATCCATTTTGGGCCCTGTCATGTGATGGTGTGGATTTTAATACGAATGGAAAGTTCAGGCAGGACTTCAGACTTTCCATGTGTTTGCTCAAGTGGGAAAGACTAAGTCAAAAATATCACCCCGAATAAAGGACATTTAACCCCATGTGGGCAAAAGCTGTATCATGGTTTCCATTTGATCAACTTGTGTCCCCTCTGCCTGATAGTTGTCCATATTCTCGTCATGTGTGCTCAAATACATACATCACTTTAACCATCTAGCCAGCACCTGATTGGCTATATTAGTAATGTGATTAGTTTAAACATGTTCTGTAATGATTGGTTCTCCCTAACAGAATTGTATCATTGGTGTCTTCAAAAAAAGTCCATTGAATTTCTTTACTCATAAAACATTTACACAGACATTTTGTTGGCATTTTAAATCCAGTATTGTTTACATTGGTTTACAAGCTTCCATTCCTCTTCTTCCTTGATTTTTCAGGACTTTTATTCGGGGAAACATGTCGTATTACCATCACCTAGTGAGCAGTGGAGAAGCTGGACACCATTAGTAATACATCTGCAGGTCATCAGGCAGGAAATAAAGGAGATTCCCGAAATAAAACCAGTTCCATAGCACGACTGGAACTTTAAAACCCACCCCAAAATTATTTCAAATGACTGGGCTAGTGGAATATTCTGAAATGGTCACAAAGTGAGCTACGCTCAAATAACGGCAATGTATATATGCACAAACATTCTGAGGAATGTGCATGAATTGACCAGCAAATTCCCAATTTCCTATTTTTCTGTGCAATGCTGTGAAACTTTTTCCTTCCACAACAACCACATATCTACCGAACATGTGACAATGACAAAAAATAACTCATTTGTTCTGCAAGTTAAATCCTGCTTGTCCCAACACAGAGGGGAGTCAGCACCATATTCCAGCAAATGGCCTTCTTGCAGTTAGAACAAATTCCTATTTAGATCGAAGAGCTTATCAGCTAATACACTTACAGTATGTCTGCTCCTTGAGGCTGGCAAGACTCCCATTCCCAGCAAGCTCTACTCCAAAGGCAATTATGCTTTGTTTCTGCTGTGGCTTACTCTACATCCTGGATCCATTGTATTTATTCCACTTTCCTTCTCCCATCCATCGTTCTCAGAGAGGTCAAGGAGAGGAGAGGAGAAGCTCTCATAATGGGTAGCAAAGAAGACCATTCACATTAGAGATCAGAGCAATTAGCTCCAGAGTCTGAATAATTGAAGAATACAGAATCCTTTTAATAAAAGCTGACTATTAAGCTCAGTAGCAGCCATTCACCGTTTCTCCTGGTAGTTTGTGAGTCTCAGCATTTGCGTGGGTGTGCCTGCCTTCTCTGCACACTACGAGGAACAAAGAAGTCGTGTATCTGTGAAAGGAGGATATGTTTATACAGACCGCCTTGACCTTTGTTAATCTGAAAATTAAAATGAAATATTCAAACAATCTTAAATATTCTGTTGCTGCAACTCATTGTTGTTGAAGAAAGCCTGTCTTTTGCCTCTGGTTGACAGTATACAGTGTTTCCTGAATGGAGACAATGTGCAGAGAAACGAGTCAGTTGGAGGTGAAGAATGAGTTTAATCAAACACAGGTCACATTAATTCACATTTACTGCAGCCTAAATTGAATCAACATTTACTTTCATTTTGCTCATGAAATTACACTCGAAGGCACAATCTTTATTTTTCCCTCCAGCGACTTTGCTTGATATGGAAAATAAATAATAGTCATAATAGGCCAGTGAAATGTGGCATCCCAAACCAGGACAAAAGGATGTGCTTTATATGTTTCATGTTTAGGACTCTGCTCTAACATAATGTAATAATGCGAGTTAAAACATAATAGTGTTAATTACATCTCAGCTGTTGACAAACTGTTCACAGGATGTGTTGTATTGCTGCAGCAGAAAATGACAGTGAAGTGGTGCGATTATATGTAGTGCTGTTTAAGGTTGGTATGATTCAAAAGGTTGCTAACGAGAAGCAATTCCGTTGAAGAGGTGGAGTTGTGAGATTATTCTTTTCAGAGAGTGCATCACGCCCTTCAAGTTGATGTTTTCTATGTGCAGTAAATAATATTCTCTCAATAGAGCTGTCCTTCATGCTTGCCATTTCATTTCTGTCTTGTCAGCCATTGTGCCACTTCACCCTCTTCTCCTGAGTGTGTCCTTTCCCTCTTTTCAAGCTCAGACTTTCTTTCTTTTCACTTAGTTGAGTTGATAATTGACTATAGGATACAACGAGGGCCTGGATGTCGTGACAATGAATCTGTTTCTAGCCATGTTTAAATACGGATTGGAAACTAATCAGAAGACAGTGTTCATCAGTATAAAGTCTGACAGAGCATAATTTCTGTGGATCAGAGCTGAAGTAGTCTGACTTTGTTTCTCAACATTGCAATTACTTTCTGATTCTGTATTAAATGTAATTCATAGAGTTAGAGATTTTATTGTATGAAGCTCATTTGGTTTTTCTGAAGAGGCAAAAACAAAATTCTAATGCATTTTAGAATTTGATATATGAGGCTACTTAATAATTTCCCTAATAATCCCTAGTTTAATTATTGAGATAACTTTTGTATAAATCAGTAAGTAATGTGCTTTATATATTCTTCTCCCGCTTAGCTGCTGCTATTAGTGATCTTTGTCTCCTGACTTCTCCTCTGTTCTGGTTCCTGTTTTATCAGTCAGTAGAGTGTCGCTAAATTTGAGCAAACAGTTTGTTCTGTTTCCTATCAGCTCTGAATTATTGATCAGAGCGAGTGTTATCATCAAAGCCCTACCGGACACCCACACAGCTGTGAAGTGAATAACAGGATATAAAGAGGGAGGTTTTTCTTCAGAGAGACATTAGTAAAACACAGCTGAGTCTCCCGATAGGAAGTTTTTATTCCAATAATGACTCAGTTGAGTGACAATTAATGACACACCCACAATTATGGTATACAAATAGATTTACTCTGGGAGTTTATAATTCTTCATTGCCTTTTTTTTTTACAAATCAACATTCTTCTTAGAGATAATCTGTACTTCAATCTTCAATCGGTCTTTATATGGACAAAAACTGTGAAATCTCATCTGCTCTTTTTGTGTGTACTGCAAAGAAGGCTAGACAGGGGGGTCTTCCCTTCGGTCCCCGATCCTGACCATAAAGCTCCCCAGGGTACAGAATGACCCATACAGGCAACCAACCGGAAGGCCCACAACAACTGTACCCCCATCCTCTCCTGTAACCCAGTACTCATGACCTCATTAGGCAAGCCCCACCCTTTCAACTTGTTTTACACTTTAGTGTGATAGCAGTTCTAACCTATTGACCCTAATAAAAGAATGACTCCCCCACCCCCAACTTCCTTAGCATGACCTACTTCAGATATGAAACCACAAACATATCCCAACACACCTCTCAGATATGTGTGCCCCCCGCCCTCCTCTTACAGTCATTATTTGATTCTTATGACATTTATTAATTCATTACTCTGGGTTTAAATGTCTACATAAATCGTCTAGAAATATCCAGGGTTCATACACGGACTAGACAGTAGTCCTTTGTAATTAATACTGTACTATCCTGGCGGAACAAGACCATAAATAATGCCAGTAAGGTATTTTCAACCCTGGATTGAACCTTGCCACCATTATCATCATTTTGTCCTTTTTTGTAATATTTCTATAGATAATATGTTGTCAGTTAAACGGTGTAAAAACGCTTCCAACCCGTTCATGTCAGGATTTTCAGAACATTCAATCTGAGGGAAAATAGATCAAATCTGAGGAGATGTGTTCCAAATGGATGCGGTCCAGGTACAGACTCCTCTCCATTATGCACTCGTGGGCGCACGGATTAGTGTTTATGTTCTTCAGTGCTATTTTTGTATGTGGACTGAGATGATAGCGAGAGCTCTGAATTTTATTTGTCAACGGTGAATAAAAAGGGTATGTACAGTGCTGTGGAAAGGTATTCGATGATATCTTCTAATTTTCTTAGTTTAATTCAAGTTGATATTCTTTTACACAAAATTTGGTTTGAAGATTCTAGTGGAGATAAAAATAAAAATAAGTACGAAGAAAGAAGGACAGGGTCTAAAACTTTTTCATTGCACTGTAAATAGTGTTCACATTATCCAATTAGACTACATTGTGCTCACAGATATCCTAAACACTGCCAGGTCATAGCGCCATTCACCAGTGCGTTTATGAATCATCAAACCTTATCCTTCTTGTGTCATGTATTGGAGTTTGAAAAAAAACTTTCATCTAGAGGTGCAATGCCCGGCCTCATGTGGTCAGAGTGAGTAAGCAGTTCCTGGAGGATGAAAGTATTGATACCATTGACCTCATGTTCCCCGAACCTGAATCCACCTGAGAACCTCTGAGACGTTATCTATCGCTGCATCAGACGCCAACATCACTGACCACAGTCTGACCAGGAACCCTGATCCAGCCCTAAGAGGAGATCCCCCAGGACACCATCCTCAATCTCATTAGGAACATGTCCAGACGTTTTCAAGATGTCCCTTTAGCACGTGGGGCTCAAACACACTGTTGTTGTGTTGAAATTCACTCGAGTTGGATCTGTCTGTGATTTCAGTTTTCCACTTTTATTTTTGGTGTAATTTAGAATGCAGCCCTTAACGGTTTAATGATTTTGATTTCCATTCATCGTTCTTGCTTAATTTTGTTCTTAACAAAATACACAATGTATATTAACAAAGATTTTCAACTTAAGTGTTTTTTTCATCGAGATCCGGACTGTCATTTAAGTGTACACACAATTTTTTTGAGCAGTGTCTTTTCACACTCACACAGGCTTTCCAGGTTGTTCCTTCGCTGCTTCTTCTGTCCTTAAGTCTTAAAACCTTAACTAACAGCATAGATGCATAAATACAGCGGCTCGTGACTGGTTTTGACCTCACACTAGCTTTAGCCGCTCTGCTAACGTAAGCCGCTTCTCAAACTTGCCATGTTCCTCGGCGTGATTAAATTTGAAGTGTGTGATTACGTTTTTGTGTCATCCAGTTCATTACCGGTGTTATGAATTGCAGGCTTTGTGTTTTTTGGTTTTCTTGCAATATTTTTGGAGCTGTTGTAGCTCATGCTTGTTCTGCATGTAACTGGCACAGAGTGAGGCTGCTGGTCCAATTGCAGATTTCATCGAACTAGGCCGATTGGTGCAGCTTTACTTTCATCTAGTGAAAATTGCTCAGTAGTGTGTTTTATCTTTCCCCTTTTAACCCAGACATGTCGAATACAAGGCCTGTACAAGGCCACATCCAGCCTGCAGAACAATTGTATCCAGACCGCAAGACAATAACTAATTTCTAAAATAAATAGTCTGCTCGTACAAAGTCCCAGAATGCACTGTGGTAGCATCACATAACACGACATTCTCACAGCCCTAATCGTGAGTATTTAGTTAACCGGTAAACTGTAAACACGTTTGACCTCAAACTATTTAATGTTTTTTTATTAAACTTCACAAACCCAAAATCCATATGATTGGGTTATTGATTTTATGTTTGTTTAGATATCATATTGTCAGAAATCTTTTTTATTTTTTTAGCCAACACATGGCCAAAATATTCAGCGTTTTTCACTAAACTTCACAGTAGATAGAAACTCTATTCAAACCCTAAATTGTTGAAGAAATCCCTTGAACTTTGTCAAGATTATTAAATTCATAGCGTAGAGAGGAGCTGGGAAAGTACTGACTTCAGGCACCACCCACTTTTGTGTACCTCTAGTTCGAAATCACTGCTTTAATGTACTAATTTATGAAAAGTATCTGATACATCATATCTGTCGTTGTTTCTTTTAGCTGGGATGAGAGCAGCTCAATCAGCAGCGGTCTAAGTGATGGCTCAGACAACCTTAGTTCTGAAGACTTCAACACAAGCCCCACTCTCAACTCTCTTCCTACCACTCCCATCAGCTCCCGCAGAAACTCAGCTATTGTGGTAAGTAATATGCACATCATCATCCACATGCATCCAAACACACTCACACACACACAACTCTGGTATAGATGGATTAGCTGTGTGTTTTGGTTACTATGGTATTGATGATGCTGTTAATCAAGTGAGGTAATAATGAGGTTCTGAATCATATGTCGTTTACAGCAGGACACTAGTGTCAGAGAGAAAGCCCGATTAAGTATTCGATGCACACACCCTAGATATTAATCACATCTGCAGCGATCGATGCACGTCACAACACACACACTTCATGCTAGTCAGCTGTGTTGCTACACAAGACTGTCTCTTGGTCTTTGTGTTTTTTTTAGAGCTTTGTTAAGAGTGTGTTTTGGAGGTTAAAGAGTGAAATGCCTGGAATTGTGCCAATATAATAGTGATATTCTAATATTTCTAGAAGTTCGTGTCTTTAATCATACTGATTCCAATTGTGTCTCTTTTATTGTAATCCTCATTCCACCTCCCTGATTTATATGAGCCTGTGGTTTCGGCTGTATGTATTTGGATAATTAGACTGACTGACACACCACTGTCCATAGTTACCAGTCACACACCCCATTTAAGTGAACTGATTTTCATCTACTCTTTGTCTTAAAATGTGCTATCACAATGGGATGATTTGAGATTGGTGACCTCAGTGCTGCTAAAATCCTGTTTGCTGCTTGCTTGAAGATCCATCTGTAGGGTTGCATGGTTTCCAAGCAATGTGTGTGTGTGTGTGTGTGTGTGTGTGGGTGTGTGTGCGTGTGTGTGTGTGTGTGTGTTGTTTTTGATATATAAAACACCTACAATATTAGATACAATATAACCATAGCAACTGAAGTCTTTGTATTATTTTCCCATGTACTGGAGGACAGGTATAGAGCGTGGCCATCTGCATAGAGATACACACTCACCACAGACTCTCACACACAAAGAAGGCCATCTGCAGTCGTGCACATGGTCCAGCGAGCTGCAAGAACCAGAGCACCTCCCTCCATACACGCCTAGCTGCAGTAGCCATAGCAACCATTAAACCCCCTGCAGTGGCATCATTACCACGGTAACCAACCAGGTCATCACTCTCCACCCCAATGGGGGCATGTGTACCTCTAGGTGTTTGAGATTTTTTTTAAATGGTAGATCGAAAAAATATCAGTTATGCATAATTCTTTAAAAAATAGTTCATTTTAAATGCCGTTTTTTACCTCCTGTTAAAAGCCAACAATCATGGTCATTGTGAGCAGGAAGCTTGATATTTAATGAGAGACATAATAACAACAGAAATTTAGAATTCAAACGTGACAGCAATACATCTGAAACCAGACCCAACGCAATTCAACGTGCTCAGTTAAATTGTGACAGCAACACCATTGAAATATTATGGTATGACGACAAATAACTTTTTTTTCACGACATTGGTGGAGGATTGTTAATATTTGAAACGAATTTGACATTTCTTTGTCAGTAACATGTTTGAAATCAGGCTCTGATGTACAGCAGTGTTTTCCTCATAAAGTACAAATTAGGCATTTCTTCCCACCAAATATATTTTTGCACTTATTCAGGGGTACTAGGCTGGAATCTAATTAAAAATTTGTACATTATTGAAAAAATCCTGAGAAACCCTGGTCTAATACATGTGGCTCCCTGCTTTCTTTGTCATGCTCAGCAGATTTTTCTATAGTGGCATCTCTTCCTGTTATTTTTAATTTCCTTAAAGGCAAGTCTGACATACCAACTCTTCATGTGACGTTAACCTGCCCATGGGGTCTATTGGTTTTAATAAAAAAGGTTCAGCGTATGACTCCTCATGGGAAGTGACCAGCACAGACCGACACGCACACTCACACTCCGTACTGCTGCATTGTTACACTTAACAATGACCTCATGTAGACTCCCGTAACCCGAACACTCGTACACTCTCAGTCAGGGACTTTGTATCAGATTTATTAACAAACGTTCTCGATTGAATGATTTTTAGGCCGCTCCATTTGTCCCATTGAACATGTTTGGTTTCGGGAGGCTAACTCCAAAAAGTTTGACATTTTATCATGAAACATTCTAAAGTCATGCCCTTTGCCATAAATTGTATATCTGCAGTATTCCTGGTTACAATTTGAGCTTTGAATAATTTTGAAGGCTGTACTTTTTTCAGAACTGGTCGCAAAAGCTTTTAAATATTTTTTCACAATATCTTGTAGACGCATAAGCAAAGTGGTGAAATGTCTTTTTTTTTTGGGTGTTTGGGTGTAAGGAACTTCTTTTGTTTTACAGCCACAATTTCATTTGTCTCGGATACAGGTTTAGGTTGCATGACACAATTTTAAAATTTTTACAATAGAACCTTTTCTCAGACTTTATCATGCGCTTCAGACTCTCAAGTTAGGGGTTAAAGATCACTGTAAATGTCCAGTTTCTCTCATTCTTTTAACTGGACTTTGTTGCCTTGATGTTTGTGCTCATTTTTCTCTTTTAAGACTGTCTAAACATACTTAAGAGTTTTGTCTTATATTTATGGAAAGCACATGAATAAAGGAATGAGCCTACCTGTTCCACACAAACACTAATTCTGTCAGTACGTTAGATCGCCCACTCATGCTTTTCAAATATTTTCCATATCACGTTGTCTCAGACATTGTGTCTCTCCTGCCCTCTCTAGATGCGAACAGATGCAGAGAAGAGATCTCTTGTGGAAAGTGGGATAACCTGGGAAACCGACGACACCAAACCCAGGCGCAAGAGCCAGGGCGGCAGCATCTACGACACAGGAAGTCTCAAGTCTGAATCAGTCAATAAATGGAAAAAGGCACCGGTGCATGGTGAGGGTCTGGAAGGAGGAAAAGGTGAACTGAAGAAACCTCAGATCTTGGGTCAGGGAAATATGTTCAAGAAAGGAAAAAACCCACCTGTTGGAGTCACTTCCCCGATAACACACACTACACAGACTGGATCGAAAGTGGCAGGTCAGTGGAGAAACGCACACACACACACACACACACACACACACACACACACACACACACACACACACACACACACACAGAGGTCCGTCGTATCATTAGAAATGGTTACATAACCTGAAAAGATAGCCACATTTCTGTGGTTGTGTTTTAATATTCTCTTCTTCCTAACACCCACAGGCAGTCACAGACACACTATGTCTTTGTCCCACACAGTCATCCACAGCTGCAACCCACCCTCTGGGCCTATAGAAAGCAGAGCCATGTATCAAACACCCATCACCACCCACTCCCTTCCTGCCAGCCCTCCACACACACTCACACAGGGACACACAGACACACACTGATCAACAGTGTTTTTTTTCTTCCCATTAGCTCAACTGTCCAGGCTATGCTTTAGAGCCGGACAGAGACAAGTTATAGCCCTTAAATAAAGGCCTTGTAATAAAAACAAAAACAAGTGAATTGGGGAATTGTGTGTCAGGGCATTTGTGCAGACACATCTGAGATTGTGCCAGGCTAGGGAAGCATCAGCCATCACACATTTAGCGAACACTCCTCACAATATTGGTGACTATGCTGCTAACCTTTAGGTACAATATGTGTGTTATTTAGGCAACTATTCACAAATGTATACACACACATACACAAAGACCAAAACAACAGGATATTGGCTGATGCGCCAGTCTACATAGGCTGTGTCTGTGGAAACGGTCCTCTCTCAGTGGGACTACCCCGTGTTTGCATTGCCAACTGTTACACAGAAAAAGTGTGTTAAACCTATGCTCTATTATTCATGCTAATGAGAACTGCAATCAAGGCCACTCAATCAGTGTCCAGAATGAAAGAAATGATGAAGTCAGAAAGCAGGCCGGGAAAAAATCAGTGTGGGTCAGCTTTTAAATTAAATTCCACTGTGGTACAGACATTCTTTGATAGTTAGAAGCTCTTTTTATTAACAGCGGCACAATGAAGACCCTTGTCTAGGTTCTCTTTGTTTACACTGGAAAAAACGATGGTCAAGCAAGGTCGCGCTGGTGCCCCCTTAGACAATTTTAAATAATGAGCTTGGGTACCAGGAAGAGGCGTGACAGATGTACAGAAGAGCAAGCGCCTGGTACTGCGTTTTACTGATATTGTCCTCCACTCAGAGGGTAGTACGGTGCTCCCCGATGTTAGCCTGTCTTACCATTTTGAAAGCGTTTTGGGTAGATTTTCCTCTTCTTTGAGTTAACTGCTACTACTTTATACTTCACAAACATAACATAAGAAACTTAATAGTCATTATTTTGAATACAATAAGATTAGAAGAGCAATCCCTGGTTGATGCAAAGTAAAACAGAATAAAAACAACTACGAAGACAACCGAGAACAGCCACACTTAACAAATTAGCTGCATTTACTGGAGGTAATCTTTCGCTGATCCCTTGAGGTTATTGCTCTTAAAATCAAACAGGAGAGCTAAGAGCAGCTGCACATTTGCCACATCGCCTTTCCGTCTCACATGTATAAACTGCGATCCGCCTCTAATTCTACCTCTGCAGAGGTTTCAAAGGTGATGGAACTCAGACACGCCGTTATGCCTCCAAAAGGGATTTTTCTTATGGATGTGTCTCCAAAATTACAGCCTTGCTCTCAATGATTTCACTCATGACAGATGAAGAGCCGTTCAAAGCTGTATAATTATTGCATAAAATTGTGGGCACTATATATTACATTGATGATTATTCAATCAGTTTGATTGTTTACAATAAAAACATGCAAGAAAAAAAAAAATTCAATCATAAGACAGGCAGGTACAGTTTATAAATCTTGTTTTGTCTTGAAACTTAACATACTGAGTTACAGTTAGATAACAAAAGAGTGAGGAAAGTCACCAGATATCATATCTGGAAAAAATTTACAAAGAATTAGCATTTTTTGTTTAGAAATAAGTAACGTAATGGTGATTAGAATTGTTGATGAAACCATTGAATATAATGTTTTCTCATCTAAAAATGTTTTTCATATTATGATCGTAGCGGGATTGATAGGATGTGGTGGTTTTGCCACATTACCTCAAAATCACCGGGTAGAATTCCCTGAAATTTGACATGCTTTATACGGTCTCTAAAGTTGTGTTTCTAATAATGTAAGTCTTTATTTGAGTATTAATTTTACATTTTTAGCCAAATTTGATTTGGTACCCATATCAGCATACACTAAGTCCTTCCAGTAGTGAAGGTTGTCCCTTTCCTTTGACACAATAGTTTGAGGTATGTTTTAAGTTTTGCAGGATGTTGTATCAAGTTCAGATTGTAAATCCCTCTGGGACAAATTTGTGAATCTGTGCTACAAAAACAAACTGAATGAGACTTGTTTGCTCATTGGTTGAAATAAATGAGGATAAATTAAACAAATGATTTACAGATAATTCATACTTGGTTTTATTTTGTTTTTGTTGAACCAACATCCTCAATTTGTTTCAACTTTTTCCAGCTGTGATCATTGCCTCTTTTTCTCTTGTGCATTACATTATGGGACATCAACAACAAATTGATTTATGAGCATAATAATTTAATCGAATGGTCTTTCTCACATTTGGTGCAGACAAAATGAAAACAAAATTTGGCAGTACTGTCAGCTCTGAGCAAATATTAACAGGTCTCGCTCTGCACTCACTTACACCTGCAGGTCCTTTCCGCCTGCTGTCTGAAACAGATATTTATAATCCTCTCACATGCACTCAAATAAACTCTGGTACTTTATTCTAACAATATAAGCATGGGCATGTTCATGGCGTGACTGTTTTTGGGTGAGGACGCCGAAAGAATTGTGAGGGAGATGTGCTAGACAGAAATAAAAACATTTCTTTTTCCACTGCTCTCTCTCTCTCTCCTGCCACATTAGACATAAATAGAAGAAGGATTGATAATTAAAGTCATAGTGAGTGAGTCATAGTCCTTCTATTTTCAGAATTGGTAGATTTATACTTATTCAACATTTAAAATTATCTGTCTGCATATGTTTTCAGATATCTGTCACTTCAGACTGTGTTAGCTTTGTCTCTAAAGGAAGTGACAATACATCATTCATTTAGAATACATTTAATGCACAGGTCTGGATTGTATCATGTGTTTGCGTCCCATCAACAGCCCTGTATGTTATAAACCTTGTGGGTTTACGATGAATTGATTTCATGACTTCATATGAAAACCCAATTTTCACGTTTACAATAGACTCCAATTGTGATTCGCTATCAGTGTCACATTCCTATACGATCCGATCACTGAGGTCTGTGTGTGTGGTATATACGTCTGGCCCTTTGTGTGTGTTTTTGTGGGTTTATAAATACCCATAAGTGACTCCAGATGTCCCAAGGCAGCAAGCCGGTGGGTCTCATTCAACAGCAGCACTTTGACTCTATTAATGCCTTGTATATAAACCTCCCATTAAAAACTCCCATTAGGTACAAATTAAGAGTGTGTGTAGTGTGTCGTTGCACCTACAGGAGTGGTGCATGTAGTGCACATGTGTCATTAATAACTAACCATCCAATTAATGTGATACTGGGAAATGTGCAGATATGGACAAAATCACACACAATTCCATCAATTTGCCCTTTTTTACTAAAGGGTTTTCAAGGGTGGATTGGTTCAGTTAAAGCTTTTTGTGCCCTTAGTCACTCGTCGTGAGTGTGAACTCCAGTTTTTTCCACCACCACACTGCAGCTCTCTGCAGCTGTGACACAGACCGGCCCAATGGAAAAGCAGAGAAAACTGTTTTAGTTCGTCAGGATGGAAAAGAGGAGTAACTGTGATAACAGTGTGTGTTAGGGTGAATCTGGTTGACACTCTGTCTATACACTGTCTGCTCAGAGAAGGATCTTTCTTTATCAGCAGACACCCAGACTTTCTGGGTGTTCAGATGAGATATCATGTCCTAATATGTCTTGGTTAGTCTCACTCACCACCAAAGACTGCTCAGCCTTAAAACTTTTCAAGCTACTCATCACTACTTTTTTTTTCCCTCTTCTGACGTAGGAACAGTAAAATCCGATGGGAAGCCCATGGATAGGTCTCGGTTAGCAGTGAAAGCATCTGGCCTTCAACGCTCATCCTCTGATGCCTGCAAAGACCACAGAAATGGCCCCAGTGCTGGTGAGCAACGTAAACCTCCATCTGGTCTGGTCAGGCCCTCAACGGGTGGAAACTTTGGGTTCAGGAAGCCAGTAAACGCCAGTAATGGTACAAGCAATTCCAGTACACCCGCTGCGATGAGCACAGGTGGCAGTGCCATACCCTGTGGCTCTGCAACGGTCGGGAAGATTCCCAAAATGACTGGTATTCCTGTCAAACCAGGGGCTGCTGGTAGTGGAGGACGGAAGACAAGCCTAGATGTTTTAAACAGCGACCAAAGTGGTTTTCTATCTCCAAATGCCAGGACGTCTCTCCAGTACCGCTCTCTGCCTCGCCCAGCAAAGACAAACACCCTGACTTTAACCAGGCCAAGCTCAGCTCGTCCTATGAGCACGACTATGGACACAGCCTCGGGTCTGAAACCGCCCTCCACTGCACCGCAGGGCTCAAGGCTTAAGGAGCCCACCTCAGGGCTTGGTTCTGGTACAAGTATGAGCAAGTCAGGCATTCGTGGTATCCAGAGTCCAGGTCCTGTCAATCTGACAGACAGAGAGAAGGAGAAGGAGAGGGCCAAAGCTAAAGCTGTAGTGTCCGACTCTGAGTGTGGTCGATCTCTGAAGGGCAGCCCTGTGCAGACCCCCACGGAGAACGGAGGGAAGCTTCAGGGTTTGAGGCCTCCCAGCAGTGGCAAGGCTTTGGACCTGCCTTCACCTAACATGCACAGGTACCATAGTTGACATACTACCAAAATTGTATTAAATGTGTGATATCAGAATATTTTGTCAACAACGATACTCTTTCAATTAAAATAAGTATATATGTTTCCTTAAGCGTTGCTCATTTGTCTTTAGGTTTTCTGGGGTACGCAGCCTGGCTAAACCTACATCTGGGACCCAGCTTGATAAGCTGAACACCAATAGCCTAGACGTAGGCATTCATGACTCCCTGCCACCCAAGATTCCTCCCTACTCCAAACTCCAGGACCTAGCAAGCTCAGGTCTCAGCTCTATCGGCCCTGGCCTTACCCCGAGCCCTGCCCCATTGCTCAACGTGAACTCTTCAGCCCGCTTCTCATGCTCAGGTTCTGGATTGGGGTCCAGGCAGGTCTCTTCACTTGGGGTTATAAGAAGTGGAGGGAGCTCCTCTCCCCTGCTAACCGCTCGTATGTCCGGGCTCCATCGCAGCATGGAGTCGCTGCCCCTACAGATGAGTCCCGCCCCAGACCTCCTGGAGAGAGAGAGAGGGAATATGACGAGAGGCTATTCCACCATAAAGACCCAAGACAAAGATAGACTGGGGGACCGGGGCCCTCACGGCAGCTGGAGCTCTGGAAGTAAAGTCTCATTATCTCTCATAGACAGGTAAAAATGATGCAAAAAAATTGTTTTTCACATAACATGTCATATCAATCACATCATATAACTTTGCTTATTCTGCACATACATAACTGTTTTTTTTTTGTTCATTGTTGTTGATAATTACGATATGTGTCACCACCTACTGGTGAACAGAAGAAATGCACCAACATCCATCATAAAGCCTTTGCTTTCGTTTTTAAGACATATGACACTTTATTTGTCATTGTACTCACTAAAACGAAATTTTGTTCGGTCACTCTCTCCAATGGCAAAGGAGTACAAATAGAACTAGTCTCTAAATACAACAGTAATAAATCAAAGTAAGGTGTAAATAAACAATACACATTTCAATGAGGTAGCAATTCTTGCAGTGCCTAACAAGTGCAAAAAATTAATTTCAGTGCAAACAGTGCAGATTAAAGTGTCTTGACCTATAGAAGCACTTAAAGGGTTGGGGGGCTCTGGGGGTACAGAGTAATTTAGTCTTCAGTGGCGGGTGTGTGTGGAGGTGGGGTGATGGAGGCTGCAGGCTCTGGGGAAAGAGATGTTCCTCAGTCTAGTATTGTGAGTCTTAAAGGTTCTGTATCTTTTCGCCAATGGAAGGGGGGCAAAAAGACTGTGACCTGGGTTGGTTGGGTCCTTACTGATGGTGCTAGCCTTGTTGTGTAGACGGCTAGCATATTCAGTGTCAAGATTTGGGAGCTCTTTCCTCATAGAGTGTTGTGGGGAAAGAGCTCCAGAATCCCAAAATTTAAAATCCGCACAAGGTCTTTCCTGTCCTCCGCAGTGCTGCTGGTGTACCACACAGTGGTGCAGTGGCAGAGGATGTGCTCTATGGTGCTCCTGTTCTTGTTGAATGTGTTATTTAGGGAAGGTGAAAGGTATCCCATTCACTTTACCCTGCATAAAATGTTAGATTTCCCTCACCAGTGGCCATCTGGAACAATATTCACTAGTCATTTAATGAAAAACACTGTCCATACTGGAAAGGTATGGAGGCATATTTTGAAAGTCTTGGTAAAGATCAAGAAACAAGATGTTTGAAATATGCTTAGGATGAGAGCAGTTCAGAATTATATGTCTCATTATCTTAACTATATACTTACTGAAGAGGTATGTAAAGAAAACCTTGATAAGACTAACATTTATTTAATCAAAGAACTACATTTTTCATAGATCACATTCTCATCAGAAAAAGGTGAAAAGCATATGTAAATTGCAAATAAAACAGCAATTGACGTCAAACCCATGAATGCATAGAAGTACACACATATACGGGCGGGTTCTGGGATAAAATTACCACAGCCCTATTATCAGTGTAGAACAGAACCGGCCCCAGTGACTGAAGTCATAATTAGTGGCTGACACCAGCTGTCTGCCAGTTTCTTCATTCTTCTTTGTGTCTGCTGCCTGCTCTTGAAAGTTTAATAACTGCATGCACCAGGGTTTAAATAATGACACTGTTTTATTCCTGCAGTTCTCAGAGAGACAGAAACACACTGCCAAAGAAAGATTTGAGGTAAGGGGGCAAACACACAGCTCCTGACACACACACATACATACTTTTATCCAATATGTGCTGGCAGCTTGATGCCATCCACCTACAGTCCTTAAGCTACATGTATTTAGAGATCAAATTGATCTCTATATATGATCAGATCATCATTACTCATCATCTCATAGTGTCCCACATCCCTGTTTTAATTTGTATATACACCTATTAAAAGATATTTCTACTGGGGCACCTAAACTCTTTTGACAAGCTACATTTAACATTTAAATAATTTATATTTAAAACGGTACAATATTTGTCAGATATTCAGTCAATAAATAGGTAATGTATTAGGAGAAATGAAAATTGTTGAAAATGTTCTGCTCTGCTAAGAAATGTGTTTCATACTAGGCATACTAACTTTGCTTCTTTTCTTTTTTTAAGGAATATATTAATCCAGTTTTCTTTTTAGAAGAATTTAACAGATATAATGAATAATAATTTGATTGACTGATGAAATGAAAAGAAGAATTTTATTGTGAATTATATAAAAAAGAGTAATTATAATGTAATAAAAGAATACAACAGTGGCAAAGATGCAAGCGTGAACCAGAATGTTCCAACACTGTAATCTGATGAAGTGAAACCAATATCTGATCTGTTAATTTTACATGGTTACCACACTGCTGTTCATGAATTTTAAAATGACTCTTATCATTCATCAATCACTGCCTTGTGTTTTTTTGGGTGTAGTTTCAGCGATGCCTCCCAGGTTGTTGAGGAAGGGAAGGAGAAAGGAGAGAGGAGGCATTCTCATTCTATCCTGAGTATGAATGACTCACTGACCCTTCCAATGCTGTCCCCACCCACCTCCCTGCCCCGTGTCTTCCAGACCAATATGGGTGAGTAGAGTATACATGTGTAATATTTGCTACAATTTGCATTACATTATTTTCACATCTAACATCACAGAGTTTCCCTCTGCTCCTCTGCTTTCTTTTTAGTATCCAGCCCCGTTGGCGGGCCTGCAAGAATGACTCGATCTAACAGTATTCCAACACACGATGCCTCCCTGGAGCTGCATGGAGCCTCTCCACTTGGCAGCACACTATCGCTGTCTGAACGCCCCTGCAGCATGGGAATGGTTCGGTCCAGCTCCTTCAGGGACAAGGATCCTGACGAGGGTGAGATCTTTGAATTAAATCTGTTATGTTCGGTTAACTGTTGATGCTTCTAAATTAGGTTAAAATTTGTTTACATTGCCAATCTTTTCAGTTCACGGGTCCATAATCTCCCTGGCATCTAATGGCTCTTCCACTTACTCTTCGGTGAGTGTGGATGGCATGCAAACTCAGGTAGTTACCGCTCAGCGTGTGCTGTAATGTTGTCTTTACATGTTAGAGTGTGTGGATGTTTGTGCATACAGTGGAGCTTTCCTTTTGCACCAAAAAAAGCTCTCTCTGCTTTTTATTAGTCTTCTTTCCTTTTGTCTCTCATCCAACCTCTTTGACTTTCCTCCTCTTGCTTCCAAAGGCTGAGGAAAGGATTCAAGGAGAGGTTAGTCGGTTCCTTCCTCCTCGTTCTTCTTCTTTGTCTCATCTCTGTGTCATGGATGAAAAATCCATCGTCTTTCCCTCTGTTGTCTGTGAAAGGAGTCTGTCCTTTATTAAATTAATAAAGAAAATAATATACACTTGTCAATCTTGGAATGTCAATTTAAATTGCTTTTTTTCCCTTTGTTTTTACATGGTGTTTAACAAAACTGCTTCTTTTCCCAGCAAATTCGTTGGCTGAGGAGGGAGCTGGAATCCTCTCAGGAGAAGGTGTCCAACCTGACAACACAGCTCACAGCAAATGTAAGTACTGCTTGTCTGCCAGCTTGAAGACCATTACAAGACAATAACTTATTTTACTTTGTAATAATCTCTCTTCCTGAATGACATCTTTCAACTTAATTTCCATCATGCAAATGCAGCTGCAATGAAAGTACAAAAAAATATTAACTTAGAACCTTTTAAATGAAAAAAAAAAACACAAAACAAACGTATGAGGAAAGTAATCAATTATAATGAAAGTTAAAATGCCAGGAATTGAATAAAGCTTTATCCAAAATCTGATTCAAAGCTCAGCTCACCCTAACCCACAATTTGAGGTTACTAGATTTGTAACATCCAAATTCTAAATTCTGGATCATGTGGATCCAGAGAGCAGAATTGTATCTGCATTTACGCCTAATTGCACACACTCATAGAAACAAATCCTTTAAATATGCCAGATTTTTTTATGTCAAGTTTTATTTCTTTAATTTCCTTAGAAATTAAGGACAATGTTGAAAAATAACTATCTTGCAATTTCTAAATATTAAAAATGTATTGATCCAATCCATTATTCTAATTTGCACCAAAATAAGGGGATTTTCCACCTGAACTCTGATCCGACTGACTGGCACATATCTAATTTAGGGAAGTGGTACACATCAGAAGTAGTGTAACTTGTACTGTTTACACTGTCCTGAAAAAATATGTCAGTCATATGTCAGCAATAGAAAGGAAAACAGCAGATTTGGACCACATTTGCATCAAATGAACTCACTTCAGTTTTGCACCCTAAAAACTTTCAACTGTCCACGTCAATGAAATCCACTGGGGCAGAGCTAAGTGGTGCACATAAAGTCAGCACTATTGTTAAATATCCAGAATCTTCCTTTTTATTTTGTCAGTATGAAGTATGCCTTTTCCATTAAAAGGACAAAAAAATAACGGATCCCACTGAGAAGTTTTGTCTGTTTGTCTTAAATCTAACCAAACTTACCAATTGTTAAAATATCTATCCACTTTCCATTATAAGGGAAAATTCCATGTTCCGCAATGTTGAAGGAAGAGGGGGAGGAAATCCTCAGTCATATTAGTCATATTACTCTTTCCCAATCTATGCCCCATCCTAAAATATTAAGCTTTTTTTTTTTATTCACGTCTCCAGGAATAACCAAAGGTCCTTTTGGGCTGAGCGCAGCATACAGGGGAAGGGCCAAAAGTATTGAGTGACAGACTGATGGTGTTGTCTTATGGTTTTTTTGGATGAAAATGACAGAATGAAGTATTGCCAGGGAAACCAATTCTCTTGCTCTTCTCTCCTTCATCTCCCCCAGAGAGAGATTTAAATACCAAGCTGTGACATAGATCACGTCTGTTCAGCATATTTCTAATCCATTAGAGGCCTGAATAATACTAACCTCCTCCTGAACTTCTCTATCAGCCACTTAGTTTTAACACACACGCACATTTACACATGCACATAGACAGGGACACAGTTGCATTGCTCTTTCTCTTTGCTTGGCAAGGTTATTTCTATACGTCCCGCATGTCAGCATTTTTAAGCAAAGGCTTTATGAACGCCTTCATGCAGCACACATCAATCAAACACTGCTGTTTGTGTCTGTGTGAGATGTTTTTCATACTGTTTGACCTTATTATCCAAATACTGCGGGGACTCGGTTTAAAAGATGCACTGATCGAAACACGATTATGTGCAGGATTAATGACTGGGCTGTACTCATTAAATCAATGTATTAGAACGTTTTGTGGAATAGAGGGCGGAGTCGCTTTCTCTTGCTGCTTAGAGCTTAAGTAGTATTTGCAAAAAAAAGATTATGGAGGAGGTACATTTTTTTCCCCCGCAGACATCCTGTTCAGCCTCTGTGTGTCATTCAGCACTTTAGCGCCGTTTGAGCAAAAGATAAATGGCACAGGAAATCTCTGGAATCTGTCTTTTTGTTTTATCTACATAAAGCATCAACATCATTTCACGTTGCATACAACTATAATGAAAAATAACTTTGTTGTTGTTATGTTTGTCTTTTATCTGCACCATTAAGGCAAATCTTGTTGCTGCCTTTGAGCAAAGTTTGGCCATGATGACGAATAGGCTGCAGAGTCTGTCAGTAAGCCAGGAGCAGAAGGTAACATCACATCCAGTTTCTATCATAGACTCGCACCCTTTCGAACACCAGGTTTATTCCACTACTGAGCTCATCTCATGAAAAGTCAGCTAAGAGCGGGTGGCGTTGTATTCATTTAACATCAAATGAAGCGCCTCTGAACAGAGAATGCTATTAGGAACTGTAGCCTGCGGAAGCTCAGGAAGACACGCTGTGAGGATCGATGAAGAAAATAAGTGCACATACATGCACGCCCATCACATTCCTGCATTCTTCAACCTTTGTATGTGTTTTCAGTGCCTGAGGCAGTATTCAGTTTGTGTCTGTGTTCACAAATGTCAGAAGTCTCTCTTAAGGCTTCATGCCTTGCTGCTCCCACTGAAAGGCCCTCTACACTGCTTCAGAAAAATTCTTTGTTGTGTGTGCCAGCGCAATGACCTATGCTGCACAGCCCGGAGCACAAACTCTCTAAGCCTGAGGAGAAGATCGGCAGCTTTATCTTAACTGGGGTGGGATCAGATTAAGGACACGATGAGCAGCAGAGCAAGACGGATTCTTCCTCTGCGAGACTATAAATTTACCTTAGAAATACAGTAGGAAAAAAATTAAATAGAGCAATTTAGAAAATAATGTCTAATAGTATTAGAATGCTTAAAACAAGTTAAAGTGCAATGGTACAATTAAAACATATTTTACACTGATATGTGTGTAAAATCATATGAATACAGATATTAGCAAATGACATCAACATGAACAAGTTAATGATGGCCATCAAATTTGTACTGTGATGACCTTTGAGCAGTTATCAGTGGATCAGTTGACTGTCGAATTTTGGGAACCGCTTAACCCTAAACGTTATTAGTATGTATTTAAAAACTCTGGTAAACTAACCTCAGCTCGACTCACTGACGTGTTTTCATTAATTGTGAAGGACACTGAGCTCCTGGACCTGAGGGAGACGATTGATGTGATGAGGACGAGGAATGAAGAAGCCCAGGCCGTCATTCAGGGAGCATTAAACAACCCAGATAATATGAAAGGTTTGCTGATTGACCGCTACTTTTTCTGGCTTTCGTATCTGAATATTTACCTTGAGTAATATTGAAACTCCTATTTTACCAGACTTGCGATTTCAACGTCAGAACTCGTGTGAGAGCATCTCTAGTCTCAGCAGCCTCACCAGTATTTCCAGCATGGGCAGCTTGAAGGACCAAGACGCCAAAAAGAAGAAGAAAAAGAGTTGGGTAAGAAAACCCCCCCACACATGAAGCCATGTTCTCCCTTGTGTTAACGCTGCAGTGATGACATGGCATGAACCTAAGTAAGTAAATTGGACTCTCCCTCGGATTTGTGCAGTCTTTTTCTTTCAGGTCTTTGAGGTGAGTGCAGTCGTTGTGTCCCTATAGGGCCCCTGTAATGTTGTGCTAACTGACTTCTTGCTACTGATAGGGTGTCTGTTGTGTGAATATTAATGGTTGGCTACAACTCGGTTACCGTATCAATCAGCAGAAATGATATTCCACGGATGAAAGTTTTCCTCACCATTGCTTTATTGAGTGTATTGTCCATTATTAGTATTTTGTTAAACCCTTCCTGGGAGTTGTTCCGCTTGTGTCTCAATTACTATAAGTGACTCATGAACAGAACTTTCTTTCGCTTTTTCTTCTCTAAATTATATACGTCCGTTCAATATCCAGCTACCATCATCGCCTGTTAGCTTATGAGAGAGTGAAAACAGGTACAAACAGCTCACCTGGTTCAGTCTGATGGTATCATTAGTCATCCCAAAAGCACCTCTGAATGTTGTATTTCATTATTCAATCTTGATATTTAGCAGGTCTAAATCTTACCATCTCATCACTCATGATAACAGAGCAAATAAAAGTCTTTCAAGATTCAAAGGAAGTCTTTTCATGTTTAAAATCATCACTGATTACTGGTACAAACATTTTTGTCTCCTTGTAGTTGAGAAGCTCCTTCAACAAGGCTTTCAGCATCAAGAAAGGCACCAAAACGTACTCAGACATTGAAGAAATTGCCACCCCTGACTCCTCAGCACCCAACTCCCCAAAGATGCTTCACGAAGGAGTAGAAAGTGGAGAAAACCAGTCATTGTCCCTGGAAACCTCAATGTCTCATTCCTCCTTTGCGTGAGTACACAAAGGCCTCGATACAGCCTTTAGCTCACAGAAAGCTAGCCAGCCAGTCTAGCATTGAAGGCTGTGTGGCTGATGATATATCTCATCCTTTCCAGAATCGTTGAGACTGCAGAGGAGGGAGACAATGAGGAAGCGGCAGTATCAGACCTACGCTCAGAGCTCTGGGTAAAAGAGAGAGAACTGACAGACATCCGATTGGAAGCCTTAAGCTCCGCCCATCAGCTGGAGCAGCTCCGAGAAGCCATGAACAACATGCAGGTCTGTTTTTGCTCCTTTTACGTGCTAATTTGTGTTGTACAATCACTTCAATTTAATCCTGCCTCTGTCACAGTCAACGGTGGAGAACCTGAAGGCAGAAAACGACCATTTGAAAATTGGAGATCAGTTCCACCTCCCTGCCTCTGGTCCCACCTCTTCGACCTCCCAACCCACTGGCCTGGCGTCCCTGCTGGGACCCTCACTCAGGCAGCCGATGAGTATGTCTCTCACCAAGTCATTCAACCTCAGTCTGAACGACTGTAAAGATCCAGGTAAGAGAAAACACAGTTTCACAGATAATTACTTCACTGTTCCTTTTTTAATTCTTCTCACTCCCTCTTTCAGACATGTCTTCACTTGATGTGTTAAGTGTCTCTTCCCAACTGGACGACGTGTGTGTACGAGTGCTGGTCAGCCTTCAAGATCAAGCAGAGGTAAACACAGGACACACTCAATAGCCGCAAAATCCAATAATGTCTACTGCTACAAAATGAAAAGATGGGATTTTGTGTATT
Organism: Lophius americanus; assembly: GCA_037951165.1. Lineage (NCBI taxonomy): Eukaryota > Metazoa > Chordata > Actinopteri > Lophiiformes > Lophiidae > Lophius > Lophius americanus. Next base: position 7,141,601 of record JBBDHG010000001.1, read on the forward strand.
ATTTCTCTCCGTCTGTCTCTGTAGGACAGGAAGCAGCAGCAGGAGTTTTACCTGGGCTCGTTGATGGTCAGTGCCAGCACTGAATGGACCTCTCTCGACTCTCTTATAGGGAAAACCTTTAAGGTAAATTAATTCCTGCCAGGAGGGGACCAAAAAACATTACAGCGTTGATTTGATCAATCAGTTCTTACTTATCTCCTTTTTTTTTGTGTTTATCAGGATTACCTCACTCAAGTAGACCCGACTGCCAGCCTGGGTCTGTCCTGTGATTCGCTGCACATGTACCAGTTGAGCCAGGGTGGGCACAGACTGATCGGAGGCGACAAACCTCAAATTTCACCTTACCGTTGTCTAAGCAGTGGTTCTGCTCGGATATTTATCACCTTGAAAGGTAAGCAAAAAAAAATAATTGTCCTCGGCTGATTACAGAAAATGCATAATTACTTTTTCTCTAAAAAATATTAAATAATCCACATTATGATTGTGGATATTTGAATTATTGTGGATTTTCATCTCGATTTATGTTTTCACTGCTAAGAAGCCACTGGCCTTTGTTAATTAGAGGTAATAGACAATAAAACAAAATGTTTAAATCCCTCGGGCGGTGAAGAGGTGAAGATTTGTTTCACTGAAGAGACAAACTATTGAAGGTGTTACCTTGAATCTAGAGCCAAAAATATCTATTAAGTGCCAAAAATACTTAATAGATATAAAAACTGACAGTGGCTCAAACAGGATGCTGATTTCAGGTTTACTACATAAGTCTGTGGCTGTTATTTCGTTTTTTCAGTTATCCATTCACTTCCAATATGTGAGGTATTAAGCTTCCACATTTCTTTGCTGTAAAACATAACCAGTATTTCTCTGATCGATAATTATTATGGAGTTGCAAATAAGGAAATCTGTGTCGCTTAGCAAGTCACTGTCAAGATCATTATTTTCAGTGGGGGTGGTATTTCAAAAATAATTTCAGAAATGTGTTCAGTGGGGTCCTTCTTTTATCCCGGATCATTTTCTTAAAGAATCTGGGTTCTCGTGGATTAACTATGAAAATTGCTTCGCTCTTTTTTGTATCTGCCTCTGTGTAGGTCTTAGAGAGAATTCCGTCGACTCACTGGTGTTTGAAACTCTGATCCCGAAGCCGATGATGCAGCACTACATCGGCTTGTTGATGAAGCACCGGCGTCTGGTTCTGTCCGGTCCTAGTGGAACAGGAAAGTCTTACCTGGCTCAGCGTTTGGCCCACTACCTCCTTGAGCGCAGCAAGACTGACATATCAGAGGTAAACCACGAGACCTGCACCCTGAGTCCCAGCACCCCCGTCACCTTCAACATGCACCGCCAGTCACAGAAGGTGAGGCAGGATTCTCACTTCTTGCACAGATATTAATGAAGGTTTCCACACACAGGGGATTTAAATTGTACTTACTGTACCTTCACAGGAGCTGCAGTTGTTTCTGTCGGATGTAGCAAACCAGATCGACAGGGAGGGTGGAAGAGAACAGCCGCTGGTTGTTATCATCGATGACATCAGTGACCCAGCAGCCATCACTGAGCTGGTGAACGGAGCGCTCACCTGCAAGTATCACAAATGGTGAGTCACCTTAAATAACTCTTGTTTCTCACTCAAGACTTTTAAATGGATTCGGATCATGAAATTCTGCCATTTCCTCTGTTGGGGTTTTAGTCCCTACATAATCGGAACAACCAATCAGCCAATGAAGATGACGTCTAACCATGGACTGCACCTCAGCTTCAGGTGAGCTCCAAGCCCGTCACTTTTATACACCAAACAAAGTAATTTTACTGAGTGAATGTAACAATTCTTGAATGCCACCACAGGATGGTGACTTTCTCCAACAACGTGGAACCCGCTAATGGGTTCTTGCTGAGGTACCTGCACCGTAAAGCTTTGGAAGCCTACCAGGAGAAAGAGCAGGACTCAGCTCGCCACCAGGCTCTCCTTCGTGTTCTGGACTGGGTCCCTCAGTTATGGTACCACCTCCACACTTTCCTGGAGAAGCACAGTACTTCAGACTTTCTCATAGGTGAGACTCCCCAGGTGATAGAACAGGGGCGATTAATGGCTATGTGGCAGTAAATTAGTTAACAAGATATCTTGTTTCCATCAGGTCCTTGCTTCTTCTTGTCTTGTCCGGTGTCGGTGGCGGAGTTCAGGCAGTGGTTCATTGACTTGTGGAACCATTCTATTATACCGTACCTCCAGGAAGGAGCAAAAGATGGCATTAAGGTGGACACCCGCACACCATCCTCCTCCTAATTGTAGCTTTATTGTAACAACACATAAACCCTCATTCCCTCTTATCTGTCTGTTCTCAGGTGCATGGGCAGAAGGCGGTGTGGGAGGACCCTGTGGAGTGGTTGAGGGGGACTCTCCCGTGGCCCAATGCTCAGCAGGACCAGTCTAGGCTTTTTCATCTACCTCCCCCCAGCAATGATCCTCCTAGTGAGGAGAAGAAGCCACTCAAAGATACCTCTCCACCCAGTACACTGGAGGCAGACCCACTGGTGAGAGTGCCGCTCTTTTTTAAGATGAGGGAAGGGAGATGATGCGTTCAGGTGCAAGATGTCAGTAAATCACTTAAAATACACTGAGCTTGTCCTTATGCATAAATACTACTATTAATGACACTGCTGTCACATCAGCAGGAATCAGATTTGTGTCTGATATAAGACCATATATGAACAAGGACGAAATCAGAATTATAAAGATATGACTCACCTGATTACTATTGGTTTGGTTTTTGAAAAGGAAATTTTAAGATGTCTGTTTTGGCTGTGAAGCATTAATAAGAGCCATATTTGCAAAGTCTTGGAATAATACTTTTATCTGAACAACCCTGAAATGTTTGAGTAAATAGACAAGAAAGTCCTTTTCCATTTTTTGAGAAGAATCCCAAGAAATATTTCCTCCGAATAATACATGTCTTTAAACATGCAGTGTAACTGAGTTTGCCTCCCTGTGTCCATGTCCATCAGATGGCCATGCTACTGAAGCTCCAGGAGTCTGCCAACCTTATCGAGTCTCCAGAGAGGGAGGGCTGTCTGGATCCCATCATTCAGGCTACTCTCTGATGAAACCGTGGGCCTGACAGTCAAGCTGTGGAACTACAGACTCTTGCTTCTAGCTGACGCTGCAAGTGCAGTAACAACCAGGCTTTAAAGACTCAGTAATTAACTCCGCTGGGTCCTCAGTGAGCAAATACGGAGCTAATCGTAAAGGATCTATAGAGATGGAGAGGTTGGAGACGAAGGGTTTGCTCTGCCCTATTATCAGAAAGACTATTAAAGTGCTTTCACAGGAAACTGTGGCGATCATGTAAGGGAAGGACCTGTCTTCTTTTTTTTCCCCAGATGGGTTGTTGTTGATACTGTCTGTGCATGGGAACCAGAATGATATGATGCAAGATATTACCTATAATCTTAATGATCAAAACCCCCTTTGTTTTTTTTGGCAATTGGTACTTTCTCTACTGGTTTTCTCTGAAGGTGCATGAAGAAATTCATATCATTAATAATTCTAATTTCCTCCAAAGTAGGTTCATCATCCAATAACAGCAAAATAATGCACTTTATTTTCTACCTATGCTAACTGAATTCTAGGTGGCTCTGTCAGTGACTGTACCAAATGAGTTTGGCCAACATGCAATTCATCACCAATTCCTATAGATGGCAGTGTCTGCTGTTTTCTTCCTCTGCCCCCCTGTGAGCCCCCCTGACTTTTTAAGGTGCTCAGTTTATGAAATGACTATTAATATGGCTCTGAATGTTTATTTGCCATCTGTTTAGTCTCTTCATGGATTAAATGTCAGAAGCTGTGAGGCTGTGAGAGTGAATTATTAAACAGTTTTAGGGTTAAAGTCAATAAAGCAAAACTTGCCATCAGCCGACTCAGTGGCTGCTGGTTTACTCCAGTCACATACTGATATTTTAAACAGACTCAGCCCAACATCCTGTATTACAAACACCCAAAAATAGTCTTTAAAATGCCTATCATTTCTGGCTATACTTGCATAAACTCTGTAATTAGATTTCAGTTTTCAAAACACAAAAGTATCTTGTGATAGATAAGCGTACAGCTCTGAAAATCTTTATTTTGTAGGATTTTATACTGAATCATCCTCAAGCCTGTGTGTAACTAACATGTCAGACAGCAGCAGACGGGGTAGAGGCCATATACGTCACGTTCATCATCAACACAGTTGCCATTAGTTGTTGAAATAACTAGAAAATCGTTCTCCCTAACAGCATTTACTCATAATATATCTGAACCCCTCTGCAAACGGTTTCCTTCAAACATGCTGTAAAGGTTGTATGATAATTAATAATCAGCTTCCTGTTCTTTTGTCTTCATTTGTTTGCACATTTTATGTCAGAGTAGTAGATTACAGAGCGTATTTATTGCTCACATCTTTACTCTTCCCGTGATGAAGGAAGAAATCATAAAGAGATGTGTAGAAGGAGGAAGCTCTCAGCCATGTGCCCCTCGACCCTGAAGTACCTCAGACTACTATACTCTGACCTTCCACATTAAGGTGGTGCTGTGAAGTGGAGACCCAATGCCTAAGTCTACCTGTGCCTGAAACACAATTTGGCCTGAAGCTGCTTCAACCACACAGATGCCTCGATTTAGAGGAGTCATCATCACTTACTCTCCCCTGCTCTAATGTCACTTTAATGCTGATGCGGAGATTCAGGCGGAGAGAGGGTCCACTTTGACCATTGGCTTGTAGTCATGGTGATGAACTATTAGTGGAGATATAATGTGTGTGTCAGTTAACTCTGCAAAAGATGAGAATGTGTATCATGACCAGGCTGCTTAAATGACACAATTTAATTTAAAAAATTAAAGTGTTCTCTCGTTCTCCTAAAAATGCAACTTTGAAACGTGCGTCCCTGCTATATTTCCCAAAGCTCAACACTTCAATTTATCATGGGACAGATTTTTAATAACTGGATATCTTCCTCTGTTCCCATTGTTTTTAAAAAGCAGATTTTTTTTTCTTTATTATGGAAATATTTGTAAAGGTTTTCTCCTCTTTTGTACATGACGTCACTGTTGTAAACTCTGTAAATAGTGCATCTGCGACAACAATCACTCAAGTGTGTACAGATCTAATAGAAGGCATGGTGGCCCCTGTATGCAGAACATGTGCATCCTCTGTTGTTTTATTGTCTTCCTCCTGCTGGAAGGAGCACTTAATGGGGCCTGATACTGATTTAATGGCATGTGTCTGTAACCTCTTCCAATCCTATATGTCTAACATTTAGCATTGGACACAATAAAGTCATGCCATTCTCCACATCACTTCCTGTCTCAACTGTCAATATAATGTTCTCCACTAGGTGGCAGTATGATTGTGGCATATGATCAACGCCTACGTTTTTTGTTTGGCCAGCATATTTTTTTCCCAGAAATTAGGCTGTTACTGCTGGTGGACAAAGTCTTTAGAGCCGCTGCTTTAGTAAAAGTACTAACACCACACTTAAAATATTTTTTAGCTGAATGCAGTATGTGATTATAGCTCAAAATCCCATTTTGGGACGTTTGGGTCTACTTGCTATCCTGGTCCTCTTGGACCTATCCCATAAACACTGTGTAGAATAGTAGGAACTTTGTGGTATTTCTATCAAAATATGCAGTAGTTATCAAAATGTTTCCTAGCAAAAGCATTTTTTTGTCTCATGGTGTAAATGTAATATAATCATGTTATAGAAAATATAGAAAAGAAAATCGGGTGAAGATAGCAACAGTGGTTATGTTTTGTGTTTAATCATAGATTATTCAAACATAACAGACAAACTCTGCAAATTATATATTTTAGGTCTTACAATTGTAGGTTTATGTAATTCAGGTAAGGTTAACTTGAGCCAGCCAATCAGCGGAATGAGGGATTTAACAAACATTCAAATGAACTCATTTCGTAGTAATTTTTTTAACTGGACACAATGTAATTAAAAAAGTATCTAGACAAACGCAGTGGAGTAGAGTGTATAAGATTTCCCTTTGCGATGTAGTGAAATATAAGTATAAAGAGACTAAATGTAAGCTGTCAGTTACAAGTACAGTTACATGCTACTCTTTCATGTCCTGCTTTCATTCACTATTTATTATTAAAAACTTGGCTCAAGCTCAATCAATTTCTCAAAACATATTTACTTAATGGCTGATTTGTCACCTTATGCCAAAGGCAGTGACATTCAGTTTTTTTTAATTCAAATGGACATATTTGGTATGAAACACAAAACTTCTGGTAATTTTTTCTTGTCATCATGACAAAATGAATTTATTCCATTACATACAAACTGGAAAATCATTTTGAGTATTATTTTATTCACGGTCTAAAAACATTCTTACAAATAAAATAATTAAAATAGACAAATGTCCTTTTGCTATTTCATAAGAGATGACATTCAAGGGTTCTCTACAGTACTTGGGTAAATGTACTTAATTACTGTCCACCACTGGATATGACAGAAGTGGGGAGGAAGAGGAGTGGGGAGGATGGGGGGAGTTTTCTCCAATCCCTCTGACCCTATATATACAACCTAAACTCGTTCTGGGTGAACCATCCAGAGGACTGATCGTACGTCAGCATGATGCCAGGAAAACCTGCACCCATCAAGAAGTCCCCCGCTAACAAGGCTGCAGTGAAGGCGGCTGGTCCGGCCCCTGAGCCCCATCCTGCTCCAGCGGAGGCTCCACCGGCTGAGGCAGCTCTTGCAGCCGCAGAGGATACCCCTGCTGCTGAAGGTACCCTGAGGCTCCACCAATTCCCTCCTGAAAACTGCATGAATTGTTAAACTAACTCTAACAGTTCAATAATTGGTTATAATTTGGGAGCACACAAGAGTTTATATGGAACACCTGATTTTATCTATACATTGATAATATGCATTTTGAATTTTTAAAACTTTTTTGGAGAGTTGCTGGTTTTGCCTGCTGTTTGTGTTGCTGCTGCACCATATTGTCTCATACTGACTGGTGTCACTACTATTGTGTCCAAGCCATAATATCATTATTGTTTAATACTTGTGGGTATAACCCAGGACTGGTCAAGAGCACATCAGCCTGCAGCCTCACCAGCAGAGCACCAACAAAAACTCCATGAAGGTGTGGTTTAACCCGTGAGTGCCCAAATTGAATTATATAGGACATCAAATAGTCCATATGGAATACATTTCTGGAATCATTTTTAAAAAGCTGGTCCTTAAAGTGTCAGTTGAGAGATTTTGCTTAGCCATTTAGATTTCTTTTTATTTATTTCTCTGAAACTAGCTTATGAGTTTTTACAATATGAAACTACTTGTTTATCTTGTTTTATGTCAGTTGGTTCAGTACGTTGCCAGAACTGGTTCTTATCTTATTAAAGCACATCTTATTAAAGCATTAGAATTCCCAGCAGCCTTTTCTAGCTGAAAATCTGCCCTCATCATTAGTTTGAGCTGGGTCTTCTTTTTAAGCTGACTACAGTGTGTAGTTTTAAAAATAAATGTTTCTTGCACAACTTCAGGGCATGGTTCTTGTCCCATCAATGTAAAGTCTTTAAAATATAGTAATTTAATGAATGAAGATTGTCACTTTTTGCATTAGACATGTTAACGGTTTACTACCACCTTAGAGGGGACACCAGAAAACTGAGCTGCCAACAGTTACCTTCCCCACTCTTACATAAAACTGTAACTTGTTGAAATTCTTTCTCACTCTTGTAGCTCTTAAAGATATCCGATATCCTCCATCCAAATTTGCAGTATGAATCTAGTAAGATCTGTGCCTGGGCTCATACAGTTCATGTGAGCCAGTTTGTCACCAGTGGCTGTTTCTTTACAAATAAGACAAAAATGGAAACGATCATGGAAAATAATTCTCCTTAATTCTCCTCCCAGCTTCTTATCGGTTCTACTGCTAACATTGATTTTACATATGCTGCTGAACATAATTTTTTGAAATGTTAACACTCAATGCACGTCTGTGTTTAGTTGCAAATTTGCTTTGGAGATTTGTATTGAATGAAAATAATCCATTTTTCTGTTTCTTACTAACATCATTATTTCATTTTAATGGCTAACAAAACCAAAGAGACACAACAATGTCACCAACATACATTTTTCAGGTGATATTATCAAGGTGTCGTTCATCCAACATTGATTACATCAGTAGTCTTCCTCCTCATAGAGTGGTAGGATCCTGCGGATGAGGTCATCCTCTGGGAAGGCGGCTCACTCTTCAGTGAGAGCTTTCTGGAGTTGCTGCTGAGTCTGTGTTTGAGAAGATGTTCAAACTGCTGAACTCAGTCACACATTAAACAACCTAACCGGTTTTCCATGGGGTTCAGGTCTGGGCTCAGTATTGACCAGTCCAGAACAGTGAAGTCCTTTTCCTCCAGGGCCCAGTGATGGCTCAGATGATCTCTTATTGTTCAGCCACTGGTATCTGCTGCTGTGGTGGTGGTCCATCAGACCAAGTATCTGAAGTGCAGCATTTTTACTGACTTGTTGATCCTGATTCTTGACGAGTATGCAGCTGGTCTGTCACTTTTCCTCTAGCAAAGGGAAACAGGCATGAAGGAATAATGAGCACTGACTGTATGTCGAGGATGATCACAAGACCTGGCTCACACATGTAGATAAATAACCGGTTTGGAGAAGTTGTTTTCCCCTGATAACTTCAACTTAACTTCTTCTGTTTACTGATATTTCTGTCTGTAAACTCCATCATGTGTGTGTGTGTGTGTGTGTTGAACCATCCCTTGTGAAAATATCTGATCAGACCAGATACAGGAGGCCTTAATGCTCTGTCCTGCTGCTTACTGCTGTGGAGTGATGCTTGACTAAATTATGTTAAATGACCCCCTGCAAAAGTAAAGTCATAATCAAAGTTACTCTTTGGCATTCCTAATCATATTGAAACGCTAGCTGCTGCTCCTGCTGCTGAAGAAAGCGCTGCTGCTCCTGCTGCTGGTGAAGGAGCTGCTGCTCCTGCTGCTGGTGAAGGAGCCGATGCTCCTGCTGCTGATGAAGGAGCCGATGCTCCTGCTGCTGATGAAGGAGCCGATGCTCCTGCTGCTGATGAAGGAGCCGGTGCTCCTGCTGCTGAAGCTCACACAGACGGTAAACACGAACCACCACAGAGAAAACAACATTGTTACTAAACTCTAGAATAAGTGTTGAGTAGAGTTGTGGATTTTATTGAAACTCCTCATCAAATTAAAAGGCGATCCAAAGTCCTGTTAGGAATCCTGATATCTTCATCTATGGAACTCCTTAGTGATGGCTCTAAATGTCCCTATATGGAAAACTAGACTAACCTCGCTCTTGTCTGTTGTTAGCGGCTCCAGCAGAAGATGTGATTGTTGGGGATCCACCAACGGTCCCCACACCCCCACCTCTTACAGGTAATGTCTACGTTTGTATGTTAGCATTGCCCTGTTTTCAATGAAGACGCGGTAAAATTTCTTCTCTGAGCTCAAAGAAATCCTTTTTACCATCATATATCACAAATGTAAGCATCAATCACTCGCTTGTTTATACCTCCAGCAAAGACAGTTTATGACATGTTTATAATACTGTATTATACCGTACATTTGTCTTATATCCTTGTATCCTTCGTAGGGGTCCTTGATGTGCATCTCATAGTGTCTTTCAACTTCGGTGGTTTTCTTGTTTGCTCACATTCACCTCTGACAGAGGTTGTGGGGTTTTCCATTAGTGGGAGAATGTGGTGTTTCTAATTACAGACAGTAACCAGCAAGGATTTGACATTTTTTACTCTAAATAGTCAAAATAATTTTTTCAATTGTCAAATTGATTGCCTTATTTTTGCAGATAAAAATAAGTTTTTGCAGATAGTTTTTCAAGCGAAGTTGCCATCAGTTCCTCAACCAAGGAGGCTTGTTGCTTATGTTTGCTATATGAAGTGAATCATTTTTCACCTCATATAATTTTTCCCTCGAATGTTTAAAGAGTTTTAGGGGATTGAGATTGAAATTTTTCATATATCTTTCCAATGATTAATAATCTAATTGATTGTTGCAGCGCCATGTGCAATGATGTTGTAAAATGGAGACGTGTAATTATTCTAACCTGCTTGACCCATCTTCAGTCCCCACCAGCGCCCCTGTGGCCGTGTCTCTGGAAGATGTGAACGACTCCAGCCTCACCATTAAATGGAAGACGCCAGAGTCCATTGGAGACTCTGGCGTAGACGGTTACACAGTGGAGTACTGCAAGGATGGAAGTAAGATGCTGTGTGTGTGTTTGTGTGTGTGTGTGTGTGTGTGAGTGTGTGTGAGCTGCACCTGTCCCCTGAGTGTTAAAGGGCAGATAGACTCATAGCTGGGTCCAGGTTGTCTTACCCAGGCAGCATTTCACCGGCTGTCACTTCTCACAACACTTTTAGCTTTGCTCATCTGCTCAAATGGCAGCGTGCCTTCTAACATTTCATCATGACACTCCTTCTGAACAGGATGTTTGTAAACTCGTGTCGACGCAATATAACACTTAGCAAGCCTCAATTAGGGATGTTTTACACTCTAAGAATGAAAATATAAAATACCAAGATGATTGTGTACTTGGAAAAATCCTTGTTAAAGATCGTACTAGCCCCGTTTTAAATATACCTGTGAGTTTTAGACTTCAGTTTAAGATTTTACTGACTGCTTTTTAAAGCACTTTTTGGTCTGGCAAAATTTTTCTCTATAAGGGGGTAAGTGTGTTTTATTAGGGGTTCCTCAGGGCAGTGCAGAGGGTAGCGGAGATTTTTGTAAATGTAAAGCATGATTCCCAAAATAATTTTACAATAATAATAAATAATAAAAACTAATAAAAGTCAGTTAAACCAAATGTTGCATGTTCATGCTCCCGGTGGAGTTTGGATATCGTTTGACGGTCAAAAATCACATTCTGCAAACACAGAAAGAGAGGCAGAAAAGACAACAGAGCCAACAAAATTAGAGTTACACAGTCAAATTGTGAATCTTGTGCTGATTTATTCTTATTGTGTGATGAAAAAAATGGGGTTGTAATTAACTCAGTGATGAATTGCAAACAATTTAAATTCAGCATGCCAGTGTTAACAAATAAATCAGACACTAACAGGACCGTATTATTTGTCTTTGTAGAGACATTTTCTCTTACCAAAAGCGTTTTTCCACTGATCAGGAGATATTTGACTGAAAGAATAATTAGAAAAGGGCCTGTCCTGTTTTAAATCTATAAAGCATAAATGTCCTAGTTACATCATTCGTGATAAGTGGTAATTACACAAAATGCCTCACTCTAACAGAAACCTTGGGTTTCCCTGCAGCATCAGACTGGGTGGTAGCTCAGCAGGAGTTGACCCCAGCTAACCGTTACTGCATCATGAATCTGACAGCCGGTGACCTGCTACATGTTCGCGTGGTGGCTGTGAACCCTGGTGGTCGCAGTGAACCCGGTACACTCCCTGGACCTGTGCCGATCCGTGAGATTGTTGGTGAGTAGCAGTGGAGTGTGATGGATCAAACCCACCACTTACAGTCTACTTATTAATTCAAACTGACACTATATATGCATGAAGACTCTTTGCTATGTCCTACAGCATGATATTGTTGTACCTGGAAAAACAAAGAAAAGAACACCGCAGGAAAGTCTTCACTACATCATTAAACATGTATTTTATTGTTGGGGTTTTACACAAAGGTAGCTGTGTCAAACACTTTGCAAAATACCCATTAATATTACTGATTACTCAAAAACATGAGATGCAAAATGTCCAAACAAAACTTCCCTAAAATATTCTAGTTAATTCGTGTTTTGACAGCTTTTGAAATATGTAAACTTCTTCATAAGGGCTCTACTACAGGGTAAGTTATGACCTATCCTTAAAATGATCATGTTGCAGGCTAGGAGGTGGCAGTAGCATCAACTGGCCTGGCTTCAGATGGACGTCTCATATGCAGACACATAAATCCCAAAGGTGCTGACAAGACCTCTCATGAACTGCAAATCATATTGTCACATAGACACACAACCTCAGTCCTCTCTGGAGGTTTGACAACAGACAGAGAATATAAATATCACACCTTCACAACTGTTATACAAGTATTTTTATTCACTTATTTTGAAAATAGTGGTTTGTTGGTACCGTTCAACAGTACGGACACAGATGTAAGGCCAGCAAGGGTAGCATAACTGTTACCCGAAACATTTAACCTTGACTTCAAAAAGTTGTGTAACAGACAGGAGAATAATCCAAATAACTCACCTTAATTACCTGTTCACATCAAGGGGAAAGAGTTAATAATAACACAGATGGATATCAAGCCAAGTTACAACATACACATTTTCTTCCAACAGTTTTATTCAAAAATCAAACTGAATATTGTAATGTGAATGGTTCAAAACAGATTATTTGTGAATGCAGTGTTTTCTTGATCTTTTTGCCAAAATATGAGAAAACTCAAAAGGGACTAATATGACATGGACTCTCATTTCTTGGCTTCTCTTTGGTTTGACGTTTCATCACTGGATCCATCACACTGGTTCAGACTGAGGTGTAGGGTAGACCTGAGTTGAGATGATGTGCCCCGGTTCTCCGCTCTTTGAAGGACAACTTACAGGCTCTGCAGGTATTTCCTGGCTCTGAGAACAAACAAGAAACTTCTGCGGAAAATTGCTGTTACGCAACCGGAGCTGCTGGTCAGATGAGGGAGGTGCAGCAGGAGGTTAACTGATGGATTCTGGGTGTAAAATCAGCTGTGTGTCACCGTCACACGCTGTCCTGACCAGACAGCGTGCAGAAGCTCCTGATAAAGACGCTCCATCCTACATTATCCTGAAAGCCTCTATCAGAGACACTTAATCCACAGACAACGGCAGATTATAGATTGTTTGCAGGAGGTGTTGCTGGCCACTGAATACTGCGATGCCAGCAGCACTTCTGGGCATTGCTGGGAAGTGTGCTTATTAACACGGATTACTGTGTGAGCCAAAAATGGAGGCCACGCTGAGCCATATGGAGAACAATGCTTCCAGTAGCTGGATCTCTGCCTCAGCAGCAGTGTTGTGGCGGCAAATGTTAATACATGGAGGACATATGAGCACAATATGATCTGCCCCATGATCATATGACAGTATATTATCCACAGCTGGACCCCACAGGCAGTTATCACAATTGATTATGGTGCCTTCAAGCTCCTGTCTGTTGTGATAGGAGATTGTGATATGTGATGTTTGACCGCTCCAGTCAGTTAGACGCGATGACATCTTCCCACTGTGTATTTGTGCATGACATGAGGAAACATATGTTTGGTCCCTCCAAGTGTCTCATCAGCACAGCTATTTTCAGAGCGGCTGGCTCTTCCTCTTTTGTCTCTCTCTACCCAGATACTGGACCGGACTCACACAAGAACTTTCTACATTTAATTTTCCCATTTCCTATCTATTCTGTGTATAACTGAACATAATGATCAATAAAACTCAGGCCAGCTTTTTTAAATACTGTATGATCTCATGACTGGTATCAATATCTCTCAAAATATTCTCAGAAAGTCATAAACAATGAATAATAATTCCTCATTATATATATATGATATATATATATGTGTATATATAGATATATTATTTTTTTTTTCTTTTCAAAATCGTTTTTTATCTTATTATTGCAGTTTGGAATCCTTCATGTTAATTTTTAATACGAGTTGAATAAAACATTTGGTTTCTATAAAAGTTATAGGCATTGGTGTTTTTGTGTTTAGTTTTGGGTCGATGGAAGACATGAACTGGAGGGTTAATTTTAGCTCCTTCAGTCATGCTCTCCTGTCACCTTTACTTAGTGGTGGCTCATCTGCTGTGGCCTTTTCTGACCTACCATTTTTAGCATACATCACCCAAACATGAAGACACTAACAAACAGTTTACATCCCATCAAACACTTGTAGTCGAGGAGGCTAGATCATGTCCAAACGTGATGATTTATTGGATAGGTGTAACAGATCCGATAATTGAGATGGAGAATATGGATGAGGCAGAAAGTGTCTGACACGCGATTCCTTATTTTCAGAGCATCCCAGGATCCGCATGCCTCGTTCCCTCAGAGTCTGCAATGTGAAAGAGGTTGGCGAGCAGATCAACCTGGTCATCCCTTTTCTTGTAAGCCAGCACTTAAAACCATCAACGCCTCACTCCGTTAATTATCTTTGCAGACATTCAGCTTTTCAGTTTACCTCTTCTCATCTCTGATTATTGTTTTCATCACAGGGGAAACCCAAACCTGTCGTGTCCTGGCTTAAGGATGGTCAGCTTTTGGATCCAAAGAGGGTCAACATCAGGAACAGTGAAAAAGATAGCATCATGTTTATCCGCACAGCTCAGAGAGAGGACTCTGGCGTTTACGAGATGACTGTTAAAGTGGACAGCTTTGAAGACAAAGCCTCCATCACCCTTCAGATAGTTGGTGAGTCACACAGGGATATTCACATTCGGACAAGCATGAATTAGCATGTGTGTGTGGGCAGAATGTTTTTGTAGTTCTGAGACGTGTGACCATATCTGGCAGAAATTCCAACAAGCCGACATACATCACACCTCTCACTATCATGAGTGTGGGACACTGCTGTCTGTTGCTCTTATTAAAACGCTGTTGTGTCGTTCAACATCAGACTGGTTATGATCTGAATTCTTGTGATGTGGGTATGTCTCCTTAGAGCTGCCCGGCCCACCTGCCAGCGTGAAATTGCTGGACGTCTGGGGCTTCAACGCTTCTCTGGAATGGACACCATGCAAGGATAATGGCAACACTGAGATCACTGGATACACCATTCAGAAGTCAGACAGGAAGACCGGGGTATGGCACATTTTCAAATATGAAGCAAAAGAGCAGTAATGTTGGACCGTTGCAGCATTAATTAAGAAGAGTCAACAGGAATCTCTGGAGAAGGTTTCCCTGTTGCATCTGTTTGCATTCTATCATTTATGATTTTCCCTTGAATGAATGAAGTTGAGTTACTGACAAGGAGAAGATATATACCAATCAGCCTTAACATTCTAACTGACAGGTGAAGTCCGAGTAGCCTTGATTATCTTGTTACAATGCAACCTGTAAGTGGGTGGGATGCAGGCAGCGAGTGAAGACTTTATCCTTGCAATTGATGTTTCGAAAAAGCAGAAAAAATGAGCAAGCAAAAAAATCTGGGTGACCTTGACAAGTGGCCAGCTGGACCCATTTCGAGATGCGTGATAGACGTAGGTGTAAACGGCGATGTGTCTTTCCAACGCCCAAAACCTATTTTAAAACCAAGTCTAAACAGGGTCGTAGCATCACAGAGCTAGTGTGGATACAATATTAGGCAGATCAACACAATATTAGATTGGTGCTTTTAATGTTATGGATGATGGGTGTATAAGCCGATTCTGGACTTGGCTTACAGCTGTTTTAATCCCTTTGAAGTAACTCTGCTGGTATTAGAAAAACAAAGATGTTAACACAAGCAGCGCACAGTGTCCACATACAGCACATATCAGGTTTTACAGAACCCCCATACAGATTTTCTGTATCTCAAAGTACCAGTAAACATTCATCAGATTTATAACGGGTGATGACTTTGAAAGGGATTAAAGTCTCGTTTAATAGAGACACAGCCATGTAAGATAATCTAGTGGTTATGGCCAACGCTTTAAATACCTGAGACCTGAAACCTGGGCTGTGAAACAAGCGGCTACACCTTCATTTCACAATTTTAAGTGTTCTTGATATTTTTTCAGATTTCTTTCAAAAGTTTCTGCATATACTTTACGTGTTTTGAATAATAGTCTTACAGGTGTGCTCGTTGTGTGTGTATGTGTGTGTGTGTGTGTGTGTGTGTGTGTGTGTAAATGTTGTGTTTCTGCCTGCAGGAATGGTTCACCGTGCTGGAGAACTACCACCGGCTATCTGCCACCGTCTCAGACCTCATTATGGGCAACTCTTACAGCTTTAGAGTGTTCGCACAGAACCAAGTGGGCTTGGGTGAATCCGGCACCGTAACGAAGGCCGTGGCCACCATCCAGAAGACAGGTGAACTCCTTCATTCGTGATTGTGTGTTTTCAATGAACAGCTAAGTAGCAGGGCTTCGGTGTAATTTGGCACTTATGGTTACTAATGGTGTGTTTGTGTGTGTGTGTGTGTGTGTGTATATGTGGAGTTCAAGGACTGAAAATGACTTTGGCACTGCTACAATCTGAAATCGGTTTCTCTCTGTTCAGCGACACCTGAAATTAATTTTAAAAGACTCCAACAGCATGAAGGCAGATGCCACAGCTTCCTGTGTGTGAGTCTTTGGTTGTGTGTGTGAGTATGTGTGTGTGTGTGTGTGTGTTTATGTTCCCGTGTTTGTTTATCACTTGTTTGTCAATCATTTTTGGAAGTCAGTTCATTAAAGCTGTTTGTTTTGGGTTTATGTGAAGCCCGTCCTGCCTGACAAGTCCTTTCATTGTGGATCTTCAGAGTGACTCAGAGAACATTTGATTACTGACACGTTGTATTTGACGAGTTCTGTTCGAGCATGAATCCACCCTTTGTCATGCAAGCATTGCAGTGCATGCTACTGAAATGTCAGCCTGTAGAAAGGCAAACATTAAGCATTCTGTTTACAAATTAGATTATTGGAAGCCAGATGGATAATATTTCTGTGGATAATAAATAACACAGCCAGGCTGATATGTCGTCCATGATAGGATTTTATGTCGGTCACAGGACAGAAATGGCGTTTGAATGAGAATGAGAGTGTTTGAATGAGATTCTATGCTGCTTGTTTCTGTATTCCCTGGTAAGCCATACCATTAAAACCACCTTCCCTAATATTTTATTGTCCCATTTTGCCACCAAAGCAGCCAAGTGTTGCGATGGTTTGTTCTCACACGTATCTCTCAGAGCTGATTTTAACTTTATGAGTAATTACATCCCCTGAAAAGCCGGCGATATTATGGAAATATCATCGCCGCGTCTGCTGCTGATCCTTCGTGTTAACGCGATAACTCAAAACTATTTCATTAATCTCTTTCAAATTTTTGTCCCATATAGACCTAAAATTGGAGTGTTTTTAGGGAAGTTTTGTTTTATATTTCTGACAATAAAGGGGGGCTTTAGCTCCTAAATTACCAAGTAGTTATTTCTCCACTGGTCTAATTGAGTCCAGATTTGGTGAATATGAATAGACTCGGAGTCCATGTCATGGACTCCAATGTTTTACTATCATTTTTTTATATTTTACAGAAAACACTGTGTTCCAGGCATAACTTCATGTTTATTTTGAGGAGTTCAATCAGGGGTCTTGCTTACACAGCGCATGGGGAGGGTTTTTTCAGGTGGTGATCACAAACTATTTCCTTCTCCTCAACCTTTCTGGCTCATTTTTGACTAGTTTTGCATTTTTCCAGTGCCCTCCAGATGATTCTGTCTGGAGACATATCCCCCAAGCATTTAGTGTTACTGTCACTTGTCTCCGCTGTGGAATCACTTTTGAGGTCACAACCTTTATGTACGACACCTGGCCGCAGATGCTAGACTTCACACCCTCCCACTGTCCCGCAATACCAAAATGTAGATTTAGACCTCATTCTATGTGTTTACAGGTATTGTCTACAAGCTGCCCACATATCAGGAACACAACTTCAGTGAAGCACCCAAATTCACCACCCAGCTCAGTGACCGCGCCGCCACTGTGGGATACACCACCAAGCTGCTGTGTTCTGTCCGTGGGTGCCCCAAGGTCAGACCTTACAGAAACCATATCGGAGACTTCTGTCCTGACAGCAAATGGCAAAGGGCGGTATCTTAACCTTTTGTTGGTCTACAGGGTGAACATCTGGATTCAGGATACACTTCAAATCAAGTTCAATCGTATTTTCTTCATCCAAATGTCTATATTTAATGGTTAGGATTTAACAGGAGAGCCTCAGTAAAACCTTTCAGTGTGTGGTGCACCACTTCCAATGAGGTACTTATGTCACAGTTATAAAGATCTGCTGTATATCTGGGGCAAGGGCTCAACTAATGTGTCTTTGGGAAGTGTCTCTCACTTTTGTTGACGGATGCGGCTCTGGTTAAACATATCGTTACAGTTGTCTGGCTTACGTAGAAGGCTTAGGAGCCAGGCTGTTTTGGAAGTGCAGTTGATTATCCGACTAGCCGTCCTTGGCTGATCTTCAGCAAAGACATCTGCTGGAGGATGGTCCTCAGATACATGTGTCGGGGACACCGCACTGATTTTTCAATAATATTGTGTGTGCGGGTGATTTCCAGAGTTGTCAGTATGGTATATTTTTATAGAAAAATGCTGGTTAGTCACAGAGGTTGGAGCGGATTCCTATGTTTGTGGACATGGATCCAGTTTCTGAATCCGGCACTGGAATAACACATTCAACCCACAGTGTCTAAATAAGTCTTCCGCGCTTAATGCTGAGGATCAGCAGGCTTGTGTTCTGCAATCAGAGGTAACAGCTGCTGGAAAATAAACTGACTGATCAGAATTTCCAAGGAAATAAAAGGATCAATAAACTCATTGACATATTTCTAGACTCAAACCATAATTATAAAATTCATATGAATCGCTGTTTAACACTTGACAGTAAATCCTTCAAATGTTACAAAACACATATTTACAAATACTATCGCCCTCTCGTTCATTCTCTTTAGATAATTTCCACAGATGACATTATTTCATGCACTTTAAGATATTTGCAGCCTGCCTTTATTTAGAGCCACTCTCTCTTCCCTCGCTCAGCATCTAGACCCATTCTTAATAGGTGCAGCAGAAAGGCATGCAGTGTGATAAGCTGTCCCGCTATCCGATAAGGAGCTGTAGTACATAGGGACATGGAACATGCAGACAGCTGAGAGTGAGAGTGGAGAAACGGTAGATAAAACGGGAGGAAGAGAAGAGACAGCGGTAACAACTACTGCCTGTTGTCCCTCATGGATAAGGGGAGAGGTTGCTGTATCACTGATGGTACTATTTTTTACACCCATCCACTCTTGTTATCAGCAAGGTTAATATCCACACACACACACAATACCTTTAGAAAGACATTTGTCGGGATAGGAAGGAGAGAATGGATGATCCAACAGTAAGAGGAGGATAGATGTGTGGCTGGATTTACACTAAAAAGTCCTGAAAGCAATATTTATATCCCCGAAGATCGTTTTCAATTTTTATACTTACATAGATCTGGGTGTGAGGAAGACCTGGATTGATTTGGAAATACAGGTTTTTGGCATTTTCTAGATAATCATAAAAGGTTGATTTATCTGAACAAGTAGGAGAATTTTATCCAAACTATGAAGAAAGGCCCAATCCTTTGGTTTATCACGTTCATTCAAATTTAAATATTTGAAGACACATGAAGTGTATTAAAAAAATGTAATCTGCAAAGTAACTACAACAGTCAGACAGAGCTAGTAAAAAGTATAATGTTTACGTCTGAAATGTAGTAGATGTAAAGTAGCATTAAGTGGAAACACTCAAGAACAGTATAAGTATATCAAATGTAGAGTATTTGAGTTAATATACTTTGCTACTGTCCACCACTGTTAAAATGCATTATATGAAAAAGATACAAACATTTTTCTGGCCCCAGGATTCAAAGCTGTTCTTTGTTATGGATGGCAGAAACTGGACAAAAGATGCAATTTAAAGATTTTTGGGTTCTTGACAACTACAATTTAGAAAGTAAACAATTTATTGTTTACTCTGGAATGTAATTGGTAGATAAACTGAAAACTAGAACATTTGTTTTTTTGCTGTGGCCCCCTTATAAAAATCATTATTTCTCCTTACAGACTATGATCTCATTTGATCCCTGATTTTGGACACCCGACTCTCCTGGTCATATAATACCTACATGTGCATCAAGATAACCGGCACTAGCGATATTACCATTTGATGGTTTTCAACAGGAACATTAACACCTGCAGCGTTTCCTCCCTGCTGCCAAAGGCTCAGCTGTACGATACTCAGCCTACAACCAAGGATGAAAATTTCCACCTCCGTCATCAGAGACAAATGGAGAGGGAAGAACTGTACGAATGATATAAGTTTTCAATTAACAGTTTAGTTTCTTCTAGGTTTCTCTTAACTAACCCACTTAAACATTAGCTAGAATGAGATGACTGCCCATCAAATAGAGAACAAAAGCGGAGAACAACCAACATACTCATGAAATGTCTTACCTCAACCTTCTAAAACCACATTTTCTCTTAGGTTCTCCCTAAAACAAGAGAAACATCTATTTTGAACGGTTGTCGTAAGCAGCAAGCCAGGACTAAATTTGTTCCACACATTACGTGGGGCCCCTTTAAACAAACTGCTCTGAATCGCATCAGCTGAGTTGAAATCCAATAACCAGAGACGTCTTACATGAAGCCTGACTCTGAGGAAATCCATGCCGAGATCGTCACTGAAACCCAGAACAGCACAGGGTTAAGTAAAAGACCAGTGTTACTCCAGTTTCACCGAACCGTCACACTCGACACAGACTGTCTGATCTCACTGGACCACTAACTGAAATTCCTGATGTAATTCCAGTCAGCTTGTATATTTGCTTTGTTTAATAAGTTTAACTGTCTGCGGTGAAGAATGTTTAAAGTTTCCGTTTCTAGATATTTGTTCTACTTGGTAAAAAGACGGAAGCACTTTGATTTGGATGCAGAAGAGACTGAAATAAATATGGAAACTGTAAATTTGGGGATTTTTGTTCAGGCTAGAGCCTTAAACTTTACGTAGGAACATAAATAGTCGGCGTTTACAGTGAAAAAAATAGCCCCGAGATGATTTCCTCCCTCTCCATACTTACACGTATCAAATATACCGGATGAAATTTATTATTTTTCACTTTGTGAGATGGAGATGTTTTCATTATTTACACATAATCTGCCAGACAGGTTTGGCCATTCATCTCTGTCTGCACTGACACTACTGTTCTACACGGCACTGGAATTACTACCTCTTTTCAACGTTTATTGGCCACTTATTTTATTTATTACTGTTGTATTTAGTAAATATTTCTATTTGTGTTCCTTTACAGTTGGAGAATAACTTAACTAATTTTGTTGTAGTGACTACTTATGTACCTATGTACAAAAAGTGTCAAAAGTCCACCACAGATCACTGGTAGTGTTTTAAACATAAGCACAATTTATATCAATATATTAACAAATCAGTACCGTGTGTAATGTAGCTTTGACAAGCGACCCATGAAGGTCTACTGTGGAATAAGTGAGTTTATAAAAGCTTATCTTCCACCTCTTCAGCCAAAGATCGAGTGGTTGAAGAACCAGATGGTCATCGGAGATGACCCCAAGTTCCGTCAGATCTCCAAACAGGGCATTTGCTCCCTGGAGATCCGAAAGCCTTGCAGCTTCGACGGCGGTGTGTACACCTGCAGAGCCAAAAATGCCGAGGGAGAGGCCACCGTCTCCTGCAAGCTTCAGGTCAAACGTACGTATCTACTAACAAACAGATAATACAGGCTTGATCTATCGAGATTATAACATCTCTTTAAGATATTCTTTGACATTTCATTTGACATTTATCACGCATTCTTGCTGAGAGTTAGACAAGAAGTCTGGTGCCACTTACTCAGCAGTATTGTTAGCCTAGCTTAACATGAAAGACTCCAGACAGAAAGAAGCAGCCAGTGATGCTCTGAGCAAAGCTTGAAGAATGAATCCACATAAAAATTTCTCCTGATGACAAATTACATTGTTATTTAATTATTCGGGACCAAACCCACATAAAATGAGTTTTATTACCAGAGGTAACTCCGATTTAGTTACATGTATTTCCTAACAATATTCTCATCGAACGTTCTAACCAAAAAAGGAATAATTTTTTTTAAATTAAGTGTAAAACTTTGTTTTAACTGGTTATTAGTGAGTAATGATTCACATTCAATGATTCAACATTCTCACTATTGTTACTGTAATAAACCATAACTTCAATTGAGTTACAAAGCACCAATAAATTTAACAAACATCTTTCCCTGCAGAGATTATTCTTCCAGAGTCCGACAAGGAGAAGGGAAAATAAACCAACAGCCAAACCCTCAGAGGTATGGAAAAGAGATAAATGCATCTTCCTGTGTTACACTGACAGATAGTGCTCACTCTTCTTGTGGTTTTAACATCAAATATAATATATTTGTGGGCGCACATCTCACTACTATACGTCTCCTCATAAAAAAAAAAAGCTAGCTCTCTTCTGCCCTTCTCATGTCACTCCACTTCTGCTCCCTCCTCCTCGACACTGCCCAGCTTTGGGATGTGGCAATGTGGCAAAGATTAATGTCAGTTAAACTGAAATACCAGACATACTGTTTTTCCGCTTTTACATATCTATTAATACTCTTTCTATTAGGCCGCCACATTCAGGTTTTTCAGCAGGCAATTCAATTTAAGCTCTTCAAATGCTTGAGTGGTGCCTTTCATCAAGCGTCAGAAGTATTTGCTTTCAGTACAATTCAGCTGCTAGAATCTGGAAGTAGCACGAGTGACTAGTCGGAAAAAAAATCTAAAAGAAGAAGGAGGGACAAAGTGGAGACAAAGTCAAAAGACCTTTAATTGCGAAAAAATATCATTTATATCCTGGTGGAATTATCGTTTATATGTTCTGGGTAGCAGCCACAAATAATCCTTTGCTTTTGCTTTGGTGAACGTCACCAAGCTGCCCCGGTTGTGTCATTCATTTCAATTTATTTCAGAAATCTAACCACAGCCATTGGTGCTGAGCTTAGTCCGGGGAAGGAGGAGGCGGTATGAGTGGGTAGAACGGAGGGATCGTGTTGAGGTCAGTGGGGTGAGTAGTTCATTCTGGTAGGGGTGTGTATTGCCATGGATACACTGGTGAGAAGCCAATGAAGGGAATGAAGAAAGGAGGTGATGTGTTCGTGTTTGCAAACTCTCATCAGGATCCTTGCAGCACTGTTTTGAACATACTGAAGTCTTTGAAGACTTTTATCAGGGATCCCGATGAGAAGTGCGTTACAGTAATCCAGTCTGGAGGAAACAAACGTGTGGACCAACTTTTCAGCACCACTTAGAACGTGAAGAACGGAGTTTGGAAATATTTCTGAGATAGTGAAAGGAGATCTTGCACATGTGTTTGATGTGGGATTCAAAAAGTGAGTTTAGGACTGAATCTTACGCCGAGGTTGGTGACTGATGAAGAGAGGGGAATGTCATGACCAGAGAAGGTAATACTGGTTATGGAGGAAGACTGGGTCTGATGGGGGGTGCCAATTAAAATAGCTTTGGTTTTGGAGCTGTTCAACTGGAGAAAGTTGTTTTTCATCCAAACCTTTATCTCCTCCAGACAAGCGTGGAGAGTTGACAGGGGAGATGATGATGACGATGAGGATGGAGATGCTGAGGAGGAACATGTCAGTTTTTATGTAGATTTGCGTGTCATCAGCGTAACAATGGAATGAGAGTCCATATCGACTGATGACACGGCCAAGGGGGAGCATGTACAGTATGAAGAGAATGGGGACAATGACTGATCCTTGGGGGACCCCACATGTGACGGTGTGTTTCCGGGACCTTGCACTTCCAAAGGAAATGTATTCTGTTCTGTCGGTGAAGTAGGATTGAAACCAGTTTAGGAAAATCAGGAGGGAAGGTGAACCAGCATCTGCTGCCATCCGTAGGTCATTTGTGACTCTAAGCAGAGCTGTTTCTGTGCTGTGGGCGGAGCGGAAACCAGACTGAAAGGTTTCAAAGACGTTTTTGTATTTGAGGTGGTCCTGGAGGTGGGCAGCAGCTACTTTTTCCGGTATTTTGGGTAGGAACGGGAGTTTGGAAATGGGCCTATAATTTGCAAAAAACTTCTGGATCAAGAGTAGGTTTTTTTAGGAGTGGTCTGATTATGGCGGCTTTTAGGGCAGATGGAACAAAGCCAGCCTGGAGGGATTGATTTATTACTGCGGTGATCAGGGGACTGATGGAAGAGATGTTAGTTTTCACTAGGGCTACAGGAAAGGGGTTGAGGGCGCAGGTGGAGCGTTTTATCGCCCTGATGATATTCTGAACCTCCAGCTGTGAGATCTCTGGTAAGCACTTTAAAGACTAGGAGATCTCAAACTGTGAGTAAGCAGACTGGATAGGTAGAGAGGAGGAAACAGAAAGGACAGAACGGATTGAGTCCATTTTTGATTTGAAGAAAGCCATGAAATCATTACATTGCTCTTCTGTAATTTCTGTTAGTGGGGGAGTTTGTGGTTTAAGGAGATGATTGATAGTTGGAAATAGCTGCTTAGAATTTCAAGGACTGGTTTTGATGATGTTTGAGTAGAACAGTGACCGTGCGTCTCTAAGGGACTTTGAGTAGACCTTTTAGTGTTCCCGAATGGCTAGCTTGTGGACAGTGAGACCTGAAGCCTTGTAACGCCGCTCAAGGGCACTCCTGGCTGCCTTAATTTTCCGCTGGTGAACCAGGGCGCTGAGCGGGAGAAGGTGACTGTTCTAGTTTTTACAGGGGCGTGACGATCCAGGATGCTAATCAGGGAGTAATTGTAGAAGTCATTGGCTGATACAAAGTTTGCAGAAAGAAGATGCTGGAGGTCGACAGTCATGGTTTTTGGGTTGATGTGTTTCAAATTCCTGAAGTAGATTTGACATTTGGGCTTGGTGAGGGGGGACACAAGTGACAATTCCATGGAGACAGCCTTGTGGTCGGACACACCCAGATCGTACACAATAAGATTGCTGAGAGGAGCAGAGTCAGTGATGACAAGATCCAGAGTGTGTCCCATGTTGTTGGTGCGGACATCGACAAGTTGCCTGAGATTAAAACAATCCAGTAGTTGGAGAAATTCAGAAACAAAACGACATGCAGGGGAGTCGACATGAATGTTCATATCTCCAAGAACTAAAATATTGGCAGGGGTTGTACAAAAGGTCGGACAAAGGTTGTACATCTCAGAGATGAAGGCTTGGTTTGGTTTGGGTGGTCGGTAGATTAGAAGTATGGTCATGGAGAAAGGGGGTTTACAATTAAATACCAGGCATTCAAAAGAAGAGATCTCTGGCAAGGGCAACAGTGCGCACGTCAGACCAAAAGGACGGAACGGAGTTATAGGAGCGGGAGCCGGAGTAAACAAACTTAGAACGGCAACTTCTTTGAATGTAACGGGGCCGGCAAAGGAGTCCAAGTTGTTTAATAACCGATAAGCACAACAGAGTGTTGTAGTTGTTGAATTTCATCAGTTGGGTGGCGAAATAATTCATCATCATGCCAGTCGTGGAGACTAGCCCGTTATTAGCCGTTAGCCATGGACGCGATGCACAAAGGACGTTAGTAGCCGTTATTTTCATGGACATGATGCCCAGAAAAAGCTATCAAACACAGAAAGTGATCAACAGCGGCTTTTGTTGAAAATGTCACGGGGGCAGTGATGAACAGGAAGGATAAACAAACTGACTTCAACGATGACCAAACAGATACAGACGTCTCCGCTCTCGATGGTACACTTGCAACAACAGGTAGGCGGACCGTCACCAGACTCGGTAGAATTTGTACAAATACAAATACAAATACAAATACGGATATAAATCCAAAAGGTTTGCCAGTGAGCAACAATAAAAGGTATACTTGTCGGTTTATAGTATGCAGGTTGTAGAACTCTGATGGAAAAGCGGCGAACAGACAACGCCAGCGTCCTCTCCCTTCAGCGTCCAGACTGCAACAGAAACATAAGTTTTGGTATTGGAAACAGATGCTGGTACTGCTGATGAGTATTTAGAGCGGTGAGATTGCATATGTACTGCACCCCCCCACATAAAAGAACTACTCACCCCACTGACCTCAACACGATCCCTCCGTTCTACCAACTCATACCGCCTCCTCCTTCCCCGGACTAAGCTCAGCACCATTGGTGATCGGGCCTTCTGTTCTGCTGCCCCTCGTCTGTGGAATGCCCTCCCTGACCATCTGAGGGCTCCACAGACGACTAAGACTTTTAAAAAAGGACTTAAAACGCTCCTTTTTAGCAGAACCCATAACTTTAATGAAGTTTAATATAACTTTAATATAGTTATTATTTTAGTTTTTTATTTATGTTTTTATCTGCTTTTACTTTGTAGCACTTTGAGATTTGATCCAAATGTAAAGTGCATTCTAAATTAAATGTATTATTATTATTATTATTATTATTATATGTGGAATGGAGTGCAACAGGACATTGAAGAGGCTCCCTGGCTTCGGGGCGGCAGTAGAGATACTGTAGTTACAGAGGAAAGCGAGATATATGCATAAATAATTCCTGTGGCTTCACTCTATCCTATGTAATGTACACAGTCTCTAAGTTTGATCATGTGTTAACATAAATTAACCTTATAATCTCTCATCAGAATCTTAGTATATTTATGATATTTGAGGATTTTTTGCACTTAAAGTTGAATATAGGGCCGTGGCTGCTTGTCTTTTCCGTTCGACTTTGGCACACACAGTGGATGATGTGCTATATTCGCTCTACCAGGTTGACCTTCAGTAGCAGCAGTGTGAACACACGTATGGTGTTTTCACACTGCGACGCAAATGTGGTCACATGACCACCAACCGCATCTGGCTGGAATAATTACATTTCAATGCATCCTTGATGTGTTTAGATTAATTCAAACCTGAACTCACAGCTGCTGGCTTATGATCTGATTACCAAGACGTGTTTTTCATTCCAAGAGTAAAGTACTCCCTGGAGATGACGTGATGACGCCTGTGAGACGGTCCAGGGGGTTAGGATTTGGTCCCCAAGGGCAATGCCTTACATGGGAGGGTGCCTCAAGGGGGGAAAAACGAGGGATTAGGCAGGGAGCGCCTTTGGGTGGGGGGAGTAGGGATGATGTCAGGATGGCACTCCACAGCTTCTATAAATGACTCGAGATGATCTAACGCATAGCCAAACTCTTCACATTACCATGAGTTGACAGGCTGGGAGAAGAAGGGAGAATCGTCTAAGGGGGCAGAAACTGAGCCAGATAATCCTCAATGGAGATCTACACAGTGGATCTCCCTCACACACACACATACACACACACACACACCTTCAGCACCTCAGACCTATCCTCACACACTTTCTCTCATAACACACCTGGAGGAAGGGATTATTAACACCTCATGACCCCCTCTAACCCTTTTCTGGCTTCTTGATCATCTTTGCAACAGAGCTTTAAAAGAATCATCAGAATCCAGGTCTTATGTTTTCAGGTGAGTATGTGTGTGTGGCTCAGTGTGTATATGTATATATGTGTGTGTGGGTGTGTGCCATGTACAGTAGTAAATCACTCTCACTATTTGTGTGTCCCTGCTCTTATTTTTTCCAGACCGATTGAGGAAGGGCTACGAGATTGAGGCTGGCTGTGCAGTAGTGTGTACATAATTAGAAAATGGGACAGAAAACATACCTACTTACCAACATCCCCGTGTTCATCCTCGACTCACCCACTGCTCCCGAGTATGCAGGGAAGACCCACTCCCATCCAACCTGTCCCAGTTCGCCAAATGTTGTTTCTTATTTTCGACAGGGCTATAATTAACATGTTTTTCCTGCTGCCTCTATCTATGTGTTGCTGTTTTTACAGTATATAATTATATGTACACCCTAATAAAGTGATGAGTCTTGGATTATGCTATATTATGCTATGGGTTTATGGATGTACAATAAAAATGTATTTTATTATTCACCATGTGGATCTCTATAGAAGGTGTGATAAAACAAACTACTAGACATGAATTTACTCCGGCTCATAAGAAACCATGGTGGCACAGAGCCTTTCAAAGATATTCTTACAAAGTCTTTCTCCTCCAAAGAGTTGTTAAAAGTCTTATCCTTTTAAATACGAGGTCCCCCAGTGTTCATATTCAGCTTGATTCTTTTTGTTTTCCTTTACTAAATCAAGTAATTTAATATCTACGAGGCTTCAAGAACATCTCTTGTATTACATTGAACTTGTTCTGTTCTACTATTTTAACCAAATCAATACAAAATTTAGGAAAATAGTTTGGATTTAGTTTAGTTTTGGTTGTGGTTTTCTTGTTTTCAAAAATTTTCAGCAAAGGTGGAATTTTGATATGTGTTGCGGAGTAGCACATTTTTAAAGAAAGGATGCAATCTGTTTTTGAAAGTTGCCGAAAAGGCTCTTGTCACGTTGCAGATCATTACAGATGAGGGACAAAATTTCAGAAAATATCTCTTCCAAAGTTTGCTCAAATGACAAAAGTAGAAGCTACATATCTGGATAGTTTCAGATGTAGTTGGTGAGGTTTCAATGGCGCCATCTCTGAAAAAATCTTTTATACATCCAATGCAAGACAGAAATGAAAAGTATACCTGGAAAAAAAGGTTGAACTGGCATCGCATATTAGTAGAAATATAAAACACAGATATTTCATAGTTTCACTTTATTTTTTTTATATATTTTTGAAATTTGTGTGACTTTTCAGGTTTTTCTTGATGGGATTGGCAAGAGTGTTTCAATTACCCAGCACAAACACACCATGATCTGCCACTTGAGCAGTTAAACCACTTCTCGTTTATTTTCCTACTTCCAGTGTAGACCCCCAATTTCCACCAATTCAGTGGAAGTAGTGTGTCTAAGACAATGCTGCAGTTTGCAAGTTTTTATTATTTTTTTACCTTAACCCTTAACTCTGGGATATCCCTGTTTTTGTTAGTATGAATCATATCTAAAGTAATTGAAGATTGACAGAATGTTTGCAGTGTAACAAAATGTAGACTTTGATTCATAATTATCTGTATGGACAAATATATAAATAAATCCATTCCAGGTGGAATGGCTGTTTCTGGTTTACTCAACTTTAGATCTTAAAGCTCAATAGGATGTGGCTGCTATATATGGTATATAAGATGCTGGATGTTAAGCATCTCACAATTTGATCAAATATTCACAGGTATTATCTTTAACAGCAAAAAACTAGACAGAACGACAGTGTTAACTTGGAAATACTTATTTAGGTATTCCAAAGACAGGCATGCGAAAGGAGCGAATGGGATGTGGCTTTAAAATGTATGTTTGGAGGGAACAACTCCGGTCAAAGACGTGACTCAAATATCTTCTGCCTTATAGTGACCTCCTCTGGTGAGACAGAAACATTGCATCCTGACAGACAACGTCTCAAACATGAACTTTATATTCACTACTCTACTTTCTTGGGAAGTAATCATTCTTGAAGGTAAGAACAATATGTGGCCAACTAACATTCTCCTCATTGTTTCAGAATGTCATTTATGGATACCTATATTTCAGTTAAAATGTTGTTAATTACATCTTTCAATGTCACGGGGGTGGCTTTCATATTAAACGAAACTGATGATGTTTGCCGGTTAAAGGCTGGTTTAACAGAAAATAATGTTGCAGCTCTAGAAACGCATTCTCTGACACTTTGTTGTACAATATAAAACAATGACGTTTGGGAAAGATTTTTGCCTTTACCTGATGAAGCTTAAAAATAAGAACAAGTCTAATTCGCGTAAATAAAAGACTTAATAACTTTTTCCCACGCCTTATTAACTCGTGTCCACGACTTAATAAGGCGTGGGAACGACTTATTATCGAATGCCAATGATTTATCAAATTGTGGCCACACGATAATAACTCGTTCCACGATGTTACCAGAAGAGCTCCTTATATTTTGTTATTCGGACACGTTTATAAAACGTACCTTTCCTGATGGGGACTTAATGCTGATCGGTACCTTGATGCTGTGTCACAGCATCAAGGTACCGATCGTGAAAGAACTCTGCCCGTCTTTCTGTGCAGAGTTAGGATGTTCTCTCTGTGTGTGCGAGGGTTCTCCGCGCATACAGTCCAAAAAACACGGATTAAAGGTGGATTTGAGTCTCCAGATTTTGTGAATGTGAGAGTGAGTGGTTGTCTGTCTCTATGTGTTCGTCCTTTGTCAGCTGGGATAAGCTCCAGCCCCTGTGTCCCTGAAAATGTAAAGTGATTACTTATAATGAATGAATGAATGATCAGGTTCTGCGACACAAAAAAAATGCAATATTTTCCATCTTTGTTAATGTAAGGTTTAATATGTATTACACAATATTTGTACAAGATGTGTTGTCTGAATTGTCTAAATGTAGGACAGAACATGTTATTAAATTGTTTGAATTGTTAAATGATTTACCTTACTTACAAATAAAACAAAGGAATATGGATTAACAAGTAAAAAAACAGCGTACAGATCCTTTTCCTTAACCTTTAAACAGTGTGTGTCACAATAGTCTCTTATCGGTAAAAATATAATGCAATAAATGAGTCTGGCTTACAACAGGCTACGTCAAACTGATGAAAATGAAAACTGAACTCCCCTCTCACTAATACGCAACCCATTTTCCTACTCCTGTTACACAATACAAACACTGCATGTTCATTTGGTCTAGTTGATGCATTTGTTCACATTTAAGCACAAGTCAGCACAAACCTCTGAGTCAGAGACAAAAAAAATTGGGTATCAGAGAAACAGGAAAAGCCAACGCCTACAGGTCTAAAGCCTTTTGATTTCCTTTTGTGAACCCCAGTCCACGGCAGACTCATGACTCTCAGCAGCACAGGGCCCACATTTCTAACTCCATGGAAGATGTTTCTCATCAACATCGCCAGTGCCATATGTAAGTTTTGCATTCATTTTCTGTCATGTTTCCCATGCACACATAATATCTAATTTCTTGCACATTGATATGTAAACATTTATCTCACTTTGTCAGATTTCACTGCTGTTTGTGCCGCTCAGGATCTTCCAGATGGTAAGACAGACAGTATATCACAGTATATCTCATGCGCATGAGATAGATTTTAACATAGCAGTTTGAATCGTCATGTTTGGCTGTATGGAGCCAGAAGCAGACAAAAACCTTGTTTACGAATTTGAACATGAGGAAACAAAAGAGGAACATGAGGTATTTTTTTGTCGAGCAGTTTCCTCAAACCAATGCCCACTAAAACATCTGTATATTTCACTGTTCAGTTCCAACTGCATGTTTTACACAGTAAGGTTTTCTTAACTGTCATGTTTCCGGTCTTATATCACCCATTAGTAAAAGTGATACATTAAATATCACCTGATGTGATTCTGGATTGTCCAGCAATGTGTGATGCCACTGAGACGTTTTGAAAGTCTGGAAATATCTACCACAGCAGTTTTCTATGTATTGAACAGCATTTTTTTATCAAACCATTGGGGTTTTTCTTTTGTATTACATAAAATTGAAAGTCAAAGGATGTTAAATCAACTGGCTTTCAATTAACTTGTTGATTGTTTTTAACAGGTTATTCTGGAAAATAAATATTGGCAAATATGATCGTCTGACAGAATCGGCTATAATATTCCATACCTCAAGATGTATTCAAATATCTCATCTGATCCAACCAAATATATTCAGTTTTTTTGTCTATATAACAAAGGAATAGAAAGAAAGTTTTGTTTGAAAAGTTACAAGAGTTATCTTAGTTGCAGCTCTAAGTTCATTGTTGCTGCTGTTGCTGTTGAAATATCTTCCTGAGACATAAGTAGAGCACAAATGTTGACAGATTTGATATGAATTCTGTTCTCCACGTTCTCCTCTAATCCAGCATTCAACCCCATGTTCACAGGTGTCTCTCTGACAGATCCTCCACCAACATTAGCATCAGTTCCAACTGTCTATGGTGAGATTTTAACCTCCGCTGTATGCAAAAACATGTTCCTGGAAATATTACCATGCACTATATAATTCCTGATAAAATCCCCCCAGCATAATTCAGTTTAATTTGAGATAGGCTTTGGAGGGGCTCTACTGGTATGAATCTCCTAATTGGTTTCTTGCAAATGCGTATTTCTGTAAACTCAAGGACATCTGAACTTTTGCCATTTTCATGTCGTTACTTTTATATACCACGATAAATGTTTTGGTCCATCCACATCAGCACAAATGAGGTTTCAATTGTCTTTCAATTGTCCCAATTGTCTTTCAAAATCTGCAATCTACAAAATGCACGACTCTTTAAAGTGATTGTATAAATTGTGTTTATTCCAACTTTGAATCTCATCGCTGACATTCATGAATTGAACAGCTTTTACAGTAAGACTCCTGATGCTTAAGGCCCTAAAAGTGCATAACTATGTGATTGTGTTTAATTCATTATATGGATCTAATTAACATTATTTTTTCGTGACCTTTCAGATATACCGGTACCATCTGTGCAAATAAGGTCAACATGGTCGGAAGTATTCCCTTCTGAGAAAGTGGAGTTCTATTGTAGTGTGAATGGCAGCTCTGACTGGACGTTTACCTGGTCTAGAAATGGAAAGGATGCACAAGATTCAGATCCAAACTTGTCTTTGTCGGCAGATGGATCAATACTACAAATTACTGCAGAAACGCAACTATATTCTGGAAACTATTCCTGTCAAGCTCATCACAAAACAAAGAAAGTGACAACTGTCAATAGTGCTCCTCCACTCTATGTTTTTGGTAACTTTCACAATTTTATATCCCCCATAGTTTTGGTGAATATCCAGACAGCATGAAGTATAAAATCATTTAACTGGTGTCTTTTTTCTGATTAGCAAACCAACCCAAACTCACTTTGAGCCGAAGTAACAAATTTGACAAGATGTACCTCGGAGAGTCTGTCACCTTCAACTGCACAGTCCACGAGTCCTTTGGATGGGAGTATCTGTGGTTCCACGATGGAAAAAAAATACAGGCCCATAATAATAAGTATACAATACCCTCTATAGATCATTCACACAGTGGACAGTATCACTGCCAAGCAAAGAGAGGCAAAGTCCCGTTCTACACAGAGGAGAGTGGAACAACGACACTGCAGGTTATTGGTAAGTCTGACTAACGCTGCCAGGTCACCAGGTAGGTCACACTCAAATGATATGACTCCAGCATTGCTTAACCCGTGAACAGAGCAGAGGATGTAGTTAAGAGTACCATGATACGGAAAGCCCTTTAATTAGGCTTTGTCCATTGAGGATTTTTATTACATCTTGGCGTTACATCTTTTCAGATCCGCCCAAACCATCTCTGAGGCTGCAAACTGACTGGATGGACGTGTTTGAGAATGAGACAGTGGAAATCATCTGTGACGTTAACAACCCTGAATGGACGTTCAGCTGGTACAAAAACTACGAGGAGCTTCAGGAAGACGACGTCCTCACTCTGGATGCAGAGCAACCGTTGCTCAACATCACTGCAATCACAAAAGACTATGAAGGATTCTATACCTGCAAAGCTCACCTCGAGTCCAGGAGTGTCAGCACTGCTTTCAGCAACAAAATTAAAGTCATGGTTTATGGTGAGCATTCATGCCTCCTACAAGAAGTGCATATTGATTACGCTACCTTGATCACAGTACGGGAAATAAGATAATCCAGTTTTTTGCAAAGATTGATGGGATAATCATACGCTGAATATGAAGCCACGACCAGCAGCTGTTCGCTAAGCTTAGCACAGAAAGTTAAATCAGTGAAAAGTCGTTGGCCTTAGTCCATCCCAAACATTCAAGTATAAGGGCCACGTTGAAAAATGGCGTTTTACAAGAATAAAGTCCTAATTTTACGATTCTCCTTCAATATCCAGAGTCTTGATGACCAGTCTCATTGTGTTCTTGTGAAATCACGCTGTTCCTACAATTTACAAAGGACCAACTTATCACCCATATGAAAGTTATTGTTTGTCCAGAAACTCTGGTGGTAGCTTCATATTTTACATTGAGACAGACATGAGTATTACCAGTCTTCTCCACTCAAACTAAAAAAGCAAAATATATGGTTCCCGTTTGTGTTGAATGCAGAAGTAATAATGTGTAAACTGTCTTTCTGTTTTTAGATAACGTACCTAAACCAACTTTGAGCAAGCATCCTGCAATCAACCAAATGTATGCTGGCGAAATAGTGAACTTCACCTGTGACATCAACGTGTCCTCCGGCTGGAAATATCATTGGTTCAAAGATGGAGAGCATCTCCGTGAAACCAGCAAAACCATCAGCATCCATCTTAGTCCTTCTGATGGCGGGATATACTCATGCTCTGGTGTCAGAGGTCAAAAAACATACACAGAGTTCAGCACGGAAATACAACAAGTTGTTCTCGGTAAAATCCACATAAAACATCATGTTTCCAGTGAGAAAATGTTCAGTTGTTGTAAAATGCTAATCGTCTTTAGTTGTGTCAAATAAGCTGTGCAATTTTGTTGTTACGAAAGTAACTTATGCATTCAGAAATATTTTGGGCGTGTTTAGCTTCCTCTGGTTTATGGATGTTCTGTTGATACAGGATGTTGTGGAGCCGCAGAAACCCCAGAGCCACGGTTCAGTAACATGCATATTTATATATGTACTTAGAGAAAATAAGATAAGGGATGCTTTCTGTCAAGCACCAGGAACTCCTGCGGTTACAATCTGAAAAATAATCAGAATTAGTAGTTCATCTTTGTGGACATAATTTCTAGCCTGCGGTGTATGTCCTTAGTTTGATGCTTTTATGCGTTTATGTTTCACGAGAAAACGTGAAACATAATAATAATATGGGAAATTGAAGAAAATTGCCTCCATGATGTGGAGGAGGGTTTGTGTAATCCTGAGAGCATTGTTTTCTAGGGAATTAGCCCCTGGTATAGTCGTCCAAGTCAAAGTGGTCTAAGGTGAGTCTTAGGGATCTGTGACCACTCGCCCAGAATAGGGAGACCAAGCAACCTTTCTGGGGACAGACGTGTGAGGGTAGCATCCTGGCTCTGTCAGGCTCTGATCCAAAAAGGCTTCATGGAGCTGCAATTCTGTGGGCTCACGATCTGCAGGGATGGGTTTAGGGGTCCGGTGCAGAGCAGCAGTATATGAATAAATCAGTATTGGTTGTTTCCCTCCAATACCAAATTTCCCTCTTCAACCGAACCAGTTTTATGGTTTTAGTCATCGACATCATTGCACTTTATGCTGACTGACATGTTTTCACACATTTTCATCCCGCCAAGCAATCAATAATAATAATAATATTGATAATGAAGATATTAAGCTACCATAGATCTGCTTCTGATCAGCCGTATTGTCTTATGACTTAAGAGGAATCATGTGGTTATTTATTTGTGGTATTGATTATGCTAAACAATTAATTATTGAGTTATGTCGTACACAACATTATGAACCCCTGAATTTAAGTGAGCTTAAAGGGTTTTGTTTTCTGTACATACACTTTGGTAATGAAGATCAGTTTTGTTGCTAACTTCTGCTTGAAATGATATCTGTCTCTCTCTTCAGCCATTCCTGTCCCATCTTTGAAAGAAGAGACACCCTGGTTGGACTTTGTCCTTAGTGAGAGTGTGGAGTTAAGGTGTGGGATGGACCAAATATCTGACTGGATTTATATGTGGTACAAAGATGGACAGAAGATCCAGGCCAACAATCTTCTGTATTCTGGCCTGAATGGAGAAGTTATTTCCATCGGCTCTGCTTCACCAGCACATGCAGGGCAATACAGCTGCAGTGGATACCTCAAAGAAAGATCCGTCAGCAGCAACTCCAGTTCTGGACTTAATCTCAGTGTTTATGGTGAGTTTTCTTCTTTTCATGTCAGCATCAAAACCAATATTAACCTACAAAATTAAATAAATTAAATGTGGTAAATGTTTATTTAAATGTGGTACAATTAAGCATTTGGGACATTGGAGTAGGTTGGTAAGCGGGGTTATTATCTCTTTATGGCTAATTTCTTCTTACACTGGATGAAGTGGAAATTAACCCACTGATGGTGCGCTTACTTACATGCAGATACAGAACCAACAGTCACACTGATGCAGGATCCAGACTACCAGCTGATGTTCATCGGGGAGTCAGTCACCTTTAGCTGTCACATGGATTTGTCTTCTGATTGGGAGTACCTGTGGTACAAGGACAGCGAAATACTTGCTGCATCTGGAAACACGCTTACCGTCAGCATTGTTGGAACAACAAATCAGGGATCATACTACTGCCTAGCAAAAAGAGGCAAAAGTAAAACATTTGTGAGTCCCAAAAGTCGCATAACACACCTTGATGTTGAAAGTAAGTGTCCACTGAAAACTTCTTAACATTATTTATTATATGGTTGTATGGAGTTAATTTCCCATTTGCATGAATGCAGTTGATCTCTCTTAAGATCCTAATATCTGATCTGATCGATATTTTGATACCACTTCACAATAAGACTACCCATATAAAGGGTTTATCAATTACTTAGCAATGGTTTACAAGTTAAGTAAGTTGTGATTACTTCATAAATCACTTAAACGCTGCTGTGACTCATTAGATAACAGAGGCATCACTGACCTGTGGCTTTCCAAATACTCAACCTAAATTGATTGTTGAAACATGTTTTATGAGTTGAATTAGTTATTAGTTAGTTATTTTTAATAACCTAATGAATAGCCTAATTATAAACCATTTATAAATCCTTTTACAGTAAAGCGATACAGATATTTTGATAAACTGTTTAACTAAGTGCTAATTTCAAAATCTTTGTGTTCTCCTTGTGTATTTAGAAAAAAGGCCTAAACCTTCAATAACTTTTCAACCAAATGCTGACACGGTGTACATTGGAGAGTCGGTGTCCTTCCGTTGTAGAGTCGAGCTCTCGTCTGGTTGGGAGTATTTCTGGTTCAAAGATGGAGCTGCAATCTTTAACAACAGCGATTATTTTTCCATCCATAATGCCAATTTATGGGACAGTGGTACTTACAAATGCATGGCCAGGAGAAACAAAACCATATACGAAACAAGGCAGAGCAATGGACAGAGCTTACTCATATCAGGTGAGTCAAGAGAAGTCATTTTGTGTTGATCCTTGTGTCGTTTATCATTTTAAGTCATAAAGTCTGCCTCATTTGTAATCAAGTGTTTCATGTTTTAAAATAGTATATGAAAAAAAAACTCTGGGAGGACTTCTCCTAAAATGCTAGTAATGGCTTAAAGTCTCTGTTCTACTATAGAAAAACCGGTTCCATTGTTGGTGCCAATTACAACATGGCTGGATGTGTTCCCCACTGAGAGCGTGGAGCTGAGCTGTACTATGGACAAAAGCTCTGACTGGAAGTATACATGGTTCAAAGATGGACAGCAGGTCCACCGTAGTAATAGTGTGGCTTTTGACTCGGATGCAGCAACTCTTTCTATCAATTCTGTTTCAACCTCACATCATGGACGATACAGCTGCTCAGGGAAACTAAAGCACAGGTCTGTCGTCAGTGACTCCAGCTCTGGACTGACACTCAGCGTTTATGGTGAGATCATTTCAACACAATGTTGAGTATCCAAAGGGGAAAAGGTAGCATAGTTTCTTTTAATAGGAATTTTTATTTTTTCTTCATTTTAACATTTTCAATCAGCTGTAAACCAAGTCTCTGTGGTCCATAGAGCAAACACATTTTTGAAAGGATAGGTTAGCATTTTGGGAATTTATAATTATATAATTATATCTGTCCTGTTCAGTATGGCTACTGCCAGAGGTGTGTTTGGGTGTTTGTATGAAGATTGGTGGTAATGGGAAACAGCTAGCCTGTTGGTTGGCTAACTCACCATGACTACAACTCTCCCAGGCTTCCGCATGAAACATCCATCATACTTCCATTTTTGTATTTATGGGTTAGCTGCCTTGCATAATAATACTCTGTTTACTGTAAATAGCAGCATGACAAGATAGATTATGTGATAGAGAAAACTCCTCCGTAGATATAAAGGACTCAATTTAAGCCCATGTAAAACCAAACAATATTAAACCAACCATTCTTAGTTTCAAGTGATTATACACTAATTAATACAATGATGAATATTATATTCCATTTGTTCCAAAAGACCAGCCTAAATTCTAAACAATTAAGTTCCAATTTAATTAACTAAACCGACAATTTCTCTTAAATATCCTTTCTCTACTAAGGATATTTAGTTAAAGACCAGCTTCTCTTCACTCTTGTGAATGTGTACTTTGAGATTTGATCCAAATGTAAAGTGTGTTATAAATTAAATGTATTATTATTATTATTATGTGCTTTGTTATACTCATGAAAATGCTGTCATAATATAGTACTAACTATGTCATTATTGTCACTTCTCAGATTCAAAACCCAGAGTTGTACTGATGCAAAATCCCAGTCACAATGTGATGTACACTGGAGAGTCGGTTTCTTTTAGCTGCCACATTAATGTCTCCTCTGGATGGGAGTACCTGTGGTACAAAGATGACAGTTCGCTCGATGAAACTGGAGACAAATATACCATCCCTTCTGTTCTGACCCAACACACAGGATCATTTAAATGCCAACTTAAAAGAGGAAGCAAGGCGTTCCTCTTCTCAGACAAGAGTAAAGCTGTACAACTCGACATTAAAGGTAACTCTTTATTCAGGTCCTCTATGTGCATGAGTAAAATATTTATTACAGTTTTGAAATTATGTCCACAGAGCGTCCAAAGGCTGAGATTATCCTGAAAACTGGCTGGTCAGAGGTCTTCTCAACGGACACTTTGGTGCTCGAGTGTGGGGTGGAGGAAAGCCAGTTTACATGGAACTACACATGGTAATATCAGTGGTTATTGAAAAAACTACCTCAGATTATTCATATGATACGTGTATCTAGATTCTTCTTAAAGAGGCATGAAGGAATAAAAATTAACACAAACACTGCTCAGGCTCAAACAGGAACAACCAATCAATCTGTCGCTTTCTGAGAGACATACAGTCACTCCACAGGATGATCCTGAGCAGAGCTCTTATACCTGCCGGGGCATTCGCAACGAAAGACCGACTTATTCAAAAACTAGTGAGCCCTACAAGACCAAGAATCTGCGTGAGTATCACTAAACTGTGGTGGTTTTGAGTCTTTAAACATAAACATTTGGCCTCACTTTCGTTCTATATTTTTCTTATTTCCTCCACCATGAGAGTATTGTTTTTACCTTTGTGGGTTTGTTTTTTTGTTCGGCAAGAATTGCAGAAAATCCAATCGGTGGATTTGCATGAAATTTCACCCAGACGTAGGTTTTGGCATATCCTAGAGAAGATTACATTTTGGTGATTTTAGATGCATCACAGCACTTAAAATAAAATAAAAACAACATGAAGCGCTGGGGTCAAATTGTGGTGGATGTGCTCTCTTGAAACTATCTCAGTTTTGGTTTTATTGTCGATAGACACATTTTAACCGGAGACATAGATTTATAAAGTTGCTATAAACGTTATGTTTTTGCCTGTACAAAACAATGACAGCTGTGATTATTATATCCTGGTTATTTTTCACCATATAAGGACACAAAGGAGAGACTTCTAGAGTGTTTGAGAGATATTGAGAGAGTTTATTGGAATTTTTGGTAGATTTAGAATCTGGCAATAACCCATAAACTAATGGACTAGACTACATGAAATGTAACGATCCAACTGATTTTCATCACAAGAATGTCTAGCTTGTACTGTTCTGCTTTGTTTTAAATCTGCAGTGTTAAAGCGGAGGGTGCTTCTTTCCATCTCTGGCTTTATCTTCTTCGGTATAATTGCTGTCTTCATCGGATGCGTACTTCTCAGAGTCAACCGCAAGCCAGGTTTGATTTCTCTTTGGAGAAAATTTCAAAATGAAACTTCTGCGTTATTGAAACCGATAAAGTCAACATAATTTCAGTACCAAGCAACTTTCTTTTTTAAAAAAAAGGATTATATGAATAAGAACTATAAATATATGCTTTCTGGTCTTCATAATCTAACATAACTTAGCTGCTATGAGTTATAATCTTGTCTCTTCACATAGCCGACGAGGACTTTAAGCCAGAAGATGTAGACCTGTTTCTCAGCATGGATCAGATAAAGGGGCGAGATGGTATGTTGAAAGCCCTGCTCGTCGCTTCTGGTTTCTGTTGTCATTTCCTGATGTGCAGCAGATGCAGCCACAGAACCTGCCCATTTCCAAAATAGTTTTGAAACCAGTTATTGTAAATACTATCTGCAAGCACATTCGGGTTAGAGTATGACTCAAAATTGGTGCACATGTGGTTAAAGCTCCTTCCTCCCCCCATTTAGATGTGAACTGTCCGCTGTTTCAGTATATCACTGACGCTGAAGTGAATGCTTCACCTAAAGGTGAGTACAAAAAAAATACAAAACCACATTCTTATTCAAGTGGATTATATGAGTCTATTCTTTGAAACCGTTTTAATAAAAAACAATCCTGCAGGAGGAGATGAGAATCTTCCGACTGACAATGAAACCACATCATTACCAATGACCTCAATGGATGACCAAGCTGATAAAGGTTTTAGTATAAATGCAATTTTCAATTAAACATTTTCTTGGTAGGTTACATCCAAGGTTCTGGATATAATCTGAGTTTCCTAATTTGGCCTTCTTGTCCTTCTAGATGAGATAACGGTGAGCCACGGTTCAGCAGAAAACGGTGGGCTGGTGTCCTTTAAACAATGAATCTCTGAAGCTGCATCACTTTTTAGATGAAATTTCAAAACTTGCCAAAGAGCGGCATCAGAGAAAACGACAAAATGTACTGAGACCATCATCAGACTCATCTTGGATGATTCCCCTCTACATGGTCTATATTTCACCCTCAGATGGGCTTTGAGCTGAACCGTCTGTCCTCAGACGCACAAATGTGTAGTTTAGTCAGATCTTTCAATTCTTGGAATAAACACCAGATGTCAGTAGATATACCAAAGCTTATTTAATGTGTTCCAAAATTAATGTTCTCAGCAAACAGTTTGACATTGTGTGTTATATTTATGTACATTAAGCAAAGCTACTCAACTGCTATTTTTTTGTCTCCTTAGGAAATTGTTGAAAATAAAAAGATTTAAAATGTTGCCATGAGCTTTCATTCAAACGAATACTGATGTATGTGCAAGAAATACATGTTCAGCGGGAAGGAATCCTACATGTTGACCTTTTTGTGGTTTAGTCAGAGCGAACAAATCTCCATCATATGCACCTGTAACAAGACATTATAAAAGACAAGGGTTATCCTGACAAACCACCAAAGTAAAAGGTTGGAATTTATCACATTAATCACACATGACACTCACCGACTCAGATCTACTGGAGAATTCCAGACAGTTTCTCCATGTAGTAGTTGCAGTTGTCCTGACAATCCTCCCAGGGCGTGAAGCTCTCTTCCCCCTTCTCCACATAAGTTTCCCAAACGTGAACGAAGTCTGATGGCTTCATCATCTTCAGTTTGCAGCCGGCGTTCACCAGAGCCCGGAGTGCCTCTGCCATCTCTACTTCCTCCCAGTCAAAGAGACGGGAGCAGAATATGCTGAGATGGACCTTTTTGCGCTCCTGGAGGATGCTGGCAACCTTCATGGCACATGACACACAGGGACTGGATGACACATACCATGTGACTTCATACTCCTGGGAGGCATTGGAGAGCACCTGGTGGAAAAAAGAGTTGGGAGATTTATGGAGGGATAGAAAAGAAAAGCTATTATCATATCTCTCATAACATTGTCATACTTGAAATGTTTGGAAGCTAACGGAAATCAGCCCTGGATGGAATCGGCATGTGGGGAACATGATACGACAGAATGAAAAGCGTGTCTTCATTACCTGCTGAAAGAAGGCCTCTTCAGCGTGAGCTGTGGCATGTTCATCCTCCATATAACCTTTCAGTGGATCTGTGCTGCCGCCTGGTGTATCCACTCTGAAACACAGCAGGGTCTTGTTCCTCCCTGATGAATACTCTACGTTCCTGAACTGAAACTTGAAGTAGAACGTGCTCATCTGCTCCCTGGTGGGGATTGAAATTCAGAGTTTACATAAATCTGTTATTAAGTTGCTGGTTGTTTCCTGGCAGTACCAAAGCAAGAGAGAGTGTTAATTGTCACTATCATCAGAACTTTTAACCGGATAAAAGTTGGATTAGCATTAAAGTGTATGGAAATACAAGAGGTATGACACATCAACAGTGCTTTGGAAACAATCTGTCGCCTTTGAACAATGTAAATGTCCTTCCAGGTTACAAACACTGAGCATGAGTCATTAATTTTTGATGAATGTGTTGCCCATCCAGTAAAAGTAATGTCAGTGAGATTTGAACCCTTTAATGGACCGCTCAACTGTTTTCTTGAGCACATTTTGAGTCAATATTTCTGATTGGAAAATGTGTGCCACTTGGCTGAAGGTGTTTATAATGACCCACTGGCAGCATGTGTATGATAAATAGTAAGGGACCAAGAATGTAGCCCTGGGGAACACCCCGGTGAAAGGGGCCACAGAGGAGGCATTAACCATGGCTATAGAGAAGGTCCTTTTCTGGTTAAGTACAATTGTTTTCGAATATAGTAAGTGAGGACTTACTAAAAAGGATTAATTAATTTGATACAATCAGAAAAAAAGTCTAATAAGGGGCAAATACTTTTCAGAAACTTGCTTGACCAAACAATTACTAATTTTTATTGTAAATTTAGATAGATATTGAATTGATAAATGCTCCAGAGAAATAAAACATGACAAAAATAATTTTTCCCTACTTTTTTTTCTTGGTGAGGACACTTAAGGGTTATTGGACTACAGTGTCACGGAGGAAATGATTACTATAATTTGAAGTGTTTTTGGATTTCAGATACTCCCATGATCTGTGTATGTGTTAGATCCCTAAATATACATCCACTGCATAAAACACACAGCCCTCCTGTCTTTGAATAGTATCCCATTATTATTTTGAACACAAATAGCAAAATTGGTTACACACATTTATGTCACAGTTTTTATATGAAACAAATATTGAAAGAACTGTGATTGGAAAAGAGATGTGGGGTGGAGTGTTGAATCGGAGCCATTATGACTCATCCCTAGTCTTACTGTTGGGTTAGTGAAGTTGAACAGATGCAAGTCGATAATCTTCTCCCTGACTGAAATCAACTACAGTATAACTTACTGGAAATCATCAGCAAATCAAATATTGAATGAAATGAGGAAAACAGCATATCACATAATGTCTGTAACTTGTGTGTATGTATTGAATCATACCCACCCTTTGACAATCTCAAACGGTGGCAGCTCTATGGGCTGAAACTCCCCATTTCCAGCGCCGTTATTTGCCTCCGCTCCTGTTGCCCCTCCACTTTCATCATTCTTCTTCTTCTCAGCACCTTTGAGCTGCTCTTGGGTATTCTCTGACTTCTTCGCAACTTTCTCTGGGTTATTCAAGTTTTTGTCCTTCTCGTCGTTTGTTTTT
The DNA here is from genome assembly GCA_037951165.1 of Lophius americanus. NCBI lineage: Eukaryota > Metazoa > Chordata > Actinopteri > Lophiiformes > Lophiidae > Lophius > Lophius americanus. The sequence goes on from JBBDHG010000001.1 coordinate 7,184,839, forward strand.
TCCACCTTCTTTTCCTTCTTCTTCGCACTTAGCCTGCTGTTTCTGTCAGCCATGATTCTGCGTGAGTGAGTGAGAGTGAAGACGAAGGGAGAGAGCTCCGAGTTAAGTGGAGAGATAACTCTAGTGCTTTTACAGAAATAGATCTATTGTGTGCTATAGCTGGAATCATAGCATGCGCATGTCTGGCTGAAGTAGGGTTAGGTGTCTCAACCCACAGGCCCTCACTCTAAATGCCCCCGCTTGTTCAAAAAGAACCAAGAAGCATCCATGTGTAGCAGGACTGGGCATATTCTGACAAACTTCTCATAGTTACCTTAAAAACAAAGTAAATTAGCGTTTTCTGTGTATAATTTATGAGACTAGATTTCGCTCTTTAATCCATCAGGCTTTAACTGGAGCCAGCAACAGGCGGGTTATTAATAACAATACTTGGCTGTTTGTGTGTGTCTCTGTGTATGGGGTAACCAGGGCTCTCCTGATACTAAACACCACTTTTGTTAGTGCCAAATCCAATATCCTTCAGCTCATTGGGTCTTGGGATTAGACAGAGGCCAGCTAAAGGGCACCCAAAATAGCTGGAAGATTGGGGGTATTGAGATAGACACAAATACATGTACAAACACTGTGTGCAAGAGAATATATTCCTCTGTGCCATTAGTGAGAATGCAGGAGTGAAATATAGCCCTGAGTGTACGTGCATGTTAGCAATGAATCTACGAAACCACCCTGCATCAATAGGGACCTCTGCAGAGCCCAATGTAGGGGTGGGGAAACAGTTATTGTAAGAGTGTGTGTAATCTTCTGTGCGTGTGTGTCTGTGTGCAGACATAAATGGCTTTCTGCACTGCAGATGCAATAACTTGAGGCATGAAAAAGACGGCAGTAGGGGGGGGGCGTTCAATTACAATTTCCACCTCTCCCTATGTCTCACTTGCTGCCAAGTAATTCATTTCAGAGGAATGAACCAATAAGACTGCATCGCAGCCTGCTCGTCTAACTTGTATGGATGAGCTGTCACAGCCGGGTGGAGGGGGGAGGGGATGCTTCAAGCTGCTCCACATACATTCAATCACAAGACCCAGTAAGCCCGAGCTAAAGCTCACTTTTAACCCGTCCACAGATTTCTAGAGACACATCCTGGGCTAATCATTTAGATCAGAGTAATCTTTAACCATCTCCCACAGGTAAATACACTCCCTAGGATGTAGCTTGAAGATCGGCAAAAAAAAAAAAAGAGTCATTCTAAACAAACGCTGTAATCCTTGGGACTATATTTAATATAGGAAATTGAGGGAAAATAACCACCACACCTCTAAAACTCCACTGTTGCAACAAAGAGGGTGGCTGGCCTCACCTTGAATGCTGTACAGCCAGCCATCTTGAAACTGAGTGATTCAGCTGTCTTATTGTATTTATTAATCAAAAAAGATTAAGCTGGTTTGTGTCACCCGATGTAGTATTAGGGATCAAGACAACAGTTGCTGAGTTGCCTTTGTACTAACTCAACTGTAACTGTAATGGAATGACATGGGACTGTCTCGCCCGTCCACTGGCCCAGCCTCAGAGTAACAGATTCCCTGAATACAGAGGCACGTGGAAACATTCAGTATTAAATCCCTGCAAACTAGATTTAAATACTTCAGTGATGTCAGACAAAGAAAATGCCTCATGCAAACATCCTCCACTCGCTTTCTGGGGCAGAGGCCTGGTCGAAACCATTCTAAAAGTTGAAAAACGAAATTGTACATGAAATTGAAAAGGGGCAAAAGCACTTATAAAGAAAATAAAATGAGATGGACCTCCATCCCGAAAGAACACATGAGGTTATCGGGGTCACAGAATTAGATATTTGATGCAGATTGTAGTGTCTCTATTGGAAAATAAAAAATTGAATCTCTTCACTCACATTTGCAAACTGTACAAAACTCTTCAGTTGAGCAGCTCTGCTGCGGAAGTGGAACTCATTCATCAAGATATCCTAGTTGTATAAGTTGTGCACACAGTTGCCGAACCTTAAGGGTTATTGTTTATCAGAGAAAACAAATTATGTGCTGCAGTATGCAATGACTGACCATTTTCTTATTGTCAGTGTGTCATTGTCTGAAAAAGACACAGCTTGTCTTTGGAAGTTAGACGATGGAGAACAGGGGATGTGTGATCTTGCAGTTGCCTGGAGACCCTGTGCAGGCAAATAAATGTCAAAACAAATGCTTTAGAATTGACCTGCTTCCAGTCCACTCGGCCCACTGCACCTGGTATGATACTTTTTGCACAAGTCAAGCTGTATGGAAAACCATTCTCTGAAATTCTGGGTAATTCATTCCATCCCATGTCAAATAATGAGAGTATTATGTTATGTTGAAAGCTCAGTTCCCTTACATAAAACCAGAAGTGGGTTCTAGTAAGTATCTTACTCTTGTACCTATAAAGCATTCAGTTACTATAGTAAGAAATGTCTTAGCTTTAAGTCCATAATAATCTGTAGTTGGCTTTGAGGAAGATGAGGGTCTCCAAATTCTTTGGTAAGACATGTCCTCTTTCTGGCCTCAGGCAGCTACCAGCAGTAGTGAATATGCCTTCTACCAAAGTGCCACAAGCAGGTATGGTAAACGCCCTCTTGGCCACCCGGGAGAGCAGAGGGAAGTCGATTGCTTTACGCCGCCAATAATGCAAAGCTTCCTCATCCGTGGGTTCCTCTCGTAGGTAGACCATCAACTCCTGCTCTAGGCTTTTGGCCTGTGTCGTGGGTCTCTGCTTGATGAAAGAGAAAAGCTTACAGGGCCGACTGAGTGAGGAGACAGGCAACGGACCAGTTGCAGGAGGGGTCTGGGATTGAGTGTGTAGGTTTGTGTTAGGTTCTGCGGGGCTGGACGGTGTAGAATGTTTGGATAATTCCTCTATGAGAACGTTTTTGTGCCACTCAGGGTTGCTGCTCCAAGTCAGCTTGAACTGGGGGTCCAGTGTGGTGGCAGTGATGTAGAGAGGGTCTTCTAGGATAGGAGCCAGTCGAACCTCTAAAGCCTGGTTGAGGCCCACCAGCAAAGAGGGGCAGCTGGGGGTTGACGTCTCAGCAAGATGCTTACGAAGCCCGAGAACACAAGGCAGAGCCAGGCTAATGGACACATGTCTGTCTGTCTGTATATCTGTCTGTCTGTCTCCATGCACCATGTCCCAAGCCTCAGTGAAGGGTTCCAAAATGTCGGTGAGCTCCCTCAGCAGAGCTCTCTCTGACCCAGCCAGCACCAGCTCCCCCGGACCACTCATCTCCTCCAGAAACTCCACTGAGTCCAGCAATCGTCGGAGTACCTGCACCAAAGATTAAAGAGCACTTTATGGAGAACTTTATGGATAATGTGCTATATGGATTATGTATATATGTATATATATATATATATATATATATATATATAATTATACATATATACATAATCAGAGCCTAATATCAATGTTATTACAGACTTATAGAATGCAATACTATTATTTTCTTCTAACTTACATTTGCTGCATTTAAAAGCAGTCTATAGGGAAATAATACAGGGATTACACACTTTATAACATAGTTGGTTGAATATATTGGGAGCATTTAAGTGTTGTAGTGGTGTTTTTATCTCTATAACTTTTCCAACTGATTATTAACAAAAAAAAGTATAAATGATACCTATCCGTCAGAAAAAACTACAAATCTGCTAATAGATGAAAACTGAACACTCAACACATAATGTCCTTATATCTACAACTACACTATTTATCTGATCATTCTTCTTTTTTTTCTCTAAGTGTGTCTTTACTGCTTATGAATACTAAATGGGGGAGTTAAAAAAATGCTACCTATCAACGTCGTATCATTATGTAATATACCTTAAGCTGAGACGCCCAGTCTCTTGCTGAAAATGAGGTACTTCCTGTTCCCCCCGTGATCAACCAAGGACCGTCAAACACCTTGCTAAGTTTCTCAGGTGGAACAGCAGAGGTAATGTAGTTGTAGAAACAGGCAGCCTTGGCCAGCATTGAGGGGAGCTGTGGACAGGAGTGCAGCCCCTCACTGACACACTGCTGGAGAGAGCGAGAGAAGCAGTCCACCCTACAAGCACCTAGACCCTGCTCCCACGAGTCACTCCATTCTCCTTCCTCTCCATCATCAACATGGCCAGTCCTGATCCCCTCCTCCACATTGTGACATTCGTCCACCTCCTCTTCGTCTTCTTCATTTTGCTCAGTGGGAGACGGAATCAGGAAACCAAGAAGACAACTAGGCTTTACTGTTGTTGTTCCCCGGAAAGGATCTGCAACAACGCCAAACGCTTTCCCTGACACGCCATGAGAGTGACATACTTCCTCAAAGTCTGAAAGCACACGGTTCACAGAACTACCCCCAGAAAGAGGCAGACACGCCAGGAGAGCTGAACGCATCTGCCAATCAGATGTAAGAAAATGGCATGTGACGCCAAGGTACCTACAGAGAGAGAGAGAGATATGTGGGCCTCATGAGGGTTGGAATCAAACAAAGTGGGGGCCATTTTGTTTTTGTTTTTACCTCCTTACCCTGAAGTGGCTCCTGTTAAGCCCCTCCAGAGATCCAGGCTGAGACTGAGGGCTTGTGCTGAGGCCAGGGCTTGACGGGTTGCCAGCTGGGCCTGGTAAGCGTAGGCTGGGAGGAGCTGGCTCTGAATGTATTGCTGGCGCTCAGGAGTGTAACGTGGCTCAAGGAGATGAAGGAGCTCTCTGAAGCCTTGATTCTCCACTATGGACACGGGTTGCAGATCGCACACAATCATCTTAGCAATGGCCTCAGAGATTAGAACCTACGGTGAGAAACAAAAACCAAAACATAACAAATACAAACATCACACTAGCCTAAATCATGCACCAATAGATCTCATCTTAAGGGATTATAGGGCTGTAACGCACCTGGCGAGGGTCATGTCTATCAAACTTGGTCACCCCTCCTCCAGAACCTCCAAACACTCCTCCTCCTCCTGCCTCTGGAGTTCCCATTCCTCCAACACCTCCAACCCCCCCTCCTCCAGCACTTAAGGGGAGATTGAACCGGGTTCCTCCATTGGCCGGGGTAGAGTACATGGCAGCGGAGGAGTAACCCTCTCTCTTCATGTCCTTCCTCTTCACAAAGTCATCATACATGGCCTGGTGCTTCCTCTGCCAGGGAGAGAGGCACAAACATGCTATCAATGACCGGCAAGACAATTCAATCAGACGTCAGGTGCAGCTCTCCTAACCACAGTCCCACATGGAGGAAAATACAGCAGGGATACATTTGAAGAGAACCAGGAGTCCATCATATCAAGTTCTTCTTAGACTAGCTGAGACTGTATTTTAAAATAAGATGTAGGCTGATGATGATGCTGACGGACCTTCATCTCTCCATGTTGACAACGATGCACCTTGTTTTAATCATTACCTTGAGATGCGTTACGAAGTTGGACGTGACACTCCGCTTCGCCTGGATTCTGGTGCCACAAGCCTTGCAGTTGGACTCGATTTTGCCATTTTCGCCCTCAAACACAATGTTGAAGTAATCCAGAATAGACACCTTGGAGACGGACGCCATTGGAGCCACTTATCCTCTGATCCAACTTGCGATAAAGGACAATCTGAGTCTCTGTCACCTTCCCTCTCCTTACCATGAGCGCAGGCCGACGTGTTTACCTCCCGATCCCTGATCTCGCATCAAAAATATCACTGCTGGCCGATCGGACAGGCGAACATGTATCTGCCGGCGGGAGCTGCGGTGTCTGGACGCCCGCGAGCGGCGACTATCAGGAGACACCGATATCTGCAAATATCGGTGATGTGACGGAGACTCCGTCTCTGGCTCCCATCCGTCGGTCGGATGCAGGTGAAGGATGAGGCAGAGATGTGTTTACGGAGGCCAATAGACTGTAGTGTAGTTGGAGCAGGAAGTACACATCATCAGACGGGAGTTTCGCTTCCGTTTCGACAGTTTGCGGTGGAGTTCGGCTGTTTTCGGCTCATGGAGCCCCTCACAGTAACCCTCTCATTTAACCAAGTTATGTATTTAAGTTCCAATCTCAAGTGCTTACACTTAACTTTATTCATTCAATGTTATACTGCTTTTCACTAATACCCCACTACATCTCAGAGGGAAATGTTGTTGTCTCTACTACACTACATTTGTCGGACATCAGGAGTAGTTACTTCTCAGAATATCATCTTTTAAAGCCATCTTGTCCAGTGGAAACCACGAACTCTACCTCCGATTCTATTGATTTTGAATGTTTGTTTGAGTGTGATGAAATCCAAACGCCCCAGAGATCTCTATGTATTTCTGAGAGACGACCCATTTGAAATGATATTTGTTAATAAATTAAATTCACATTATCATCACAAATCATATATATTATAACATATTATTATTCTATTTATTCCACTAATTTTCTTTTTTTTTTTTACGGCTGACTGGTCTTATTTCTGCACGTTTTTGTTGTATTTCTTTGTTGTTTCGTGGTTTGTTACAATTTGAATAATGAGAGAAACAAAAGTTCTGATAGTAAGAGTTGACTGACTTCCTGTGGCGTAATCAGGCCAACAGTCATCAATTTAACATTTTGTTTGTCAATTTGCACTCTTAACAATTTATCATCTGACATACCGAAAATAGTGACCAATGAGTACTTAAAAAATGATGACAACAGAGTGGTTTGTAAAACACATTTTAATTCCTACCACTCTGATTAACAATTATGGAACTGACTAAATGTAAAACAAAAACAACGAAATGTACCTTAGTAAAAGGGACAGTGAAAATGTGTTGAAACATACTAAAAAGTGTGACTCACTGATTATACTACATATAGCCCAAAGATATTTTGAAATCCAAATCAATTTTAAAAGAATCGATCTACATTTTCTAAATATTTGATAAAAGTCAATTAGATTTACCTACTATCTGAAGAAGATGAATATATATTACACATTATTCTGGGCAAATTTAATTTAGGCTTACTTCTATCAACGCACAAAGGAACATCAAGAAAATATCCATCTTTATTATTTTGTCCACAATTCTTCAAATGCAAATGCCGAAATACTTTAAAACAGTGTTTAGCATTGGCCCTCTCATTGTAATTATATATTGATCCTGGATCTGAACGACAACATACCCTGATGAGACTCACGCTGAGCGGGCCAGGATCCTCAATGTTATAACAGATCTGTCTGTTATAAACCCATAAATGTACATTTTATAGTATATAAGTAACAACTACATTCCCCTTCGGTGTTTAATAAAATTTCTACCTACCTACCTATCTATCCATCAACTGAGACTACTTGAGTTAATTCCTTTTCCTCAAATGATCAGAAGACTGGCGTCACACCAATTTGATGAAGAAAAGAACATGATGATGTCAGGGCCAATATAACAGTTCAGGCTATTTTTTTTAATACAGTTTTTTATTATTATTGTACAGAATAGAGCCGAACATAACACAAGGAAAGACTCAAGAAACAAGTGAGTCAAAAGGAATATTTTCATTTTCCTATCAGTAGGCTACTATACAAAGAATAAAATATATGGGTACATGTTTAACTAATTCAGAAAATGGATTTACTTTTCCGGCTATTGCTCAAATTTATATATACAAATTACCCCATGTAATCAATAAAAATGTTCAACTGTAATATTTATTAATCCAGATCTGGGATGTGTGATTCAAGTGTTCCCTTTATTTATTTGAGTTGTGTATATATAGACACACTTATTTGTTGAGAACAAAAAAACATAAGAACGATCAATTGAAAACAAAATCATTAACCCATTGAGGACTGGATTCAGAATCATACTCAAAATCAAAGTGGGAAAATTAGATCACAGGCGGATAAAGCTTTCGTGAACTTCCTCAAGACAACTCATAATGCGGCTCAGTAGTGTGTCGGGCATCCACCTGCCTGTATGCACTCCCTATAATTTCTGGGCATGCTCCTGATGAGGTGATGGATGGTCTCCTGGGGGATCTCCTCCAGACCTAGATCAGGGCATCAGTCAGCTCCTGGACAGTCTGTGGATGCAATGATACATAATGTTCCAGAGGTATCAATTGGATTCAGGTCTGGGAAACAGGTGGGCCAGTCAATAGCATCAATGCCTTAGTCATCCAGGTACCGCTGACAGAATCAAGTCACATGAGGCCGGGCATTGTCATGCACCAGAAGGAACCAAGGGTTCATACTGCAACAGCATACGGTCTAACAATGGGTCTGAGTATCTAATCCTGGTACCTAACAGCAGTCAGGGTACCCCTGAATAGCAAGTGGAGGTCTCTGCGGACCTCCACGGATAGGCCTCCCAAGTTTATCACTGACCCATCGCCAAACCGGTCATGCTGGATGATGTTGCAGGCAGTAGATCGTTCTCCACAGCCTCTCCAGACTCCCTCACGTCCGTCACATGTGTTCAGTGTGAACCTGATCTCATCTGTGAATAGATCAGGGTGCCAATGGTGAATTGGCCAATTCTGGTGTTCTACGGCAAATGGCAATCGGCTGAAGAATGCCAGGCTGTGAGAGTAGGCCCCACTTGTGGAACGTCGGGCCTTCATGACTCTGTCAGAAACAGACTCCATGAGTCATGTATGTATGATACCTACATACATATATATCTATTTACATACACATACATATAAATATATAGAGGGGATATGTCCCATATGTAATGGGATACTTATAAATCATATTCCTCTCTCCCTTTAAACTAAAATTGATTAAGATGTAGATTACTTGGTGGGTTACATTACTTTTTCCATATAGCACACGCCCAACCTTTCCACCCAAATGTCAGTATTTCATATGGTAGTTTCTTTTACTAGTTAGTTAGTGGTCATTAAAGTAGGAGGGAAAAAAATATTTAAATCCTCCCAAGTTCATTCCAAACTTCAGAGGGTTTTAGCTTAGTGGTCCACTGTCCCAACACTTATACCAAGTTTAATAAAAATCTATCTGGTAATTTATGTGTAATAGATAAAGAGTCTTTAACATTCCCAATCTGGCAATGTTAATGAAAATGTAGAAGATCCTGAATGCATCAGTGTCATTTGTTTAACACTCTCACCAAGAAGCACAGAAATCTGTCATTTAGTTTTTGTGTAATCCTGCTAACAGACAGACAAGCAAACAAATCGCTGCCAGAGAAAATACACCTTCTTGGCACAGGGAGTAAACAACATATTAATCAACAAACTACTTTTTACATTTATGTAATGGATGTGATCAGATCATGTAAAAACAACATAGCCTGAATGAGACAATCCAGTCCGCAGAAGATCAAAAATATGTGTTACAAATTTGTTGTCAAATGAGAAGGGTCGTAATCTCCACTTCCACAAAAATCCACCAACGTTTGGCATCAGTTGGTCCGGAATTATAATCCATTGTCTCCCATTTGTCACTCTCACAGGCTCAGCAGAACTCTGCCTCTGAAGCTTTCTCCTGGAGAATGTGTTTTTCTTTCATCCGGCACTTCAGTTCCTGTCTAGTGTTCAACACTGCAGTCTGAAGGGCTGCAATCTCAGCTGACAGAGGGATTACTGGGATATTACAGGAAAAAAAGAAGGGAAGACAACGGATGAAGAAAAGAGTTTACCAACAGTGCATTACAAGAACCTTGTCAGAGTTTTCATCTCCCTCACAAACATGAAATACCACTAATAAAGTTAAAATATTCCTCTTACATGCATCTGTGTCAGGTCAATGTGCATATTTGGTTTTTAAACACCTATTATGATTGCTCATGAACAAATATGTTACCTGTAGAGCTCAATCAGCTAAAACTCATGAAAACAGATTCACATAGACAAATACAAGCAAATGAAGGAAGGTTCTGCACCAGTCATGTTCTATATAAAATAATAAGAGAGGCTGAAAAAAACAACAGCAAAGTACTGAAATATTCTGCAAAAAGAGGAAACGCAACCAAATATGAATTATACAGCAAACATAAAACATAAAAAATAGAAGTGCTATTAATATGCTCAAAGGTTGAAACTTGGTTGTTTGATACATCACAGCTGTTTCCTGGCCTGCACTGCCTGGGCAAACGTCTCGAAGATCAACTCAATATGATGGATGATAAAAGAGGGTATCACTAATATAAAGCAGATATAGCGGTCAGTTGAATTAAATATTTAATGTCTGGAGGAGCACAAGGCAAAGAGTTTATCCCTCGAAGTGAATCGTCATCCTTTGCTTGGAGGTATATTGGATTGGAAGGAACTATCTGCTCCAAAAAGCCAGACAACTAACTTGTTCAACTACTTAAAACCAAATTGCTACATGATGAATGCATGGAGGCCAATAAAAACTTAACATAAATCATGTGTCATCATGTGAACCGGGTCACACAAAATTTGCTACCACAGACATATAGGCATGCAGTACAATGGAGCTGTAAATAGGCCGTAATGAATGATAGTTAAGAACAACTGTAATCTCAATACTGATCAACATTATCTGGAGTATCAGTTTGGCCATAATTCCACACATTACCACGCCCTGCTATACCCTAATGTAATTAAATTAAATATGCAGAATAAATGCTTAAATGTCCAAACGAAGTATAGACTCTTTTTGAATTATTTCCTCATACCTTGCTTGAATGATGACTGTGCCTGTTTCAGAGACTGTGGCACCAGAATCCCAAACCATTTCAGCGGATCGTGGTGAGGATTCTTATCACAGGCATTTACTGGAGTAACTTCTGGAGCTTTCTCGCCACTTGCCCCTTCCTCATTTATATCTTTTGGGGGTTTAATTCTTCTCCGAATACCTGGAGCCACATAATTTAAATAATAATAAATGTTATGTAATGGAAAAATCCTTTTTTCTCTCAAAGATAATACATAAAATATAAACACACTTACCTTCGTCTTGTGGTCCAATGACCTCAATTGATCTTTCATCATTTTGTGCTTTGTTACCATTGCCTTGTTCAACCCTCTCTATGCGGAAATCCACATCACCATTCACCTGAGTCCTGTAACAATTTAAATAAACATTTAAATAAACTCTTATCGAATCCAAGGGGACAACACTTGGCCAGGGAGCATTTATCTCTGTGAAACGTGGCTGATTTTTCACCTTGCATGAACACAGACGAGTGGTTCCATCTCACTTGCATACTGAAGTGAAGAGACTTGTTTGTTTCCCATGGAATATCGGGCCTTGGACATGGAAAACCATCCCTGTGCAGAAGATGAAATGGTAATATTGCATTATGGATGTGTAGTGAAGTGAGTAGAGAAGTGAGAAAAGGATACATGATATAATATATAATCCATCGAACGTGAAAAGTAGTGTGTGTGTGTTAAAATGCTAATGTAAATGTCCCGCGTGGGAATTAATTAACATCTATCTTTCACAATCTTTGAAAGCTCGTAAGGACAGTCACGTTCTAGCTTGCACGCAAGAACGGAACACAGATAATCAGCTTTCGTTCATATTATAGTATAATAGAAACAAATCCCATAACTAATACAATAATAAAAAATCAATGATTACAATGGTAATAATGATACGACTGTAAACTACCTGCTCTATGAGAGAATTGAGAGTGGCTCGTTTCTGCTGTAGTAACTCCAACTGGTCCATGAAACGGAGCAGAGTTTCGTCCAGTGACAAAGATGATTCCTCCAATTCTGTCACAGGCATGTTCTTTTTTTTATTAGCTCGAGATAAATTATCAAATAGACTTGACAGCTGTCGTTCTTACAGGAGATTAGTCGTTCAGTCGCTACATAGACCGATTCCAAACACTTCTGTCTCTTCCGACTAGCGTCATGTGACTTTTGACGTCACAGTGTCACATGATCAACATCCTCAATCTATAGAAACACCTAGAATAATAATTATTTATCCTTAATCAATCACATACATTCATACACAGTACAACAAAGTGAAATTATGAAATTATTTATCTGTATTTGACCCATCCCTGAGGGAGAAGTTACGTATCACAGATAAATACCACCTATTATAAAATACTCTATACTCTTATTATTAATTGAACAACAAGAACGACAGATGTTCTCATGGCAATAAATGTCCTGGTTTGCGTTCTAAATTTGTGTGTACCAACACTTTCTGTATAAAAAAATACTATTCTATTCACGGCAGCCAAATACGGCAATGTTGTAACACAGAACTTCAAAATCATATAACTTTTAGCCACTTTTAGTCTTAACATTTTATGCGCTTATGTGTGGAAAAAATATCGTTCTTTGAATGAAACGGACAATTAAAAGTCACCATTGGTAAAATTTGTCAAAACAATGTTCCCATACCGGGAGTCGAACCCGGGCCGCCTGGGTGAAAACCAGGAATCCTAACCGCTAGACCATATGGGACTTATATGAACACAGAGAAGAAAAGATTATTTCTTTCTATGTCGCCACAGTTGACGACATAACCTTGTGAATTTGGCCAAATAATGCAATTCCGTACGGTTTCACATGAACTAGTGTAGAATAAATATTGAATGCATCATAGGGAACATTAAGTTGTCGTGCTTGACGCTGACATTAACTTCTTCGACGACGTTATCTACAAAACCTTCGCTAAACCTACTTTCCAAGCCAACAGACAACCAATAACAAAGGACAGTAAAGAAGCAGGTACGATACCTAACAAATGAAACAACTTATATGTTGTAAATGAGCCCCTAAAGTTTTGGAATTTATATACATGTCCTCTAAAGCATCAGGCCTGAAACTAAATCACAAGAAAACGTGAATTAATGGCCATACATGACTGCAGCCTTAAAGACGCTATTCATATTCCAGTAAAGTCTTCTGTAAAAAATATTGGAATCCATGTAATCAAAGATGCGGAAATCCCGAAGAAACATCCTTAAATGTTCAGCTAAAACAAATATATAGTTGTAAAGGGACCTATTTGGGAGAAGACACCTCACCAAAATGGAATTTATAGTCGGATAAATCTATCCTGCATACTCAATGGCCATGTATAAGAACTATGTGCAGGACAACTCTGATTTCATCTGGAAGAACCATGTCCACTACATTAAAAGCAGAAATAGTTAAAGAGCACAAAAAAAGTGGTTTACAGGCAATGGATTTTGAGTACCTTAATACTGTTTTAAAATTAAACTGGTGAAAGTCGGTTTTGGCAGATCATACAGATGATTAAAATATTTGGTGACATCACATGTTGTGCATCATTTAAAATAAAATAAAATAAATAATAAGCTGTGAGGTGTTGTCATGTCAGAGTGTGGCAAGGCATTCCCTTTAAACTGTGTCCATTAATTATGGCTTTATTCCTTTGACTACTTTAGGGTTGGAATTTGGAGCTCAGTGGGCTGGACAGAGACGCTGAAGTGGAAGGGGAAAGAGAAGACCAGCTACAATGGTGAATTAGGAGGATGGCAATAACTCAGACGTCAATGGAGAAATCTGCATGCATTTTTCCTAAACCTTGGGTTTAGGAGAAAAGTGATAAATTGTCAAATTGATAAAGACTTTTTCTGAATATGCTTGTGCTTTATCTTTTGCATGTGTTTTCTTAAATTGCAGCGCATTTGCTACTGTCAGTCATCATACCCCTCAGCTGAAGGTACTTAATTTCACTGCGTTACGTTACACAGAACTGGACTGAAAAAACATTTAAAACAACCTAAGAGAATAATAAAGCTTTTTTGGGATTGGAAACCCATAGGGAATTCAGTGGTGGCACCAGAGATGGTCTTTTGCAGCATTTATGGAATTCCTCAAGTTTTTATTGGGGTGCTCTGAAAATTATTCCCCATTAATGTGCTAGTCATCCCAATTTGTAGATATATAGATAAGTGTGCAGGCCGACAAAGAGTACATAAGCCATCATGGCTGCACAAACGTAACAATGAAATTCTGTGTTTAACACAACGGGGAGACAGACGCTTAGGGAATATACACCAGATAGCCATAAAATAATTCAAATTAATCGGATTAATATTTCCTTCCTCTACAGGGCTTCATAAATTGAGTTCCATAACTTTGGAAATTGTTTTTTTCTTTATTACTGTCTACCGACATTGTCTTTTCAATATTCAGATATTTCATTTTTTTCATTTTTGAGTTGTTGGAGATATTTATTTTTCCAATTTTGTAATATTAATTTCTTGTAAACCAGTAACGTGAAAAGGATCTGCTATCCCACTGGATATTTTGTTTCCCCCACATTTTTGGAAAAGATGCTCTGGTGTGAAGGCAACATTGCAGCTACGTATCCTTGAGATCCATTCTTCTATATCATCCCGTGTCCTTGGCCTCACATAAATCAGTAAATACGTCAATGGGCTACTGTAGGAAAAATATGCTTTTGTATAATTATGGTGAATTTTCATTTGGGGAAAAAAAAAATATTATCACTGCAATACACTGTAATGTTATCACATTCACAACATCCACTAGGGGTATCCCAATGGTGATACTACACCACCTTATTCTAAAGAATATGCTCTTGTCGAGTTGTGGGCAATATTTATTTGGAAAAAAAATTCAATGGCATCACAATAATCAACTTTAGTGTCACTAAATTCTGACAAGCAACAGGGAGGCCCTAAACGTCACACAGCTAGCTTGAAAGAATGTGTTTTGCGTAACTATGAGAAATTTCTACAAGGAAAAAAATTATATATCGCTGTAATTCAACGAAGTGTCCCCATATCCACAATACCGATAGGGCGTCTCCCATTCATCATACTACAGCAACACGTCTGGAGAAATGTGTTTTTGGATAATTATGGTGAATTGTTATTTGAGAAAAAAGTTCAATAACATCAGTGCAATGGTTTGTCTTTTTTCATCTGACAAAAGGTTCCTACATGAAATATCAGAAAAGACACTTTGAGAAACACTCACATCCCGCTTCAACGAGCAGCCAGTTGTAGGAAATTACGGCGCACACTTTTCTTCACGTCCAAACATGGGTACTAACTACGGTTATTGATGCAGCGCGTACGATATTCTTGAAACAAACGAATTCATGACCAGATCATGAGACTTAATAGATAAACGCTTCTGCACAAGGTGCGAGAGTCATTCCCGGTAGCTCGCCGTGATCGTATAGTGGTTAGTACTCTGCGTTGTGGCCGCAGCAACCCCGGTTCGAATCCGGGTCACGGCAGGGATAATACCCTGACACGGCACGGGAATATTTTTCATTATTTTCCCAGTGCGAAATACGCCTTACGACAGAATAAATGTAGACATACACAAACATAAGGAGAGACATCAAGCTATATTATTTAGAATGGAGACCCACTTCTCAGGGCCCAAAGAACATGCTATGGTCTGATACCCTTCCAATAGAGTTCATTCAAAATAATATCATTTTTTTTTACTCAACTCCTATTTAATGATGATATGAATGTTCTGAATAATCACATTTGAAATGTTATGAACTGAAGGATACCTTAAGCAAAGTTATTTTGGTACCAATAATAAGCAATTTACATTGAAAAGGTGCGTGTTGTATTTGAAACAAATAAAGTGTTAATAATAAGGTAAAAAATAAATAAATATAGGTATATTAATTAAAGATATTCAGGTACATTTTCTTCCTATATGTTTTACACCCATGCTCATGAACAATTGGGCGGTTATTTGGAGTGAGAGACGCGTTTTTATTGGTGGTTGTCAATGACAACATCCATGTTCCGAGATCAACAGCCAATCAACAACGCCGGTAGACCACATGTGCAACTAGCTCCATTCAAATCGAACAATCTGATTGGTCGTTGCAATCACATGAAAGGATCATTAATGAAGTGAGTTCCGCGTTTGAGTTCATCTTTGGTTTGCCAACCGCCAATAAACCTTACAAGTAGAAGTAGTAGTAGAAGAAGAGGATTTCATCTGTGTGCAGTTAACTTATTAGTTGTTACCGACACCTATTAGCTCTTAATATTTTCCATTGTTGCTGGAAATTCCTACTTGACAGGTAGGGACAAAGCACATATTTCATTACAATGCCACACATAATACTCGTTAATCAATTACATGCATGTCACCTTAAGTATTCATTAGAAATGTCTACGAAGAGTGCATTTTAAGGCACGTTGACCGTCTTTTCTTCAAACAGGTAATGGATGCCACATTAAAATCGGAAACGCTTCATCCCTATTGGCCACGTGACCTTCGGATTCCCAACTATGTTGCCAACGATCGTTCTATGTCAGAGATCCTGGTGTTCCTGTTTTCTGTGTCTGGCGTGTTTCTGTTTGTTACCTGGATGATCACAGGATGGAAAGGGGTCACCTGCAGGCTGGGAACGTGGAGGCGTCTAGCTGTATGCTGGTTTGCTGTTTGTGTCTTCATCCATGGTGTCATTGAAGGCTGGTTCTCGCTGTATTATGATATTATTCCAGAAGACCAAAGCTTACTATCTCAGCTCTGTGAGTACATACAAGGAAACTTACTCATAAATAATGTGTCGTCTGGGGAATTGCTTATGAATACCATATTTATTTATCTCCCACAGGGAAAGAATATTCCAAAGGAGACAGTAGATATATAATGTGAGTTATTTGTCATACAGAATTTTGTTCACCGTCAGCGTTAAAAAAATGATCAAAGTTGTAACTAAATGTGTTCTGCTTATATTTTCTGTTCAGAGCGGATAACTTCACTGTTTGTATGGAGACTGTGACTGCAGTGTTGTGGGGACCTTTAAGCTTTTGGACTGTGTTCGCCTTCTTAACTAACAAGCCATACCGATTTGTTCTGCAACTCATCATTTCATTAGGTAACGGGATCGATTGTCACTTTTCTTTACTTTTTAAGTAAGCTCTCAGAATATTATTTTATGGTCTTTAAAAATCCTACTTACATTATGGTTATTTGTTTCTAGGTCAGATGTATGGAGCAGTGCTGTATTTCTTCACAGAACACAGAGATGGTTATGCTCACAGTGACTTTGGACACCCAGTCTACTTTTGGTTCTACTTTACGTTCATGAATTGTCTGTGGATTGTCATTCCGCTGGTGCTTATTGTGGATGCATGGGGACAGCTGTCAACAGCCCAGGCAAATACTGACAACACCAAGTCAAAAAAGTCTAAGAAGACATGAGTCTGTGTCAGGGGCAGGGGAGAAATAATAAAGTTTTTATAAATAACTCTTGAATGCGTTTACTTTGTCTTTACTTCATTCTTTTTTCCATTCACCTCATTATGGCAGCAGTAACACCCAGCTGATGTAAACCCCAACACTGTCAATATTTCGAACGATAAAACAAGAACATTCACCTATGAATTGATTAATTACAAATTATTCTAACAACGTTGTTACAGCAATTAAAAAATAAGTTATTGTTAATGAATCACTTTATCAACTTGCAACTTATATTTGGTATTAGATATTGAACTCTTTTCCCCATGTTTATAAATCTATCTTTTTATTTAATTGTATGTGTATTTATATGGATATATATATGCATGTGTTTATATGTAGAATTCACGTGTTTATAAGTCCTGAATATTTATTTAATGTTTATTTGTTGCATATTTTCATAACTGCTGTCACTTTATAAATGTTACAGCCGCTGTAACACAAGAATTTCCCCGTGGGGATTCATAAAATGTGTTATTTTATGTTTCATTCATTTCTTTTATCACTATATTTGATTTATATACAACAGGATCGTCACTTACTTGTCATCGGCCGAAATAGCTCAGTTGGGAGAGCGTTAGACTGAAGATCTAAAGGTCCCTGGTTCGATCCCGGGTTTCGGCATTTTGACATCCCTGTCTTTAAAAACAACTTATTAAAGCCAACCAAAGTAATTATTGTTTTATAATCCTATTCTGCAGACACTGAAAACCGAAGTGATTTTTTTCGCGTGACCAAATTACATTGAGTGATTTCAACACCGTCGACAGTAGCGCTGCTCGCGAACCTAGTTTGAGGCAGTAAGATTTGAAATTCTCCAAACCTTCGTGCGTCAGTAGGATGTTGATGCGGAAATGAACTGAGAGCGTGATATTTGTTTAAAGCTCCAGTTGTGTTCTATTCAATCATAACTAAATACAATTAAATACAATATTGTTAGCAATATTATTCAGTTGTCCCATGTGGATTAATTTATTAATAATTCAACTATTTATAATTATGAGGGAATTAGGTATTTGATTGATCCACTTGAATGCTATTATTCCAAATTTTTTTTCTTCATAAATTACATTCGGAAATAACAAAGCATAGATCCAGGAGAAAAAAATCACATTTTATTGGCTTTACTTTCTTGAGCTGAGGCTGTGGGTCCGTGAGCGCCACTACCAATTTGTAATATTGGTGGTTCACGGGTAGATACTGCTTCACAGACTTCACTTTGATAATTAATGACATTCAGTTGAACATTTTGCTGAGTCTGAGTCCAAGCTGTGCATTTGTCTCTTTCTCTCTGCTGGTGAGGTCTTTAAGTGCCTTCAGCGCTGCAGGTGACTCAGGTTGAATCTCCAACACTTTCCTAAATGCCTGCCTTGCCTTTTCCAGCTCATTCGCCATCTGACAAGCCTGGCCCAGCCGGTACCAGGCTTTAGTCCCATCCGGTCCAAGCTCAGTAGCTTTCATTGCACTGGCCTTAGCTCGCTTTGGTTGGTTCAGTCTGAGCTGACACAAAGACAGGTTTGAGTGAAGCTCTGCTTTGATGGTTTTTAACTCGTTATCTGAAGGAAGGCATTTTATTTCATCAGTGGCGTTTGTGTCCATCAGCTCTTTCACTTCCTGCTCTTGTTTTTTCGCCAGATCGACGACTTGACCACGGATAGTGATGAGAAGTTTGAGAGCCCGGCTGTAGCTGTCAGCTGCTCCCCACACATTCCCACTCCTGAATCTCACTCCTCCTCTTTCTTTGTGTGACTTCACCCACTCCAATTTGTCACCTGGGGACATCTCCCAGGATTCCTTGCCCGGCGTGAATTGCTTCAGTTCAACTGTTAAACAAAAAGGTAGCTTTTCCTCAGGTGAGTGGTGATCAGAGACCTTTGATCCATTTTCCACAGGAGAGAGCTGCATCTGAGAAGCAAAATACAAGAATAAGACTGAATAAAATTGATTAAAAGATGCAGGATTGTATAGAGTTTCTCTTCAAATGATCTCATCCGATTAGGTAAAAACTACATGCAACATACATCAGTTTAGGTGCTCACCAGCCAATGTAAAAACAATACGTTTCCCTGCACCATCTTTGTCAAACAACAGCAGCACTTATAATTCTGCTTAGCCTTCACTGTGTTATTCTCCATTGATAAACAAGATAACATTAAAGCCATTTTGTCACTGACCTCACTTTACATTCAAGACTTGCAATAAGCATGTCTTCAACATTTTTCTTAAAATGGGGATTGTATGGATTGAATCCCAAAATAGACACCAAAGGATAGAAGGAAATTGTACTGACACTATTATAGATATCAAAGGTAATATTTCTTTCCAGAGTTCATTCATTTTATGACATTCCCACTGGCAGACTGACAAAGAGATTGTTGTTTTTTGTAATTTTTTGAATTTGTTGCAACTCTTGGATTCCTTTTTGTCAAACTCATTATTTTGAAATAGGGCAAATATCTTCACTTTAACCGGATAGCTACTATCTGTGTCTGACCCTTTTTGCAAATTTTTCTCTTACAAATCTTCTTGAGATCATCCTGGTGACCCTGAAATAATCATTTTATAACTAATAGATTCTGCCCTCACATTTCAGTCAGTAAAAATCTTGTTTTCCACAGATGACAGAGATGGTTCTGAAACATTCTGGTTCTAGGCAATTGGGGTGAAGCTACTTATCTTTAGATATTTAAAAAATGTTTACGTGGGGAATTAAATTTACCCGAAACATCTTCAAATTAGGTGAGAATTTTGGTTTGAATCAACATGAATCTTTATTCAATACTCTGCTAGCTCGAAGTAGGAAGCGTGGAAATTCCAAATATTTTGCAAAACTCCTTACAGATTGATTGTATTCATGACAAAGAGATTCTTAGTTATTTAATATCCGCTGAGCACCTCTCTAGGTTCATGGGCAGTCTAAATATGACTGAGTTCCATCTCCCACCACATGGGAGGAGTCGGAGGAGAAATCACATATAGCTGTGTGGAGTTTAACCGGATATCGAGTTAATAGAAATGTATACTTTATGAATTTTATTATTTCACATAAAATCAGTGACTAGTGTATCTTGTCAAGTTTTTAAAAACGGATGACGGTGGTGTTAGAGAGATGTTTTGAAATTGATAAACCAGTTTTGGGAGGATGTTAACCGACCAGCCAATTAATGGATATGTTTAAGGACAACCATCTCAGGGTTTTTACATATTATATAACATACAAAGAATGAAAGAATAATGGAATGTCAGTTAGTACACAGTGTATACGCAATGGTGTGTTAGTAAAGGGGCTATTTTAGCTTTACGCAGAAAGCCTTTAAATGAGTGTGGTTGAACAACATTAACGAATATTAACATATTTAGCATTCAAGACCTCATCACAAATAAAGACATTTTAAGACTTTTATAGGCCTTGAATCTAGATAGTGAAAATTTAGATTTCATAAAACCCCACAGAAACATTGCCATCAATCTATTCATTAAGTTATAGAGTCTGTAATGGGATAAGTCAATTTAGATTATGCGACCAATATCTGGGATGATGTGGATGCCCAAATAAGATGAACATTCGGTGATAAAATTAGCTAGCAATTTTTTTCTATGCTTTCCTCCTTCTTTCACATCATAATTGAGTGATGTTGATATAATTGATTATGTTTCGAAGGACAGCAATTGAATTGTGCCGGTAAACCAAACTACACCATCTGCGCCCACAGTAATTCAATGAACCACCTGATCCTAATATTTTAATACCTACATTTTTGGGATGAGAACTCACCGTTCTATCTAGATGCTGTTGGGAAGAGGAGCGGAGAGAGGGCAGCTCTGGTGTAAACTTGTATGGATTTTACAGCGGTGTCGATAGTGTATTATTCAAGAGGATATCTGGGTTGAGCATAAGGCAACTTTATCCAAATGCAAAAATGTTCACCAGATATATAAAAACTAAAAACTTCCAACAGGTAGGGCCACTGAAACCTCCAGCATTCATGGTATCTAAAAACAGAATTATAGTTTCTATTGAGCCTTTTCTGGAATGCAAAATATTTCTTACTATTCCAACATTACGAAACACCTAACCTCTGAGAGAATACCCTCCAACCTACTATTGTTTGTACACAATTTTTATACAGCCCTACTAAGCGGGGTTTAATAAATATTGAAGTGCCTTTTGTGTCATACAATCGAAACATTTGTTTTACCTATTATGATGATGCAGCGGACATGACCATGTTACAAAAGCGCCTACTTTAATTACACAACGAAAGGTGATGGGTGTAGTGTATACCAATTTGCCTGCTTAGATTTTTGTAAAAAGGAAAAAGTATTACTGCTTCTCAAGGTTGAGCTGAGAAAAACATTTCCCAGTCGTGGCTTCACTCTTACCTCACATTTCTCTCCCACCCTCATCCCCTCCAGGCATGCTTCTGTGATATCACACTGACCCTCCCCAAGCCTCAGGATCGTCCAGTCACCAAGTGGGACCTGCAGCCCAGACTCCTGGCAGCTTTGGAAGGCTGTGGCCTCTGCCTCTGTAAACTCTGGTTGTTCTGACACCTTCGCGGTTCTTTCCTCAGATACTAAAGTCTCTCCTTCATCCGTGTTAGCTTTGAGCCGCACTCGCACTTGACACAATGAACCCAACCGTGGACAGTAACTGGGCAAACAAGCTGGAAGAGGCAAAGAGACAAATGAGCTTTAGTTAGACGTTTTTGTTCCAAAGCTGATCATTTTTGCCAAGTATGAATGAATGAGTATGCATGAATGAAATATTAAAAGAATCATACATCCATCTGCTCCAGAATTGGATACTGCCTGTATACTTTTCTCTCCTATTCGTTTCAGCTGGACTTTCCAGAGGCCTCTGGGACTCACCGACATCCAGGAGGTAACATCAACGCCATGATCACCACTACCCTGCAGTGTTTGTAAGGTTTGATCCATCTATCCCCGAGATGAAATAACACATTATTATCATGTCTTGATGATCAGTGTGTAATGTCAAGATTTTTTCATATCTGGCAAAAGACATCACCAATATTAGAACTAAAAGCAAGTCTACCAGAAAATGAATAACGCTGTTTTCAGTTTAGGAACAATTAAAGTAGAATGCCTGAACCAGTGGTTTGATACATTAGCACATAATTATTTTACCAGGTGCATGGTTTACCTGACTAGCCAGAAAGCTATGGCGGCAATCAAAAACATTTAATTACTATCATAATCTTAGCTGTAGGTGAGGGTAATTAGTAATAAAATAAATATATATTCTACCTTTATAATAAACAGGATAGTGAGTATTCACGATTTTACCGATCACATGCTCATAAACTGGTCATATTTTGTACGAGCCATCTTCCTCTCCTGCTTTTGTTCCTGCCTCTTCTTCGGGGTTTATTGATGAATTGTAACCGCTTTGTCGCCACCTTCTGGACGTTCGATATACATTAAAAAAAAACACAATTTTTTATTTAGACCTTTATATTTCAGATATTTAACAAGAGGTGTAAAAAGCAAACACGTTCTTGTTGTAGCAAAAATACTTTTGTAAAATAAGACCCCAGTAAAACTATTGATTCAACTTCTTAACTCTAGTAAAAGGAAAATATGCTCCTCAGGTATGTGTAAAATGCAGGAAAACAATATCGCTACGTCGTACTGCTTGTGTGATTGTATGCGACAAATAAATTCTACTTCTTCTCCTTCTTCAATTATAGACTTTAAAATATACACAAAGGAAAAGACGTAAATAAGGCATTTGAGGGACACTGAACCTCATGTCACATTAATATATTACAAATGTAAGGGATCATGTAGTGAAAAACATTGAAATCACACTTTTTTTCTCCATGGCCAAATTACTTGCAAATATTTCTCACCTGTTTTGTCTTTTCTCATCTGTTTAATGGCCTCTTTTGTTCAAAATATGGACTAAGGCTATCATCTACTCTGTAACATGCTCTGCTGCTGTAATATTGCAATTTCCCCATTGTGGGACTAATAAAGGCTATCTATCTATCTATCTATCTATCTATCTATCTCCCCTCTGGGTCATTGCTATTTCATTTAGGTTCAGATCAGTCTTGATTGTGAGAAAGCATACAGTGATACAAGTTTGAATACAAATAATACAAATTAAAAATGATTTACTAATGTAGGAGACATTTGTTGCCCTGTTGCCTTTGTTTTGTTGTAGTTATTCTCCAAGCCATCGACGGTTTTGTTGTTATGCCGAGAATGGCCCAACTATTAAAGTTCATGGCAATCAACACTAGATGTGTGGCTCAGTGAACGCGTTCAATTTGTTTGTAATTTAAGATTAGTAAATTAATGTGCAGTATGAGAAGAGACACAATGGACTGCGTATTGATTTGGTTTGTACAGATATTTGTGTAAAATGTAGCAAAATCAGGCAGAAAAGTCAGAAAAACAAAAACTGTAGTACAGATGCAATAAGGTATTTGTACTTCTTTACTCAATAATGACACCAAATGCTTTCCTTGAAGCTTCCCCAACAAACTTCCTAAAGTAATGATAGGTCTGAATTCCTAAACAGTGTTATAGCAGGTTATGGTTAGAGTGCATGCTCACATTATTTCATGCTGGACATGATTATTTCATTTGTGTTTTCTTGTTAACATTGTATGCATTAATAAAATATCCCTGCATTTGTCATCTTAATTCTCTCACATACATTATACACCCTTTGGAGTTCATTTAGTCTCATCCGCTTTCATGTCGGTCTGTGCAAAAATGCTCTTGTCATCCAGTAGGCGGAGCCAGATGGTTAGGATACAGGAGTTGGAGAAGAAAAATGTAGGATTGTTCCAAAAGTAAAATAGATTGGAAATAAACACAGACTGTGACTAGAACTATTTTTCCTAGTGGTTGAAGAAGCATGCAAATCCTTCACCTGAGTACAAGTACAAATAACCCACTGTGAAAAATGTCCTCTACATTAAAAAGTCATGCATTCAAACTACACTATATTGAAGGTATGTGAGTATAATCAGGGAAGAAATGTACTTTACGTCGATAGATAGATCATTAATTCATTCTTCAAGATCATCTATTTTGTCTGATGACTCACATTATGTTTTCAGCTCACATTAGACGGATCATACATTCATTGTTTCCTAGTCTTTTGCTTTTAAAGCCAATAGTTCAGAAGAATATATAGTTAATTTGGTTCCGTGTACCCCCTTGTCCTTTTCACATTTCCCAGCCTTCAATAACTGCTGATCATCTTCCTGTGGTGTCTAGATGGCAAACTCCAGATTATAATACGACCTCAATGGACACCTTCTGTATGCATTAGAACTTCCACTCACTTCAGGACAAAAAATTGTTGATTAATTATCAATCAAGAATGAAATATTTATATTAAGTAGAGTAGGTAATTGTCATATCTTGTTATAAAAACACAAACCAGAAACAAAAACAAAAACCTTTACTTCTGGAATCCTTCTCCATGCTTTACTAACATCATCTCTTTAAATCCAACGATCTCCTCGCAACCCCCTCGTCCTCCTTGTGGCTCCCTCCTAGTTTCCACTCTGACGTCCTGTGTATTGTGAAACATCTAAGATGGTTAGTTCAAAACACGCATCCCAGGAACTGTTGATTACTTGATGTTCTTTGGAGGAACATTGCAACCAACAAGAGGGTCAGAGATCCAGGGCACCTCCTGTTCTATCCTCTCTGAGGGGTTTAGAATGTATCATTCAGGGAGAAGGTGGAGCAAGACAGGTGAACAAAGTGGAGAACTGTGCCAGACAGAAAGAATAAGTCAAAACGAGCAAAGGTGAGGCAACAGACGGACAGACAGACAGAGACTGAGAGAGCGCTATGAAGATCTATATATATATATATATATATATATATATATATATATATATATATATATATATATATATATATATATATATATATATATATATATATATATATATATATATATATATATATATATATATATATATATATATATATATATATATATATATATATATCAGCACAGACTGGAACAGAGAGGTTGAGATAGAGATGAAGGGATAGAGATGGAGAGGATATACAGATCCAGAGATGGAGGGAGATATGAAGATAGAGAACGAGAGATATAGAGATCGAAATAATGAGATAGATATTGAGATAAAGAGATGACTTTGACTATTCACACGACTTTATTTGTCGAACATTAAACAACACCAAAAGAGGCGTTGTGTTTACCTGCTCACTGACACACTGTTGCACTCATCAAGCTACAGGTTCAGAACCAGAGTGGTATTCTCCTCCAGTGAACAGAGGACGCTCCTGATGGCCCACACTGCTGGGAACCAGCCTGTGATGTTTGTCAGTCTGTGGAATGTGTGTTCCACTCTAAGTCCAGCTCATATCAACCCTATATCGCAGTGTGGGGGACTAGGAAAACCCTCTCCTGAGCTCAGGTCCTTCTACACTTCCAACTTACCATGTCACTGGCGGAAGTAAAGATAAAATTAATTAAAAAACAATGTTGTCCTTTTTTCCTGTGTAGTTTTGTTCCAAACACAAAGAGGGGTAGAGAGAAAACCTCTTCCAAAGCCTCCACCCACAACTTCAGCAGGCCAGAGGCGTTGGACACCTGAAGATGTTTGACCTTAACTCCCTCACTCCTGCAAGTGAGCGGATGTACCATACTGTTTCCTACTGCAGGAGCTGAAAGTTCCTCACGAGGCCATCCCCATCTTCAAGAGCAGGCCGACCCCAAACTCAGGGAGGGGAAGATGTGTTCATATTCCCCATTCCACCGTTCAGATACAGCCCGGTTCCGATTTTAAAGCCAGAGGAGGCGCAAGCAGTGGCTACCAAAACTCATCAGTGAGGTTCCCTGGATGACAGAACGTCCGTCACAGCATCCAGTCCCTCGATGGAAATCCTTATTAGTGGGCCCAGCTTCAGGTTCTCCGTCTCGAGAAACTTGCTCCTCATGGAAGACAAGGAAAACGTTGTGTCCACCAGGAGGTTGTTATAGAACAGGTGTTCCTGAAAGAGCCACATCCCAGGCCTGGGGTCAGGTGGACAAGAGAAGTCTAGAGTCGGCCAGGCACCGATCACCACACTGTAAGTTATGTCTGTCCATAGACCTCACAAGCTGCTTCAAGAAAGGAGATGTCCAGTCCAGAGATGGAAATCGAGAGATGGAGAAGGAGAGATAGAGAGATTAATCAAGATAGATATCAAAATAAAGAGATTGAGAGATAAAGTTCAATATATAGATAGACGTCTAGATGTAGAGATCGGGAGATAGAGATGGAAATACTGTAGTTAGATGGATAGACTACATTCACTTATTCACCTATATTGCATGTTTGAAAGGTTGAAGCTGTAGCACACAGAAAACCCCACACACACAGGGAGAAGAGATTTACACGTAAAACCTTTTTTCTGTGACGCAAAACTCTGTCCAGCTCTAAAACAAACTTTTTCTTTCACCAAAAACTCTAAACACCGACCTCGGCTAACGTTCTGCCTATGTTTGTGTTTGTTTTTTAGTCATGAAAGTGGTGGCCACCTTGCCTGCGACACACACACACATATACACACATGCAACCTCCACGACCCACAAACTCATAAACAGATCGGGCCGCACAACAGGGTGTTTATCTCTCGTCGTGAGAAGGCCCGCGGCACATTATGTATGTATGCGAGACAGCGATGAGCACTTTAATTGTAGCTGCTTCTCCTCCCTTGGGCCTGTTTGTTGTTTAGAGTGAGACACTAACAACAGTCGCAGACTTCACTATGTAAACTCAGTGTGAGGCACAAGTGTTGTTGTAAGTTCCCACACTCGGCATTAGTAGATTAGATAAACTGGGGTCATGACTAAAGGATCATCATACCTCATTAAGACTCCTACACTGGCTGGTCTTTAAAAAAAATAAATGTCCGATTTAAACTTCTTCGGCTCTGTCACAACTCTCACACGATAGCATTGCAGCCTCAAAGCATAAAATTACTAATGAATCCAAAATCTCCTCCTGTGTTTTGAGGTCTTTGGGAGTATGCTACCAATGAGCTGCTAGGGCTGAGGAGTATCCTTTATTGAGGGGTCCAGGCCAAGTGGAATCAAGGCGGATCTTGAGGTTTATTAAATCCACTGAAACACAGGATGAGGAGAGACAGATGTCAATATAAGGGATCGCTCCATAATATATACAGAATATTTCATCTGACGTTATCATAAGGATTGAATTATGCCTGATCTTTAAAGAAATATCCGCTTCTGGTGCTCTGCCTTGTAATTCCGACTGATTGCACAAGCAATGACTTTTCTCTTCCATTCGCAGCGATGGAGCAGACTGCCAGGTCAGAGCTATTCATCTGCATTATAGCGTGACGCTGTGATGAGATTACTTCAACTGCAAGGGAAAACAGCTCAACTCCCAGGGTGCCAAGACATCATAATATTGCATCCTTGAAGTGGACCTTTGAAATATGCGCAGTGCTAGAAACGATACTGTGCTACAGTGGTGCGTTGGTTAGCAATGTTGCCTAATAGCACGAAGGCCCTGGCTTCAAATCCCAACCGAAAGCCTTTCAGACTGGAGATTGCATGTTCTTCCTGGGTTTGCGTGGTTTCCCTCCAGATGCTCCTCCCACAATTCATGCATTATAGAATGATTGGTGCCCGAATCTGTGAATGATGTTTGTTTTTACTATAACATAAAAAGACTAAGGAAATCAGTGGCCACAATATTTCTGGGCTCCTAAACTCAAACGTCTTAAAATATCAGAGCGTAACTATTCAGAATGACAAGTGCAAGGTCTTTTTGATGACACTTAAATGAAATGAATTGTTGGCAGTCAGGACAGAAAGTGTACAACATTTTTAAAATGAGATTGTTCGGAGACATCTGGAGGAGACGTTTTTCTCGAAAGAACACATTTGATTAAGTTAACTATGTGAAAAATAGAAAAATGACTAAGTAAATTATTAAGTCATTTACTTTATGTAGCAAACATCCATCAGTTTTCTGTAACTACTTTCTGTAATACTCTTCAGGGTCGCAGGTGCTGGAGTCTATCCCAGATGACATTTGGGGAATCCACCCAGGACAAGTCACCAATAGATCACAGTGTTGCTCTATTTCACACCTCTGGGCAAATTCAATCACCATTTCAACTATATCACATGATATTGGACTGTGGGAGGAAGAACAATGTAAACCCCGGAGAGAACACACACACTCCACACAGAAAGGCCCCAAGGCCAGAGGTGGAATTGAACCCAGAACCATCTTACTGTGAGTCAGCTGTGCTGCCCATGGTAGGAGCTATTCTATATTTTACAGTGTAGTCATTGGATACTAGTATTCACTCTTTAATATTGTAACGTGGAAAATTATTTATTTGCATATTTTGTTTCTTTGGGGTATTTATTTATTTATTTATTTATTATCTTAGACACTCTAAAGTTGACATATAATGACAAATTGTTGTGTCCAGCATGTTTTTAAATGGTTGAAAATAAAAAGGCTTATATTAATTTAATTATTTCTTTATGAAACTTTGTATTATATGGAAAATTGTCAATTTCAATTAGATTAAATCCACCTTTGGATAGAATTATGTTTTCTTTTTTCATTTTTGGACGGTGCTGAAGATTTATGTAATATCGTCTGAAATTCTATCAATTGTTAACTACATTTCCTGCTGCTAATTATATCTGCTACAGAATGGAAATAATACAATTTCACTTTGTGTTTTTCCTTTCTCAAAACATAATTTGTCACGCCTCTGTGTTCCGTTCTCCCTCTGTGTCTGTCTTGTGATTGGTGATCATGCTCACCTGTGTTTCCCCTCCAGCTGTGTCTCATTGTCTCGTTATGTCTGTGTATAAAGTCTGTCCTTACCTTCCCTTCTGTGCCAGTTCCTTGCATGATGTCCTCCACGCCGCCGGGCAGCGGTGAGGACGGAGAGCTGGGCAGCGGTGAGGACGGAGAGCTGGGCAGCGGTGAGGACGGAGAGCTGGGCAGCGGTGAAGGTCGGCGCCGGCCTCGTCTCTTCTTGGGGACCGGTCTTATTGCCAGCCGAGTTCCCTCAAAACGAGAGCCCCAATCAGCCTCAACCACCGGGCCCCTACCGGTTCCCACAGGCGATGATGGTGGCTGAGGGTTAGTGGGTAGGAGGCCCGCGGACTCCGGAGCCGCAGCAGAAAGAGGACTAACCGACTGGTGGCTATCAAACACAGAGGCTGGAACAGGAGAAAAACCAACAGGCCGGGGCCGAGACCATGCCGGCAGCGCGTCCGGGTTCTCCACGAATGTCCTCATCCACTCTGGCAGGAAATCCCACAGCCAGGGTTGGGCAGCGACCTTCCGGCGAGCGATGCGGAGAGCGGCCTGCTGTACCTCCTCTTGAGGACTCTTCACCCACTCCACATGGAGGCAGATGAGGGTGTAAGTCAACTCGTTAATATCCAGGTCCAGTGGTGCGTCCGCTGGGTCCATTCTGGCCAGTTCGTTCTGTTAAACAGTTCTGTGGGTTTTTTCCCGGACCCAAATGCAGACGCATAAAACTTAGAGCTGGTGTCAGATATATTTATTCCTCCGTGAAACAAGGAAAAACTGGAGGTTACTTTACCACACACTGGGAGGGGTTGGAACATGTGACGACAAGAGTACATCATGCAACGAACTGGCACAGAAGGTAAGGACAGACTTTATACACAGACATAATGAGACACAGCTGGAGGGGAAACACAGGTGAGCATGATCACCAATCACAAGACAGACACAGAGGGAGAAAGGAACACAGAGGCGTGACAGAAGGGCGCTGGGCAGCGGGTCCTCCACGGCGCCTCTTCCGGCTCCTCCCGTGACGGCTCCTCCCGTGACGGCTCCTCCCGTGACGCCTCCTCCCGTGACGCCTCCTCTCGTGACGCCTCTTCCCGTGACGCCTCTTCCCGTGACGCCTCTTCCCGTGACGCCTCTTCCGACTTCCTCGCAGACTCCATTCCCAGATGTTGACCCTGACTCAGAGTCCTTAGCTGCCCCTGGTTTCTGGTTGGACTCCACCCAATGTCAGCCAGAGAACCCAGAGAGGTTTCGTCCTCGTCGGCTCCTAGAGACACCTCGCCGCAGGCCACCGGAGAAGTCTCTCCTTCGCCATCTTGCCCGCTGGCCTCCGGCTCGGCCCCATGAAGGCTCTGTCCACCTCCACTGCTGGCGGCCTCGTGATCGGGTTCGCCTCAACGGGCGACCTCCTCCTCCTCGTGATCGGGTTCGCCTCAACGGGCGAACCCGATCACGATACGTTCGTTTTCAAGGTTAACATATTACTTTTGAATCATTATGAGTTCCCATTCTTAAAATGCAAGAGAGGAATGGGGATGAAAACTGGTCTGCCTGTCAAGTCGAACCCAAACAGTATTAAATTAAAGGTGTCTCATTCCTTCTATTGATAGAGAATAATTGACTTCTGATGCTGTGTCTGAGACAAAGGAAACAGATTCCCTCTCCACTTGTTCTGCATTGTGACCATTAGATATGGTTGGAACTTCTTGGTGTGTGTGTCAGTACTTTACCATCGCTGACTATGTGAAAAGCATAGCACGCTAATATATGTGTGTACCCACCAGCGATGTGGGGAATCTGGCATTAAGTTGGGTAAATTTTTTTCATCAGGAAAATAAACAGAGTTAAATCCATTATGTTATTTCTCTGGGGGCCAGTTATACCGTCAGACTCGCGCAGCCTGCGTCGGAACCCGCCGAGGGGAGGAGATGGCTATCGTGAGCCAAAGGGCAGATAGGGGGACGTATTTATCGATGGATAAGCAGTAATGGGGTCCTCCTGTGAGGAGGCCGGAGGAGTTTCTTTTGACACAGCTCTCATTCGTTTGTATGCCGTGTGTGTTGCCTGATCAGAGAAAGGCACTGTGGGCCATTAGACCGCTGCACGCATGCAGACGAAGACACATCTGGATATGTTTTTCCATGAAGAGTCCTACTTACGTACAGTCAAGCAGTCCATGTGACCTTTTAATACCAGCTAAGCACTTTCAGATAAAGCCAGTTAGCGTGTACCACCACCAGTTAGGGACCACCACCCACACACATATCACCTGCTAGTGTCATGTCACACTGCGTGCACACTAATACGTGCGCAATTTCCTGTAAAAGATCCTTTTTGTTCACTCCTGTACATTAAAAAAGTAACGTATGTCTTTAAAGCTGATCCACTCTCAGAGAAAACAATAAAAGTGGATCTATCTCGACCCGCGCTTGGACTGGGTTTCATGTTTGGTTGACATGTCCATAAAGATTTTACAGCTGTGTTTAGGAGAGCCTTGATGATTCATCTAGTGAGGTATGGTATCAGTTGCTCAGAGTTAACTCTGCACAGGTGAAGCACATCGACTTGCATCTCTTCTTCAGAGGAGAGTTACCGCTTAGCAGGTTTCATGAGAACACGAGTGGCAGTGACGAAGACAAACAGGGAGAGATGGACCAAGTTGGCCAATGAAAAGAAACAAATGTCAGAGATCACCTGGCTGGCTGTGATTTATGTAGGAGTTAGCTTTTGATCAGGGTGTAAGGTCCACAGAGGGGTTTGGGGGTCTAATTCACACAATTCCTCAATCAAAGTAACAGTTAGCAGCTCTGCATGTTAGCTGTCATGTGTGTCTGTCAGTTAGGACTAGACTCTGTGGTTTCACGCACTGTATGTGGTGGGAACAAACATGGGCTTTATTTCAGGGTGATGGTAAGTTGCCCACTAGCCCAGCATTTTTCAAAAATTTTTTTCCACCCTAAAAAATGATGCGTCATCTCCTGTCTTCCTGTCTCAAATTTAATTAAAATGTTGCAAACACATACACACACACACACACACACACACTAACAAAATAAGAGGTTATCGAGAGAGAGTCGGATAAGTGGGATTTATTATCAGTGGGAAACTGATGCTTGTGATGATGAACATAACAGCCCTTTTCTGGTGGGGATGGGTGACGGGTATGTGTGGAGCTCAGGTCCGCCCAACCACAAGCTAGCAGCACGCCAATCGTCTGCTCTGATAGAGAGAGGGCAGAATAACCAAATTCCACTTAAGGCACCATTTTCGCGAGGGGTGGCCCTGTCGAAGCTCCTGGTCCACATCCCTCGGTCACCTCCTGTGATCGTTCTTAATGTGAGTTAGGCTCCAAAAAACACAGTTATCACAATTAGGTCGTCAAAAAATGTAGGGAAGTTGAGTCTGCTTTGTGTGAGCGTACCTTCTCAAATGATATTCAAAACCTGTCCAAAGAGATATTTTAAAAAGGTTTTCTAATGGTCAAGTTTCCCATATCAGTCAGTTCTTTCTGTGCCAGTAGGCTAATAGATTCAGGGACCCGCTCAAACTGTGTAAAAGACTCCAACAATACTGATAAATCCCACATTGAGAATTTTCAGATGCTGATGTCAGAAAGGGTAATGCTGTTTGAATGTTGACTACACAAGCGAAACATTTTAAGACAGACCCGTAGGACAAAATAACATCATGAATTTCTGAATCGCTGTCAACTGAAAGATGTACTATGTCATATTACTGGGGGACATTTCACACGTTCACATGTGACTTGAGAAAAGGGGTATGTGACAAACATTTTGATAATGTATTTAAATGTATCTGTAGTGTAATATGTTTGTATTGCTTAGAATTTTTTTTAATTATATGATTATATGCTGTTGACTTTGTGATTCACCATAATATAATCAGTGAAAAAATAGTCACGTACAAATTTGATTCATTTACAAAGTTGTTGAGCACATCTCATGGCGAATGTTTCTCTCTACCTTTGAAAAGATGTGTGGATACAAGTGGTGTATGTGGGATCAGTAAGTCCTTTTTTATTTCTATTTGTCTGCCCATCCATCTGTGAGCATCTTTTGTAATGAGCATTGTTCAATTTGTATTTTCGAAAAGTGACTCACTTCAAATCACTTCAGTCACTTGCTGACATGTTTTTTTATTTTATTTTCAGAAATATTTTACCATTTTCAACAACAGTTTAAACAAAATGTTTAAAAATATCATATTTTCACAGTTTCACTGGGATTCACCATCCCTTCATATAAATGAAATTAGAAGACCTGGAGTGCCAGCCAACTACCCCATTCAAAATAAAAGAGATAATTCTGGAGCAAAGCAATATGTTAACATTTTAATTGATTCGACTATTGACATTTAAAACTTAATCTTGACCAATCACGTATGAACTGGTTCAGTTTAGTCTTGGGATGACCATAGTGCTGTAATTTCAACGATACTATCTGTGATTTTCTTCCAAAGCCTTGATGTTAGAATCTTCTCTCTCCAAGCTATCTGGAGTAATATCACTCACTGTAATCACGAAAACCTGGATATCATTTGGGGACATACCTCTATGGTGGCTGATAGGGACAAACACATGGCAACTTAAGAAAACACATACAAATAGACAAAAAAAACAGCAAATTAAGAAAACATCTTCATCATTTTCACAACATATGTGTAGCTTAGAAAAAAAAACATCCTCTAGATATTCGACATTTACACATTGACACCGGCACGATGGTGGTTAAGTGTTTTCTTGAGCTGGTATAATAAACCTTGTTTACTTTAGCTTTGGGTAGTGTGTATGTTAGGGTCTTTATTACGTTTATGTTTTGATGTTTTCACTACGTTGATTAACGTTTTGTTCTGTGTCATATGATAGCAAGACCCGGAAGTTAAGCAAAGCTAACACTTAAAATAAAAATATTATGAAATATTTGTGTATTATATTTATTTTATTCACCAAGTTAAGCTTTGAAAAAAAGTGCGCCCGTTGGTGCATCACTTTTAAGGGTCCTTTGTCAACACCTCAGTTGTGTTTTGGCTTTTGCAGATAGTTTCCCAAATGCTGCGCATGTGTTGTCAAATTGATGAAGATGTTTTCTTAGTTTGCTTGTGTTTTGTCTATTTGCATGTGTTTTCTTATGGTGCAGAGCGTTTGCCCCGTCGGCCACCGTACAAAGCTGATTCAAACCAGCCAAGACGTCTATTAGTCTCACAGAGACTCGTCTGGATACAACATCTCCTCATTTTTTGAGATTTGATCCAAATGTAAAGTGTGTTATATATTAAATGTATTATTTATTGTTATTAATGCCCCTCACTTAAATGGTGATTACTGGTTTTGAGTATTTTTGTCGTTCTTGGGGGTCCTACTTCCTGTTTCTTGGCAAGACAATACCACCCGCCTAATAAATTCTTCAGAAAGGGAAAATCTAGGTAGTGTTGTATTATTTTGGGAACTGTCCTTCCAGTCGAGTCAATTCACAACTTTTTGTGCAATTCAGAACTTTTCTAGGCATACCTTTTAATACATGGCTAGTCCAAAGTTAATGGTGGTCCAGTATAGATCCTAAAGAAACTTAAATACATCACTTAATTATACTTCACTTTGGACTTTGTCTCTTCCTTATGTTGTTGTTTTTAAGAAATATATTTCCTTCATAGGAAGGTGCCATCTTGGTGTCAGTACATGCTGAGCAGTCAGCCACTCCTGTACTCTGAATAAAGATATAGGGCAGTATGTATGTGGCAGAGAGGGCGAGGTACAGAAAGGAAGCCCACCCATAGTAGTCCAACATGCGGGGGGAAGATATACTGACATGCACACAGGGCTGGTTTCAGAGTACAAAAGGGTGAACTAAATAAGACACAGCTGACATTGCTGTTCTCTCCTCAAACCCAGTCCTCCTTTTCTCTGGTCCTCCATCTCCCACTCGTCTTCGTAGACCTCCTTCACTAATCCCCTCGCTCTGTTTGACCTACGAATCTGTGCCCATACTTTTTCATAACCCTCCCCACTCTTTTGTTCTGCTCGGAGTGGGTGTATGTGCGCCAGATCTCCAGGGAGCTGGTAAAGTATAAATCTATAGTAGTTCTGACATCTTGCAGTCTCTGGTTCTCATTGGATCTGATGCCCTGCAATCAGTCACTCTGCAACTCTCCCCCTTCTCTTTTTTTCCCTGTTCATTGTTCTCATTCTTGAGACATTTACAAAACCTCCCAAAGTTGCTTGCGTTGAGCACCAAATTAATATCATATGCTTCACAAACACCCGAATCCAAATCAATGATCTCCACTCTGATCCTCTCTCACATGTATTGATTTGGTCTGCTAAGGAACGGTGTTGAACTAACGTGATTTGTTAGTTCACAACGGGATTCAGTGAGTATTGTGGGTGAAAGCTCGCAGCAGCACTGATGGGTGGTCAGGTTCCTGCTTTGTTATTTCATCTCCACTCATATCAGCATGATCAGCGAAGCCGCCTAATGTGGACATGTATTTCCCCTGCCACAGGGCACAAACTCACAAATACACAATGAACGAGTGAGCGACGGTCTGATTCAAATCCCGGAGTGAGCAGGCTGGAAGGCTGCAAGATCTTCAAGACCTTTAATTTGTCGTTCATGTGAAGTCTGTAGCAATGTGTCTGAAGCTGGTCCGTGGAAACACTGTGCCCAAAGACTGAATGTAGGGGGTCACTACTAGTCTGTCCTTCTGTGAAAGCTTCATTTCAGTGCTGTTATTCAGATTGGCTGAAAGGCACAAAGCTGCTCCGTAGTCTTTCAACAACTTCCTCTTTTGAAGAATGTGATTGTCCCAAAATGTGTTATGTGATATTTCTTTTGTTTAAGCTAGTTTGAAAGAATTAGAATGGAAAAGTTTTTATTCATAAATGGGTATTAAAGTCAAAGTAAATCCTTTGTACAAAACCCAGACTCGAATGTAACGAGAGACTACCAAGGAATATTATCATGAAGTTTTTATAATTTTAATGGTGTTTAAATAACAGGTGCAATCCGTCAGCAATATTATATCTGGGCAAAGTGCAGAGAAAAGATTATCAGGTTTAGTCGGGTGTCGGGGTTGAGCTTGGATGAGCAAGGGAAATTTGGGAAGAGTGGGGGGTCAGGTTAAGAAGACACAATGTTAAAGTAGTTTGAGTGATAGAGCTTTATGTCAGAGGATGGTGAGACAGACGACCACCAAAGAGGAGCCTGGAGACAGATTTGAAGCACATGGTGAGACGTCCAATCATTGCATCTTTAGTCTGTGAGAATAAGGGTTGGTATAGCGAGTCATTTATGCGTTAGGAGCCTTGCAGGAAAGGGAGGGCTTAAATATTTTCTGCAGGAATGACACGGTTCCCTATTCCAATGGCAAAATATGAGACATACAAAGAACCTCACAACGCCCAAATTTATTCCTCAAAGTGAACTATAACTATGTAAATTTAGTCAAGACCATGAGTACATATTTGAGGCAATAGTTCTTTATTTGTGAATAATCATGTTACAGTATTTAAAACTTTACTCCCTCACTCTATTTCTTCTGATATTCAATTAGAAATGCCATCGTAAAGTGTCTATTAAGACTTTAGGCAGTTTAGAAACTGCATTTCATTACATATATTATTAACAGACAGGGCTGATGAGTTTTTTCTTGCACTGTGAAATACAGCCCACCATGGATGGTTATAGTTTTCTGTCTGACGTAACACTCCTTAGAGAAAAAATCCGCGTAATCTCAAAAGCGTATAAAACACTTTTATAGCTCTCATCCACCAAGAGTAAGAGTTAAGAGTAATGATATGAAATATTGTGCTTGTGTAGTCAAAGGGTCTATTTTTCCATGCAAATGCAGTCCCTACCTCCACCGAGGAGGTTATGTTTTCTCTGGCAATGTTGTTGACTTTGTTTGCAGAATTAATCAAAAACTAAGTGCCGTATTTTCAAGAAGCTTGGAGGGAGGCTTGACTGAGACATTGGATCAGGCATTTCCGTCTATTATGCATTAAAGCAAACTTGATGGATTACCATGAAACTGAGTGAACAGATTGGGCATGTGCCATGCAAGAAATCATCAGTTTTTGGAGCAAGACCTAAACAAACGTTCCATGAGTGGAATATTGGCTATTTTCTCAAGTAATTGCCACAACAATAATTATGATACGAATGTGATTCCAAATTCTACAGGTTGGTTTCCATGGTCAAGGAATAATGTTAGGATGGTCAAAGTGTCTTGAGTCTTTTTTTATTGATCCATTGCTGCTAGTATCTGACTATAGCTTCTGTTCCAACAATACCAAGTGTACGAGGCCAAAGAACCAGAGCTGAAGCTCTCTGATCCTCTCCCTTCTGCTGAAGCAAACATTCTCAGCGGTCCAGAAGCTGATCTCAACCTCTGTTTATCACCATGTGAGCCGGCTCTCCAGAGACCACAAGTGGGCCCATCACCATCAGAGATAGGGCTTACTGAGAGCTGACTTAAGGGGGACATTACATACTGACAGTCCCAGACAAGTGCCAGCTTGCAGTTGAGTATATGCCACAACAACACCACTATGGTAAAACTATGGCGTGAACAGTGGTGTTCAACACAAAATGTTCTCATCATTTTTATGCTGACAGTCTCCTTGAACTTCTTTTTTTCTTTTTTTTTAGCTATTTGGAAACCAGAATGGTTTGTATAGGACGTCACTATTTCACAAGGGCCAGTGTGTGCGAGAAAGACTTGAGATCATGTCAGCGCTCAAACATTCATGACAAGAGCAAATACACTTTCCTGAGATGAGTATTTCTTTTGACGTGTCAAACTTTGAAGCGGTGTGTTTCCATACTGCCTTTATCACTATGATATTAAATACAAATCTCAACGATGATGAGTGCTGTTCATCCCACCCGAGCAGAAATAAAGATGTTTAGTCCAGGATTTAAAATGGCAGGAAATTGAAGGGCAGAGACAGACTCACAGGACAGCCGAGTCTTACAGACATGCCTGCTGGGCGTGCAGGAACACACAGGATGAGCAGGCTTTGACCTCAATGCAACCTAGATAATAACATCACAGAAATACAAAAATCAGCTTTGAACTCAATCTCTAAACAGGGATTAATATGTTACCACATTACAGATTAATTAACCTGCCTGGGCATCATAAAAGGTTTTTTGTAATGGTTTTGGTAATCGCTATACTAATTATACCAACACAACACCCCAGTACATGCGTCACCTCTATGTCAGCGATAACATAGTCACCAGTAACAATGAAAACAACTGCTCAATCAGTGAGTCACAATTTCAGAGAAGCATTGCGCAGCCAAGTGTAAGT
Organism: Lophius americanus; assembly: GCA_037951165.1. Taxonomy (NCBI): domain Eukaryota; kingdom Metazoa; phylum Chordata; class Actinopteri; order Lophiiformes; family Lophiidae; genus Lophius; species Lophius americanus. The sequence goes on from JBBDHG010000001.1 coordinate 7,223,144, forward strand.
GAGTGTATGCTGATTTGTTTGGACATGCGGGACGTGGAGGTGGTGTGGTCACTTTACGTGTCCCTGAGTATCTGTTTATGCCGTATAAACCCTCTTCATCCTGTTGTTGAACTGATCAATTTTTTGTACAGTAACCATTATGCAAACCATTTCATTATGGTCGTAAGCTCATGGCTCCTCGTATGCAAATAACACATTGTTTATTCAATCGTTTATAATAAGAGTTGAGTTATCTGACCAAAACCTCATGAATTTACTATTATAAATGACAAAGTGGATGCTTGGTGCATATCTCAGTACTAATGTTACCAATGCTAAGTAACTAAACTTTTAAATTTATTCCATTAAAAGGTAGATCTAAGTCTAATTTAACTGCCTATTGAATGTAACTAATGTAGGTGAATCTCATTCCCTGCTCTTTATTGAGAGCTAGGGAGCCATTTGGCCACGCCTGAGGCTACACCCACATAGCTCTGACTTAACTACATTCATTCATTATCATTTACCGCTTATCCTGTTCAGGCTCACAGGGATGGAGCATATTCCAGCTGACATTGGCCGAAAGGCGGGGTAGGCCCTGGATGAGTCGTCGGTTCATCACAGGGCCGACATACGGAGACAGACAATCATTCACGTTCACATTCACTCCAATGGACAAAAGAGAGTCACCATTTCACCTATATTACTTATTTATGGACTGTGCGAGGAAGCCGGAGTACCTCGACAGAACATTCGCCGACAGGAAGGTCGGCCCTGGCGGATTCAAACTTAACTATATGCTCTAAAAATGAAATAAGGTGAGATGAGATCATTGTGTTACTGAACATCTGCAATTTGATAGATGAGAGTAGCAGCAGGCACACAGGAAAATGAGCAAAAACCAACCTCTGAACACCTGAGGCTCTGCCTCAAACCTTAGTTGGTGTTGTATGTCGATCACATTCTCTGGAAGTTTCTGAAAGAGTTCATATATAGTTTTGCCAGATTACATTGAGAAACATTAAATTTAGAGTGAGTTAAAAATAAATAAATTGAGATTTCAAATTTAAAGAAAATCCTCACTCAAAAAGTAAATGGAGCAGTTCGGTGGACCACCAGGCACCCTAGGTCCTTTGGTTCTGTTCTTGTATTAAATGAACCAGCATACATGTAATTATGTTCTGATTTGAAAATTAGAGATGTGGAGTCAGAATTGTGGGAATTGTGGGAATTTATGGCAAGTTGTTTGGAAAAGTTCCAGACAACTTTTTCAGTTTCTCTCCACTCTAAGTTCATGTGAGCGCACTGCAGTGCTGCACAAAACACACTCGTTACAAAATCTGAAACAGAGATTGTGTGAGAAGCCGTTTTAGATCTGAAAGTTCTGATGTAAACTTTTTTTTCGTAAAAACTGTTAGTGAGTCATAGCATCATTCTCGATTGGGTCGCATTTTCATTTGCAATGCCTGAGTCTAGTTAAATGGCCAGAAACGGTACAGAAGAAAACTTTGAATAAGACGGAATGAGTATTGAGAAGAATAGTCAGAGTGCTTCTGGGCTTTGCACATCATCCAACCAGGAGTAGTGAATTCTTACACTGTAGAAGCTGGACCAAGAAATTATTTTATGTCTTTAGTTTCATGATTCCATAATTTTCTGTTACCACTAATCCTGTGCAGAGACACAGGAGAGTTTGAGCATTTTTGGGTTAGAGGCAGGGTACACCCACCACCACCGGACACACATATGAAGACAAATGGAGATCTAGGGAAAGTTCTGTCAGGAAGACTATCTCCTTGCACTCTCAGGCCAAAGTCACTGCTCATACCAATTTATTATTCTCACCTTTCACACATACCCTGTTTTACATGTGTCACAGTCTGGGCATCAGTTGATATCAACTAATCCCATTCTGCCAGACATATCTGTCCAATCATGAAGACACACTCTTCCCTCTGCCTAGCCTTTGCAGCTCCATCAGCCTCATCATTCATCAGTCTAAGAAGAGTCATCAGTCACCACCACCACTAATCAGACTACAAGAGACCTTGATGCTGCTGCCTGAGGACACTGTGGACTTTCTAACGGAATCACATATCATCCGTTGTAGCAAACATTCATCTTAACTTCTTTTTGTGTTCTCTCCCGGATAAATGACTATGTTCATGAACAATTTAGAGTCAACAATATTACTAATCTTTTTGGAACAGAGGAAAACCTACACAAACATGGAGAGAACATGCAAACTCTACACAGAAATGTCCCAGGCTGCCCAGGTTGATTTGAAACCGCAATTGAATAAAGTGAATATCATTGAATATCAGTTATTACATTCATTGTCGTGTCTAATACTAGATTTACTATCAAATACAATATTACTTTACAGTATTATTATCATCACGTGCAATAGCATACTCATTATCAAGTTCTTGGACACTGATTTACCTTTACTTCTCATAATTTTTTTTTGATATTTTCACTTGTGTTTATCACTTAATGTTATTGAGCATTCTCAGGCACAAAAAGTTCACATAAAGTTTAACTTATCTTAAACTTGGAGACTGGACGTTGTATCAAAATTATTTTAAAAGAATCTCAACGGCAGCATGTTAGCATTACCAATGTAATATTAAGCTTATTTTAGTATTGAGAATAAATGAGTTTTGCTAGCATGGCTGCAGACCGGTTTGATCTTGCTGATCAAGAATTACTGAACCAGTCAAATCAATTACTGCTAGGCAAACATTACCATGACGACATCATGACCAGCACTATTCTGCCTCTGATTAGAGGTAATTTTGTTTATAGTTTGCTATGGCATTGAAATATTAGGATTCCTGAAAAAATTATGCTGGATCGATATAATTGTTAGATAAGCTTCAAAATCGAATCACTCCTTCCCCTACCTAGGGCCCCCTATTCCACAAAATTGAATTCAAATTCACTCAAAACTCTATTAGTTAATCTCCTTCAAATCACACACATAAACAGGGTAATTATCACAAAGTTGGTTAATGTCGATCATCGGTTTCAGCACTGGTTTTACGATTATGGATAAAATGATCCAAGGGGAATTTCACTTAGATAAAGGTATACACTCTACTAGGTTCCACTGTATGGTCAGATACAGGTACATAAACATAGTATAATGTAATTAAATAAACAATCCTACTGCATGTAGCCACAGACAGTGCATTGAGTCCCCCCCCTCATCCAGACATATTAACAGAGGCAGACAGGTATCCACAGTGTTTTATGGGTTTAATATCTTGTATGGAGGCTGTATATGGGTAGTTGTTAGTGTTTGTGCCAGGAAACTAGTCTCTGTCTGAGCCCCTTGATGTCTGCTTCGTTCACTAGGGTTGGTAGTGGAGAGACTGGGACTCGTGGGGGTGACCACCATGCTGGAGTCCTACCTCCCAGTGTGTGTCTGTAGCATAGAATGCCTGGGACTAAACCACATTTGATTTTTATACGCTTGTGGCTAACAGGAGCCAGATGTAGCTGCCTCCAGGGAGATTACCATTGAAAAAACCATGTATTTCTCTTTTTGACTCCTTTTAATGAGATGTGGGCATGCATGCTTACAGGCCCAAAAATATATGTTGTTAAAATTAAAGAAATAAGCCAATAAGCTATAACAAGAGTGTGACCCTTGATTTAAACACATCGAGATAAATGAGAAATATATCAGGTTATCCGAATGCTGAGGACTTGCATTTCTCTTAACGCCCGTCCTGGTTCTGAGACACACCATGACACGTGTGAGACCAATACACTCACACGCATACAAGACGTAATACCTCTTAGTTGATCTGAAAAAGTAATCGTGGCATTGCAACTGTGGTAAATAAATCTATTTTTAAGTAAATAGCAAACGACTGCAGCATAGTTTTCAGGCGGATCCCGTCCGAACATATACTATAAAGGAGTAACAGTGATTGGGAAAGAAGGGAGTGTTAATCAAAAACGAATGTGTCTGTGCTGGCTGCTGGTCAGAGATGGGCCAGGGTCCCAGTTGGCTTTCACTTCAAAGGCCCTACCCGCATGTCTCGAGCGCACCTGCTCCCTGTTAAACCCTGCTCTCATCACTCAGGGCGTGGAAGGACCTCTGCTACAACTCAGAGCCCACACCACAAGGTCTTGCCAGAAGGGCTGTCATGGCCCACACTCAGGAATTCAATCTAAAATACCAAGTATCCTGTACAACTTTCACTGCAGGACTGAACGTCGATCACATGTCGTAAGCGCTCATAGACAGCAGCGTTCTTGTTGCTTCTACCACAAGGTCTTCACCACCCCAACCTCAAGTCAGTCAGGGTGCATTTAACCACCACAACACGGTCTGAACTGACGGCTTCGTGGACCTTGACATGCACCAATGGGATTTAAAAATGTACCACTGTGTTTATTTCTAGATTTGCTTGGCAAGTTTGTGCCATGAAAAAGCAAAAACCCATATTTTGTTGATTATTAACTTTTAATGATGCTGATTTTAATTTTAACTGTAACAAATACGCCACAAAAAACCTCAAGAGCCGTACATTTCCCAGTCAGTGACTATTGCATCCCTCGTCAGCGGGTATTGCAGTAGTAATGTGGCTCCTCATGGACCGGTTTAACTTGATAGGATGTCGGCCCACTCTTCAGTCAGATCTTCCCAGAGATTCTGCTGAGTCTGTGGGGATGTTCACGTTCAGATCGAACTCCCATAGGTTTTCAATGAATTTTCAAGGATCATTTCAGTACGCCAGAATTTACTTCACGCATTCTTTCCATGCAACTTTTCTTTCATAAGGGGTGGGGTAGTTTAACTTCAGTGACAATTTAGTACAAGCTTGATGGAATCATCATCACTAATTCGCTAAAAATGATTTTTCATCTCTCAGAACTCTTTTCTAAGTGTGACCAAATCTTGTATTTTGACAATTACCACAGAAACTACCCAAAATTTAGATTAACTACAGATTTAAGGGTGGAGAGTGTTAAAATGAGTGATGTGAAGGAACTATAGGAACCATACTTTCCAGCTATTCCACAGGCAGACTGCGCTGACCCGACCACTTTATCTGTCCACGACCTACATGGTCGGGTTTTCATGCTTTCCCCTCTTTGATGGCAAGTTTTTGATGCTCCATAGCTTTTTTGCTTTTGCTGTATTTGATCAAATTTGGGTTTAGAGTCACACTGGTGCCCTGTCCCTTCTCCCGTGGAACGGGAGGAAAGAAGGCACAACAACCACTTGGTTCACGGGTCCGCGGAGCTACAAGGTCAAGGCGTGGGCAGCTGTAAAGCCTTTGATTGGTTCAGAGTGCAACCTCCCCCCTATGCCTTTCCATGCTGACACATAGCAGGTTGCGGCGCACCACTGCGGAGGAAACGTGAATGGAGGTTGCCAGTTAGGGTCCCTCGTCTGCTGAGCTGAAAATAATTCATCCACAAACACTCATTAGTTATTTTATTTCTTCTTCTTTATTGTTTTTTGAGGCCAAGCATTTTTTCAGAATCGTGTTTCTGCCCCTTCAACCTGATATCGCAAATAACGCACTCTAGAGCCACTGCGCGGCTTCTCTGTTAAGGCTGCCATACAAACATGGCAGCCCAACATGGTGGACTCCATGGAAGTGGAACATCTCCCTCTTGGGATATAAATCTTTTTCTCTATGCTAATACTAGAATAGCAATCACTAACAAAAACATAGTGGTGAATATCATATTCATTTATTCAAATAGGTTCCTCTATATTTTACACACTGCACCTTTAGATAAAATAGAGACAAACCTATTTTTTCTTTAATGCTGCCAAGATGAAGTGTTACACACTGCATGTTTGGCCATGAGTCTAAGACGCAAATTTGAATGGGTGCTACTGAACACAACATGGATGAGTTCATAAACAGATTTTAAGAGAGTTGTTCCAACTTAAACAGATGAACAGATTTACAACAAAAATTTGAAAATGAGACAAGGTTCACAAATTGGGGCAAAAACAGTGAGGGTCTCATTTCTAAAGCCCTTAAGTGTTCATACAAATTATCTACAGAGCGAGTGGCTCCGTTTGTCTGATTACACCACAGAGGAGACAAATATGGAAAGTAAGGTGAGGTTTAAGAGACTAAACAAACTAAAGAGGCTTCTGACTGAGGCTGCCCTAAGTGATTTTAACGGCATAAACAGCCACATGCAGACAAACTATTATCAGTCCACTGCCTCATATCCTCTTTGTTTTTACCATCTGGCCACATGCTACAAGATTTTACCTTTGGCTTTATCTTAATAGCTTTTTTTAACAAGGTGCTGCAAAACTGGGCTGTAAAAAATATATATTCATCATAACTAACGTGAGGCAGCCAACCTAAGAACAAGCTAATGCCTCGTCAGAAAACAGACAAACTGGGAGCGACATTAACATACATTTTGAGTTACGTATCTGCTTTCTATTGAGTCCTGGGGGCCTGTGTTCAACAGATAATCACTACAGTCAGTGTTTCTTGATGACTACACTATTAAATGAATGTTGTAAAACTGATAGTAATTAAGTCAAGTCGATTTTGTTTGTATAGCCCAAAATCAAAAATCACCTTTTTGCCTCGATGGGCTTTACAATCTGTGCATGTTGCAACATCCTCTGTCCTCAGACCCTCGGTCCGTGTACGGAACTACTCCCCAAAAATAACTTTTTAAGAGGGGAAAAAAGGGAAGGAACTTCAGGAAGAGACACAGAGGAGGGATCCCTCTTCCAGGACTTACAGACGTGCAAAAGAGGTTGCGTGTTCAGAGCAGATCAACAATAATGGTTGATCTGTTTTTTTAGTTTTTATTTACTCAAAAAAAATCACAGTTTCAAAGTATTACTTTGAAAATCACAGGAAATATATTTGTGCTAATTACCGGGATTTTTTATGGTTAACTTCCAACTTGCTGCTAGTTTATTACTGTAATTTATCTTACACTAACTCAGTGGCAACTGCCTGCATAATTGCCCCTTTTGAGTGTTTAGGCTCTGAAACGATGTCTTCGGAAATGGTAAACAATATTCATTAGTTTATTATTTACCACGAATGCTCAAAATATCTGAAGTTTATGAGAGTTAACAACAACAATTTTAGATTGTTCTAAACTGAGTCCAAAGCATGGTCATACACACAAGATCGAAGGTGATTGGAAAAGAAAGGTAATAAAATCAAAGGTTTGGATCTCACTAGTCAAAATGTGGAGTTGAACCCCATTGAGATGCTCTGGTGGGACCTGAAAAGAACAGCTCATACTCACCAATCCTCCAATGTGGCTGAACTACAGCAGTTCTACAAAGACGATCCGGCCAAAATTCCACCACCGTGATGTAAGAGATTGATTTCCAGTTATCAGAAGTGTCTGGTTTCAAGTGTTTGCTGCTGGAAGGCTGAAGGTGCTGAAGTTCAGGCGCAAAAAGACTTATATTTCACTCTGGAGTTTTAGGTATTCATACATTTATTTTGTGGTACATTTAGTCTGAAGATCAGATACAGTTTAATGTGAGATACGGACAAAAATGGATCCAATGGATCCACAGATATGTATGTTATTGCCACACACTGCAGGCAGTAAATCCATATGAATGAAGTAAAAGATTAATTAAAGGTTGTAGAGACATGAGACAAACTGTAATGATTAATTTATAGACCAGGGGTGTTCAACCCATTAAGTCCATCTTTGGAGGTCAGAGTCAATCAAGCAGTATATGTAAATTTGAATTAAACACTGTTGCATTCAATTGGAATAAAATGTAATTTACTTATTTCTTCAATTAAGTCAATCTGGAATTGCTATAAAGTGAGAGTGTACTGCTTGTTTGCGGACTGGCTGGATCACAACAATCTCACTCGAAGCCGGCCTCTCCAATTTATGGTCGAAGAGGATGGCGGAAAGTGTTTGTAAAAAGTCAAAAACCAATAATTTTCAACCTAAATTGGAACGTGAGAACAGTCAGCCTTATTTGTAATTAAGCAGTTTCCCTGGAAAAGAAAAAGGGTAACTTGGAACAACTTCACACAACAAACCAACCAATATTTAGTAAGGACTACCACTGAAAAAACTGCAAAAGATGTCTCCCTTCCTGTGAGTTATCTCCTGGCAGCACAGAAAAAAAGGCATATACTAATAGGTATTTATCAAGGAGTGTGTGTCACTATATTCAAAGACTTTGAAAAAAAGATGATATTAAAAAGATATCCCATTCACCAGTGTTCTGCCTGGCCCGGCAACCATAGACAGAAGGATAGAATCATTATCTAAGGATGTGTTTCAAATATTTATCCCGGTGTGAATGCTTCTCGTTGTAATTTCCTGAATCTGTGGATGCATCATGAATGGTGTTTTCTCATTCTCTGATCTAGATGAAGTTGATGCTGTTTGTGGAGACTTGCTCTGGCATGCTGAAGTCCGTTGGTTGAGTCGCAGCGAAGTACTGCGGCGAACCTTTGACGTCCTGCCTGAGATCCACCCCATTCTGGATTCACAGAATGGGCAGCACCAAGAACTGTCAAATGATGCTTGGCTACATGATCTGGGATTTTTTGCAGATCTTATGGCCAAACTGAATGAGCTCAACACTTCAGGGAAAATACAAAAAAAAATCGGCACACATGATAAGTGTTGCCTATTCATTCAAGGTCAAACTAAGTCTTTTGGATCTCTCTTTTAAGAAATGGGAGACTGAAACACTTCTAAACCTTGAAAGATTGGCTAAGTTATGACCTTCTTGAAGTTCTTGCCATGTATCACAGATCCTTTTTTTACCATTGAAATTGAGTTTACGGGAAGTTGCAAGGTGCATTTTTCTTACCAGTGTTCACGACTGCCATGTTTGTACAGACGGAGGGGGGACAACATTTAAAGTTGCTATTTGTGACTGTGCTTTGACAAATGGAGGATGATACTTATGATTAGAACAAGAAAAAGTAGAGGAGTGCCAAGCCATATAGCCGTGTCTTCACCAGGCAAACATAAAGACTCATGAAACGTTTAAATGTAAATGGAGTGGTCTGGCAAGCCGGAGGATTCAAGTTGGATCAACACCGCCGGACCCCTTCTCAACAGCTGTACAGGAAGGTAGACTGGCGGCATTGGCCGTGAGCTTCAGTGCACGCAGCCCAGATCTAACCGCTTCCTGGTTAGGTCCCGCCCGGTTTCTGCAGGTGAACTGGATGGACCTCAGCAGAACAAACGCTTGTTCCCCGGTCAAATTTCCCCTGTAGTGGTGCGAAGCAAATGGCTACAGGTCGGCTTCGGAAAAAATGCAGATAGAGAAGGAGACGGAGAGTGTTCGCAGCGCCTCCACCTCTGACACTTGTAAAATGGATGATGCAAGGAAAGCAAAGCAAATGAGTGTATGCATCAATCAACTGCAACAATAATGAGAACGAGATATTATCTCTTTTGATATATTGCGCACCTCAGTTCTGGCTGAAGGCGAAAGGTGCCTGTGCCTTAGCATGTGTCACAGCTCGGCTGTGGATAGGCCTCTGTCCAGTGTTTTTCTCTCTTCCCCCAACCTCCTATAGGTGTGTGTATGTGTGGGAATGGCTCCAATCAACTGATTCCTGCTTGACTCCACACTTGAACTCCATTCTCCAATAAACTCCGCAGCATAAATACTGTCAGACCACTCACTATTCAGCTGCTCAGATGGTTGTGTTTTGGCCCAGTTCCTGTGTAGACTCATAGTTGATAATTCTTTGGCCTGATGTATTTTGGTGACCCTGTAACAAAGTATTTATGGATGGTAACAACTGTCACATCTGTGCCCAGGAACGTTCAGCGGCTCCACGTCTCACTCCTCCTGCAGCTCCCTTCCAGCCACTAACAGCCTCAGCCGGACCAAGCCATCTTGCCAAAACTCCCACAAGTCAGGCATCATTTCTCACCTGCACCGTATTGGGAAGATAAATCCATCCTTTACATTGCATACTGACCGCCTTCTCTTCATCTTGGGCTCAAAACCTGTTTACGTAATGTGAACATAACAGCATGTTTACCATAGGTGACAATAATAGCATGCCGTCTCCAGTAATAATAAGTCTATGAGCTGTAGTGATTAACTGAACGGACTGCCTTTGTCGAGTGTGAGACTCCTTTTCCTACAGACTTGCTGATGCTGACAGTGAACCCGCTGACTGAACGAAAGCTTAGCTGGCGAGTATCCAGCTATTAAAATGATAAGCTGCTAACTGGTATGAGATACATACGTTGTGTGTCCTGTATTATAGTCAGCTATACAAGCTTATCGGAAAATGTTCCAAAATGACAACTGCGGCTAAATAGCAAAGGATTAATAGCTATTTGTCAGTTCTAAACAACAGTAAAAAGGGCAGATAAATTTAGCACAAATAACATCTGGCATCATTGTCAGTCGTAGGTACATAAAGCACACAGCAAAGAATGTTGACCCACTTGGATTCTTGGCGAAGAACCAAAAATAGGCAAGGAACCTGTTTCAACAGTAGATTGATTATAAATGATACTATGAGGATTGCTACCGTGCACTAACCTTTTGGTTCAAAATGAGAAAAACACAAATTAAAATGATTTCATAACACTTTTCTTTTCACTCAACTCCTGAATAATAAGTGAAAACCACAATTTCCACCCTTTTAAACATGGCCTACTCCTCTATTCATGATGTAAGTATTTTCACTACAGGGGAACTCACTCTTTATTCTGTGTTAAAAGTAGAAGGACAGAAAAGGAGTCACTTTTTCGGAGTTCCAATTCCCTGATTCACTGATCACCATGCGATCTCATCCAGCCACCTTGTGACCAGATACCCAGGACCTATGATTGTACATCACACAGACGGGCCTCTAATAAAACAGTCAACTATTCAGCACACGCTAAGTTCTATGAAGAGGGAGCCCGGAGATGCTGCACTGTAAAAACGACCAGCATCCATGAAGGTAAGTTTGGATTTGGATTCTTTATTATTGATTCTATGAATTTAGAATGTTGATGTTCATCCCAGTCTATTCAATCTATTCTATTTATGCTTGGTTATTTTTTGTCCGTATGCATAATTGCCCAGTGTGTTTCTTTCATGTGATGTCTCTGAGATATTTGATCTTCAAAGATGCCATTGTGCCTCTTATATCCATTTCACGTCATCAAATTCACCTGTTCTGCAAAGTGTGTGTCTTTGTCGGTGCGTTCATGCGGTCACTATTTGTCCAGTATGACAGCATCCTTCAGTGATCCAGTAAACATTATAGAGTTAGCACCCTCACATCTATGGGCACCTAATGTGTTCACAGGAGCTATAAAATCTATTAATGACCGGCTCTTCTCGGTATAAAGAAAGACCATAAAGGTATGCTAAGCTTAGCCCCGTAGAGGCCAACCATGCTTAACTTAAGAGTACATACTGTAGCAGCATTTATGGATGTGTGTAAGCAATTTAGCACCTATGCAAGCACAAAACCATTTCTCAATGTACGTGCCTTGCATTTCACCCTTTGCATCAGGGGAAATGGTGGACAACACAACAGTGACACCTTCTCTGGGAGCTGGCCAAACTGTTCAGAAGCTTCTCGAGTTTCAGCTGTGTTTGTTCAAGGCAGTTCATCTCTTTCAGCAGATCTAAATTTACAGACAATAAATTATCACCAATCTGGTTCTCTGGCTTGCAGTAATGCATGTAGGCACACACACGCACATTGCGGCTTGTCTTGCTGTGGAGGACGATGTATTTTTATCCAGAGTGTTGTAATATATACTCTCATTAACTTTAATAATAATGCTACTGGATTGTCATCTGATTGTTAATGAAACAAAGACTCAGGCCTGGAGCTTTTGTCTTCGCAACTACTTAACATCCAAAAACGACGCCCATCTTGGTGTTCTCTGGTGAATACCAATCCAGCTGCAAGGTGCTGACCTGTGAGTACATGATGACAGTATCCAAGCCATCAACAAAACTGAATTCTACAACAGCTCTTGCCTCTGTCACCCAATCAAGGCTCATCTCTATGCTGTAATACTGTAAAGACCTGAGAGGACCGCATCTGTTATTTTCTTGTCTCCATGTCAACCAGGCTGTAATGTGGTTAACATGGATTAAAACAGCGTGTGTTTGCATATTCCTCACAAGTGATTTCTCCTTGTCATATGAGTTATGACAGTTATCTATAAAAAGCAGATGGAAGTAGTGTGATATCGTCATAGTGCTCTAAAGCCAGAGGTTGAGGTTGGTGGCTGCCTTACAAAGCATGCTGCTTTCTTACTGAGGATCTGGGGTTCTCACACCATTATCCAACAACAGGAACCATTTCTTTCCATCATGACTCTCACACAGTCATTTTAATTTGCCTTGGAAAGCAGATATCAAGACTTCAAAAAATTGAACTTAAACAGCAAAGAAGGTTACATTGATGGAGACATGACTATTAACTTTATTTAGCTAATTTCTAAATGCAGTTTTGTAGAAACAGACGAAAGAAGCAATAAAAGAAAAATAAATAACAGAGGATGGAAATAACACAGAATGATAAAGTACATAAACCCAATGATCAACAAACATAGGAAAGTTCAATATTGCATGTATGTTTCGACTCTGTTAAATACACATTAGAAAATGATTTAGTTTGGAAAGTGATATGTAAAGTTATTAATCAACATGAAATAAGGCCTATGCTGTCGTGCTCACAGCAAGGTTATATCCTCGACAATCCTCCAATCTCATCTGTTGTTCAAGCAATACCACTGATTGAACTCCTTACATTAAGTCTGAAGTTGTGTCCAAAAAACTTGTTTGTCATATAAAGGCTCCCCCTAGTGAACAAAATTTGAAAAATGTCAATTAGATCTCCCAATTCGATTCATATGCTCCAGACTTTGAATAAATCGGACCCACGTCTGAGAAAAAGCTCCCCCTAGTGTCGGAAATATACAACTGATTTTCCCCAAATCAATCCAATTTTTCCTTTCACTATGTCGGTACAGATATAGATGTCAGTATATAATGTCGGTATAAAATTTGAATATGATCAATGAAATAAAGTTTGTTAGTGATAGCGTTAACAGGAAGGCTCTATGGCAGTGATTACAATTTCAAAATATCCCCTACTGTCAGGGATATAATAGAGTGGCGAGCCACTTGGTAGATGTAAGACATCTTATATGGGAAGAATGTGCTTGATCCGAAGATGTCCCAAACTTCCCCAAAAATTATCATCTCATTTACTACGGCTAAAAGGGATATTCAAATATTTCTGTAAACACATTTGAAGATACCTACTGCTAGAATCGTGAGTCGTATTTTGCTAGCACTTCTCCTGTAGATGTTGGTCCCTCAAAATTCAGAACCATGTGGATAACCCTTTGTGTGGCCATAATTCCTACTCGAGACAATGAACATAATAGGAAAAAAAAATCACTCAATGAATCTATGTGATTCATTGAGTGATGTTCAAAGAGATAACTTACTCTATGTTGGTCCGAATGTCGAGCTAATCTTAACTACAAATATTGGAAGACATATTTTTGCCCCTGTTTTGAAAAAATTATATTCTCTGTTGTTAGGGGAAAGATTACAAAACCATTCCATGGGTCATTTATTAAGGTAATAAATAAGTCAAATAAGTTTTTAGTTTGGGCTGGACTAATTGTTAATGCAAGTGTGATGCGAAGAAAGTATTGTTTTTACAGTAATAGAAACATTACACTGTATCTTAAGCTCTACCATATCAACTCCAATTTATTTTTGTAAATACAGTATGCCCTTATTCTGAATTCTATGTCAGCACCACAGATCAAAAATAGCTGGGAGAGGAGAACTAAGAGACTGCCCCCCATCACCTCCTCCATCTCCAACACCATGCAATGATATATACCTGCACACAGACAAATACACCAGCCCTTTAAATGTGGACCAGCCCTTAAGGACTGTTCACCGAGTGCATGTACATATGCATCAGCAATTTTTGGGGGGATTTAAGGCAGTATTATCATGACAGTTGATCTCAAAAGGGGTACATGTACCCCTAACGGTATTGTGAGGTACTATAGAGGTTATTTCAGATTTCTCTAAATCCTAGAATCCAAAACTAAGAATCATACATGAATCTGACCATAATTTAACTATAATAAGCTATATGCAAATATAGGACTAATAAGCCAACTTTGATCTTAAAATTTCTAAATTAACATAATAATGCTAAGTGTGAACAGGAAGCTTGGATTATTGAATGATAAAAATCAACATTAGCTCAGCGTAAAAAAAGGTTTGCTGGTTCTCTTACTACAGTCTCGAGAGCATGGAGGAGATACCAGGAGGCTCGCCGTTACAGATCTCTACAAAACGACCTCGAGCATCTACTGTTGTGATGTTTCTGACCAAACGGTCAGAAACGTACTCCATGAGGTTGGTATGAGGTTCCATTGCCCTTTATTGGGTCATGTACTCGCAGCCCAGCACTCTGCAGCTGGAATGGTATTCACCACAGAACGTCAGAATGGGCAAGTTCTCCTATGGTGCTGGGTTCTCTGCACAGATGAGAGCAGATTCACACTGAGGTCATGTGACGGACGTGACAGAGTCTGGAGACAACGCGGTGATTGTTACGCTGCCTGCAACATCATCCAGCAGGACCGGTTTGATGGTGAGTCAGTGATGGTCTGGGGAGGCAGATCCTTGGAGGGACACACAACAGTTCCTGGATGATGAAGGTATTAATGCCTCTGACTGGTCCTCATGTGCCCCAGTCTTAAATCCAATTGAAAACCTCTGGGATGTCATGTATCGAAGCATCCGCCGCCACCACCAAACATCACAGACTGTCCAGGGAAATCACTGATGCCCTGATCCAGGTCTGAGAGCGATACGCCCAGGATACCATTCGTCGTCTCATCAGGAGCAGGCTCAGACATTGTCAGGGGTTCATAAAGGCCCGTGGGGGTCAAACCAACCACTAAGCAGGTTATGAGTCTAGCCCTAAGTGAGTTCTTGGTTCTGGTTTCCATTGACCATTTTACACGTGAATATTTCTTTCAAGGGCGATCCGATGTGGGATTTGAATGTCCCCCTCATTGTTTTGAGCGGTGTAATAAAATACGGTACATCATTGGAAAAAGTTTAAGAACCACTGAACCAAGAGATGTTAGTCAAGTCTAATAGACTTAAATCATGTCGTACCACTAAACAAATATTTGGTTCTGATGTGGCTGTACTAGCTGTACAACCACAACCTTTATGCTTAGCGGTTTCTGCTGATCTTTTTGCCGTTGTCCTTCTTCCACCTTCACCTTTGTCGCTCTTTCCTTTCCCTCAAGTGCTACCCATTGTTGAGTTTTGTCTGATTATTATGGGACATTTGACCAGGTTACTCCCGCCTGACAGGATGGGACTGCCTGACTGACGACAACCCTCGGTGCCACCGCTACAGGAGACAAACTACTGGGCCATTAGTCCTACCCCTCCATCTTCTGCTTGATTGGTTCATTCTCAACATTCCTTGTTCTCCCTTCAAGTTTCCTCTCAAAAATAATCCCGACTGATTATAATGTATCCACGCAGAAATCAACTGGATTAGTCCAAAAGCAGTGCCTGTGTAAGTCTCACCTTTATCCCTATCTCGCTCTAGTGCGGAATATGAAAATAGCAACCCCTGTCAGTACTTTTCCTCTGAGGAAACGGTTGCCAGATTGGACATCGTACATCCAGCCAAACTTCTCCTCCAACTGACAACAAGGCACTTGATTCTGTTGTTGTTTATGAGGAGAAAGCCAGGGTCAAGTTCACAGGCTGGGAGAGAGACGGAGAGAGAGAGGCTGTTCCAAGCCCGGGCCCACGAGGGAGAGCATAATTCAGCCGTGTTTGTGCTTCCCTAATTCCTTTTGATTTAGCAGAAAATTGTGAGCTAAGCTGTTGCACACAAATATTCACAAGCTTCTTTGCCTCACCTCGCAGCCACTCATAAACCTGTCGGCTCTTAGTCTGTGTGTTCGTTCACATTTTACATTGTGTGTGTGTGTGTGTGTGTGTGTGTGTGTGTGTGTGTGTGTGTGTGTGTGTGTGTGTGTGTGTGTGTGTGTGTGTGTGTGTGTGTGTGTGTGTGTGTGCCATGCTGACAGAAGCCTAAGTAGAAACACAAATGTCTCTAAAAGGAGCTTAGTTTTAGCAGCAGCGTTGGCAAAAACACTAGATCTGTTTTCTCAAACGTTTGATGTAAGAGCAGTTTGCGACAGCTATAGCTCAATTCTGTAAGGGATTTTCCTGATTTGTTTACTTGTTTGCCAATATTTCTGGGTCAGCTTAATGAACTGTGACATTCTTAATCCAGTATCATAAGTCCATGGAAAGGTTCATGAATTCACGGATACAGAAGAGTTTTTTTGGTTTTGAATTTAAAAAAGAGATTGACAATATTCAAACGTAGGTCCTAATCGAACAGGATCCATTTGAGGACAAACAGAAATATCAGACATTTGATGGTGGATGACAGCTCACGCATGCATACGCATGGAGGGACACGAATGCATAAGAAGGAAGGTAAGGCAGGTCGCTCTCCAGGGACAATGTAAAGTCTATGTGTGTGTGTGCGTGTGTGTGCAGGCTTCACTCAAGCACTGTCTCAGCACTCACTCTCTTACACATGTGGTTCATATTTAAGCCATATTGCTTTTTCACCGGACAGTTTTGGCTCTGTTCTTCCAGTCCCACATTCCCGGCTCTTTTCTCTGACTTAGATTTCTTGGTGTGCGTTGGGTGGTGTACGTCTGCGGCCGGACAAATATTTAAAATCTCTTTGTTTAGGCTGTAAGAAGAGTTATTATACTTATTAATTAAATCAAATTAGCATTCATTAATATTGAGTTGATGTAAGAGCACCATTATAGCCACTGCCATTAACTTTAAAGTCTCTGGGATGAGGCGGCAGGTGAGAGGTGTGTGTGAGAGGCAGTACAGTGATTGTTATGATCCCATTTGTCAATAATTAACGAAAAGATCAAAATGAAAGCTGACAATTAAAGACTGTATTTTCTGACAATTTGATGAATCTGAGATGTTCACTCCCTTGGTATTTAGAGGACCGCATTTTATAGCAATTTGCTCTGAAATTGAAAAAGTATTTTTCAAAAGGATCATCTATCAAATAAAATAATTAAAACCATCTTGATCATTTAATAACCCTGTTTCATTGGGTTACGAGGTAAAGGCGTCATTGGTGGCTGTTACAGTGAAGGTGGTTAAATATAAACTCCCCAAAATAGGACCATCTCAACAGTGACAGCATCCTCACCCCAGCACCCGCACCCACCCACACCTCTCTCCATCCATCCCTCATTTATATGTCCTTCTCAGTGGCTCTGTGTCTGCCCAATGGGTGGGATGAACTGTCAGCAGGGAGCCCTCCCTCATCTCTCTCTCTCGAATACTCTCTCACACTCTCCCTCTCATCTCTCTCTCTCTCTCTCTCTCTCTCTCTCTCTCTCTCTCTGTTAGCTCTGACTGTCCACAGCTCACTGATAAAGGAGAGGTGCAGTGTGAGCATCCGACCCAACAATGAGTCACAGACTCCACAGAACTGCGACTAACTTTTATCTCCAGTTGTGATTCGGATCTTCTTCCGGCCTCTTATCTGAGAAAACCCCAAGGCTGGGTGTTTGTGGAGCTGACTTGTGCGAGGAAACATCCCACACTTCTTGCTGTCCTTGTCAGGTAAACCTCCCGTCTGCAGTCAGACACGCTCAGTGGAGACTCTGGTGCGCACATGGCACCCAGTGCGCGCTCCAAGCACTCCTGTCACTTTTAGTATGGAGTCCCACTTTAGATGAAGACTTCGATTTTCTGAATGGGTGTTTCAACAATCTCTCATCAAACACTGTAAGTCAAGTTGGACATTTTCTTCTGAAGTCTTTTTGGGGTTGTTTGAAAAATCGCAGAGCCATGCTGGCTTTCAACAGGATTCTGAGACTGCGGACAGGCCCGGGTCGGAGCTGTGGTCCGTCAGCCCGGTCTCCTCCATGCCAAAGCCCGGGATCCAGGATTTACTGTGCGTGTCTGTTGCTGTTGTTGCTGGTGACTCCTTGCGTGGACTCTTCGTGGTGGTGAGTGCTGTCTGCATCCATCACACCTTCACCTGTCAGCCAGAAAGATTTATTAAAGCTCCATTTATTTATTTCACTGATGGAGACAAGATGATGATGATGATGAGGATGAGGATGATAATAAATATGATGAAGATGGTGATTATTATTTTTTATCATTATTATTTGTAGAAGTAGTATGAATCTAAATCTAAATGCCCCCCCCCCACACACACACATGAATAACACCTTTGTAAAACCCGTTGCAGTAATCTGATGACAGAAAGAACCATAACATTACGATCTTTTTATCCCAACATTCTTCTACTCAAATGTGTATTTTTGCTATAAATGATTGAATATCATAAGAGTTCATCAATATCAAAAGAGTTCATCGGAAACAATTTTTTACGGTTCTGTTTGGGAAGTTTGGACCTCGAAATGAAAGCAAAATTGTGTAATCACTTAATTTAGGTCAACATTTACACTCATGTGAGAAAAGTTATGGCGCATTAATAGTAAAAAAAAAAGAAGAAAAAAAAAAGAAAAAATTATGAGTTGAGGAATTATGTTTCAGTTTCTTTAAGGTTTTGTTTCTTAAACTCGTTTTCTTCATGTCAGAATGTTGGCCTGCCACGTTGAGCAATAATAATAATAGAGCGATAAATGTAATTTATGCGCTGTTGGCTGAGCGCGTGTTCAGCTCAGCTGTAGCATGTACTCAAGAAGGCAGAGTCATTAATTCACCAGGCATCACACACACACACACACACTCACACACACACGTCCACAACACACGCACGTACGCAAACACACACAGACACGCACACGCACACACACACACACACACACACACACACACAGAAAGAAGGAGAGAGAGAGAGAGAGAGAGAGAGATTATTTTACCGAAGTTCCACAAAAACATCCAGCTAGAGGACATGTACACAAAAAAAGAAAAAAAAGACCTTGACACAACTTAAAATCTCAAGACAACCTTCTGCACTACCTTTGAGCCTCAAGACCGTGACATTCTTACATTTTGAAGGACATCAGTTGCACTTAATATCACTATAACATGCTCAATATTTTAGAATCCAATGACTTTCATGCGTAAAAGGTAACCTTTCATTTTAAATCATCATCACAAGGACACAAGTTGAGCATTACAGCAGATTAAGAACGTGAGAAAGTGTAAGTGGCAAAATAAATAAATAAGATAAAATGGTATAATAAAGAGTAAACATTTTGCACACAATTGAAATAAGATATAAATACAAAATAAAGAAGTCCATCTCTGAAACGAACAATCTCCTGATGTTCAGATATGATCTTCAGTTGACAAATACACACGTGGTGTGAATGCATGATATAGAAAACTGTCCTTCGTGACGGATGGATAAGGGGAAAAAAAATTGTTCCCGTTTATACCCTTATTCTTATTATATTATTAACCGTTATTGTATAATACAACTGTTGAAATAAAATATCACAATTACTTAATTTAATTATTTCATCTTGTCCCACTAATGTGGGTTGGATAAATAGGAAAAATATTTGAATAGTTTTTATTTTGGAATGTTTTTAAGCAAGTGCGACCAAAATGTCTTGATTGAGTGCTAAATCATACAGTTAAGACAATTCTTTTTTTGTTTTTTAAAAGGCCATGCTTCATTTAAGGACAACAATTAAGATGCATGTAATAAGCACAATCCTGTTGATTTAAAAGAACAAATATCTTTCATTTACTGAACACAGTTTTGTTGCATACGTATACCAGATGAAATGAGCTTGTGCAAAGCAGTTGGCTGGCCTTCGACTACAATCTGTGTGTTTTTCCAACCTCTGTTATATGTTGAGGCAAACTTAAGTAACATTATTTGAAGCAACTATTTTGTGGTAGTTTATGTTGCAGCTCAATATTTTTCACGATTGTAGGAAAAGCTCATATTAAAGCAAGCAATTTAAAGTTCTTATTTTTACAATGTAAGGGCTGAGAACATGTCTCATGATTGCGCAAAAACATACATGAAAATGTGCGTGTGAATGTGTTTATAGGAGTAGTGTCTGTGTGTGGGCGGGTATGAGGGTGATGGAATGCCTAATAGTTTGTGTAGATTAAAAGCAGTTATGGGGAGGAGAGGAAAGAGTGTGTGTGGAGGCTCTAGCTGGTCATTATTGGCTTTCAGGGGAATTTACTGTATGAGATGCAACATTTAACAGTTTATCAGATTTCTCTTGTTGTGCATTAAGTGGTGAAATGAACAGGTTTTGGGATTTGACACCCATGACGGATTACAGAATGATAGTGGGACGTTCAACTCGTCCCATATAATACATAGATTATACGATAATGATCTTTCTTTGTATGATATAAAGAACATTCACAGTTCCAGCTGTACTTTAGGATGATTTATCCATTTTCATCCTTCCACTATCAAATGCAGTGTGACAAATCACTCTTACTCGAAATATTTACAAATGAAACATTTTCAATTGTATTCAGCGTTTTTTCACTTACATATCAACTGCATGCTGAACTGGTGCTATCTTAAGCTATTTAGAAATCTCATACTTTTCGAAATATTAAACAGTTTGGTTGAAAACCTCCCATTTAGCATTTTGAGAAATGCTCAAAAATTGCAAATTTTCACAATTTCGAAAACGATTTACTGCACAAATACTCAGATAGAACCTCCATTCAAATTCCCTTTGAAACGTCCACAAAACCTTGAACTATTCAGAATAATTCAATCTTTTCCACATCGTTTTAGATTTTTCCAGAATCAGACACTTGACTTAATGAAATGTTAAGAATTGGTCAGTTTTTATAGAATGTCACATCCTCGTTATAATGAAGAGAAGCAGGCCAATGTTATTAAAATTTAAATCATGTCAATTAATTGTGATAAATTCCACATACAAATGTAGAAAATTTAGTGCTAGATGGATTCATACTATTATGGAAGCTCACATACTTTTGGCTTCAGAAGAACTGGCTCACCAGGAGGACCAGAAAAATGCTCCACAAGGTCAAATCAGAAATGACAGAAGAGGCTAAAAGTGAATTAACGCAATGTGAAGTTGATCGTCTTTTTAATGCAGACATCTACTATATGGATTTGTTAAGCAAATAGATTTGTTAAGGGATGCCCGTAGTCAGTTAATTTCAACACTATGACCCACAGATCTGCCGGGTGCCTTGTTTGTTTGGAGGCTGGGCTCTCTGAGTCAGGGTTAGTAACAGTTGCTGTTGCTATGGTAACCTTAACTGCAGTTGAAGAGACACAGCTGATTCACACAAGCCAGTTAGTCGAGTAATCAGATGTCTCTTGTTATTGAACACAAACATCTTTTACAATCGGCTGACAAGTGAAATCCTCAAACGTTATGTGCTGAAACCATGAAAGGGCAAGTGTAACATTCTGAGTAACTTTAACAACGTCCAAAGTTTGATGGTTGGACAGTTGGGTCAGAGAATCTCCAAAAGTATGTCTAGTTGGGTTTTGTCGGTCTGCGATGGTTTTCAACCATTGGAATGGTCTAGGGAGTAAAACTGGAGAACCGGTGCCCAAGGAGAAGACTATACGTGTTGTCGACCCCACTGAAGAGCTTATTGTGGAAAAAGGGAAATACCAGTTCTGATAGAAAGATGTCAGAACAACATATCAAAAAACAAAACATCAAGTGTTCTTAACTTAGTTATGTAAACCGGTGCAACTAAAGTGGGTTGAATAATTTGAAAAAAAAAATACACAAGTTATTTTTACTAAATGCTTTCAAATAAAAATATCACCAGAGTGATAAGTACATCATA
This sequence comes from Lophius americanus, assembly GCA_037951165.1. Classification (NCBI taxonomy): domain Eukaryota; kingdom Metazoa; phylum Chordata; class Actinopteri; order Lophiiformes; family Lophiidae; genus Lophius; species Lophius americanus. The sequence goes on from JBBDHG010000001.1 coordinate 7,244,994, forward strand.
TAGGTTGTGATGAATTTAATAAACAAAGGTGTTTTTCATTTATTGAACAGAATTATGTTGCATGTAATAAACAAAGTTATTTTTAATTTACCAAACACAATCACACGACCTCAAAATCTTTCACCAAACATTAATGCAATTTAACTCCTTTGTTTTTAATTGTCAAATATATAACTCTTTAGCTCTTCCAACACAAATAGGTCATCTAACGGAGACTATATCCATGTTTCATTTAGTGAACACAATAAGGTTGTGTGCTAAACGCATTAAGGTTGAATATTGAAAACAAAGTTATGTTAACTTTACTAAACAGAATCATTTCAAATTATTTTAATATTTCATCAAAGCAATGACATTTCAATACTTTGTTCTTGAAACTTTAAAAAAATAATAATAATGTAATAAAAAAAACATCCATGTTTCATTTCTAAGGATCATTTCTAAGACTTATACAATATTAGGCAGTTGCTTTTTAATGTTATGGCTGGTCACTGATAAAGCAAAAATCTAACTTTGAGGAGCAATATGTAGTTATTTTAGGTAGATATATGGATCTAGAAATCCCCCGACTAAAGTGAAAGGATTTTGTATCGATGAAACTAATGAAAATAACCAGAATAATTTGTTTCAGATTAGTGAAGGCACTATACAGTCTCTCCATAAGATCCCTGGCAATATCAGAGCTACCCCCCGGAGTAGAAACATTCTTGTGTGGGAATCCCTGCAAAGAGCTAATGAAGATAGTAAGACAATGCAGAGGTACCATAGGAGGAGTAGCTGTGTCCAGAGCAGTCATCAGAAGCCATTCTAACTTGTCCCTCATTTGTGTTTCATCTGAACTTCGCAGCAGTCACAGAGCTTTACAGCTTGTCGTTCCAGACCTGAGGATAATGATTTATTATCCTATAAAATCCACATATCCTCCTGACTCTCAGAAAGAAAGACAAAGGCAAAGAGGGAAAGAAAATTAAGTGTGGATTGCTGCTCTGGCTCTTTCCCTTGATGAGCACTTTGTTCTTATTCCTGCTCTCTAATCCCACTCTGGAGAGGAGAGAACCTCCACTCTCCATCCTCTGCTCTCGTAAAACCTGACCACACAGCTACATGCTCCCTGACCTCTCTTCACCACACACACACCCGCAGACACACGCAGACACACACACACGCGCAGACACACGCACACGTACACACACACACACACACACACACACACGCACACACACACACACGCGCGCGCACACACACACACACACGCGCAGACACACGCACACACACACGCACGCACACACACACGCACACACACACACACACACGCACACATGCACACACACACACACAAACAAAAGAGCATACCATTAGACCTGTTTTTCGGAACGATCAACAGATCATTTATTGTAATAGGGTACTGCAACACTCTGTTTTATTTGGAGGAGAGAAATGCTCCAGGAAGCACACAGGACAACTGTGAGGAGTGAAGCGAGTGAACGGGGTCTGGGTTTGACAGGGTTACTGGAGACCCCAGACGCTGTGCTCTGATTTGTGACGACATGATTTCAGTCATCCCCGTTGGTGAACATTGAACCACACAATCACACGCAGGTCCTGTGGAGAGGTTAAGTGCTTATTTATTTGGAGAGTGAAGTTAATGGTTTCCACTCCCCTTCTTCTCCCAAACCATAAACTGCTAAGTGTAGTGAACTCTGACTCACAGTAGACTTACCGCAGCTCTTCCTCCTGCCACTCACCACTTTTAAGCGTGTGTGTAGTCACCTTTGTGTACAGATGAGGGCTTCTCTGTGTGCAAATCAAATGCAATCTACAGCACTACTAACTGTGTCATCTAAAGGACCTAGATTAATGATGTTTAATTTTAAAGCTGTGAGTTTCTTCATTTTCTTTTGTTTTCTATCGTCAGGTACATCGGTGCCCTGGGGGCCCGTGTTATCTGTGACAATATCCCAGGTTTGGTGAACAAGCAGCGGCAACTCTGCCAGCGCCACCCCGACATCATGCAGGCCATCGGTGAAGGCACCAAGGAGTGGATCAGAGAGTGCCAGCACCAGTTCAGACACCATCGCTGGAACTGCAGCACACTGGAACGCGACCATACCGTCTTTGGACGTGTCTTACTACGCAGTAAGTCCATGTGTGTGGCTACATGCAAAGCCACCTTGATTACTGACTGTGTGGCAAAAGAGTGGGCCTGGCTTCTCAGCCTGAAGCCAAGCCCCATCCGCTCCTCATTCTCTTTCTCCTGTCTTCACTTTTATTTTTCATTATCTCTACATTCTACTGCCTGTCCTTCTCCCTTTGCTCTTCTCTTTCCAACTCTCCTTCTCATACTCATGTATGCTGGTGCTCCGTGTTTATAGTCGCTAATGGACTGTTATAATGCCTTAAGCCTCGTCAATAAACACACGGGCTCTGGGGTAAGGGCTCGTCTTTGTTTTGTTTTTCCAACGCAGGAACTCTATGTTTTGTAATAGACTCATCATACATTGAATGATGAGCATAAATTTCCAAATATTTACGAAATAACAGAGGGAGAGGGGGCTCCTCTATTAAAAACACCTGATTGCAGAGCTACATTTGTGTACCCTGTAGGGAACATTCCTACCTAACTCTAGGTGCACTGCATAGATGCAATGCACCTAGAGAACAGTCCCTCTACATGATATGTCTTGACTGTAGTGCCCAAAATAAAGTAGCATCAAGCAGTGAAGTACAAGAGTGCAACTTATATTACACATCGCCTCACCGTCGCTATCAATTTAATCCACAGTGGCCTTGAGGTGTCAAAAAATGTTGTTGTGTATCCCGTTAAGTGATGTTATTTCTTTAGATGAAATAAAACATTTTATTTAGTTATTTATTCTGTAAAATGATAGGTCAACACATGTAAGAAAATAAATATCATTAATTGTCCAGCATTGTGGTGGAATAATTGTGTAGGCTCTGTCTGTTGCTGGGTGTTTGTGTGTAAGTTATTATGAAGCACCGTAAAGAACAATGGAGCATGAAAACTGTTGCCTAACTCGTGAAACCATTTAGAGGTTTACCGGTTGAAGTCTATCCAGTTCACTAGAGGAAGTCAACTCGGTGGTCCACGGACTTCTGTATTGTTCTGGAGCAATTGCTCTTCGTCTATGAGGGCATTGTGGATCGGGCGGCGAAGTCTGCCAGGCACATTCACTTGCCCCAAATTTTTTGTGCAAAATAATGAGTACGATTTTCCATTTATTGAGACCCAGAATGCTCATAATTGACTGAGAGAACAAGCCAGGGTAGTATGACGTTGTCGATGGAAGAGCAACCACTCCCTATGGACAGCTTTTTCCAAAGTTACATAAAAATAATCAACTGATTATAAACTAAAAACACAGTAATTAAGGGAGATGGCCCAGAATTTCACACTTTTTGAGTAAGGCTCAATGGCAAATGGTTTATTTACAGCAGTTAGATGCTTTTCTGAACAGCCTTTTTATATGTGGTCACTGACTCCTGTTACCTTCCCTCTAATCTAAGCATGTCCAACGATTCATAGCAGAGAAAGCAACAGATATGGAGATAGAAACGGTGTGTGTATGTGTGTGTGCGCTTGTGTGTGTGTGTGTGTGTGTGTGTGTGCGTGTGTTTGTCTGTGGGTGTGTATGTGCTGTTGAAGGAATAAACAGTAATGTAGATGTAAATATTTAGAGAGATATTCTCACTATCAGACAAACAACGCACGTTTGAATGATGACCAGCAATGCCCTCCTCCACGCTCCCCTACATACACTCCCTCAAAAAGCACCCACTGCCCCTTCTCCTCACCCAAGAAAAGGAATGGGACATTCCAGAGAATACAAAGCAAGCAGGTTGGATCCCACAAATTCTTCTGGCTGTGGCTGCCGCCGAGAAAGTTTGCAAAGTGCATCGTGTTTTCAGATAGTAACTTGTTTATAATCTGTAGTATATTAGTTTTATGGTGTTATTTTGAATCTCTGATTCATAAACTTTGTCCTTTTCATAAACTTTGTCCTACCATCTTATTTAAGGAGGAAACATTTCATTTGAAGGGCAGTTTTTAAAACTCAATCTAAATTCCAATATGTTAATAAATGTAATGAATTATTAATTACTATATCCTACTCTGTAGGTCATGGATAGTTTGCGGCATTTAAACACAAATACAGCTTGAGAAAAAGTGACATCTCAACAGACCTAGGAAACATATGTCCCATGCTTATTTTGTTGATATGCAACTGTGAGGCGACCTAATATGAGACAAAATTTTATGTCCAACATCCTGTTTACACAGGCTTCAGGGTAAGATAATGTATCTACAAAGAGAGGCTTAAGGCCTCCATCAGCAGATGACTGAAGCTGAAGTATTCAGTCTTGGTGCTGCTTTGGTCACCTCTCACCTCATACTGTACGTTGCCAGTGTCTTAATAGGATGTATCATTTGAGCTGAATGTAATGAGCTGAATGTGTTTAGAAAATGACACACCAATATATCAATTATATAATGATATATTGTGTGTACAGAATTTACATTTGAGCTTGAGGTCTATTTAAAGGGAAGCTCAAGTAGTTTCCAAAACTGAAAGGACAAATCCTCTGTTGAGCATGAATATGCTTTACACATATTGTGGCAGTCATGCTTTTATAGCTTATTTCAGATAAGATTTGTCTCTAATGATGCTTAGTTTGTGAAAATGAACAGAAGCTTGGAATGCTGATGGAACGTGATGAAAATGTTGTATTGGTCAACATGTCTGAAAATGGGCTTGGGTCCAAAATGTCATATAGCTGAAATAAATACTCGCAGGAAAATGATCTAATGTGCAGGCTGTTATTTTGTACGGTTACCAAAAACATCAGAATTTATTGTTATGCAGCCATGGATGTATAGAAATGATGTGAGATTTTGGTTACTGGTGGTCATCAGGTGACCAGTGGGTTAACAAAATCATTAAAAGGAGGCTAACATTAATAAAAACACAACAGACTTGTTCTGAATATTATGTATGAAAACCCTAATGGTATTTATAATTCTCTAAACATGATGGGTGAGTCTTATTCCAAGGAACTACAGACCACAAAAGCACAGAAATGATTGAAACCCCTGTCATGACATCACCCTGTTACTGATTTATGGGGTATCACTATGTCTGTATTTAAACAATTTATGCGAGCAGAGGAGAGCCACACAGCTAGGATTATTTCCATGATAATATTTAAACAGAGCTGTCCAATGCACCACATCAGGCTTGATATGCATCCGTCAGCTGCACCTTCATGTCCTGAAGGCCTGCTCATAGTATTATCTGTTTCTGAGTACGGATGTTAACATTTGGACTGCACAGTTTTCAGCCATTAGTCATACTGAAAACAGTATTGTGTGGTAAGTAACTGCCTAACCTTGTTGCTTTTTTCTGTTTTCTCCTTGTGTTTCGCTGGATCAGGCAGCCGCGAGGCAGCATTCGTCTACGCCATTTCGTCTGCAGGAGTGGTGTATGCACTCACTAGTGCATGCAGCCAGGGAGAGCTGAAGACATGCAACTGCGACCCACACAAGCGTGGAAGAGCCAGCGATGAGCGAGGAGAGTTTGACTGGGGTGGCTGTAGTGACAATATCAACTATGGGATTAAGTTTGCCAAAGCCTTCATAGATGCCAAAGAGAGGACTGTCAGAGATGCACGGGCCCTCATGAACATACACAACAACCGTTGTGGCAGAACAGTAAGTATGTGACTACATCAGTGATTATGTATCGGTATATTAGATCCACCCACTATTAACGTACAATCAGTGTCCTGAAAGATCATTTGGATAAGGTCATGAAACTGGGCAGAAGTGTTTTTGTTATCACGATTCTACATGGCTGGATGTCCCTGTGCAGATAAGTGACCTATAACCTTTATAGGAACCAGACAGCCAGCACATGCAATAAGGCTAGTACAAAACTTTCAAAATTGCAAGATTTATTATTAAATTTATATACGTTTCTCAAGTTTCAACAACAACTAAACTCCTGTTGCTAAACAAGTTTAGCAACAGCAAGTTTAGCAACAGCAAGTTTAGCAACAGGACAGACCGATGTATAAAGTTGTTCTCTAGCCTGTTGCGTTTGGATTTACATATACCTTTTAGGATAAGGTATGTGGCTGGCATCCTTATTAACTTAAACTTGATTTTTCCTTTGTAAAAAATGACAACCATTCTTTTAAAAAATGCAGTAACATTCATTTTTCTATGTAAATAAAAGAATATCATTTTTCAGACAAACATTATATACTAATACTGAGTGTAAAATAAGGAAGAGATTCCATACAACTTTTTGATGGAGGTAAAATTATCTTGCTTTGGTTTGTGTGGCGTTGAAGCCAGACAAAATAGATGTAGAGAATTTAAAAGTAACATCTCTTTCCAGAAATATTGTACCTATAGTGGATCATTCAGGCACTTAGGTATCAATTTACATTAAGACTACCCTTTCAGAAAGATTTATGAATGAATTATAATTAGTTTATTATTGCAACTTAGTCAGTAGGCTAATTATGAACAATTCATAGAACCTTTATGAATAGTTCATAATTAAGGGCAGCCTCATTGTAAAGTTTCATAATTGGCTTGAATAAAGCTAAAAAGTCTTTAGCTTTTTAAGACATGTTTTTGCCTTCGTCCTGCCAAATGTTCAAACATGTAAAACCACTTAGGAGAAATGATTTTCTTTTTATGCACTCAGGCAGTGAAACGATTCATGAAGTTAGAGTGTAAATGTCATGGCGTGAGTGGCTCTTGCACACTGCGGACATGTTGGATGGCCATGTCGGACTTCAGGAAGACTGGTGATTACCTGAGGAGGAAATACAACGGGGCCATCGAGGTGACAATGAATCAGGACGGGACAGGGTTTGCTGTGGCCAACAAAGCCTTCAGAAAGGCCACCAAGAACGACCTGGTCTATTTTGAGAACTCTCCAGATTACTGCCTGCAAGACAAATCAGCAGGTAAGTTGGCAGATGGAGGGAGATATATGGACTGGAGGGAGACCCTTTTTCAAGGATGTTGATGGATGGCCCAGACTGTGTTATGTTTTGGGGATGTTATGTGTATGTTGTCTATATCTTCATGCATGACTTGTGTGTTTGTGTGTGTGTGTGTGTATAATGGTAGTCAGATAACACAACAGGCCTCCTGGGTGATGTCTGTGCAAGCTATTACCATTGTACCCTGGGGACATGGTCCTTCTGTGACCACCTGACCTCTATCAGTCTCTGTGAACACACACACTCAGACAAAATCCCATGGTCAGAGGAACTGTCGATCAGCCTTTACATATTTCAACCAATCAATGAGGAATTCTGATGGCTGGTGGATAAAATATCATCATTCAAACTTTAACAATGTTTGACATCAGTGCCACCACCACTCTGTATCTCTATGCATGTTCTTGCTGTCCTCTTCTTCATTTCCTTGTCATTTCTCCCCCTCTCCCTCACCTTCCCAGAGGAATCCACACCCTAGGGACAGAAGCAGCTAACAAAAAAAAAAAAAATCAACTCTTTTTGTCTGTCACAGTCTCACCCTCTCTCCCTGTCTGAACTAAGCATAGCTGGAGGGCAGAGTGGGCCTCAGAGTGTGAGAGCCTGTCTGTCATGCTCCACTGTCCATTTAACCCTCTTGCACACACACAAAAACACACACACCCAGACGCACACACCCACACACACACACGCGCACACGCACACACACCCACACACACCCACACACACACACCCACACACGCACACACACACACGCGCACACGCACACACACCCACACACACCACACACACACACACACACACACACACACACACACACACACACACACACACACACACACACACACACGTAGTGGCTTCAAAGGGAACAGGGGCTTGGGAAAGGCAGTGTAACTATAGGCCACTCTACCAACACTGCATAGTTGTGTTTGTGGGTCTGTTGTGCTATGAAAAGCTTGTTGTGATAGGTAGCAGTTCAAGCAGGGAACTTCTCACACCAAACACCAACAGTAATCTCTCTGGGGGTGACATTCACATAAGATATATGCCACTGCCTTAGGTAATAGCCCGCCAAACGTTGTGATACACTCAATACTCATGACTAGCGTGCCGCGTTATCAAATACCAAACCAAACACAGAGTCAAATGGAGCATTGATATTTGTCACTCCAAATACTAGAAGTTAAAACATAAACATGTTTAGGGTATACCCCGAGGTTTATTTGTCCAGATGGAGATGGAGAATTTGTAAGAAGAAAGTGTTAAATTCAGTATCTCTGTTTTTATCTGTTTCTAGTAAAAAATAAAAAAAATTCCGCAAGCTCAATTCTGTCATGGGTTATTGATGAGTTCAATAAACTCATGGCACCAGCAACCATCCATGGAAACGGCCAATACAACTCAATATGAACACTAATGGTTCCCTTCAGCTCATTTGAAATGGCCTCTTTTGTTAACAAAAGTAGCATTTTATTAATGCATTACAAACCTCACCAGTGGAATGGTGAAAAAGGATAGGCATATTTTTTAAGTAGAGGTCAAAGTAGATGTTTCATTCAACAAATACTAAAGCTAATAAATTCAAACGCTCATATTAGAGGAGAGAATGTGTGATATAAAACTTGTATTCTGTTTAAGCATGAAGCTTAAAGTAAATCTATTTAAGGGTCAGTATGAGGGTTGCCAACTCATTTTTATGTGATTTGAAGTATTTGTTCATCTAGTTATTATTCCAGCTGGCTCTCTGTAGACACAAGTTATTTTTTTTAGAATAGAAAGAAAACATGAAAGACCATCTGAGAGAAAAATCGAAACTGTTTTCTACTGTTGTGCAGGCTCCATGGGCACGGCTGGGCGAGTCTGCAATAAGACATCACGAGGCACCGACGGCTGTGAGGTGATGTGCTGTGGGCGGGGCTACGACACCACCAGAGTCAAGCAGATCACCAAGTGCGAGTGCAAGTTCAAATGGTGTTGCGCTGTGGAGTGTAAGGACTGTGAAGAAGCTGTGGACATACACACGTGCAAATTCCCCAAACGAGCCGAATGGTTGGAAAAGACCTGAGGATCACCCCCCACCGTCTCCTATAACCAGCCCCACCCCTTTCCTTTTTACAGGACACCCTGTTGAACATTGCATTCTGGGAAAGTTTGTCCAAAAAGTACTAAATCTCCACCCCCCTGACCCCAAACTTCGATTCATCATTGCATGGCTTTTTTACATGTCTCTGTGAAAGCACTAAAATTCAGTACCTATCAATATGAATTAATAGCCGTTAGCCCTCTCTTGTGATTGGCCTTGTGTCTGAAATGGGATCCGATGATCAAAAGTGAAACTTTTTGGTTCAAGTGGATTGGGCTTTTATCAAAGATTCAGTCCAGATGGCCTTTTTTTCTAGCGTGTGTCTCTGGTTTTAAAATTGGCTTGCTGCTTTCATGATGCGTTAAAGATGCACTTAAACATTAACTGAGGCTTCTGACGGTTCTAGTAATATTACAAAAGCATCATATACTCACATAACTTTCTTTCAATATTTTGGGAAAATACACCTTTATCTACCAAAATACAAACACTTTGTCGGACATTGGGAAGTAGCTTGACAAGTGCACTCTGAGAAGTGGACATCTAAAAAGGCAGGTTTGGCTCCAAGAGGACAAACTGAAGTCCGGGAAGAGGACTACGAGGAAGGACAGGGAGATGGACATCAGATGAATAAACGAGAGGATGCATCATTGAAACTTTTAATGAAATTGAGAAAAAAGCTGTGGAAATTGATTTATTTAAATTGTGTAAAAAGTGTTGTTTCATGTCTCATCCATGGATGAGACTGCACTACATGGGCTGACAAAAGGAGAGAAAAAGCGCTTCCATTATAATTATTATTATTATTATTTTTATTATTATTATTATACAGTATTGTCTTATTTTAATTTGTGACAAAAAAAACTGTTGCTTACAAGAATAGGCCTGGATGGCATGTCACTCGGCCACACAACAGACAACAGTAACTGACATAACTCACCTTTCTGCTCTCCAGCTTACTTGTACAACATTATGTGTATCGTCTTTCTGTCAACATATGTTCACATGAAATATATGGTGCTTTAGTATATGATACCGGAATCTTTGTTTTTTGTTCAGACAGACAAACAGAGAGGTCCAGAGAGACTAGATAGTACCGAGTATGAGCATCAGTAAGTCCCTTTCAGAAACACTGCATTACAGTCAGCCTGACAGAAACCCATTATCTCCAGTGGTTTCTGCCACACTATGATGGCTTCGTGCTGCGCTAAGCTAAGCATGTGTACTTTCATAGATATCCCGGTGGCCGATAGCGACAAGACATTATGGAAATACATTTTTAGGAGGTTTCCAACCAAGTGCACATACCAGAGAAAGAGAGACATTACTGTTGCTGGCAACTATATATTGACAGATTTGAAACCTATTTGGCTCTGCAACTTCAATGAACACCCAGTCATATGTTGACTAGATCACGATGCGGGGGCAGGTCAAATCATTTTGTCTCTGAAAGGGCCTTAAGTTCTTTTATACTGCAGTCAAAACCTTCATGTCATTCCTGTCAAACTCACACACTCATATACGATTGTTGCTCCTCACCAACATGACTTCAGAGTAATATCACAATCTATGTTATTAACAAAGGCTAATTCAGTGTGAGTTTGGGTGGGGTGTGTTTGATTAAAGACCCAACCAGAATCCCAACCCCCGCTGGCCTCATCCCACCCTTCACTATGTGGAATTCCAGGTGGGTCCCAGACTAATGACTTGATGGCTGTAATAACCCGAGGCTGTTGATAGCTAGTGATTGGACATGGTCGTGCCACAGAGGACCTAGTGTGGCTCCTGTTGAGTCCAAATTTAATCAAAGGCTTCTTGGCTGGCTTATCAAAGGGAATACTTTCCAGCAATCTTCTCTGTCTCGGCCCCCTCCTGCTGCCCAGATTCCCATTCCAGTTCAGTCTCTGTTACATTACAGCTCAACATTGCTAGTAATGTGGATTCCAAAAAGACCAAGGCAAACGGCAAACTTACAACAAGAACATTGCATAAAGGTAATGGCATGGGTGCTTGCATAGAGCTAAATTATGTTAATTTATTGACCTTTTACTCTGCTTTTTGGTTGTTTTTGTTTTGACGTGTGACCTGTGTAGATCAATGATTCCTATTGATATGATCATCTTGATGTAGCCACGATCAGGCCATGACACAGGATAAGCAACCGCATCTGCACTGGAAATAATTCAATGCATGTAACAAATACAAACTCTCATATAGCAGCTGATATGCTCCTCTTACGCTATTAAATCATGCAATACGTCTTCTGTACAAAATTCTAAATGGATTAATATTAAATCATGATTCAGTCAACCAATCAATCATCTTCCCTACAGCCCTCCAAGTCCTGGAAGTGATCTTTTAATATCCTCAGGGGGCCAATATCTTTAGATAAGCGATATTAACCCCCTGGGTAAAATTCTCAAGCAATTCCAATCCAGAGTCCAGAGACTATTCTAGTGTCAGCTTCCTGTGGTCGATCTATGTCCTGTATGCCAAACTGACAGCATTCATGCGCCTGTTGAGTATCAAAGGCAAACCATTAGTCTTCACAGCTGGTATCAAGTGCTGTGCATGAGGGGAACTGTGATGAAAGCGTCAAGCAACACTCAAGAGATGATTCCACTTCATCACAGCCTGGTCTTTTTTTCATTTCACTGGCTGTTATATTGGTTATGATAACATTTTGACATCATAACATCTGTTATCTGCAGTAATTGTGGCTGTTGTGCATACACACATCTTCTCTGCGAAATAAAGGATTGTTATTTTAAAGGATTATTAATGAGGTATTGATAAAACCTTCAGATGATGGGTTTTAGATATTTCAGTAGCAAAACATCTCAAGCGAGACTTTTCAGAACTTTGCCATTAACTTTACAAAAACCAACAAAAATGATGGTCAAACATAAGACCTAAATACATAAAAATGATCTTTTAGTCTCAATAAAAAAGTTTATTTGAGGCAAATGTCACCCAGAGAGCAGCTTTTGGTAACCTCACAAATGTACTTTGGTGTTGTGATCAAACAGATGTTGAACAGAATTTTTTATATTCTTGTTTTTCTTTTAATTCTGGCGACATGTTGGACAGACAGATGAGATAAAAAGTGAGCGAGGGAATGAAATGCGACAAATATATCTGGAAGAAATCATACCGGGTTTAATGTCATTAACAAAAACTGACTAAAAATGACCAACAGCAACCTGCTTTTCTATGATTGGGACAGGAAGGATACCGGCGAGCCCTTAGATCATAAACAATAAATGTTACTGTTCCAATATGCTATATTGTTGATAAAAAATAAGACAAGAGTGTCATTTTAAAATGGTTAAAGCTTCAAAATCTCCCAATTGTATGACTAAATAATATAGATTGCTCCTCCCAGTTCTTTTCCTGCACTGCATGTCATGTATCTGAACTAAACCAGCATCACATCATGGTCCGTCATCATTTCCCTTCATCATAAAACAACTTTGTCATGTTCAGCGGGCACCCAAAGATGGTTTAAAACAGTTTGTGTCACTCTCACTGTTCCACAATAGTTCTAATAGAGAGCATTGGGCCCCAGGCCAGTTTTTGAATCGTGTTGGTTCAAAATAAAAATGCAAATCTGATTATGTTTCATGTTGTATTCCTTACGTTGATGCCAATGATCATACAAAGTTGCAGTCGTAATCACTCAAGATGTGTTTTCTTTAACCACATAATAATGATCACATCACACAGAGACATCACAGCTCACATAAGTTGAAATAACTTTGACAAATTGAAACAAAAAAAGTATTGGCTTCAGCTGTATTAAATTTCCTAAAATATTTGTATAATCTGTTGACTCAAATGTTTTACATTCACATTGATGACTGAAACATCTTACATCAATTCAAACTTTTCTAAAATTGTGATGAATACATACTTATACCGTTAGTCAGCAAAAACTTGACAAACACAAAACAGGATTAGGTTGAATAAACATAATTAAAATACAACTGATAAGGATATTTGCTACTGATCAAAAACAATATAAAAAATGAATCAGACTGTTCATCTAAATCATCTACTGAAAAGATTACAAGGCTAAATAACATAAGCTGGTCCCCTGACACAAAGATTGCTAGAGTATCTTTGGATTATTAGAGTGCAGACTTTGTGTACGAACTGTAATGTTTGTCGGTCTGTGTATCAGTTGCCAAGTGACAAGAACAACGTGCCACAACAAGCCTGAGAATAGAGGATCAACTTCAGTGGAGGATGAACTTCCCTCTGACAGGACTGGACTCAGCATCCGCCAGTACCACTAATCATGTTTCACCAATTCTCACTACTCCAGGAATCTGCTTCAATAGATCTTCATTGAAGCAGAGACCTTGAGGAGGAGCCAATATTTCCAACTGGCATCCCCCCCACCCCTTCAGCCCAACTGCCTCAACATTGGATAAATCACAATAAAATAAACCTATGAGTGCCTGGTCCTAAAGAAATGTTTGACTTCTTTTGGCACAGTTGTCATGGTGTAGGCTGCTAAGCTACATTCTTCAATATCTTCCACCAGTTTTATTAAAGTGAGGAGAAAGTTGTTGTTTTTTGTTGTGGTCAAAACAACATTTTTTTTGCAGTTTTTAGAAAACACACCAGACGACAGAGAAAGCCTCATGCATACTTACATTAGCGACAGACACTCGACTTGTACTCATCATGTCGTCCTCCTTCACTGCATAGAACCCTTCTATCGCTGCACTCATGTCTGTCAAATACAACATTTTCAGTCATTCTATAGTTAATAATTGGTATTGGCTATAATATAGACAATACAATATCCTCCGCTTATGATTGCGACTGTGGGGCCACTCAAGGGCCTCTCCCAGTCCCTTCATTATTTTCTATATTGGTCCGTCCCAGCTCCGTAGAACCACGACATTTCCCATCACTTGTGCACATCTGGAACGTAGCTTTATGTCCCTCTCCATCTAATAACACAAGCATGCGCTTTTGATAATTTCCTTTCCTTCCTCAGTTATACGAAATGTTGAATATAATAAACCTTTTTCAAATGATGATAATCCTTGGACATATGATTTATGTCGAACATGGTTGCCTCAATCAATCGAATAATCAGTCTGCAAGACATCTCAGATCTTTGATGTGTCTCTGTTTTGAGGCTCATACTCTTCAGCTAAACACATCCAAAGATCACTCCTATCGCCCACAGATTTTCGCTAGGTTCTCCATACTTTCGTCTTTTCACGCCTTGATTAATGGAATGCACTCTACACTGGAATCAGTCTGACCTCCCTTATCCGACTCCATCTGGTGCAGAACGCTGCCGCACCAGAAGAACAATATTAACAGGCAATAAATATGAGTACTATAAACCTATTTTGGATAACTTAAACTGGCAACGTGATATATTTCATATTGCTTTTGTATTAGCATTAGTGATGGGTGATATGATGTTTAGAAGTTATTTTGTGATGCGGTGCCATTTCACAGCTCTCAGATTCTGGATTTACATGGTTATTGTTTTCCTCGTTTGATGGTAAATCAGCATGACCGTCTAACTTACATGTTCTTTATGGAAATCAAATTGTTCCAATGTAATTCATGACATGTTACAAACGAATTAAAATTGGAAAATTGGAATGCGTTTGCATTTAGTAACAAATAAGAAGCAGAAAAGTTACGCTTCATGAGTTATGAAATGAAGGGTAAAGCTGTACAAGGAGCGTTTCAGTATTGAAATGGTTTCACCATGGTTTATATGGGTTGATACTTTAATTGAACTCACCCAGTTCTGTAGTAAAGATTTTTTGGCCCGTTAGAGTAGTTTTCCCAGGGTGGCGCACATTCACCTTTTTCACAACACCTTTTGAACTAAAATTCTTTGCAACATTTAATGATCTCTTATTACTTGATCTTTAAAGAAAATCTACTATTGGTTTCACATCTGTCCTCCCCAATGCTGTATAATTGTGTTGTTATAGTTTTGATCTTTTGCTATGCCTCATGTTTTGTGCCTGTCATGCTCAACACTTTATAAGCTGATGTAGAAAAGGGACATGTAAAGCTTGATACTT
This sequence comes from Lophius americanus, assembly GCA_037951165.1. Classification (NCBI taxonomy): domain Eukaryota; kingdom Metazoa; phylum Chordata; class Actinopteri; order Lophiiformes; family Lophiidae; genus Lophius; species Lophius americanus. The sequence continues at coordinate 7,260,183 of JBBDHG010000001.1, forward strand.
GTTTATCTATTTTGTGTGACCGGTGTCTACCAGTAGCTTAAATTGAAAGATATAAATAAAGGAGAGGTGCGAGACAAATAAATGGAATAGGCAAGAGAAATGTCTCCGGTTACTTCAAGATCTCCCAGGCGTATCTATCAGCAGATCCTAATCTGAGCAGAAAGAACCACGCTCCCTACAATTTATCATCATTACTCGCCCTCCTGCCGCCTCCCTCGGATCCCCTCCCTCCTGCTCCTTGCTTCTGATGCAGACCTCTCATGGTTGCAGATGTAGCAGGAGAACCCACCACCAACAGCCCGATAACATTTGTTTTGGGATGGGCTGGATGTCAACCATACAAACTGTTTGGCATACCCATTCACGTGCACATGCCTGCGGGTCAGGGAAGGAGCTCCTGGCCGCCTGCCATCGCCTGTCCGGTTAAACCCTCAGTATGCTATCAAGCTGTTTCACGCTGTCATTTTCTCTTTGTGACAAGACAAACATACACGTATTTGGTGAAATACGTTCACCCTCTGGGCTGGAGGAGCCGAGGTACTTTATTTCCAGAGCTTGAAGGGGGAGTCTGGCGAGGTCAGGGGTCATAAAGTTTAGGTGTATCTACAGAGAACCTTCAGCACTGTGAGCGACCACCACAAATCGGTCATCTGTTGACACCTCAGAAACATTAACGGGATTACTGGTGTAACTAAGCTCTCCTCAAAAGAGGAGTACCCTCAAAAGAGATGTACTTATTCAGAGGAACACCTGCTCCTCTGGATTAAAATCTGGCCTACAGTGTAGCTGCCTACCGTGTCAACTACTCCGTTCATCTTTCTTCCTCTCGCGTTGCTGACTCAGACGGGGATATCAGCCATTAGCTATTTTCTGTGGCTTTGTTGGGAAAAGGTTTGGATTTGGAGGGTGTGAGGGGCAGTAGGAGGTGCAGATTTATAAGGGGACCAGACTAATATTTACATGACCTGCCAGGACCCTAGGGGCTGTGGAGATGGAGAGTGAGAGAAAGTGTGGAAATGAACAGCAGTGCAAGGGAAAAGGGGATGACGAAACAAAACACTTATCTCCTGAGACCTACAGTTAAAAATGTCCAGCACTCAACACCCCCAATCACTTCCCCCAGCCCCTGCACTAACTCCCCCATTTTCTCTGTCATTTCCTTTAATGGTTCACATTTTGATAGCCGTCATTGAAGTACACTTATATCAAAGCAACAACTGCAGCTCTTTTCCAAGTAACTCAAAGTATTGGTCAAACCAGCAACTGGTTGCCAAATGATATCTTCAGAGGAAGAATAAAATTATAAAATTGTAGGAATAGTATTTTAGTTTGTATGTAGTGCGTTTGAGAAGATAGTGCCGTAGCTTCTCAACCGCTGGCCTAATTTAGTCCATATTGTCATGAATCTGTTAAATTCAGGAATCCACTCAATGAGTTCCATCTTGTATTAAACACATTTTACTCTAATAGTTAATATTTTACTCACAAGGCGGAGCGTTTTGTGGGGCAATATTAAAAACTGAGTTTACATCAAGAGCAGAATAGAATTATGAAAGAACCAAGGGAATAGAAAATAGTCCAATTGCAGATACATTTCAAAATGGATCTGCATCATAACAGCCAACTCAGCAAGTTAATGTTTTCTTGTTTTTAACAGCACTGACACTTGACGAACGGCTGGAGGACGTGAAAAGCACCTCGCCAGTTCATTAAAACCTGCGTTCTATTAAGTAACGTGTGTAAAGTGTTAACGTGTGAAATTATCTTGCATCCATATCCCCTTCCGGGCTCCATAGTATTTCTTCCTTGGATTAACCTCAAATTTATTAGAGTTACTGGATAAACGCTGATATCTGACAACAGATAAACGGTAGGTAGAGCTGGCGCTGGTGATTGACACATCAGCTATGGCGTTGCATTCTGGGACTTGTCGAATCTGTCATGTTTGTGTTGTATACCAGCCAGCGGACCCTAATTTGTAAATAATTGTTGTGCGTGGCGGATGTGGAACAGTGACTTTAGTAAAACCGACTAGTTTTTGCAACAAGGCTGAATTTTCTTTATACTGAACTTTTCAACTATTGTAAACACAACTTAAATCAATTTGACTAGATAATAAAGTCAGACTTATTAACTCAATAAAGGTTTAATAATTGAATTCAGATATTAGCATGACATTTTAACCAAGCAAATGTCAATTGTTTGCATTAAAGGATAAGGAGAGTCGGTGAGAGTCAGACATGTTAAGAAAAAAAAGTGAAATCTCCACACGGTGTTGGCTATAACGTGACAGGATTTTGTATATTCATGCTGCAGTGTGAGTGTGTTTATCTCCCTCCTTCTTGGGGAATTTACAGATACATCTCACAAGGCACAAACAACAGTGACCTGGAAAAATTACCCAAATTCCACCAACATACCAGGGAATCTTTGGGGGTTTGGGCTGACAATACACACTGACATACACACAGACACCAAAAGCCAGAGGTGTGGGAAACAGGAGAGATACAGGGTCAGGGTCAAATTGTGTAGGCCTCACAGACATCGATACCAGTGAGTGATACCAGCTGACACACACTGATGCTGACACGGGCAGTGATACCAAAGTTACCTAGCTGACTTTGATATATATATATATATATATATATATATATATATATATATATACCCAAACCAAAATTCAGTTAATCGTTGTGACTTTTATTCAGTGAAGAAATTACGCCCCCTTAAATCGCAGCCTCAGATGTAATAAAAGTGTAATAGATGCAAAATTAAACGTCTCTAACACTAAACAGAAAATAATTTAAGCCTGAAAGGATTTTCAACTTACATTATAAAGGAAAAAGGACGAAAGGTGAAAGAGTCCACGGGCACATAAACATGTTCACAATTGTGTGTTTGTTGTTGCTTTGAGAGAGGTAGACTTGTTTAGTGCAGTACTGGAGCCAATGTCCCTCATCCCACTCTCTTCGTCTCCTCAGCTTTAAAAACAAAAACCACAAAAGTTGCTGAAAAAAATCTCTCTCAGGAAAAACCCCAAACTGAGACTTTGAAATGCAGGTTTCTACAATTTTCATTTAGATTGTATATTCTGGTTGGCACTTGGATTGGTCTGGACATAGAATTACAGAAACATGTGATGATTCTAACGTATTCTTACTATGTTTACTGGTGACGCCCGCAACCTAGTGCAGCAGCAGCAGCAAGCCTCCACGCTAATCCAGAGCAGGACACAGGACAATAGCTTTAGTTTTTCAATAAACATGAGTAAACAGAACAAGCGGTCAGCATGAAATAGAGGAATATTCCAAAAAACATTGCTAACAAAAGCAAAAGAGAGAAACTCAACAGTCCCCCTTTCCTCTCAGTTGTTTATGCGTCGGCATCTCTCTCTCTTTGTGAAAAGAGATATTTAGTCAAGCACTGTAATAATAAAAAAATAAATAATAATAATAACAATAATAATAATAATGATAATAATAATAATAATACATTTATTTTATAACGCACTTTACATTTGGATCAAATCTCAAATTGCTACAAAGTAAAAACAGATAAAAGCATCAATAAAAAATTTAATAATAGCTATGTAAAAAAACATGACCAAAAACCACCAATGTTAATTAAAATGTATAGGTTCTGATAAAAAGGACAGTTTTAAGTCCATTTTTAAATGTGTCAGTCATCTGTGGAGCCCTCAGATGGTCAGGGAGGGCGTTCCACAGACGAGGGCAGCAGAACAGAAGGCCCGATCACCCATGGTGCTGAGCTTAGTCCAGTGGAAGGAGGACGCAGTGATGTGTTCGTGTTTACGAACTCTCATCAGGATCCTTGCAGCACTGTTTTGAACATACTCAAGTCTTTGAAGACTTTTATCAGGGATCCTGATGAGAAGTGCGTTAGAGCTATCCAGTCGGGAGGAGACAAACGCGTGGACCAACTTTTCAACATCACTAAAGGTGAGTGAAGAACGGAGTTTAGAAATAGCTGTATAAAAATATGTAATACATATATATTATATATTATATATATATATACAGCTTTATTCCAATGCAACAAGCCCCAAATCTTAATTATGATCTCATGTTACATTTTATACAACAGACAAAAGCTTGTTCTGTTATTATTAATATCTCTGCATTTTTAAAACAGAGATTTTAGGTTTTATTTTGACAAAAGTGGTAAAATCATAATCCTTTTTTAATAAAACATTACAGTAGGCTAATCAATTCTCCTGAGACATTTATTTTCAGTGCATTTTTTATTTTAATTGAATCTTAAGGACCAGCTCCTTTCGATTCAGATCAATATGCGACTAATTTCAGGTGGAGGGGCCGCAAACTAAAATAATTCTTTTCCAAGCTCAGTTCGGCTGATGGGTAGTTAGTGTAAGAATAGGTCCTGAGAGTGAAGACTATAATTTTCGTTGGATTTTCTGTTGATATACGTTAAGATTTAAAGTTCCAACCTCCCAATCCTGTTAAATATACTTGAACGTGCTGTAACCTCCCAACACGAAAAATTCCACCAACATTCTAATGATGAGTTTGAACCATTTCAGTCTGAACCTGAGGAGGTTGTTTGTGCCCTTTTTAGTCACAAGCAACCCCCTTCTTTCTGCAGACTCTGCCTACCTCAATATTCTCAACCTCCTTGACCGCACTGCTGCCATCGACAGCACCACCTGGAATCCTCCCTAAACACAACAACAACATCTGCCCCCTCCTGGATTAAGTAATACCTCACAAAACAACAACAATTCATATAGATCAACAACTGCATCTCCTCCACTGCTCCCCTCTCCCAAGGTGTCCCCCAAGGTTTGGTGGTTTGGTCCATCACCTCCACAGCCAACTCCAGCTTTACAAACTGCCTCACTGAAATAAAATCATGGATGCATACCAAATTCCTCAAACTCAACTTTGAAAAGTCTGACATGATAATCATTGGTCCCAGTTCCCTCACCAAAACCATTCATTACTTCTACCTCACAAGAAGTAATGAAGTAAAGTAATGAATGACAATTCCCCCCTGACTCTTTCCCCTCACGTCCGCAACCATGGAGTCATCTTGGACAACAACCTCTCCTTTCAACAGCACATTAATCAAATCTGCCTTTTTTCACCTCAGAAACATCGCCAGGCTGCCTCCATTACTGCCCCTCACTGCTGCAGAGACTCCGATCCACGCTTTCATCCCATTCCAACTGGACTACGTATCAGCATCCCTTATGGCATAACTTCATCAAAATACCCCAATATACTCAAATACATCCAGAACTCTGCTGCTCATCTCCATACCCAAACTCCTTCCTGGGACCATATTACCCCTATCCTCCAGAAGCTCCCCATCCCACAGTGTGTCCAGTTCAAAATTCTTCTTCTCACCCACAAAGCCCTCCATGACCAGGCTCCCTCCTACCTCACAGACCTTAACACCCTCACAACCCATCCCGCTGCCTCCGCTCCTCTGATGCCAACATCCTCTCTACTCCAAGCACCGCACCTGGGGTGACAGAGCCTTCTCAATTGCTGCACCCTCCTACTGGAACTCCCTACCCAAACACATCAGAGACTGCACTGATCCCTCAATCTTCAAATCACTTCTCAAGACCCACTTTTTCAGATCTGCTTTTATCGTCTCATCTATGTGTGATTTTTAGTGCTGTTGTTATTGTTATTTGAGTTGTTTATGTTTGATGTCGGATTCTGATTCCTGTTTTAAAAAGTTGTTTTTCTTGTTTTTCTGTAAAGCAACTTGGGGTATTAATGAAAAGCACTCTATGAATAAAATGTATTATTATTATAATTATTATTATTATATATTATTATTATAAGGAGGAATCAGCTGAATAGCCTTATAAATAAGAGTACACCAGCGTGTTCATGAGTGGACAAGGCAGTCGATCGAGCCCGGGCATGAAAAACGCAGTGATGGGTAAGAGCTTTAAAATAAGTGATCAATCTTAGAGCTCCAGAGACAGTGTCCAATGTGTGCAACCATTGAGATGATGCGTGCATATAGCAAAACATCACCATAATCCAGCATGGAGATAAAGGTAATATCATAGGATTACAGGATAATAGGTTACAATCTTATCAAAAAGATTGTAACACAGTGTATTATCTACTGTCAGGTCAGAGAGGTTGAGACACACACCGATCTATTTTGTCTATAACATTGTGGTATACACAGCCTTGTATGGCTGTTTCAAGATGCAGGCTTAACTTACTCTGAGTTAGTGACTGAGCTCGAAATTAACCAAGCTTGAGATGATAAAGTTGGGAAATCCGGTTTCAGAACAACTGATAGGAATTGGTTCAATCAACTCAGAGTTGGTTAATACCGAGTTGAACGCATGCCTGCGGACTATTAAATGCCATCTTCAATGGAGCTCAGATACTGTGATTCACCATGGCAACCAGTGAGATGCTATGGTCGCGATACTTGCTGCTGATTAAGCAGTGAGTTTTAGAGCACTCGAAAACGAAAGTATATATATATTTTTTTATAAAGAGGGACGTGGCTTCATTAGAGAAGGATAGAAACTGACGTGGGAGGGAATTTCTGGCTGAGTGAATGTATCTACTAGTTTTACTATATTTACTAAGAATATTCAGTTTGACAAGATGACGGAATGCGCACATGAAGGGAACTCAAAATGAAAGACAAATACATATTTAATCCTGGGTGGACACAATTCACTGGAGAAGGTTTCGGGATCCCCCCGACCCCGGGACGAGCCGGAGAGGATTTTGTGACGTTAGCGGAGAGTGCAGCTTCTGCAGCAATTAAGTTTATCATGTTTATCTAAATCAACTTGATGGATGGCAGATCGATTCATGATTAAAGCTCACTTTGTTATTAAACATATTTATAATATCAGTCAGTGGCTTTTTTCAGCAGCTTTAATATAAAATGGTCGACAGATGCTTAAGAAGAAACTTCCATTTAAAAAAGAAAGCAGAAAGCAACGCAAAGACTTTTCAGGGATGTGAGAGACGTCTACTGTGTAAGACGTTTGAGGTGTACAAACGTTCAGCAGCTCTTCTTCAGGATCAGGAGCAGAAGGAGTCAGGAACAACCTCCGGCTTCTTTGGAGTAAACCTGCCACCGAGCAGGTTAGGTTCTCAGAATAAGTTACCGCCGTAACTGACTCAGAGCTCAATTTATCCCGCTCTCAGATGAAAAAAACAGAGTTTTCCTCAGCCCAGGCTTAACCAACTCAGAGTTTCAGAGTTGTTTAAGTTCTCTACTGACCACTTGACCTCGGATGGGAAAGCTGCACCTCGCGTGCTAACAGTGTGTGGGCATGCAGCAGCACCAGCGTCACTATGCTAGGAATACATTATCATACTTCGAACACATAGCAAAGGATGTAAAGACACGTGAAGACTCATCTACACTGGGTACATGCCCATGCATAGAGGGTATAAAAGAACAAATCATTCTCATTCATGGGGAAAAGCAAATGTTGAGTTAGTGAAAAATCAGCTCCATTATGCACAAACTGTAAATACGCTGATCCGATCAAGCTGATCTATCGACACAAAATTATATAAGTAGAAAAGGTGTGAATAAAATAGATATATCTGTGCGTGTGTATAACATCAAATGCATGATTTTGTTCTCACTATTCAAAGTACTGTAACGGCGCTGACAACTTCACTATTGGATTGACTTTCCATCTCCATCAAGTGTTTGAACATGGATAGTTTACAGGAGAGTAAACAACAGTCTAATGTGTTTATCCAACACTACAGCACACACCAACAGCTGTTTACCACACAGGAAGCCAGACGGATACGACATCAACATAAGGAACGTATAGTCCGAGGGAGTTACCTACTGGAAGGCTAGGTGGCGCTGATGGGTGTTTGTGTTCTGGATGGCTGGAGATCTATCACTCTGCTTTCTTGACACTGTAGTTTAAAGTCAAAGAGTGAGAATGACTTAGACAGGACAAATTCTGGTCGTGTCTGAAAGGCCTCCTAATTTCAAATATGTGGATTTCCCGTGTGTCTTTAATTGAATTGCATAGACGATAGTTTGTGTAAGATTGACTGACATTCTCTTCTCCAGGTGCCCTGAGATGTAGCAAGAATGGGATGGACCATCATCATGATTGGTTGGTGCAAGAACATTGTGCCTCACGCCACAGCTTATGCCAAATGAATAATGGAGAATCTTCCTCGGTGATTAGCAAAAGATATGTTTCACCTCACTGGTATAGACAAGACGTACATAATGTAAATATAATAAATTGACCATATCAATACACTGGCAGCTGTCACTGGGTGGGATATATTAGGCGGTGCATATTTTACTATTAATAATATAATAATAATAATAATAATAATAATAATAATAATAATAATAACAATAATAATAATAATAATAATAATAATAATAATAATAATAAAAGCAGATAAAAGCATCAATAAAATATAAATAAAATAATTAAATAAAAAAAAGGATCTCCAAAACTGCAGTGATCCTGTCTGTAGTGGTTAGCGCCTTCCAAATGATGTTTGAGGCTCATCGATGTGTGTGGGGAGAGAAAATAAGCTTGTGTTGACAGATCACACAGAAAGGCTGTTGTAGCCCAGATTGGAGAAAAAGCTAATGCTCCTCATAGGGTGGTGTCAGAACATAGGAACGGTTTTGGGTGAAAAGGGGACCATGCAATATTGGGGAGGTAGTTTTAATATTATGGCAGGATGCTGTATCTATTTATGTTAATTAGTCTTACATCGTGTATCCAGGCAGTCAAAGGAGCATCATTATTGTTGTGAATAAACTGAGAAGATTGAAACCAGATTGTCTGTAGTGTAAACATGAAATCTCAATCAACAGCCTGGTAGCTTAGTTAAGTTTCCTATACAGTTTGGAAACAGGGAAACTGCCAAAGTTGACTGAAGCTGTCCAAAGGTATCAGAATCCTATCAACCCTAATGGAGCTCACTCACCTAACTAACCTATTGACCAGGTTTTTCCTCTTTGTTTTTTATTCATGTTCAATAAACAAGAAGAAAGATCATGTGGTGTTTCGTTTCATCTTGTTTGTTTAATTTGAGGTTCTTTTTGTAGCGTTTGTATGTAGAATGTGTTTGTAACATGGTGGAGGCGGACAGTCGCAGTACGTCTAACATGTATTTGTGTTTGTCTCAGACCACACACACATTTGTAATGCGGACGTATCTTTTTATCATTGTTTTTCATCCTCGTGTGAAATTTGAATTGCATAAATCATATCATCAATCACTTTAATTCATTTTCGTTTCAGATAGGCTTGACAATCCACCCATTTCCACCCTTTTGGAAATCAGCTAGTCCTGCTCCATTGTTCTCCTGCCACACCTCATGGTAACCTACATTGTTCTGAGACTCATCTAAAGATCTGGCTCTGATTTTGCCACGTTTTGTCTAGTAGCTTGATCTACTCCAAGATCTGTTATTATTGCACAACTTTGCCCATAAAGTGTTCTTTTCAATTTTTTGCTCCACCTCCATGTTTGAGTCCTGAACTTTAGGGTCCTGAAAAAATCTTAAAAGTAATAGTATATTTAGTGTGTATAAGGTAGCATCTCTGGACAGACGCCATCTTCAAGTCTCAGCCAACTTGCGTTGACTTTTGTTCATATGGCAGTAGAATACAAGAGAATCGACTCTCCCAAAGTTATTCAGGATGAATGGTATGATATTGCTGATATGCTATGATAGTATATATTATCTGTCTATAAAGTATTTCACATATTACATTTATTTATCTATTTTTTTTCCATCCGTCTGCATATAAGCTTGTGGTTTGTACCAAGATTTGTTAAAAAACCATTTCTTAAAATACGTATGATCTTATAGCAGATAGATACAGTATTATTTCTGTTTGTGAGTGTGTGTATGTGACCATCACCCGCACTCCTTGAAAGACTTTCCAATTACTCTTTATTTGGAACTAACACCTTTTTCCCATCAAAGAGGGCGTGATAGATCATATGTGAAACATAAAAACCAAACAAGACAAACAAGAACACAAGCAGTAACAATAACAACGGTGTAGTGATTTTTGTTCCATGCACCCCAGCAAGCTCAGACCCTAAATAGTCCCGAGAACTGAACACAGAGCGGTGATGTTGACCTCAAACACTGGCTCAGCAGCCACTGGAGGCCCCAATCAACCCTGCAGTTGGGGTCGTAGTAGATGCTGTTGTGTTGCACAAGGATCATGCAGCAAACTCCCCAGCTGTGCACAGGGCCCCCTCCATCATCCAACAGAATTCAGATAGTAGAACCAAGAAGCATAGCCCACGGCACCACGGTGTCCCGGGTACAACGAACCGGCATAGGGACCCAGGAAGCGCCCGACTAGCGTCAAAGTCCCCCCGTCACAGGACGGGGGGACTTTGATTTGAAAATTATAAGTTTTAATTTCCTATGCCTGAGTGAGTGAAATCACAGTGTGTTTGAACAAGGCCCAATTTGCACAATGTATTGAGTTATATGTTTTTGCCAAAAACTATTATAAAAACTATATTAAACTATAGCCAATGATAAAGACTGAATAACTGATGAAATGTATAGCCATGTTCACAATCGGGAACATATATCCATGTTCACAATCGGGAACATATATCCATGTTCACAATCGGGTTTTTCCAAGGATTGGTTTTAAGCCCTTCCTTTTGTGTATGTATATTAATGACCTTTTTACAACGTACAAGTGGGTAGAACTACAAACTTGTGTCAATGACAGCATAAAAAGTCACCTGAGATAGAAGCCAAAACGCTAACTACAGACTCGTATAAAGTCTTCATGAATCCTGTATAAGTTTAGATAATAGTAGGATAGAAATTATTTTTTCTTTTTAAAATCGCTTCTGACCAAATGTCTCAACAGTTGCTAAGAATAACCAGAAAAAAAACAACCTAGAATGCTCTTCGCTACCATCAACCACCTGCTCCGCTCCAGAAATCCCGTCAACCATCCAGGCACCCCCGACGACTCCTCCAAGGTCCAAGATTTTTTTTTCCTTGGATGTCATGTATCAGCAACTTCCAGCACCTGCTCCTCCACATGTCCTTGCAAATATCCCTCCACATGTTCCTCCACCTCAGAACACTGCTCCACCCACCTGCTTGCTTACCTCAGCACTGTCTCCCCTCCTTTCCACCAGTGGATGCATGTCAAGTAGCTAAGCTCGCCACTGGGGCCAAAGCTTCTGTGGTGCACCCAAATCTGCCACCACATTTGTTTTTATTTGCAAAGTCGAGCATTTATGTTGAAAAGTAAGTAAAGTAAGATATAGAATATTAATAAGACAGAAATATGCTTTAAGACTTTTTGAGTACATTGAACATTTGCATTTGTCTAGAGTAAGTCCTACAACTCATACAGGTATTCTCAATTACAGTTGAGAATACCTGTATGACGCGTTATAAGACATAGAGGCACCGCAGCACTTGTTAATAGGTAACCATATGTACTGAGTATTTGCAAAATGTTGTAGGTACAATCGTACATTTGAATTGTTTACGGCAAAAATGGACATTTATACATTTGAAAGGATAATATCACAGTTAATATGTTGGATAGAAATGGTTGAATAAGATGCAACCTGGAGAAGGAACAACGTCCTTGTGGCTTCTTTGTTTCTGCGCTAAACATGAAATCCTTTGGCTTATGGTTTACCACACCAAGGACCCAAGGTCTCCTCCAGCTACAAAATGGCCCCAGTCATTCCCATCCCTAAAAAACTTGGCTTAGACCGATCTCCTACCTTCTTTTCCTCAGCAAGATCTTGGAAAGGGTATTTGCTGTCTAACTCCACCAGCATATATCCAACCATGAGCTCTATGAACCCTTTTAATCCGGTTCAAAAATAAAACACAGCACAGAAACTGCCCTCATCAAAATCGCTAACGACCTCCTTATCGAAGCTGATTCATGCCACATCAGTATCCTCATCCTCCTGGACCATCGACACAGTCTCCCATACCATCCTCCTGAAAACACGTATCCGACCACCTAGACTTCCCCAGAAAAGCACTCTCCTTGTTTCAGTCCTATATTTCCAACAGGAAACACTTTATCCCCCTTGGTAGTTCCAACTCCACCCCTGCCTCAGTCAACCAAGGTGAGCAAAAATGGCTCGGGAGGCAGAGCGGTCGTCAACTTATCTCAAGGTCGGTTGTTCGATTCCCTTGAGCAAGATACTGAACCCCAAGTTGGTCCCAATGGCTGTTCCAGTGGTGTGTGCATGATGGCGTAAATGGTTATTGTTTCTGAGGAGCAGGTGGTGCCTTGCAGGGCAGCCTTGGTCATCACTGTATAAATGTTTTTTGAATGGGTGAATCTTAGCTTCTGTTGTAAAATGCTTTCAGTAGTCGAGCCGAGTAGAAAGCACTATATAAGTATAGTCTATTTACCAATTATTTCTTAAAAAGTGACCAATGTGTTGAGACTGGTAGATTTTGCTGTCAACTCAGATTTAGCCATATCTTAACCGACGTCATAAATATTTCTGTCAGAATCAGCACCTTCGTCAAAACCTGTCCAGTCATCGCACACAAGATCTTTGCCTAGAGCAGCACTCATCTTCCAACACTCTTGCAGCTCTAAGTAGGATGGGTTGTTGAGGGAATCTAAAGTGTCGGACTGAGCCAAGAAGAGGGAGGCATGGCTGGTGTGAGGTAGGCAGGATGATAGTAGCGCTCGGCCCTATCTGGATCCAGGAAGAAGTAAGATATGGGATATAAGTCCACTTCCGAACTCAATGGGACACTTCAGTACAGGCGCGGCTCAACCTGAGCACCGTCTGTTCACCTGTCCGGACAGAGTGACACACAAAAGAAAATAAAAGATTTTCTAACTGAAAACTGTTCATTTAGAAATTTTAGATCTGGGTAGATATAGTATGAAACACAAATTTATGTGACATGGGCACCATATCAGTCACAAAAACAATGTGTGTGTGAGTGCGCTGTCTGAAATCACAATGACAGAGACATATTGGGTGTCTGAGAGGGACAGATAGCCTCACGGCGAACCTCCACTCACTCATTGAGGCAGATAAAGAGGAGCATTCTCAAACACACATAAACACACATAAACACACACACACACACATACACACATACACACACTCTCCTCTGCTGGCATCCAACCAATAATATAGGAAATAGCTCAACCCTTAACATGGACAAATAGGTGTGGATAAGGCCTGCATTGGTTCTGCTGAAAACGGCAGATTTATCACAAATTTCAAACAAACAGATTAGAAGAAGACTCTTGTGGTATTCAAATGGACTTATGGGATTTATCTGTGTATACAGTTCTCTGTGCTGTGTGGGACTCGGGAGGGTAGGCAAGTATCAGAGTGTGTGAGAGTGCCAAAACAGTGACAAGCCATTCTTCTACAGACAAGTTTTCAACAAGTTCTAATCTCTCTTCTGCTTTCTTTCCTCATCCAAAAGTAATTTGATTACATTTCCATTACAAAACGATTTTTTCCCAGCAAGGTGGTTTTGCGGCAGGTAAGAGCCTTTAACCACACACAGCCCATTTCAAGAAACATGGACTTGATTAAGTCCAGAAAAGCAGATTCATGGGTATGTGTGTGTGTGTGTGTGTGTGTGTGTGTGTGTGTGTGTGTGTGTGTGTGTTTGTCTGTGGATGTGTGTCTGCGTGTGTGTGCGTGTGTGTGGGAGGAGTGGTCATGTGTTTCTGCGTGACCTCAGTGGCCCAGGCTGCCTGTCTATTAGAGCAGGGACTATTAGACCGTAAGAAAGTGGGAGCATCCCCTTTTGCCACTGTGATAAGATCAAGGCATTCCGATGCCAGAGCAGTCATTACCCCGTTCCCCAGCCCATAATGTCCATCCATTAAAACAAAAAGTTGCAATGGAAATGCAGCTGTGGCCGTTTAAGTAATTTCTTGGCCCTGCTGTCTTTGAGGGTCATTGACATAAACACAATTACGCACAATGCATTGACATGCTGTCTGATAAACAGTTACACATGCCCACTGCCTCTATCTCTCTCTCTCGCAAACATACACACGTAGAAAAACACAGACTTTGCTTTCTGAGTGTGATTATGGTTCATGTGGGGCCATGGCCGCCAGGACAGAGAGATGGTCTCTGGGTCATTTGATGCAGCAGGACTGATGACAGAGTATACAGTCCAACAATGTGGATGGTTGAGTTGAGTCATCACACAATTTCACAGATTTCAGTATCAAACACTAACACAGCTACACAGACAGATAGGGGCGGACACACACAAGCAGATGCACACGCGGAACTAATGCTCATCATCATAAACAAACACCTCTGGTTGATGTGGAGATTCTGTGTCAAACAAACCCAGCTTCTTGTTACTCTACTCGTTTGGCCACTCTTCATCACCCTCTACTCTGAACTGCTTATCGCGTTCAGATCTATCCCGGCTGACATTGGGTGAGTGGCAGGGTACACCTTAGAAAGGTGCCAGTTCACCACATGGCCGACACATAGACAGGGACGTTCGTGCTCTCATTCACCCCTACAGACCGTTTAGAGTCATCAACACAGCCGTACTGCATGTTTTTGGGCAGTGGGAGGAAGGTGTAGTTCCTGGAGAGAACACTCACAAACACGAGGAGAACTTGCAAACTCCTCAAAGAGAGGCACCAAAGTGGAGGCAAAGCTGGATTTGAACCAATAACTTTCTTGTGCCGGAAAAGACCAAACTCCCCTGCATTCTAAAAGCAATGCCCATTATTGAACTTGAACTCAAATTTGGACTAAATTGGACCAACCGTTGTGAATTTATAGTTCCGAAATTTTTTGAGATGATGCATTCCCCGGTGTCAAAAATGATCTCTCCCAAAATTATTCCAGTTTGTCCTTGCAGTAAGGTCTATGAGGGTATAAAATGAGAAAAGGGATCCATAAAATTGTTTTTCGGTTATTGCGCAACACAAATGATCTGCGGTGGCGCAGCAGCGGAAGCCGCGGCAGATGATGGAGGTGATTGACTTTTTGCGGACATAATAATTGAATCTTGAAGCTATGAGCTAAACCTACAAAAAGCAATATTATTATCATAACATTGTATTCATTGATCCCTTATCAGCTCTCCCTTAGGGACTACTATCATCAATGAGACACCAAAGCTGATTTGAGATGTTACGCGTCTTTTATATTTCTTATGGCACTAAAATGAAGGGGCAAGGCACTGTTTCTTCACAACAAGGAGGTTCTGATTTTCAGTCCAGACTTTGATCTTCTTTGTAGGCAGTTTGTATGTTCTATTTCTGTGTCTGTCTGTGCGGATTCTCTCTGGGTGCTCAGGCCTCCTCTTCAACTTACAACATGTGTAAAATGATGGCCCATAGGTGTGATGGTGAACATGGAAACTCATTTGTCTCCATCCTGTGGTGAGCTGGTGATCTGTCCAACAGAGTCAACATTGTCAGCATCAGCTGAGATAGGCTCCAGGCCCCAGAGTATCTTCAAATGATAAGCAGACATAGATAATAGAAGGATGGAATTCACCACAGACTGTACAAAAGTTACACCAGCAACTGATAATGCTCTCCTCATACACAGATGGAAAGACCGGATTCAATCAAATCAAATGAAACGTATATACCAATTTCAAAACTGCATACAAGTGACTTCGTATGAATAAATGACACAATAGAAAATAGAGGCTTCAGTGATGTAAAGCCAGTCAGAACTGCAAATCTAGTTATTATGTGTGACTCAGAAATAGGACTGTTTGAAAACCAAACCCATAGGCAGTGTCTGCTCAGACCGCTGTAGAACTAGTCTGCATCTCCCCCTAGTGACCCAAGATTGAATGTTAAAGAAACCCCAGGAACAAACTAAACTTTAAACTAGAGTCAAAAAACCCATAGCTTTCAATGCCATGTTCAATAACAGTTTGTCAAAAGAGTAAACCTAAACCTGAAACCAAACGTATCTGTTTTTCGTTTTGTTTGTACTGTTTTCTTTTTTTTTATGTTTCAAGATAAAGTATGAAACATTTGATAACCAGAGACCTTGTCTTTCTCCTCATCCTTCCTGAATGATTTATTCTCTTTTCGCATTTTACTGATGTCCTTGACTCTACTGGTATTATGATTTGGAATGGTACCAGTGATGCTCCCACTTTGGTATTCCAGCGCCTAAAGGATGGCACATCCATATGTGCCGCCACAAGAAGGTGTCCAGTGTCTCCAAGAACAGTCTCGAGGGCATGAAGGAGAAACAAGGAGATATTTAAGCTAGGATAGCTCACAAGGGCTGTAGAAAGTCAACAACCCAGCAGCGAGACCTGTATCTGCCCCTCAGTGTGAGGAGGAACAGGAGGAGCACTGCCATACTTCGACAATAGGTCACTGCTATGCATTATACTGAGCAAACTGTCAGAAACAGACTAAATGAGGGTGGCAAGACGCCCAAATGTCCTGTTCTGAGTGACCAGAATGTGAGGGCAGTTTCTGGAGCATGACGTTATTGATGCCATTGACTAATCATCATATTCCCCAGGCTTGAATCCACCTGACAGCCACTGAAGCGTTATGTATCGCTGCATTAGATGCCACAACCACACGCCACAGACTGTCCAGGAGTTCACCGATACCCTGATTCAGATCTGGTAGAAGACCCCCTCAGGATACCATAAATGAGGAGCATCCCCAGATCTTGTCAGGAGTTCATAATGGCACGATGAGACTAAACCCACCACTCAAATTGGATCGGCATGTGAGTTTTTCATTTGATTTGGGGATTAATTTAGAATCCAGTCATCTATTGATTGAGTTCTGTTCTGTGATTTAATTGTTGCCTTAATTTATTTTGAATGCTATCAGGATCACCACTATCCTGTCAAAAGGACATTTACTGCCGACAGATGTCAGACTAGAGCATTCGTAGCAATGCTGAAGAAAATGACTTAAAAATGTTTCCAGAAACCATGACTTACTTTTCCAGTAATCCTCAACACTGGCATAAATATAACCTCTGTGACAGAAATGGTCAGAAGGCTGTCTAAGTGTCATTTAGAGAAACATCTCAGTGACTGAACATTTTAAAGTACCATTGATGTGTCTTACTAAGATGTTTTGTAACATTTTGCTGACTTGTCTTGTTTGTTCATGCGTCACTCCCACACTTTCACTTCTCATCTTTGTAAATGGAGTAAATATCAGAAGTATCTCATCTGCAACTTTTGTGCAAGTGTAGGTTATGATTGAGAAAAGGAGCTTGCTGACTACACCTGTGCAGCTGTGGCATGATGTTTGATAATGTTAATTAACATGTGTCCAAATGTATAAAAAGTAATTTAACAAGCTGGCTTTTAGTTCATGCTTCACATCCTCTGATCTTGTCTGGTTGATGCTTTTGCCTTTGCCTTTAGGCCCAGGATGAGCATTTTGATTGAGATCCTAAATACTTTTTATTTAATTTCCTGCTGTAAGCTTTGATTATCCTGTCACAGTCAAAGGGAGTATCATTTAGATTTTATGCAATACATAACAGGAGGAATACTTGAAATAAGCTGCGTCTCGTCTTCATACCTCTCGGCATCCATCCTGGTTCCTCCTGTTAAATCTGATTTTGATGAGAATACAGATAACAAAATTCAACCTTTTTTACAAAACAGTTTTAAACATTCTACTTGCTTGGTAAATTGGTTGTAATACCCTCTACAATCTGTTGGATCGTGGTCTCTGACTAAATTATAAAGGGAACTAGAGAAAAATTTGATCCATGATGTCAGTCCAAATTACATTTGGATTCTTTCAGTAGGATCTATCTCCGTGTTCTAATTGGAATTCCTGGACAGACTGAATCCAATAAGACACTTCATGTGCCTTTTACTCATTGATTTCAAGTTCCTTCCCTCCTATTGGAGGTTTTACCTCCCCAGAGGATGCACTGACAGGCAGTCCATCATCTGCATGGAGGTTCCCTGTCTTTCAGTGTCAGATGAATAATGATGTTGTTTCACCAAACTCCTCTAAACTTGTATATGTTCTTACACACTCACCCTGAGTTATTACAAAGACTTTTAACATTCAGTGCTTGAACTTGTTTGAATTTCATTTGAATTATATAATCTTTATAAAATATAATCTATCAGATAGATAGATTTGGTCGTTTTGCTTGGCTTTTTTTTTTTTGCTCTCAAATTAACTGATTCCATTATCTAAATCTTCTCCAATTTTCAAGTTTCTTCTGTGCCACATCCTGATGCCTACACCCAATTTCATAGTAAATAGATAAGTAGTTTATGTCAAGCAGTTTATGTCTTATAGAAAAATCTTTCCAAAAACTTACTTCCTGTCCCTTTCTCTAGATCCATTCCGAAAAAGTAATGGGATTTTATTTGCGACATACCATACCCCTCTGCCATGTTTCATTTAATTCAGCAGGTAATTGATGCATACGTTACTTAAACCATGAAAACAAGTATTTTCTCTTCAGCAATTCCTGGATCAAGCACTAAATCTGGAACTAAATCTTTCAAAATTTAAGAGGCTTTTGTGACATGCCTAACGCTCCAAATAAGTTTCATCAAAATCTGTCATTTAGGCTTTTTGCCATCCTGTTAACAAATGTGGTGCACTGATGTTTTCTCTGCATTCCACCTGCTGTTTGCCAATAACATCTCTGTAGAGGTGTTACGCTCCCCGCAGTTGTGGGGACGTGGTTTACGTCCCCCACAACTGTTCTTGCTTTGGAGCGGATGACACAGGAATACCAGTTGGATTGGGGATATGTATACAGTAGCTGGCATAGAGCTGTGTGTCGTCGGCGTAGGAGTGAAACTGAGGTGGTGATGGCAGATAATCTGACCAAGGGGGAGCATGTAGATGGTGAAGAGTAGGGGTCCAAGCACAGAATCTTGAGGGACACCTTGGTTGACAGGGGCTGTGAACCTGTTGTTTTGAAGCTGGAGGGGACTGTGCTGGATTACAGGGAGGAGTCAATGAGGGTGACCATGGTGGAGCACAGGGCGGGCAGACAGGCCTTGATCAGGGCTGTGGGCGGGAGCAGGTGGAAGCCTTAGCCTTAGTGAAAAGCTTTGTCACTTGGTGGGCAACCACAGGGACGAAGGAGGATAGCCAGGGATGAGGCAGGCGTGCGGTGGGGGGAGCAGTGTCTTCATGTAAAGGTGCATGTGGAGGGGTGACTGAGGTGCTAGGAGCTGCTGGTAGATGGAATCCACTTTGGCCTGGAAGAAATCCCGAAATTTTGCCCAGTGGTCGGAGGCACCCGGAGGGTCAGTTGGGTGGATGGGGCGGAGCAGGCGGTTTATGGTGGAGAACACCATAAATCGAGTGGTTTTGCAGGGATCTGATGAGAGTGGAGTAGTGCAATGATTTGGTGAGTGAGAGAGCTTCTTTTTAGGACCGGATATGGTCTTTGTAGGCATCAAGGTGGACGGTAAGTCCAGATTTCCTATAATTATTGTTTTTATTATCCTGTACATGTGTCCCATGACTGTGGGACAAGTAGGGCATGTGACAGAGCACAGCAGTGCAAGCATTTGGGAGTCTTTGCCATGCTAAAATTTAATCCTAGCCCACCAGTACCACCATCAATCTTATAAGCCAACATCTGCACTCCGGACAGCAAACTGGACAGCTGAAGACTCCTACTAACCACCCGGTCTTCAACCAGGTATGAGCTTGCTTATATTCACAAACATTACAGTTACTGCATGACAACATCCCAAATGTAACCAATCCAGCTACATGGGCTATTATTGCTCTGGCGTTCGCTAAGGCTGTGAGCTTAGTCCTCTAGTCATTCGATTATGTGTGAAAACCAGCCCGGGCATATTTTAGATGGTCTTCCATGTCACATGATTATGGTAGCTTAATCAGATGTCAGAGCCGAAGGCTCACTGCGCAGCCTCAGTCAAGCACTGCCTCAATCCTCAAACCGTTGCTCAGAGTGAGTTAGCGCAACAGCGCAGCGGCATAATGGACTGCCGAGAGAGAAAAAGAAGCGTAGTGTGGTGCTATTTTTCACCCACAACCAAAGGTAATGCCATATGCTCTGTCTGCAATAAAGTGGTGCCACATAGCACCTACACTAGAAACCTCTTTAAGCATTTAAAGACAGCGCACCCTGATACATTTAAAGAGCCTGAACATTGCCATGAAGAAAACCAGCAAGCCTCAAAGTCCCCCGAACCACCTGCTGTCCGTCAGAAGACATTCCACGAGAGTTTCATGAAAGGCAAAGAATATCCTGGTACAGGTAATAATAATAATAATAATAATAATAATACAATTGATTTATAACGCACTTTACATTTGGGACAAATCTCAAAGGGGACTGTCAGTTATAAGTGATAAAAAATGGAATGAACCATTGTTTTATTAAACAACCACAAATATGCAACTAAGCTACGTGAATCTTGGATGAAGCCATGTTCACCACTCTTTCATTTAGTTGACAAACGTAAAGGCTCATATGCTCTAATGTGTGTTTCAGAAAATATTGACAAACAGCTTTGTTTCTAGAATGTTATTAATGTATTAATTTGAAGTCTAATTATTGTTATTTTAATTTAACAAAGATTTATTTTCATCTCATTTTTATTTAATTTACTCATTGAATGTTTTTATTATCATTTTATAAGTATTTCTTTACAGTATTTATGTTCATGAGTTTTATTCATATTTCATATTGTCCTCGCAATAAACTTATTAATGAACACAGCGATCATGTGATTTTCCTTTAAGGGGCAAAAAGTATTGGTATCGGTATCGATGAAAAAGTACCATAAACTAATGGTATCGTATCGAAAGGGAAAGTGTTGGTATCGCCCATCCCTAGCTGCCATCTCACCGACTGACGGTGGCATCATACCCCTCTACAGGAAACAGGTCACAATGCATCCAATGAGACACCCACATAGAATACAGCAAAGTGGAAGCGGAAGCATATAATTAAATGTAGATCAAAGGAAGAAGTTGTTTTTTGGGGGGTTTCACACAGGTGAAGAAAATCAGTACAGCTTTGAGAGGAAATGTGAAAGACATCAAATGTAAGGACTTGAGCAACCTTAAGGTACTTAGTATTTCACATTAATGTAAATGTAAAAATTAGAGTTAGAAGAGAATGATTATTAAACGAAAGAAATTAAATATGACATTTGAAATGCTGATATGTTTGGCCTTCTCTGAAGGTGCAGGTGGCCCCTTTGATCTCCGGTCTGGTTGACACATGTATTACTCAGCTTTGATACTCCCTTATGTCAATCAAGGTGCTGTACATTTAATTTAATTTAATTGCACATAATGCTCTGTTATTCGTATTCTGTAACTTGCTCTGCTGCTGTAACCTTGCAATTTCCCCATTGTGGGACTAATAAAGGTTATCTTTATCTTTATCTTTTATAAATATTGTGCTAATTATCGTCTATCTCCTGACTTCGTTACATTTGCTCATTTGACCCACACATATGCAGGTAAAATAAAACTCAAGAAACTGAAACTAGACTTTTAAAGGAGTTTCTTTACTCTGGATCGAAAGTTTAGTTGTTCGTGAAACACCTTAAGTTGTTCAGGATATCTCTGACTCAATAACATTAATATACTGCTGGAGTGTTGAGTGTGAAACTGTATCAACGATTCAGTATAAGGGTCACAGGTCTTAAGACTTCCCTTTGGATTTTTATTTGTCTTCCTGGTGTCACTGCGGAACAAGCCTAATAACACTTCCCTTGTGTCCCTTACTCAATGAGTTCAAGTAGATTCCAGAGGTGAAACCACTAACATGATAGAATTCTGGCAGCCATTGTTCACTGGAACTTAATTGTTTACTGGAACTGGAGTCTAAAATATGGTGACACGCTTTAAGACATTGTGGTCTGTTCAAATCTGTACATTTTAACAATTGTTTGTTTATGGTAAAATACAAAACAATGTACCTGTATGTACACCTGTTTACAGTTATTTACATTATATATAACCACCATATGGGACTTCCTGTTTGGAAGATTCCACAGGGAATTCAGTTCCTTGTAAACAGATGACGGTATCTGATGGGGTCATTTATTATCTTTAAGTGTGTGTGTGGGTGTGCTTGTGCATCCATCTCTTTTCTTCCACTTAACTGGAGTTGGGTAACGGTGGCAGCAGGCTAAGAGACAGCAACGCTCCGCAGCTCATCCTGGGGAAGCCCGAAAGGTTCCAAGTCAACAGTCTAGGGGAGATATATAAGCTTCTGGTGAGTTCCGGATCTACCCCGGAGTCTCCTACCGGTTGAATGTGCCTGGAAAAAAATGATACATAAATAAGTTTATATTTTATATGTGTGTAAAATGTATATAAAACAGAATCTCCCGCTCACCCATGGGGTTGGTATATGTCATCCTCAGGCTCGGGTCCTCTACCAGAGGCCTGGGAGTTTGGGTGTTTGAGTAAGCATTTCTTAGGAGTGCACCCTGTTGCTCCTGTATCCTATCCCAGTCATTTGGATATGCTTCTAAGTGCATCTTACACCCTGCTGCTATGTGCTGGACTGTGTCAGGGGCCTCTTTGCACAGCCTGCATCTCAGATCCCAACCACTGTAATAGACCCCTGCCTCTATGGATCTGGTGATTAGGGGTTGCACTTCCAACCATGATCAGAGTCTCTGTGCTGTCCTTCAGACATACCTTTTCCAGCCATTGGTACAATTTTTTTTTTTGCACAACCTATTGAGGGGCTTGGTCTTCCGTGATAGACCCTCTTCTTTCTCATCCCCCTCTGTCTCTTGTTGTCTGAGGCCCTCTCTGAGCAGTCCATCCTAATGATGGATTAGGGCGAAAATCTTTCTGATGTATTCACGGATGCTCCTGGTTTCATCCTGGGTAGTAGATCTAACACTCACCAATCCTTACCCTCCCTCTTTGCATTGCTCGTAGAGTTTACGGGGTGCTAGATTGGGAGTGGAACTGTCCCTGCATGTTGATGAGTTTTCTTGTCTTGACATCAGTGGCTTCTATTTCCTCCTGAGCTCATCTTACTATTCCAGCTGGGTATATGATGAATGGTACAGCATAGGCGTTGATGGCTCTGAGCTTATTTCTCCCATAGAAGTGGTTATCAGCACCTGCCTTACCCTCTGCAGGTACTTGGCTGTGGCTGACCTCCTTGCTCGTCATTGCTGTTTCCATTGGCCTTTGGGATTCCCAGGTACTTGTAGCTGTCCTGTATGTCCACTATCCTGTCTTGCAGTAGGTCCATCCCTTCAGTTCTGAACACCTTCCCTCTTTTTGCCATAATATGGCCACACTTGTTCAGGCCAAATAGTATCCGAATTTCTTTGCAGTAGATCCTTGTCAGGAGGATCAGTGAGTCTTATTCACTGTAGGCTACGCTTAACTTCCGGTTCATGCAGTCATGTGACTTAGAAATAAACTTCAATCAACATGGCGAAAACAACAAATGAACTTATTAATGACCCTAACATGCACACTAGCCAAAGCTACAGTAAATAAGGTGTATTATATTTGCTGAAAAAAACTCTTAACCACCATCGCGCATACTGACTTCAGTTGTAGCAATGGAAACGTTTACACATCCAGAATGTCACAAACAAAAGCTTTTAAAATGGCTGGTTAAGAGTTTTCAGCAAGTACAATACACCATGTTTAATGTAACTTTGGGTTCTGTGCATGTTAGGATCAGTATTAACTTTACTTCTGATGTTTTTGCGACGGTGGTTAAAGTTTTATTTTTAGTCATATGACTGCATTACCCGGAGTTAAGCAAAGCTACCACGGCTGATCAAGATATCAATACATGTTTGTGCATTATATATGTTTGATTCACTAAATGAAGCAACAACAACAAACGCCTCTGGGGATGCATCACTTTTGAGTGTCCTTAGACACTTCCGTTGTCTTGTGGCTTTTACTTAGTGTGTGTATGTTGTGAAATTGATGAAGTAGTTTTCTTAATTTGCAACATGCACATGCTGTCAAATTGATGGTTGCAGTGCGTTTTCCCCTGTCGGCCTCTCTAATTCTTGCATTCAGTTGTTTCTCTTTCAGGCTAGCTCCTTTCTCAAACCGTTCAGCATACAAAACATCTGATGGGGCAGATTTATCATACTCTCCAGTCTC
This sequence comes from Lophius americanus, assembly GCA_037951165.1. NCBI lineage: Eukaryota > Metazoa > Chordata > Actinopteri > Lophiiformes > Lophiidae > Lophius > Lophius americanus. The sequence goes on from JBBDHG010000001.1 coordinate 7,284,304, forward strand.
TGCACTCATAAGTTCCTTTTGTATAGCTCAGTCCCCACCAACGTTAGTTGTTATACATAGTAATACATCATGTTTGGTTATAAAGCAAGCATGCTTAAATGACGGTTGTTAATCATAAGGACCTTCTTAGGCAAAATACTAACCTCCATTCAACAGTTGGAGCTTTATCTGATGGTTAACACAACGGCTTGATCAGAAGGCAAACTGTAAAGCTAGCATGCTCATTGCTAACTGTCAGGTTAAGGTTTTGTCCGATTGTCAACTAAACTGCTTGATTATAATCATTAATAACTCAGGCAGCAGTTTTGCAGCAATTATCTTAAGAACACAAATTTCTCAGAGCACTTCACTTAGTCGATGGCTAAGCCTGTTAGAATATAAATAGTTTATGTGGACCTGGACTCTCAATACCCATTTTGACAAAATGTTGCAAAACATGTATCAAATTTTAAATGCACACTATCGACTAATTAGACAAAGATCTAACAATGTTCATCAGCATACCACCGATTTCTTTCTTCATACTCATCACACTGTCCGACACTGTCTTCACTTTGAGAACACTTTTCACGTACTTGGGGTCACTTCGTCATAACTAGTCCTGGAAATTCTAAGCAAGTGTTTTCCTCTATCAATCATCTTATAAAACCACAAACTCCCCCACTTACTTTCTTCAAAACAAGAATTGACTCAATCCGTTCTGTCCTTTCTGGTTCCTCTACTATATCTGTCTCTTGAGTTTATCATCAGGACGATGAAACCCTCCACCTGTGCCCTCAACCCCTTTCCTACAGCCCTAGTGAAAACTAACATCTCTTCCATCTGCCCTAAAATCCGCCATAATCAGACCAAACCCCAAAAAACCCACTCTCAATCCAGACGTTTTTGCAAATTACCCATATCCAAACTCCAATTCCTCTCCAAAGTATTGGAAAAAGTAGTTGCTGCCCACCTCCAGGACCACCTCAAATACAACAACCTCTTTGAAACCTTTCATTCTGGTTTCCGTTCGGCCCACAGCACAGAAACAGCTCTGCTTAGAGTCACAAATGACCTATGAATGGCAGCAGATGCTGGTTCACCTTCCCCCCTGATTCTCCTTGATTTGTCTGCTGCCTTTGACACTGTTGACCATGGAATACTCCTACACCGCCTACATCACACCATTGGACTCACTGCTACCACCCCAAACTGGTTTCAATCCTACCTCACCGACAGAAGAGAATACATTTCCCTTGGAAGTTCAAGGTCCCGGACACACACCGTCACCTGTGGGGTCCCCCAAGGATCGGTCCTTGGCCCCATTCTCTTCGTACTGTACATGCTCCCCCTTGGCCATGTCATCAGTCGATATGGACTCTCATTCCATTGCTACGCTGATGACACGCAAATCTACATGAAAACTGACATGTTCCTCCGCAGCTGCCCCTCATCTGTGGAATACCCACCCTGACCATCTGAGGGATCCACAGACGACTTAGACTTTTAAAAAAGGACTTAAAACTTTCCTTTTTAGCAGAAGTTATAACTTTTAATAAACATTGCTGCTTTTTGGTCATATTCTTATATTATTATGATCATTTTTATTTTTTTTATTGATGCAATTTAACTACTTTTACCTTGTAGCACTTTGAGATTTGATCGAAATGTAAAGTGCTATATTAATAAAATGTATAATTATTATTATTACATCACCCCAACTCAATCTCACCCACACCTTTATTTATTTATTGTTTTACTTTATACTGTGTGTGAGTATGTGCCTGCGATCTAAAACAGAGAGTTTAGTGATATTTTACTGTTATGTTTTTCATGTGTTCTTTTGTCAAATCGTTTGTTTCAGTTTCGTTTTTCCAATAATGTAAGCCAATGTTAAAGATTCCACGGCGCTAAGTTTCGTTTCTGTGTGCTGACAGACTCGATGGGTGCGCCTGCTTTAACGAATCAACCCTCATTGTTGTTCCTACGTGTGATGGGTAAAACAGAGAAACCGCCCACTTGAGACGTACCGGAATACAAAAGGAACGTCACTCTCCTGGACGCCCCATGAGATGTGATTTTTAAGGTGTTTGTCATCATTGTTCTTCAGCAGACTGCCCTGACCGTTTCCTCATTGAAAAACTGGAAAAAATAGGAACATGAAGTTAACCTTGCGTTGCCAGATCGGCCTGGACTTCTTTGACTTTCTGAAGGAGACGGATCGAGCATCCATCACTCAGAGACTGGAGCTCAGAGACATCTACAACACCGAGTTCAGGAATAAGTGAGTAGATCATCACCGTGTGGTGTCCAGACGGATTAATAAAACTGATTAAAAAAATCTGACGTTTGTGTTCATACTAGAAATACAGAGAGCAGAGATCCAAACTTTGGTTCGGTCCTGTACGCCCTGAAAACGTTCAACAAGATAACGAGACGGAGAGACGACATCCGCTTCAACTTTAAGGTTTGACACGTAACCCTCACAGAGAGAAGTTACATCTAAATGCCTTAACTATTAAGTTTTTTAATTTGAGAAATGGTTCCAACCGATGTACGTTAGAATAAAACAAGAGATAGTTAAAGTCTATAGATTACGGCGCATACGACGAATGACGTCATGATATACACTGACAGCGCATACACCGCTGACAGGTGGAGCCAGGATAACATGTTTATTTTATTAAAATGGCAACTGTCAGTGGGTTCGACATATCAGACAGCAAATTAAGATTTTGTCCTGAAGTTGATGTGTCATAAGCAGGAACAAAGGGCAGATATAATATAAAAATGTAATTAATTAATACATTTTTCTTAACCGCTTATCGTTTTTCAATTCAATTGAAGAAATTGTATTTGCCCCAGTGGGGTCATTTTAAAGCACATAGGGGCAAATTCACAAAGAATTAATGTTGGCGTCTGATAGCGCCATGAATAGTGGATCATTCGTGAACACTATTTGCGCTTAAGGACCGATTCACAAAAGACATTGCACCAATGATATGCCAGCGCAAACACGCCTACAACTTGTTGCACCTGAGTGCAGTTTGCCCCAGATTTGCATCTGATTGATATTACCAATGTGGTAATAAATGATGCCTTTGCCTCTACATTACTGTAGGTGAGACAACGGCACAACCGAAAATAAAAATGACATTTTCATACAGTGAGCTGAAAGTCATGACAGAAGAAGTGCAGCGGTATTCGATGAAACCTCAACGAAACCAAACTGGGAAAGCAAGACACCACATTTGGGATTTAACATCCCACTCTTCACACCTTAAGACTGCAAAAGCAGATTCCATGATATGGAGCGCAGAACAAAAGAAAAAGTATCATTCAATGCCTCTCAAGACTTACAAACAGTAGGAGGTACACACAAGGAAAATAATTTAAACTTAATTGAGGAACTTGTTCAACAAAATCTCCTGACCTGCTGGCTCAGGCTCTTGGCTTAAGGAAGGGATTTACTTCCTGAGGGGTAACGCATGGTGTAGAGGGTTCTGACAAGAAAGAATGTCTGGGCTTTCCACATCTGTGGTACAGTCTGTTCTCTGTCATTTTGTAACGTTTGAGTGCCTTTAGTCCATGTTTGAAAGAGGGGCTATTTTCTGATGTGTACATTAGAAGTCTACACATGCAGGTATTATTTTAGCAATCGATTCATTCTTAAATGCTGCTTCATGAATAAAGCAGCCTAAGAATACCTCGAGTAATCAGCACTGCAAAAATAATATCTGTTCATATATTTTTGAGTAATCTTGTTAACATACAAACTAACAAACCAACACTGGCAAAAACCTTACGTAAACAGAGGAGATAATTAGACTAATCAGAGAAGTAAAGCAGCTACTGTGGGATGGTTATCAGTCACTTATGAACAAAATCTATCTATCTACCTTCTAAGAGAATACATTTACATACATACATATATTTTTTTAAAGTTTGCTTTTAAATTCATTTTTAAAATCAGGTGGGAATACCATTATATCCTATCTAGCCAGTAAATAGTAACTAAAGTTCAATCTGCTACTTGATGGTGGATTTTTTTTCTTTACTTAAGACAAAATTGACATAGATTATTCCACCATTCAGGTCACAGCTCATTATGTGGATCAGTGGTATTCATGTAGGAGGCGTCAACCAGAGCCTCCCCTCAGCAGACCTGCAAGTCCAGATCCGGTACTGGCCTTCACCTCCGGAGAAGAATCTGTGACTGGAGGTAGAGTTCAAAGGAAACTGGCCAAACTTCTGATTCGAAAACTGAAAACCGACAGGTAAAAGAGTTGAGATGCCGCTGAAAGACTTTTGTACAAGAATGTTTTTAAATAACAATTATTATGTTTTCAATAATAATAAGCTGTGAATTAGTCTGTATCATCAAACATGTTTGATAACTGAGAAGGATCAGTGTGAACTTCTTCAATGGAAGAAATTGACGAATTACAAAATTTGAAAAACAATTGCGATCGATAAACGGCTGCTCATAGACTCTTGGAGTGTGATTTGGCAAAAATGAAAAGTGACGGGGGACATGGTTTTGGTAGAGTTGTACAGCTAAAATGCGGGACCTAAGATGACAGGACGGATAATACAAATATTACTGTCATTAACTTCATTAATTTGAACTTAGCATTAGAATTTGACTGTGATTGAATGTAGATCTTCAACTGCCTTTAGGGACGTTATAACCCTTGCTCTCTTTGAATCCACAGGGCTCAGTTTATCTCTGACAAAAATGGTATCCAAATCAGCTCAGACCATCAGTTTGAGAACGGGAAGCTTTGCTTGCAAGTGGATGAATGTGAGGTACTGATGACGATCATGAAGTTGGTTTTTGCCCACTGAAACAGACAAACCCACTGTCAGGCTTGAATGTGAAGCTTTGTGATTTCTTTTCGAAACAGTGCAGGGTAAATCTGAAAGTGGTAAACACGGGAACACAATCTGTGTATTTCAACTGCTACACCCCACTACACTGGCTCAAGTGCCTCACTCTGGAGGATGAGTTCAAAGTGACCAAGAAAAACCCTCTATGCCTAAAACCAGGTATGTGGACATGATGCCATATTTGTTATGCTGATATAGAATTTCGTGGTTCGAGATTATGGCCTGTGTGACTTTCAAATGTCCTCCCTGTGTATGTGTGGGTTACCTTTGGGCAGAGTCCAAAATCATTCAATATAGGTAAATCTGTGGCTCTATATTGCCCATGGGTGTCAGTTAGATGTTGCATTTATTGCAATTTTCTTGACCGTTCACCGGATTTTCTAAAATCTCACCGGCCGACACTGAATTCGGCCGATTCTGGGGGTTTTCTGTTGAAGTTTAAAAATCATAATGAGAAATGTATTTTAATTGCTCTTAATTTGAAGGATTTCAGTGAAAGTAACAAGGCTGATCTGATCTGTTGAATTTAGTATACCCTCTGTCCTCCCCGCTGTACATGTATGACGTTTCGAAGTGAAATAAAACTTTGTAAGCGTTGTCCAGTCCATTATATGTTATATGATGGCTTTGTTCAGGGACTTCAGGGCTCTGAGCTCCCGTTAACTTTAGCTGCTCTTTTGGAGTTTTTCTGGAGCTTTTAACCTGCGATGTTCCTCCAGTGATTCAATTTGAAGTGTGTGATTCATTTCGTTGTGCCGAACGACTTTGGGGTTGTTCCCCCGGAGCTCCCTTTGTCTTAAGTTTTAGACCAATAAATGACTGTATCGATTCATACATTCAGTGAGCTTGTGATTGGCTGAGAGCTCTCGCTAGCTTTAGCCGCTCTGCTAATGCGAGTTTCATAACTTGCTATGTTCCTCTGGGTGATTAAATGTGTGATTCATTTTGTTGTGCCCAACATTTTTTGGGTTGTTCCTCAACAGCTTATTTTTTCCATATTGGTGTTATAAATAGCGAGCTTTGTGTCTTCCTTGTTTACTTTTGAAACGTTTTTAGCCATGGTAGCTCATCCTTGGTGTGAGTGTACGGCGCATGCGTGCAAGCGGCACGTAATCGGCCTCCAGTGTCTCTCTGCTAGACCAGTTGCCGAATTCATCAAACTTGGCCTGCCGGCGGCCGATTAATCGCCTCTCACCCAACATAGAATGAATGATTCCCTCTTATGTTTCCTCCTCAGGTGACAGCTATGACATCCAGGTTACATTCTGCTGCAGTTTGGTCGGTTACTATCCAGCAACACTGGCCTTTGAGTTCAAACAAGACCTGCAGACCTCCGCTGCTTTCCACATTGTGCGCTTTATTGAGGCTCTGTGTGTAACTGCCTTAGGACGGGAGCTGGCTCCCGTAGCGCCCTACAAACCTCGCTCCCTCCCTGCCTGGATCCCTGAAGTTGATTACACAATCATAGATGGACAACGACCTGAAGGGTATCACTGTTAAATATGCACCATACATTATCATTGAAATGCTATAAGATCTTGTGACATGTCCAAACTTTTCCATTTCGTCTCTACAGAATATCAGTGATGCAGCTACAAAATGTTGTTGAGCTCAAAAACTATCGCATTCCACCTTACATACATCAGCTCATCAAGGCATTGCAGCAGTCGAACTTTGACTCCGTTAAAAGGTAAATTCCACTCAGGTTTTGACGTACTACGGTCAGGAACTGAGGCAAGAGGAGAGTAGAAGACCCAGGTGAAGACACACAATGGCAGAGGCAGGGACAGAGTCAGTGTGGTTGAGTGATTTAATTAGTTAGTCCAAAAACCAAAATGGGCATAATCAGTCCAGGGTCAAAACCACAAAATCAGTCTACAAGAATGACAATCCAAAAATCCAAAATAATACACATGGTGCAAGGCAGGTGCAAGGCAAGAAGAAACTAATAAAAGACCTAAATAGCTGATCGGACTAGGTTCAGTCTATCAAACCAAGAATGTCCGGTGGATGACTGACTGAGGGCTAGCTGGTTGGTTAGCAAAAAGAGGGACTGGAGCAGGAGGAGAACTAACATGCCAGGGCCGTGACCATGCTGACAGAGAGTCAAGGTTCTCAACAAAGTTACTGAGCTAATACGGCCTTAAACCCCTTATCTATCATAGATCTCTCTCAAAATGGCTACTGCTCGGCTTATATGCATGGGGCACACCGGGACCAATACAGTTTTAAAAACATGGTCTAAGTAGGAGTTGCAATATGATTTAGAAATGATTTAATTCAAATTTAAGCAACTCAATATGGAGGTCATTGACTAAAATGATTTATTTTCAGTTCTCTATATTGGAAATTAAGGGAGTTGCACGAAATACGAACTATTACTTGCATGATTTGTTTATGCAATTATGCATTGTATTTTATAGAGTGCTTTACAGACACAGATAAGTCGTAAACATGTAAAAATCTAAATCAAATATCAAAATATTAAGAGCTCGAATATCCAAACTTAATAGCGACGGTATTATATGGTTTTATACATACAGTTTCCAGTGGAAACCCTATCTTTATACAACAGAATGTGTATGTTGTATACCGATATACACAACCGTGCTATTCTAGGTTGTTTTTGTTGTCTGTTTTTTTATAACCCAGTCATAAAGGGATCACAAATCCGTTTACTTCTAGTGCCGGTCCGAAGCCCACGTAAATGGGGAGGGTTGCATCAGGAAAAGCATACGGTGTAAAGGAAAATCAATATGCCCCCCACAAAAACTGATTTCCAAACCGGATGCGTTGGGGCTTGGGTTAATAAATACCGTCACTGATACTGTTAGCCAGCAGGGTACAGGCAGTAACCATGGATGAAAACAGATGATCCACTGTGGCGACCCCGAAAGGGAACAGCCGAAAGATGAAAAAACTGTGATTACATTCCTTTTTTCATAACCTTGAAATCAGACAGTTTAGAACCCGAACCCCACGTACAGTTACAAAGGTTGATAGCAAATGTCACACTGATGGGTCTGGTTGTATGTTATATTAATTGTGGACAGATACGCCTACAGGCGCGATGATCCACGCCAACCATTTGGCTGTTAGATATTATTATAAATAACAACTCAGAACATGCTCTACTAAACCTCTACACGCTTTGTTCTGCGCAGAAATGATACGCTGGAAAGTCCATTGAGCTGGGTGAACTATTCAGAGAGGTTTCACCTGCTGCTGTATCTGGAGGAGCAGCAGATGGTGGTGGACATGAAGAGATACAACATCCCCAACAGTGAAAAAGAGGAGGCCACCATGACCAGAGACTTTGTCAACAAAAAACTTCTTGTTCTCGAGGTCATTATGTGCTCACTCACCCACAGAGAAAATCTCATTAGCAGGCCCGCAAGATCACACGACAATGACATACGGAGTTTTATTGTGCTTTATGTTGATCTTCCAAACATTTCAACAGAGCCACAGTTTTTTCGACAAGTAGGCATTGAGATATTCATATGATGTTTTTACAATGGGTTGAACCGATCACGGTTGATTCGTAATGGGTTTGTTTCACCTTCCATGGATCGGTACAAATGATTATGTGAAATACACCTTTGCTTTTTAAAGAAGTAATTGTCTAGATCTCGGTGCAGAGGTGCAGTCAGAAGAGACACACGCTGTGGTCACATGGACAGAGCGTGTTGAAAGCTGTTACTTTATGTAGCAGCCTGACACCAGAAAGCCATTCCAGTATTTTAAGTCTCTGAAGCGACATCCTCCCTGGTGTGTTCTATCCTGGTCATATTACCTAAAGACAGCATAAACAGTATAAGATTAATAGTATTTTTGCAGGCACAAAAACCTCTGAAACTCAGTGACTAACGTGAATTCAATTCAATGTTTTGTCCAACATCCCTGACTGCAGGCTGTGAGGCAGTATGATGAGAAAATGAACATTAACAATGTTACATATACACCTGCCAGGTACCTGGTGTGTCTGAGAACCGCCCGTCCGTGCTCCGAGGGGATGTGCTGCTGGCATATCCTGTAGGAGAAACAAAGGTGAAGTACCGCGGCTACGTCCACACGGTGGAACAGGAAAGCGTCAAACTCGGCTTTGGCTCAGCGTAAGATCCTGATTTTACTGTAACAGACGGGAATGAAAATGTACATTTACTGACTCATATTCAACTTGTTCGTGTCTCAGATTCATAGAATTTGTTTTTGATTTTGTTTGCAGATTGCTGGATCGCTTTATCGAGAACATGAAATTCAATGTGGAGTTCACCATAAACCGCGTGACGTTGCGTCTTCAGCACCGAGCAGCAGATATGGCAGTGACATCTGAATTGGGAGCGGTGTTGTTCCCTGCTGTACCCAGCATCTCTTCTGTGCAACCTCAGCTTCCCCAACTTAGGTTAGGCATGCTGGTATACAGACTATGTCTGTGTATAAAGTGCAATGTGTAAGCTTTCACAGCCAATTGTCTGCTGAATCCTTCCTCAACAATCCTTGGATTTCGTAAATAAATATGTAAACCCTCACATTCAGGAATCAGGAACCAGTGTGGTTCTCCAAATGAAGGAAGTGGTTACACCGTGATCACAGTAGCTCATTTCTATTTGATGAATTAATCGGCTAACTGATGATTTCTTCTCACTTTTCCCGGGACTAAAGGATGCAGTAGATGATTGTCAAAGTCTGTCACCATGTTATATGTAACAGCGCTGAAATAAAACGAGGCACTTTTATTCTACTGTATAATAAAAGTGCCTTTTTTTATTTATAATACTGTATACTGATGTTTACAGTATTTGCTGTTGTCATAACCACGGCGACTCTTTCTTTCTGCCTGTGACTTGGCGCTGACTACATACCTCTCATCTCTCATCTACCTCCGGAAAGGTTGTTTGACGCAAAGCTGGAAAAGAATCAGGAGCAGTATAATGCTGTACAGCACATTGTAGCTGGATCATCTAAGCCCGCCCCTTACCTGGTGTTTGGCCCACCTGGAACAGGTAGAATTATGGGCATTTATAATTTTGTCTTGGTCGTTACTGTTAAAGCACTTTAGGTTTGACTTCTGATCGCTGACACAGCCTGATGATTCTTTGTCTGTTCAGGCAAAACAGTGACTTTGGTGGAGGCCATTAAACAGATAGAGAAGAGGCAAAGCAGCTGCCACATCCTGGCCTGTGCTCCGTCCAACAGCGCTGCTGATCTGCTCTGCAGGAAGATTCTGGAACATGTGGATGAACATAAAGTGTTCCGCATGTACGCCAGCAGCCGGGATCCAAAATTTGTCCCCGAAATTCTAAAAGTGAGTATTTCTGTACTATTATACGGACACACAGGACAACAATTCCCACTATAATCCACAAAGATTTGGATCTTACCGACTCGCCCATAATAGGGTTAGGGTTTTATTTTTTTTTATCATGCACTAATATCAGCATTGATTTGTGTCTCAGCCAAAGGTTGTATTGTGTGAATATCTTAGCCGCTTTAGTTGACATAGGTGTTATTTGTCAGCCAAAATCACTCTCTTCTTTCACATTCTTTAAAAGTGATTTCTTGTGTCATGGTATTCACACATCTAGAGCTCCTTACCAAACCTACTTACTCTGTTTGTTAGTAAATATAATAAATTATTCATTTGAATTTGAATTTATAGCAAGTCCACCTAACTACTGGTTATAATTAAAGAAAAAAAAAAAATCAGGCGAGGATAGAAATATTGATATATTTGTGTGGTTAATCACAGATTACTCACACAAACTGGAGAAACAGGTACAGTGTTACTGTGAATGAAGATATATTATTTTGGGTCTAACCTGTCTATACACACCTTTGTCATGCAAATACACCCTATTGTTACGTTGTTGTTTCAAGTTTATTTTAGGTATGTAATTAAAGCGAGGCTTGTTTAAAAATAACCATTCAGCAGAACAGGTTTTTTTATATAAGCACTTATTATAGTGTCACAATGGTGTTGGTCATTAACCCTAATCCACTCCACTGTCTTTTAACATTACGGCTGCACTTCCTAGTTACTTACATGTTTGATACAATATTATTTTCATTGAGCTTTTCTGCACGGACATTGTGGTGCTTTCACAGGCATGCTCTAACCTGGTTGGGGAGGTTTACGTCTATCCTAATAAAGAGAAGCTGATGGAGTATAGGATCATGGTCACCACTCTGCTAACCGCTGGAAGGTAGAGACTGACACTGTTACTTGCTCACCTGCATGTCAATCCAAAGTCGTTGCGTGTCATTGTTGTATACTACCAGAAAAAACGTCTCAACTGTACCGTTGAACTCACGTGAGAATGCTTTCAATATGTGTGTGCTCTCTGATCTGTGGAGGCTGGTCACGGGAAACATTCCTGAGGGTCACTTTACCCACGTGTTTGTGGACGAAGCAGGGCACGCCGTGGAGACTGAGTGTTTAGTCCCTTTGGCAGGTAAATATAAGGCACTGTGTTTTGGCTTGTATGATTGCAGTGAGCTTCTTTTTGTGTGTTGATGGATTTGTTATTTGTGAAACAAAAGGGCTGCTGCATGCAAACTCTGGTCAGGTTGTTTTCGCTGGTGACCCCAAGCAGCTCGGGCCAATTCTCAGATCCCCTTTTGTGCTGAAATACGGCATGGGTGAGCGAAGACACTCTCACATATACATTTTTCTGTTTTTTTAGTACTGTAACTGCAGTTAAAAGTGGCTATTGTCTGTAGGAATCTCCCTCCTGGAGCGCATGATGAATGATTTCCCGTTGTACCAGAAGAACGAGGGTGTGTTCAACAATCGGTTTGTCACGAAACTCCTGCGCAACTACAGGTAGGGTAGTAGAGATGGTTGTGGGGCACGCTTTGATATTATAATGTCTGATATTCTAAACCTTGTACTTCATCATTTGTGTTTGGTCTTTCCAGGTCCCACCCTGCCATCCTGAAGATTCCTAATGAGCTCTTCTATGATGGAGAGCTGCAGGCTTGCGCAGATGAAATTTTACGCAGCTCCTACTGCCGCTGGGAATACCTTCCCAAAATGGTAATGATTCTTATTTCCTACACATGAACGTACGCTGCATTCGCAAACAGAAACTCTAGGTTACAGACGTAACTGCTGTTCTCTGAAAACGCGAGTGAGGTATCTCCACAGCATATTCCTCTCAAGCTCCATGCTGTTATGGCTGTTGTCTGGCAGCCTGAATAAAAAGGAGCGGTATTTTCCCTTTATGGACATAGATGATGCAGAGACATCCGCTTATTGCAAATAATCACCCCTCTTCCAGACAAGGTTGGTGGTCCAGTGAGACATCACTCATGTTATCAGAGAACCAAGGTTATGTCTTTGAGTCTGACTGCCAGTCATTAAGCTAATTAATGCCGCCCGCCACGCACTGAACACTCAGTATTCAGAAAAAGGAGCGCAATCACGTTATGACCCAGTATGAGGATATTCTGTGGAAGTCCAGTTTTATCCAGGTTTTGTCTGAACTCTTGCTGCTCTGGCTGATGATGAAATGTTTCCCTTTGTACCCATGATCATTAAGAGCAAAGGATGAAACCTTTTTATCGTGCTGCGATAAGTCACTTTCAAACTCTTGTTTGCTCCGCTGGGACCAGGCCCGAGCCGCGAAAGAATAAAACACACCATATGACCACTCACCGTTGGTGCAGCCTCATCTGTTGGAATAAGGAAACATAGTGCGCTGATTATTCCTTCTCAAGTCAAACAGATCAATGTTGAGGGACCATAGAGTCAAGAAGTATGAATGTTCACCTCTGGATGAGTTTCCATGACCATAAAGAAGATTCTCACTGGGTTGTTAGTCAGCCTCATAGTTCCAGCCTGAATGGCTCCTTGTGACAAGTGATGAAACTTTTCCACAAAAACACTCTGGTGTGTAGTTTGTCGTGTTTTTAAATATAATATATACAAGGGATAGGGGTTGGGAGTTCTTGGGAATCGAGTTTGTAGAAATGAAGGTAAGGATCTCATTAGCATGATCAAAATCCTGGTCATGCGGGCTTTCACATTGGCAAATCTGGCGTCATCCCCTTTGTGGTCAGGACGGATTGCATCTCTGTTGACCTGAGCCTAATGAAGACTTCAATTTGAGTGGGTCAGATTATGGGCTGGAACCCAGCATTGAAAGCCTCTCACAGGGACAGCCTAATATAATGGCCACTATAAGTGATGCCAGCAGACCAAACAGCTTTAGGTGCTGGGCTTTAGAGACTCTAACTGGGAGTCATAGCAATTTTATTGATTCACAGCCCTGAGCTCTCCAGCGTTCCGTCATTGGTGAGCTCATTGCGTGAACATAGAGTTTGTGATATCATAACTCTGGCCAGAAGCCAAGGGTCAGTGGAGGTGCATCAGTGAAGCTTTTTTAACCCATGACCCTCTCTGGTTTACCGGTTGTCCTCTCCTGGACCATATGTGGTAGGTGTCGATCAGGAACACCCAACAAATTCTGCAGTTTTGAGATGCTCTGGCTCATTTATCCAGCTGTCATCAAGTGACCCTGGTTTAAGTTGCTCAAATACTTCCAATTGCCAATTCTATTTCCTAAATGTAAGATATAAACTTGTGGGATAAAATATTCATTTGCTGTCTAATGAGATCATCAACATTACTCTGACTTCACCTGTCAGTGGCTTTATTGTTATGGGTTGTGAATGTATATCTGGATGTGAAATATACCATCCTCTACCTCTGAAGAGGTAGAGAATGTGATGAGACCACACCGATAACTAAAGTTGTTTCAATCCAAACACAAGTAGAAACTAAGTGAAATTAAATGTATGTGAGCCATTATTATAGAAACTGTTTTCAAATGGCCACCTGACTACCTGTGTCACCATTTCCCTCGGTCTTCTAATCATTTAGAGGCCTGAGTCAGATTTGGCTTTCAGGTGAGCACACTCTCCCATGAAGTTTGGATTATTCAGATCAAAACCTGAGCTTGGAAAGGGGCGTATGCCTGTTCAAGGTCCAATTTTATGTGTATCACAGGACGCACGGATTGCTTTCTGTATGAGCCCCATAGCAGTGGAAAATAGCATTTAAGTTGGTAATAAAGCTAAAGGGGCATTTATGCTCTTTGCCTTTTTTTCCTTTTTCTTTACACCGGCCTGAATGTAACTGGATACAATTTATCCACATTACATGATGCACTAAGCACCCTACTTTATTTAAAAGGTTTTGACTTATTTATTAGTTACAAATTTTGTTTTTCAAATTTGTATCACTGTTTGGTCTGAGGGAGACTGCCAAAGTAAGAATTGTATTGCATGGTGTAAACTACTGTGTATTTTTTTTACACCGCCCATGACATGAATAAACTTCTTAAATCTTGAATCATCAAACCCCTGGACACATTTCATTGAAATTTCATACTGGACTTAATCATCAGTTTCTTAAATTTTGTATTTTTACATTTGTAGGTGCATCTGAACTTTGGTGATCTTCATTTCTCTTTCATCTATGATTAAGATTATGGTCTTTCCATATCAGCATAAATCAGGTTTTTTTTTTCCAGTAGTAGAGGCATCATTGTTTTTGGGACACTAATTTTCTTGCTCAGCTGTGTTTTTACCCCTCAAAACAAAAACAAGACCAGGGGATAGAGACATTTATTTAATTTACAAGTATCTGAGGCAAAATCTTCGGAATGTTAAATACTATTCATTGTAAATGTCAAAAATAATTTGACAAATATCTCTTCACCATTGAGGCTGACATGCAAACAATGGAGAAAAAAGATAATCTTGTGATTTAGTTAAATGTCATACATGTTCTTTTTAAAAAATGCATCCCTGCTAGAAGACTTTATTCCATGTCACAACGCACAGTATTCAATAGAATTTATAAAAATATTAAACATGTTTCACATGTATCTCAGGGCTTCCCAGTGATCTTCCACGGTGTGACTGGTATTGATGAGCGTGAGGCCAGCAGTCCCTCCTTCTTCAATGTAGCTGAGGTGGAGGTGCTGATGGACTACTTGAAGAACTTGCTGCAGACGCAAGGCAAGAGAGGCCTGGCTACCATCTCAGCTGGCGACATAGGCATCATCGCCCCATATAGGAAACAGGTCAGATTTTATTCACTTCAGTGAATGAATTTCAACACACCGATTACCACAACTATGTGAAAACGCACTTATTTTCTTTTGTGATTTGAGTTTCTGTTGTTTCCATTCTCAGTTTATGACAGTACATTGTTTAATATTTTCAGACACTTGTAATTTTTAACAAAACATGGCTTCACTGGTCTGATACAAATAGGAATGCATTAAAAAAATATTTAAAAAAAATACAAATACATTCTTCCAGGAAAGGACCGTGTTTTGGAAGAATGTCAGTGCCTCCCTCAGTAGACCCTAGTCACACTTCAGACCTGTCAGTCAGTGTGATATAAGAGACAGATTGAAAGGGAGAGATGCACATTTTCAACTCAACATATGTTAACTGTAGGTAAGTAATTTTATGTGGATCAAAAGCTGAAGCTGTTTGTTGTTCTGGGTCTCACACAGGTGCAGAAAATCCGTAGGGCTCTGCAAAAAGTTGAGAAAAGCCTTAAATGGAAGAACTTGAGTAGCGTGAAGGTAATTAAATATACTTGTGTATTCTGAAATACAAAATAGACAGGGTCTTAAGAGATTGTACACACACACACACACTCACACACTCACTTTATTTCTATGTAATTAATTTATCAAGTACGTTGGTGAATCTGTCACAGGCCTCACACTGCCGAGTTTTGAAATCGGCTCTCATCACACACATTTTCCATTTTCCAAAATCTCCACAGATTCTTTTTTCTCCAACCTCAAACATACACACACTAAAGGGTTAGAATAAAATAAGGTGTCACACACGGCTTGGGTATTGTGCTCAAGAGCGCTGTGAGTCAACCAACTCATGTGATCTCTGGAGAAGCAGCTGTGTTTACATACAAAATGATTAACAAGGTTTCCATAGAGATCTACCTGCTTAACAGGAATTAAACAAGATGAGGTGGAGGAGGAAGAGATCGAGACTACGCCTTCAGCTTAGGTTGTCTATCCATCAGTGAGAACTGGAAATGGGAATTGATCCGTCAACATTAGCATTTGGGCAGCAACTAGTGACTATTTTTTAGTTTATTAGTTGATTAATCGTGCCAATAATCGAAAGATTAATCGATTAATCGGTTAATTTTTTTCTCCTGGTTATATAAAGGTTAAGTAAAAATAAAAATAAATAGATTATTACTAAATGGCTCTTATTTTTGCTATCAGCTTTTGAATTTAGCTTTAGGTTGTTTTGGCACATTCACACTAACAAAAAAACAATAAGGTTAATTCTTCTTTCCAAAATGTCTTTTAATAAACTTAACTGCTTTCATAACAGACTGTTAAACCAAACAGGTTATCATACCAACAGTGTATTTGCTGATCTGTAGTTTAGTCCTTTCATGTTTCATGTGTTGATAGAAAAGGTAAATAAAATATATAAAGAAATAATGTATAAATATATGTATAAAAAATACAGCAGTTTCTCTGGAATCAATAAAACAACAACAACAAACTACATAAGAATAAATGGTTTACAAGTTGGATGCGGCTCAAGCACACATGAAGAGATGTTCACTCAGCAGGCAGTGACACACTTTCAGCGGTAATGTGAAACATCTCCATGAGAAATGCAACGTGTAGGATTTTAACTTAGGGTAACATTTGCACCAGAGCAAGTGTTATTTGATGCTATTATGGTAGCGTTAACATCATGTGCAGTGCTAGATTTGACCTCTGACCATACTGCTTTGCATTAGCTGTACTTCATGTTTGAAGAACTATAATTAAGGTACATGATCCACTAAGATCCTTTCTAAGCCCCTGCCAAAGGGTGGATATAGAGTAACTCTGGTCTGTCTGAGTCCGCGGATAATACTGCGAACCAAATTTGTCCAGTTGCGGGGCTTCTTTCCTTTTGGACACAAATGTACTAGTTAAACATAAATATTGCATTAAGTGGGCCAAACAAAGCTTTATCATCTGCATGTGCGGCCATCATGTTTAAGGTATTGTGCACATGATGTGTCCAATGATGAATGGGGTCTAGTGTCGACAATGTAATTGTAATTAATTAATATCAATATTTTTTTGATGTTTTTCTTTTCTGAACTTAATTAGGGATTAAGGAAAAGATCAATACATCATAATGTGGGGCTATTTTGCGTGGTATTATGGTGTCAATACCAGGGTGCCATGTATCCATTTTTTATTCTATGAAGAGCAAAAGTATACCAAGGTTTTTTCAACTGGAATAATGAAATCAAACTGCAAAGTTTTTTCAGTCCACTAGATGGCGCTGCACATCGGTTTCTTGTTTGCCAAAGTTGCCACAAAAGAGAGTGTAAATCAAACATTTGGACCTATTTTAGATTATTTTACTTATTTTGCAAAGAGTGTTGTCTGAAAGACGCCTCCACCCAAAGATAGTGTTAGCCAAGGAAAACAAGGCTTGTGTTCAATTAGTGTCACCAAAAACCCAACTATCATCTGACACTTATCTTGAGCAGATAACCTACCAATTCAGAGTAAGCTAAGAGAACAAACAAAATAGTCCATCACCTACGTCATGCACAGAAACCTAAGACCAGAAAACATAGTTCAAGCGTCTCGAACAAAAAAAAAAGAAGCCTATCTCCATATTTAACAGCTCATTACAGAGACTAATAATAATAATAATAATAATACATTTAATTTATAATGCCTCACATTCTCCAAACTAAAGTTGTTTGAAATACCTAAAATCGTCAACACGTTGATATTCAGTTCAGCTGGACTAGCTGCGATACAAACGGTTAGCATGTAACACGTAGGCAGGTTTTTATGTCAGTGCTGGCCAGTTTGCCTGACTGACAATCCATTTTATTATCACTATATCAGTGAGAAGTGATGGGAAAACTGAGAACTTTACTTTTAAGTTATCACAACCCAAAATATCCTAGCACAAAACTTAGTATATAGCAAAATGTTTAAAATCTCATAGTGTTTCTGGAGCCTAGTGTGACTTCCGTTCCTGTAAGTAATTCAACCAAAATTAAGATTTTATTTTGACAGTTTTTGAGAAGTGTGTGTGTTTGTGTTCGTGTCAGGTTGGTTCGGTGGAGGAATTCCAAGGTCAGGAGAGGAGAGTGATCATGGTGTCTACGGTCAGGAGCAGCTGTAATTACACAGACATAGACCAGAAGTTCAACCTCGGCTTTGTCAAGAATGAGAAGGTGTGCCACACAAACACACGCACATACACACAATGTATCAATACACATCATTTTGATGCTGTTTTCCATCCAGAGATTCAACGTGGCTGTGACACGAGCCAAAGCCCTGCTGATTGTTGTGGGAAACCCCAGAGTGCTGAACACAGACCCTACCTGGGCTAAGTACGTATGACATTACTGTCAGCAAATTAACAACAATAATCTTCAGAGCACTCCCTGCTTACTGTCTCCTTTGCTGCAGGTTTACCCAGTACTGTAAAGATGAAGGAGGCTACACTGGCTTCACTCCAGTAGAGGAAGATGAGGATGTGGTGATGAGGCTTGCTTCTCTGTATATAGAAATTGAGGCCACAGGTGAGGAATAATTATTTTTGTTAGTATCTGTCTTTTGACATTCATGTCTAAACTGTCCGCCTTACACTCTTTGCAGTGGAGACAGCAGAGAGTGCTGTTCAGCTGTACATTGACCCTGAATGGAGGAACGACCTCTGAGGGAAAGGAGAGACCACACTTCCATTCTGATCATTTGAAGATTCATTTTTCTTTTAGTCTGGCGGGGGGAAAAATTTATAAATCTTTTTAAATTAGTTATTATTGGGATTTCTAAACTTAGTGATTGTCCTTTTTAATGGAAACTTTTGACAAAGTATGTTAAAACGTGAAATTATCTAAAAAAATGTATTAATAAAAATATTTAATTAATTTTGAAGACTTTGTTTCTCTTTAGGTCAGTTACTAAGATAAAATAAATAAACCAGTTAAGATGACATAGTATTTCAAAAATACTTTATTAACACTTGCCTCATCCAGACATTCAACACATCGCACTACAGTGTTTGACGTTACAGACATAGAGGCGCTGGTCCAGGAAATAGCCCGAGCCCACAACTTTCTGATCTCTACGAACTCGCTACCGCTGTGGTAAAAAAGCAAAAACGGATGATTCTGTCAGTTCAAGATGAGAATACACATTACTGGTATAATTCGTGGTTGCAGCCACTGACAGAAATGACACAGGGTTTTCGCCCCAATTCGTTCACATATGTGAGTATACTTTATGATGCACACAAACAAGGTTCAGCTTCCCATCTTTGTTGCCCTCAACACTGAATATCAGTTGGCCCCATTTCAACCATCTTTAAGGTCGACTCAGGAGAAACCTGTGGACCCGATACTGGACACCACTCTCCCATATCCAATCTCACCTCGAAGAACGATTCCCGTAGTGTCACACAAAACCCCAATTTCAAAAAGTCACCAAGCGTCTGATCTGGCGTGCAAAACTTAAAGGGCACAATGGTAAAAACATCCATGCTGTCAATCAAGTTGTCAGTTTCTATTAAAACATTATTTTTAAACAGGATGGATCCATAATCTGAATATTAATATTGCTGCATACTTAGTGAATCCATGACTCGACCTGGAGACTGATCTGAGTCAACAGTACTGAGTTCGGACAGGGGACGCATATGAGGAAGGTGTTGAGCCATCCTGACATGCCCCAGTGAGTGACTTCACATCGGACCACTGTCTCCAGTACCAGTTGAAGCTATCACTGTGGAGGCGGGAGAGAGCTACACACAGTATAGTACTTCACTGGGTTAATGTAGTGTGGGCATACTCAAAATTTAGTCAATGATGTCAGGAGAGAAAGCTGGGGAAAACGGCCCTGCTGACTCAGCATTTTGTGATTTTTTTTAAGGGGGTAAAATAAACAGTGGTGTGACGCATAGATGGATCATGACTGAATGTTTCCGGTGTATAAGAAGAGTAAGGGACGATCTGCAGCTATAAGAGCAAGACAGTCGTTGGGCGTGTGAGCTACAAGACCCTTCTCTGTAAACAATCATCACACAGAAGCAGATGCGTAATAAATCTGTAAAGTATATGCACATATAAATACAATCCAACATTTGTTATAGGGCTGGGGGGGTTGGTGGAGGGAAAAAAACTAAAAGAAATAGAACTGACAGTGTGGGGGTAGGGAAGGTTTTGCCTTTGAATGGGGGTCAGTTATACACTTCTGTAGAACAGCTGCATCTGTGAAGGACGTCGAGTCCACAGAAGCCACTGCTTTAAGATTTAAGTATAAAGGTGCTGATTGGTCAACAAACTCCATCTCATCACAGTAGCTGGCAGCCTCCCTTCTTCTTGTGCTTGCGGACTTGAAGCGCTGCTCTGGTGGCCATCTCAAACACCTCCCGCACGACATCCTTCGTCTTGGCAGAGCACTCCAGATATCCGAAGGCACCTATACGGTTGGCCATATCTCGACCCTCGTCAAATCTCACCGGCTCCTGGAAGTGTAAAGCACAGAGTTGGTCACGACGTAGCCATCCGGACATTACATAGGCAGAAATAACACAGAAACACACCTGTTTCATCTTGGCGAGCTCTCTACGCGTGTGTTCATCATTCCTCAGGTCCTTCTTGTTGCCCACCAGGATGATTGGGACACTGGGACAAAAATGTTTCACTTCCGGTGTCCATTTCTCAGGAATGTTCTCTACAACAATAAACAAAAGAGAAATAAAAAAAAAAATTCCAAACTTTTCTCC